>JBBBDQ010000188.1:632500-1330000 GCA_037127315.1 Ascarosepion bandense
CATTTAAATATTTGAAGATCAAAGTTGACTGGAAAGCAAAAAACCAGAAGAGAGTTCCACACGCGAGAAGTGCGAGAGAATAAACTATTTGAGAACCAACCACAAGCCGGAAATCTACACAAGATCCGTCGATGACATTTTCACTTCGATAAAAGATAAAAATCTGTTATGGCAATTTACCCATGCACACACGAACTCTTCCAACTATAAATGAGCTGCTTTGTGACAAAAGTCTATTCCGGCTGAAGCTGGAATACGAGTCACCTCTCGGTTGCAGCACTGTCCTCGGGTAGAGTGTGGCTGAGTTGTATGTCTGTCCGAGGACGGACATGCAGCTGAGAGAAATTACACTGTAGGGAGACAAACCCCATGAGGCTATCCCTCAGGTTTTACCTCTCCCCTCGGGAGGAGGGCTGAGTTTGATGCTCGACGCCTGAGGCGTCTCTAAATGGGGTAGTGCTGAGGGGTTTTGGGAATTTTTTTACGGTACTGCCGATAAACCCACTTAAAAAATGACCTTGTGTCGCATCTGTTGCATGGCGGGTGCAAATAAAAGTGAAAAATGTGTCTTGCCTTCGAAAATAAAAAAACACTTTAGTAAACCGAAATAAAAATTAATTGAAATGAATAAAAAAAAATTAAAACTTTCTTTCTGACCCAGGGAATCATGAGTGCTTTTTTCCTTTTTCTCTCTCGAAAAAAACGGAATTCTCGGAGTTTAGCGATTCGCGTTCAAGTTTAGTGTAAGTTAGTTACACTTTATTTTTTTCGATCGATTTTCTTTTTCTGGATTGCCAAGTCCTGATGAAGTGTGTTGAAAAATAGAATTCCATGCGTCCAATGTTGAACCAATACCGACAATTTCTACGTAGTACTTTTGGAGTCCTCAAGGGTGCTTCAGAGTTCTCGTCGCCAAGTTGCTGTGACCTTGTTAGGGGCCAGAAATAAAGACACAACGAAGGAATCGAGTTAAACAAATATATTAACAAATAGCAATAGTACAAAACATATACAATTTGAGAACGTCACGAGCGTGACTGTTTGGTCCGGCTCACAGAGCTGTCTGCTGGAATAGGTTTCAGTATCTATTACTGCACCTACCATGTATCAAATGCGTAACAAGGTCGGTTTTTAGTTTGGTTTATCAGCAGTGCCGTAGAAAATTTCCCAAACCCCCTAGACATTTTATCTTTTGAGAACGCCTCAGGCAATAAACTCAACCTCCTCCCGAGGTGGATTCATGTGGCAGTCAAAGACTATTATTATTCATTACCGAGACCAGAATAAATTTTCGCGAAACTATATGGAGAGAAATGCCGGCCACCCAGGGATTACAAGGATGAAAAGCTTTATGCGCACTTATGTATACTGGTCAAACATGAATAAAGATATCGAAAAAATTATAAAATCCTGTAAAGGCTGTGCTTTGGCAGCTAACGCACCTCCAATCAAATATAGTCCTTGGCCCGAAACAGACAGACCATGGTCTAGAATTCATATAGATTTTGCAGGCCCGCTATAGAAAGATTCAACTATCTTATAGGAGTATATAGTTTTTCTAAGTGGCTCGAAGTTCTTAGATGTAGAAATCCCACTATAAAAGTGACAATCAATTACCTACATGAACTGTTTGCCAGCTTTGGGGTAGTCGATGGTTTAGGGTTAGACAATGGGACATAATTTACATCCGATGAGTTTAAGAACTTTTGTGAGACATTCCAGGTCAATCATATCACGATCGCTTCATATCATCCAGAGTCCAACGGACAGGCCGAGCGTTTCGTTGACGTACTGAAAAGAGCCCCAAATAAAGCTAGGGGCGCACTCACAGAAAAGCCTTACAACAAATTCTTCAGGTGTATAGAATCATATCCAACCTACAAAATGCTACCAAGCCAGAGAGAAAGTTATTTTGGGATGTTTCGGGATAAAAAAAATATTTCTAGGAAATGGGTACAATTGAGAAAAGATTAAGAAATATGATCAACATAATTAAAAATCTCCAATTTAGTTACAAAAGACTTTTAAACCAAACCAGGAAACGCCTGTCGGGCGATACTGACAGCAGTTTTCCTGAAGAGAAAGAAGCCGTGGATGTCATTTACGATACTTCTGACATGCCAATTCCGCAAGCGGCCACGGAACATTTAAGGAGAAAAAGTAAAATGACGGACTCCATCGCTGTTAATCCAAAGAGAAAAAGTACTAAGACTCCTGTGAAGTTGATACTTAGAAGTGGGGTGTTTATTTTTTTTTAATCGTATCACCCCGAGCAAGGCGGTAATGCTACTGATGTGTAGGGGGCTACATACGAGTAAAAAGATTAAGTAGAAGAAAGTGAAGAGGAAGACGAACCAGTTAGAAAGTAGCAAGAGAAGGATGGGAATACAGGTGTGATAACAGTTGCAAAGGTGGAGAGAAAGGAAATGATATATGGGGTGGTGAAAGAACTAGAGTCAAGTGGTTAATAGATGAGTATTGACATTGCATTTAAATTCCTAGAGGTTGTGGCCGTCAGGAAAGCAAGAATATGGAAGCGAGTTCCACAGACGGGAAGTGCGAGAGAAGAAGCTGCAGGAGTAGAATTGTCGTCTGCATTTGGTTAATCTAACTGTGAATGGGTGGGACTCAGTTGCCAATCTGGTTGCACGAGTAAACACCTGTTGCAGAGGCACCAGTGTTCGTTGGAGCAGAAGCCATGGAAGTATTTATAGAACAGACAAAGGGAGGCCACATCTCGTCGATGGGAAAGTGGCTGTAGTCGAGCCGCCAAGTCGGTACCTATCACATTACTGATTCTCCTTTGGAGCCTGTCGAGAACACTGAGGAGAACGGCAGGGGCTCCTGACCATAAATGGCAGCAGTACTCCATGCACGGACGGATGGTTGACTTGTATATATGCAGGATGGATTCAGGCGGAAAAAACATCCTGGATCGACATAGTAACCCAACCTTCTTAGCAGTAGATTTAGCTATGGATTCAATATAGTGGTTCCATTTGAGATCTGAGGAGAGGGTAAGGCCGAGGAGGCGTAGTGTATTGCTCTCAGGGAGAACCGCTTGGTCCATGCTTATGGGAGGCAGGAGAGGTTGCCTGTAATGGTTGGCAGATAACAGCTTGGTCTTAGACGCATTGAAGTTGACGAATAGTTGACTTGTATATTATGCAGGATGGATTCAGGCGGTACTTTACCCATGCACACATGAACTCTTCAAACTATAAATAAGCAGCCGTTTCTGCTTTGTGGCAAAAGTCTATTCCAGCAGATCGCTCTGACAGCCGGAACAAACAGTCACCCTGGTGACCTCATTTTGTGTAACTTTTGTACTACTGTCCTTTGTTAATATATTTGTTTAACTCTATTCCTTCTTTGTGTCTTTATTTCTGGCCTCTAAAAAGGCCACAACAAAATCACAAACCTAAAATTGAGAAAAATCAAAAGCTAAAATTTACATATGAACTTCCACTTAAAGAAAAATACAATTCCTCAACCTTGAGATAGAATTACAATCCAATGTATTGACTAAGAAATAGAAATGACACTCACGTCAAAAGCAAATGACACGTGACTATTCACAACGGTCACCCTTCCGCAATAATCTTCGTACATTAAAACTTCTAAGTAGCACAAAACACGAAGAATAGATATAGCAAATACAAAATCTTTGAGAATGGCTAAGGGCACTGGGCGAAAGTCCTCGAAACAATAAAAACTATAGACAATTTTTATATGCTTTAACTCTTAAAAACCGGAAACATGTTAGAATGCTTAGAATGCTGAAAAACTTAAACAAAAGGTTGATTATATCAACCTTGTCGTAGGTATTCAATGAAAGATGGATGAAAGAAAATTTACTACCGGAATATGCATTAATATATATATATATATATATATATATATATATATATATATTCTCTCCTCTCACGCTCAGGTATAATCTGTGAGAAAACAGCTTCTAATCCTCTCAAATATTTTGCCCTGAATATATATATATATATTGTAACTAAGTTGTTGAACTCGTGGGGTTTATTTACCTTTTTGTTCATGCATTTACTTTTATAAAGAGTGCTCGATACAAATGTAGAGCGTTATACTGTAATGGTTGTTACAATGTTTTTAAATTCATAGTATCATAACACAAAAAATTTCTCATGTTTCGAAGCCAGCTCATTATGTTTTGGCTTCATCCTCAGGTGATTTTTTTTTTAGAAATGAGAATTATCTGGGAGAACCACTTGGTCCATACTTATGGGAGGCAGGAGAGGTTGCCTGTAATGGTTGACAGATAACAGCTTGGTCTTAGACGCATTGACGTTGACAAGCCACTTCTTGCCCCAGTTCACCACAGAGTGTAGGTAGCTACTCTGGCATGTACGCATAGCTCATTCACTAATGAATTAGAGCACTCTGGCTATTGGGCGTGTATAATGACAATATACATGCTAAAAGTCTGCCTTCTTCTACCGTGCGCCCATGGCCCAGAGGTAGAATCGCCAACTGACGCCAGTTCGGTCGGGTTTCAATCCTGGGTTAAAAAAGCAATCGGAGTCTAACAGTACTGATGAGCTGTGATACAGCGAAACAGATCTGTCTGCGGATGACTATATATATATATTAATCATTTCACCCCAAGCAAGGCATTTTACTGCCACTATTGCGCAGGGGGTTAGATAGAGGAAAGTGATGAGAAAGGAAGGTTAGATATAGGAAATGTCAGAAAGAGGGTGATAGACGGGTATGGATACCGAGGATGAAGGTTGGGTAGATCCTAAGAGTGTTTGGGAGAATGGATGCGAGTTAGTGTCTTAGGAGGTGTCTATTGGCCTTACGTTTAAACTTCTGGAGATTGTAGCTGTCGGGGAAGCAAGTATGTGGAAGGGAATTCCACAGGTGGGAAGTGCAAGAAAAGAAGCTGTTGGAGTAGAAATTGCGGTTACATCTTATCTGTTTCTCTGTAAAAGTGTGGGACCTAGTTGCTTATCTAGTATCTCGTGCAAATTCGTAACTAGGGAACACCAGTGATCTAAGTTCATCGGAGCAGAAGCCGTGAAAGTATTTATAGAAAAGGCACAGGGAATCCCCGTCACGCCGGTGAGAGAGTGACTGCAGCCAGTCTGCCAAGTCGATAACGATCACATTACAGATTTTCCTTTGTATTTTGTCAAGGTCCCCGACGAGAATAGCAGAAGCACCCGACCAGATGTGGCAGCAGTATTCAATACACGGGCGGATGGTAGATTTATATATGTGCAGGATAGATTCAGACGGGAAAAATTTCCGGGCTCTGCACAGAGAACCGACTTTCATAGCAGCAGATTTAGCAATGGTATAGTCATTCCACTTGAGGTCCGCTGAGAGTGTGAGGCCAAGGAGGCGTAGTGTTTTACTCTCTGGGAGGCAAGCCTGTTCCATCCTAATGGGAGGTAGGTCTGATTGTTTATGATGGTTAATCGATAGCAGCTTCGTTTTGGAAACATTAAAATTTACGAGCCATTTCTTACCCCAGTCCACTACGGATTGGAGGTCCTTTTCAAGCTCGGTAACGAGGTTCGCTTTGTCGGCCACACCAGATTTTTGATCGAGGCAAGAGTAAACTGTGATGTCATCGGCGTAACTGCCTACTTGGGATCTTATGGCATCGGGGAGATCATTAATGTAGATCGAGATATATATATGTGTGTGTGTGTGTGTGTGTGTGTGTGTGTGTGTGTGTGTGTGTGTGTGTGTGTGTGTGTGTCAGTTCGAATTTTTAATAAATTAACTTATTCTAAGTCTACATGAAAAACCTTAAAATGTTGCTATATGTATGTCAGTCAGTCAGTAAAGTGCCATACGTGCTACACGCTTAGGTGATCATGTTTCGAAAGAGACATGACTGACTGGGCAGAATATTATCCCGCAGTCGGTTGCCATTACTTTCTGCCGCATATTAGTTTCCAGCCAAGGCTGTAGCACCCAATCTGTCCTGTTATTTAACCTATAACTGGGTTTATAAGTCGGATTAATATCTTTCCAAAGTGTATTGGCGCGTAAGTGAATTCAAGGAATTCAACTGGAATTCGAACTCGGCTCCCAGGTTTCGCGTTCCTAGGCGATGTCTATTGCAGCACAACGTACATCCGCCTATGTATGTCAGTACATAATAATTTCATCTTGTCTATGTGGGATTCATATAATAATATATATTAGTAAGTTTCTGTGTGTGTGTGTGTGTGTGTGTGTGTGTGTGTGTGTGTGTGTGTGTGTGTGTGTGTGTGTGTGTTAGTAGTAGTAATAGAAGACATTGTATTTGTTTTCGATTGCTGATTTCGGAACATTTTTACTTACATGCCATGTGTTTTAGATAAACGTCCATGAGACCTTTTAAGAATGGATTCAGTAAAGGTTGAATATGTCATATAATGTTTTTGACGTGTGTTTATAGTTGGTATCATTTTTATTGGTTGGCGCTCAGAGTAAAGAATTATGTTCTTTTTCAATTAGGGTGGCATTGATAAAATCAAAGTTATGGCCGGTTTGGTTCCGTTGTAATACGAGAAAGTTGGAATGGTTGTCTAAAAATGTAGATCACTTGAATGTTTGCAGATACGGACATCTTGAACACGCGTTGTCTCTCCAACATAATGTTTTTTACATTGTAAATAATATTTTTGATAAATACCAGCATTTGAATTGGTGTTGGATTTATTTTTTCTATGCAATATCTCCGATTGTCTTGGACATGATGGTAAAGATCATAGTATTAGGATAGCTATTTTATTTACAAGTTTACTAAAGCCCTAGAGAGTTGGATTATAAACGACACAAATTATACAAAAACTTTTCCTCTTTACATTTTATTTTCATATCTTTTTCAAATTATATATACTTAAATTTTTAATTATTTATTTTCTTAAAATATTTGATTAAGCCCATCCATTTTTCTAGAGACTTATAATTCTTTTCTTTATTATTTCAAATAATCTTTAATTTGGAAATTCCAATTTTTTTACCATCATAACACCCCATGTAACATCAATATTTTCCCATTTTTGTTAAATATCGACATTTACAAGGTCATAATTATTGTTTTTATTCATCTGTCTGCTCATGTTCTTTTAGCAATCAGTCAGTTAAGTGCCATACGTGATACACGCTTGGGCGATCATGTCTCGAAAGAGACATGACTGATTGGGAAGAAGATTATCCCGCAGTAGGTTGCCATTGCTTTCTGCGGTAGACTGGTTGCCGACCAAGGCTATAGAACCCAATCTGTCCTGCTATTTAACCCATAACTGGAAGGAAGAGACGGATTAATCCCTTTCCCATGGGTATTTGCGTAAGTGAATACAATGGATTCAACTGGAATTCGAACTCGGCTCCCCGGCTTCTCGTTCCGAGCCGATATCCACTGTACCACAATGCACATCCGCCTTTTAGCAATACTTAAAGCATTAGTATGTGGTAGATAAGAAACTAAGAATTAAAAGCAACTTTTTTCTTCATTTTTACAAAACTTCGCAATAACGTGTAAAATCCTGGTTTTTCCGAATAGAAAAAAAAGGATTAACCACGGGCTTGAAGAAAAAGTCGAAACCGGATTTCGCGAGCCTATGTTAAATTGATTTTCTAGCCAATAGATGCGATTTGTAAGACTTCATGCGATCCAGTGCGAAAAAAAAATGACTCTAAAGGCTTCGGTCAGACAATCAGATGGGAACAGCGAGAGAGACAACACACGAAAATGTAACGGGAGAAACTTCAAGTCGCCCCGGACGTAAGGTCGCGTCACAAATTCTTTCTCTTTCTCCTTCTTTCTCGTGTGCCGATTCCTTTTACTTCTTCCTCTCAATTCTCAACATTTCTACTCAACGATAACATACATATACAGATTTTTACAACTCTTGATACCCTTAACCTTTTCATTGAACATTAACTTCTACAATTCATGTTATCCTTTTCTATCAATAACTTTCTATTTTAACATGTTGTGACAGTATCTCACGCGGTGATGCTTTCCCTTCTCCCGCGGGGATACTTTCCACTGGTTGGTTTAAAACAACCGAGAGAGAAATTGATATTGGTGATATTATTAATGCTTCATTGCGTCACGCGATGTGAGCTTAGGAAAAAAATAATACTTTTAGTACCATCAAGTGCTTTTAGTGCGGGAGTATCACACATGTAAAAATGTATACATTTATTCTTCCACACTTCTACACATTCCAACCAACCTGTTGACAACCTTCTGATGAAAACGAATAAATCCTAAGCTGTATAGAGTTTGGTTATGTATGACACAAGGACGATTCGAATAAACATTAAGCATAGCATAGCTTCAAGTAAATACTTTTTGTGGCAGAAATCATTTATATTGATTTTTCAAAAATCATAATTTCTTTTCAATATGTTTCTGAAGGAATTTATGTCATGTATTTTTTCATTGGTTATTTCAATTTCTCTTTTTTCTTCTTTTTTTTAGACAATTCTTATATTTAGTTTCACACTTAAATTCATTTATCAGTCGACATGGGCGTTAGTTTGAAAATTACCTTTAGGGTCTTTAATTTTATGTATTCTCTGTGCAATGTTCGCTTTAGTGCAATCATTTTCTTCCCTAAATTCAGTTTAGTTGCTGTTTCTTTCGCTTCTTAATTGATTACATTTTTTACGATGTTTCGCGTATTTTTTTTTATGGTTTAGTGATATTGTCATGTAATAATTTCTTATATTGTCCTCTTTTTCTTTTATAGAAATCCTTTTCTTATATCCACGTCTATAAACATTTCCTTCAGATATTTTATTTTGGTTATACCATAGCTTTTACTGAAATTTATTCATATATTTTCTTTACTATATTATTAGTACTAAACCCAGGAGGTCTTTATCAAACCCTAGAAATATTTTTAAGGCATTTCTGGTCGTGTATCGATGTTTCACTCAAATCTTCTTACTGTTCTTTCTCATTCTTCAGGTAGAATGTTCATCCGATATAAGACCCAAGAGCCATTCAAGGTAGATGGGTTACTGTGTGGTGTTAGATAAAGGTAAGTAAGGACAAGAAGTGAAGTCCATGGGGATATGCAGGAAAGATAACTCTAGAGTGAAAGAAATCAGTATTATTGTGAGTGGGAAAACATAACCGGATAAAAAGACTTAAGACGGAACCGGAAATCCAATCCTAAACAAGGAACAAGGGATAAAGTTCAACTTTTATTCAAAAGACTGGGGTCAAATATGTTCACTCGTGAGTTTTCTTTGTACAATTTCAGTTCGAGTTTTGTTTAATGTCATATCCACCTCTGTGGGTTATTTAATAACAAAAAGGTGCGGTTTTAAGGTATTTTTTAATATTCGGTTATAGTGAGAAGGTTTATTTAGTCAGATTTTGATTAAATTTTTCTTTTTTTCTTTTAGAAAACTGAAGATGTCTTCTAGTTTTGTATTCAAAAATGTATTGCTGATAATATTTTTTCCTTCAAAAAAGTTATGACAATAATTTTTCCTTCAAAAATGTATATATTTCTATAAAAGTCTATTTTTATACTTTCATAGTGCTTTGATCACAGTTTAGGGGTTAACTATTTGCCCATAGCTGGGACCCTAACAGGTGCTACTACTCCGGGTCAAGGTGGACCTGGAAACAACAGCATATTAACAGGTGGTTTCATGCCCCCACACAACCTTCCAATCAGAGGCCTTGCTGCCGGATGCAGTTTACCATCATACCCAGGAGCTTTTAACAATTAGTGGTTTTATTTTCCCGTGTTACTTTCTTACATTATAATAAATATTATTTTTGAAAGTGACTTTAATTTTTCAATTAAATCGAACAGGGTTTGTATGGTGATATTCTAAGCTTGGCTTAGACGTGACACATGGCCTAAATTATGGGGCACCCAGTGAGGTTCGAACTCATTACAAGTTTGCTAACCATTACACCATGTCCTGACATCGAAGCATGCGTGTGCGCGTACACACAATAAAAGATCATGTTTAAGATGTGGTCAGTCAGTCAGTTAAGTGCCATACGTGATACACGTTTTGGGCGATCATGTCTCGAAATAGACATGACTGACTGGACAGAAGATTATCCTGCAGTAGGTTGCCATTGCTTTCTGTGGTGGACTGTTTGGCAGCCAAAGCTAGAGAATCCAATCTGTTCTGTTATTCAACCCATAACTGGAGGGAAATGATGAATTAATACCTTTCCCAAGGGTGTGTGCGTAACTGAATGCAGGGAATTCGATACAAGGCCGAAAGTATGGAGTATTCAGTGAGAATCGAACTCCATACCCAGTTGTAATAGATTCTTGTGAGACAATCTAATCATTACACCACGTCGAGGTGCCCTAAAGCGGTTTTCTAAGCGTAGCTTAGATGTGGCATAAGGTTGAACTCACATCTCAATTTTAATGATTCTGACGAGACAAGCTTGCTAAGCATTACACAACGTCAAGGGGCCCAAATTTGATTTTTTAAGCGCTGCTTAGTTGTGGCACAAGGACAAAAGTATGGAGTACCTAGTAATAGGTTCTAGCGAGACAAGTTTGGTGGACATTACACCACGTCGAGGTGCACAAACACGGTTTGTATTGAATGATAGAAACTAATTTTAGAACACACTTTTCACTACTCCTTCCCAACTCATGTTGATGAGCTTGTCAGTCAAAAGCTTCAACTACACAGCATGAATTGGATACCCATATTTGAGTAGATGCTTCGTTTATTTAAAACATTTTTTCTACCGGCCTGAATATTCGAGAAATCTTATGAAAGAAAGATGACCACCAGGCCCCTTTGTGGCCTAGTTGATTTAAGTACAGAGGATCTGACGACGGTTTCTCCTGAAAAGTGGGTTACGGGTTCGTATCCTGCTGGAGTGAACGTTTTTATTTAATAAGCTTCCACCTGTCTTTTCTCCAAATATTTTCATGATAATTGTTCTAATACGTACCTAGTACTATGACTACATGAATTTAACCGTGCTACTAGATTGGCTTCACTTTCGCGCAAATACCCTTGGGAAAGGTATTAATCCGTCTCTTCCTTCCAGTTATGGGTTAAATAGCAGGACAGACTGGGTTCTATAGCCTTGGTCGACAACCAGTCTACCGCAGAAAGCAATGGCAACCTACTGCGGGATAACCTTCTGCCCAGTCAGTGATGTCTCTTTCGAGACATGATCGCCCAAGCGTGTATCACGTATGGCACTTAACTGACTGACTAGATTGGCAACTAGGTCTCACCGTTTTACACTGAACTATCAAGATTCAGTTCTATTCTAACTTTTTTTCTTCTATGGACTCCATTCCAATTTTTTGCTTCCCTGTAAACTACGATCTTTATAAATGTAAATGCAACGTCAATCGTCATCTTATAACTTCTGTTTCTTTATTGTCTTTTCTTCTCACTAAAGTCTTTTCATTCTCGTTCACTCTCTTCAATCTCGTGATTCCCGGTGGCATTATCGACTTGCTTGCGGTGAAATGATTTTTTTTTTTAAAAAGATGATTAATGTAAGGCATGTGCATTTACATTAGAAGTTGTTCAGTAAACTACATCTAAGAAAGTAAAGAAGAAAGCAATGAATAGAGAAAGTCAGTCAGTCAGTTAAGTGCCATACGTGATACACGCTTGGGCGATCATGTTTCGAGAGAGACATCACTGACTGGGCAGAAGATTATCCCGCAGTAGGTTGCCATTGCTTTCTGCGGTAGACTGGTTGCCGACCAAGGCTACAGAACCCAATCTGTCCTGTTATTTAACCCATAACTGGAAGGAATAGATGGATTAATACCTTTCCCAAAGGTATTTGTGCGTAAGTGAATGCAACGAATTCGGCTGGAATTCGAACTCGGCTCGCCGATTTCTCGTTCCGAGCCGATATCCACTGCACCACAACGCACAATAGAGAAAGACTATGTCTAAAAGAAAAGAAAAATGATAAAAGGAAGAATGAAAGCCACCAAAAAAAGAAAGAAGGAAGGAAGAAAATACTGCATCCTACAAGAAAGAAACTGTTTAAGAGAAAAAGTATGAAAGAAAGAATGTAAGCAATCAGAAAAGAAAGAACGACTATAGTAAAAGAAAAGAAACAAACAAACAACCAAAGAACGAAGAAAACGAGCCTATATCTAAAAGAAAAAACTAAGTCGAAAAGAAAAAATATGTAAAAAAGAATGTAAATAACCAAAAAAAAAAAGAACGACTACAGATAAAAGAAATAACTATGTCTAAAAGAAAAGAAAGAAAAATGGAAATAAGTAAAGAAAGATAGTCAGTAAATAGATATTTGACATATAAATACTGCTCCTTTTTTTATTATTTCTTCTTTGGCTCCATTTCCTTCACCATAACTCGTATTAACTTTCATATTGTTCAGCTTTCACGTCGGCCAATCAAAACTCCCCACTTGGTTGCATTTGGAATTCATTCTCTCTTTATTCTGTTGCAATAATCTCAAATGGAATGTTAATCAGATAATCTATAGTGTTGTCAATGATGTGAACGCTATTGAGTTGTCTATATTTATGGCGCCTTTTATAACCAAAAGATTGGCTTTCTTTTCTCTATTCCTTTGAATAGTTTCCACAGTTTATATTTCCGTATTTCTCTGCGCTCAGAAATGTTGGGGAGATAAAACTCTCATCTCTTTTCTGTTTTACGCTGGGAATATAATTTGGGTTCTTTACTTAGCCGAGTTTAGTAAAATCTACTTTTATTTTCTACAGAAAATTAATTGGCTCCCAAGATTGCTGTATACCCAATTAGAGACATTTCGCGATTGAGTTAAATGAATCGCACATTCAACGCAAAGAGAAAATAATGGCAAACTTGAACCTTGGTGCCCGCAAAAATAAAACGGATTGTCAAATGGACGTTTTTTGTTTATTTTCACATTGATATCGCTGTTATTTTAACTACCTTAACTTCTTTAAAAAGCGATTATTATAATTTTAATAAAATCTAAATATATAAAATGGAATATATACATTTTCATTTTTCTTGAGAAATGACAGCAACATCTATTTATCAAGAATATAATGTCACTTTTGGACTGACGTAGTTTTATTGAATTCTATAGGCAGCACACAAATTGACAAGATTGTTTATACTACTGACATTATTCGGACTATTTTCTTCATCTTTACTGCCGTGCTTACGACGTTTCGGCTGTTGCACGCTCCAGCCTTCTTCAGATGCTCAGAATTTTGAATAGAACTCTTTATTACGATCAGTGGAATATATCATTTTCATCCCTAGCACCTGAAGAAGGCCGGAGTGTACAACGGCCAAAACATTGTAAATGTGACAGTAAATACGAGGACAATAGTCTGAATAATGTAAATAGTGTGAATACTAGCTCATCTCAGAAGTATAGTTTTACAAAACAACAACAGTTGTAGTAAAACTAATGTAATGCAAGATTTATTAAGTATCGATTTATAAAGTGTTGTGGCATCTCCCATTTTCTATGATAATGGACTCGACTTGAATATACATATAATTCTGCCATAGAGAGACCGTTAGAGACATTGGGACTGATCCGTAAGTTACCGAAAGATACCGAAGTTACACAGAGAATACCGCGTGAGTTGGCATGGTAGTTCTGAGCACCATTCAACCAGAAAAATATTACACGGATATAATATTTCAACACGGCTTCACTTCAAGACTTGTATAAATATATTCCTTACGAATCGTATTCCTGGACTTCTAACCTGCGTTTCAGTTTGTATATTTACATTCAATATAACCTATTTTTCGATCTCAAATATCTGTTTTCTTGTTCCTTTATTTTGTGTGGTTCCTCACCCGGATCCATAACATAAATAAATAAATAAATATAAAGGCAATTTTCTATTTAAGAATTCATAAACATTTTTTTTAATCATATCACCCCGTGCAAGGCGGTAACACCACTGAAGCTCAGGGGGCTACGTAGGAGTGAAAAGATTGAAAAAGAGAAAGCCAGAGACCACATCCTAAACAGGGAACAAGGGATGAGCCTCTTCACCTGTTCAAAAGATCTGGGTGGAGTGTGAACCGGGCGATAGTTTAGTCTATCTACTCCAATTGAAAAAAAAAAAAGAAAAGAGTGAAAAGATTGGAAAAGAGAAAGCCGGAAACCACATCCTAATCAAGGAACAAGGGATGAGCCTCTTCACCTGTTCAATAGACGTGGGTGGAGTGTGAACATTTACTAAATTATTAAAATATGTGGATCAACTATAATGAAATCCTTATTAACCATTTTATAATTTTCGAATCAATTGGCATGCAGTGTTTTGCCAACTATTCCAATGAAAAATATAGATAAAGTGTGAGATTAATATTTTTGCTGTAAATTCTCAAGAACAAAAAATGTATAAATTCATTTTCGTCAATTCTAATTCTTCTTCTATGTGCAATGTCCCTTCAGGATTATCGATCATAGATTTTTATGTCTGCCTATCCCTGGTAGCTCTTAACACGCTTTCCCCTTTACCCCACTCAAACTCCGCTCTGGTGTCTACCTGCTCAGGCCATTCAAATATGTTATTAGCTGTTTTTCCCTGTTTTTCTTTATCTCTATTTGTCTTGTGAGTATGAGATTCTTCAAGCTTTCCTTCCTCATCACAGGTCCCAAGAACGTCAGCTTTCTCTTTTTGATGCTCATTATTAATCTCCTTTTCGTTTCGATCCTTTCTAAAACCTCATCATTTCTCACGTGCTCGATTCATGATATTCGCAGCATCCTTCTGTAGAACAACATTTCAATTGCTTCAAGTTTTTCCTTCATCTTTAATGATATTGTCCAGCATTCACTGCCATATTGAAGGACAGACATTACATACCAATCCATAACTTTGTTTCTAGCGAAATAGTGTTTTATTCTTAGGGAGGCAAGCCTGTTCCATGCTAATTGGAGGTAGGTGCGGTTGTCTATGATGGTTAATTGATAGCTGCTTCGTTTTGGAAGAACTGAAATATACTAGCCATTTCTTACCCCAGTCCACTACGGATTGGAGGTCCTTTTCAAGCTCGGCAGTGAGGTTCGCCTTGTCGCCCACACCAGACTTTTGATCGAGGTGAGAGTAAACTATGGTGCCATCGGCGTACATGCCTACTTGGGAAGCGGAAGTCATACTGTTTGTCCGAGAGGAGCCTGTGGGCTGTGAGATGCTGAACTACCTCAGCGTTGAAAATGGCTTCGAACACTTTGCCAAAGATCGGAAGAAGGCTGATAGGGCGGCAATTTGCGGGGTCCAAGTTTCTCCAGTATTCTTAAATATGGGAACTTTGGAGCAAGACTTCCAACAGGCAGGAAAGCAGGAAGAAGATAGGCAGAAGTTGTAGAGCTTAGAATGGACAAACCAGAGTTCAGGGGCACATTTGTTCAAGACTATGATTGGGATTCCGTCCCCACCGCTCGCTTTGTGAGGGTCAAGTTTTGAGATTATGTTAGAAACCAGCGAGGGTGTAATGTGGACGTCATTCAGTTGTGCCTCAGTTCTAGGTGGGAAGTCGGGTGTATAAACTCCAGACGAATCCAGTCTCGAATTGGTCGACAATCTAAGAGCAAAGCATTCAGCCTTATCCGCTGAGGAGGTGAGGACATCAAATTCATTGATTAATGGGGGTATTGAGGACTTACTCTGGTTAAGCACGCTTTTACACAGTCGCCAGTAGTCTTTGGTGCCAAACTTAGAGGATGCTATGCGTTGCTTCATTCTGGCAGTAAACAGCAAGAAACGCGTGGGGAAGTCCGCCACTTGTGCAAGGGATTGATGGATTGAAAAATTAATGGTATGGACACCAGCAAAGTCGGTGACAGAGTTCTCTAGTCACCAAACACAAATATATGGGCAGATGGATGAGAAGAAATGGCCTTGTCGATATTGTCAGAGATGCTGTCAAGTACCGAACAGTCAGAGGAGGAAGGGAGCGGTAGAGGAAGAAGAGACAGATAACCGAGTTTAGAAATGAGAGACGGAAGCACATGAAAGAATGGTCCAGGGATTCAAGATTCATGTCACCCTAGCTAGGGGAGTTGTTTGCTGACATATACACCAAGCCCATGCATATGGACATTGGAGTCCTCCCTGAAGAGGGGAAGGTAACCAGGAACGTAAAACTCAGAAGAGGGGATAGAAGGGTCAAGGTTAGTTTCACATAGGGCTAAGATATCAGGTGAGTTAGTTTGAAGGAATGGTTCTACGCTGTAAAAGAGACGCAAACAGGTCAGCTTCTGGAATGCCTCCTTGTTCATTCAAATTTGCCTTCGGATTTTAGTATCGCACTTTCCGTCTTCCGTTAGAACACTTCCCAAGTACTTAAATTTTTGTACTGGCTTGATTTTAGTATCCCCAATCTGCAATTAGCATTTTAAGCTCCTTCATTTGCTGATAACCATACATTCAGTTTTCTTGTAATTTATTTGTAGTTCTTTCTCTGACTTTCTTCATAAAACAAAAAACATTAACGAGGAGTTAAGGTATTTAAAATAATAACAGTTAACAGCAAAAACTTTTTGACACTCCCTTTTTTGCGCGCAGGGATATCTAAGTTTGCTATAATGGAAGGGAACCTTCATTAATATTTAAAAGATCGAATAAAGTTATTGAATTTGACAAATCTGTTTTTCTGAAAAATTACTTTAACAGAATTATTTTATAAATTTCAAAATAAAGTAGCACTGGCTACTCGGTAAATGAGTGCCTGTTTATTTTCCTTATAAGGAAGTTTTCTTGGCACTACTTCGAATGCTCTACAATGAAGATGACCATTGTTTTTTGGGACCAGAAGGAAGTATTACTTTTAGAGTTTACGCACAGTTTTTTTCTTTAACATAAACATACCATCAAAACTCGGAGTAACGTTTCTTCAAGCTCGGTCGCATTAATGATGTGCTTTTGCAATATGACAATAAAACTCCTCTGATGCTCTAATACGACCCTTTCAGAGTGCTTGGGTGATCGATAACAGTGAAGATGATTTTTAACCGTTTCACCCCAAAGCAGTATTGTCACTGATGCGCAGGGGGCTACATAAGAGAGTAAGTTTTAGGCAGAAGGAGAGTGAGGAGAAAGACGAACCAGCTACAGGGGGTGTCAAAGAAAAGGCAAGAGAAGTGTGTGAACACAGGAGGGGAAGACAGTTGAGAAGGTAGAGAAAAAGGAAAAGAACAAGATACACATGGTGATGAAGAAATGCCTGGAGTCTAGTGGATAAGAGATGGAAATTAATATTGCATTCAAATTCAAAGAAAAGAAAAAAAATGTCTTTTCTTGTTTATTTGATTTTATTTTGTTTTATCTTTTTCTTTTTTCTTTTTCTTTTTATTTTCTTTTTTAATTTCTTTGCAAATCTATTTAAAAAGGAAAATTAGACTGATTTTTCTCCAGTTTCTGAAAGGATTTTTCGGTTGCTGAGGTGATGTGTTATCCCCCGTGGGGATTTTCATATCGAAATGGTCATTCAACATCAATGAATTAATCCTTTTTTAATTTATATTTGCTCTGTAATATTTTATTACATGGAGCTCTCTTCCTATATCATTTTTTAATATTAAAATAAAATTTTTAATATTAATTAGGATCGGGTTTTTGGAATTTACCTTCCTGCTTTTTTTCGCTTGGATTAAAGTATCTGAATTAAAATATATATATATATATATATATATATATATATATATATATATATTATCGATTTTCTACACTATTGTAAGAACTACATCCTTGAAACTTCTGAATATCGTTTCTTATGTCTTTGTCTATGAGTGTATCAAATTTGATTAAAATCGGACCACTCCTTCTATAACCCGATTTTTTCGATTATCGATTTTCGATATTTATCGGGGGTACCACGACACAAAATCTAGCTAAGAACACTCGCAGACGCTTATAGTACAACTGTGTAAATTTTCAAGAAAATCGGTTCAACCGTTTCGGAATCTATACGTAACGGACACACATACACACACACACACACTCACACAGACACATACACACGCACACAGACAAAGTTCCATTTATAAATAAGTTTAGATATTAGCCCCAAGTAAATCAATCCATTAGAGGTTCGTTGGAGTAAAACGGCAAAGAGAAGAAAGGAAGAAGAAGAAAAAGAAGAATGAAAAGAAAGAAGAAATAAAGAAGAAGAAGAAGAAGAAGAAAAAGAAGAATGAAAAGAAAGAAGAAGAAGAAGAAGAAGAAGAAGAAGAAGAAGAAGAAGAAGAAGAAGAAGAAGACAGTTCTTATCTTGAATAGGCCAAAGAAGAGGAAAATGAAAAGAGACGGTAAAAAAAGAATGGAGGCTGGGGGGGGGATGTTAGAAGAAGAAAATATTATAACGGAAATGTTAAAAAGAAAATGAATAAAAAGGAAGAGAAGGTACAAATTGGTACCGTAAGTACGGAAGGAAGAAAAAGAAGAGGAGATAAAGGAAAAAAGATAAGTTAACAAAGTGAGAATACGGAATGAAAGAAAGGCAAGAAATCGAACTGCAGACCGGGTGAGATTAAAATAAAATTTCAGGATGCTGAGAATTATCTACTGCGCCCACATGCATTGTCTACTCAACTACCTTCTCCCTTGCTCATGTATCTTCGCACTAGCCACCCGCGGGCGAAACGAAGCGATTCTCTATGGATTCATAACTTGATTTCCAAGATGAAATCTCTATTTTGTCCGGTGGAAATTCGCCGGGGAAAATACGGAGCATTGTTGTTTTCCCTTGTTTAGGTAGCGATTAGATTTTTACGATCTTGACAATATATTTTGCCTCTAAGCACATAGGATAATGGCTTAGTGGTAATGTCATAGTTGCTTACATGGAGGTTTACGGTTCAAGAAGGCTGACGGCCATATCACGTTGGAACCCAGGTTATCGTCCGACCACCGAAGTTAAGCAAAGTTAAATCTGGTCACTATCTAGAAGAGTAACCGCTGGAGGGATCCCAGGTTCTGCAATGAAAAACGGCCCAGAATTTGAAATTTTAGAGCCGAATTCGAATACAATTCGAGTTGGTTACATTCACTTATGCGCAAATACGTATGAGAAAAGGCATGAATCTATCTCTCCCCACCTTTTATAAGAAAATCATTATTATCTCCCCACCAGAAATGATTAATATAATATTCACTCACAATAAAAAAACGAGAATCAGTCTTACAATCCAAAAATATGTGTTGGCATTAAATAACCCACAAAAGTTTGATAATCCGTGAAAATAAATTCAATTGATATTACAATTCGAGATAACAAGTCATCGACGCCTTTACGATTTATTGTTTGGAAAACGATAAATGAAATCCTTAATGGTTCGCTACAATGTATATAGCATGCCATGGAGGTTAGAACTGGTGCAACTAAGAAATGTAGTTCGTCTGAATAGTTCCCACGGAAATAGCAATAGAGCAGCGAGAAGCTTTTCGTTTGTGAAAAAGTGATTGTAGAGTGGAAAATAACTTATCATTAGCAAGAATGCGGAGACGCTTTTAAATTCTACAAAGACTGGAAGGTAAAGATTGGCAGTTCCTCCCTTATGTGGCAACAGTACTCCATTTTCGGCCGAATCTGGCTCTTGTAAAGGTAGAAGATAACAGGACGAGTCTGGTAATTCTTCTTCTTCTTCTATGTGCCCTGTTTCTTCAGGACGTAGGCGATCATGGTTCTCCACGTCTCCCTATCCCTTGTGGCTCTTAGTTTGTTTGCTCCTGTTACTCCTGGCAACCCCCGTTCCGTCATCCACCTGATCAGACCCTGCAAATATGTTATCCGCTGCCTTCCTCTGTCTCTCCTTCCTTCTATCTGACCAGTCAGTATCAGGTTCTCCAGGCTCTCCTTCCTCATTGCATGTCCCAGGAACTTCAGTTGTCTCTTCCTGATGCTCAGCATCAATTTCCTTTTTGTTGCCGTTCTTTCCAACACCTCATCGTTGCTTGCATGCTCAGTCCACGATATCCGTAGCATCCTTCTGCAGAACCACATTTCGGCCGCTTCCAGTTTTGTCCTCATTTTCGATGATATTGTGTCTGGTAATTACTGAAGCGACACAGGAACTTTTAACCAAATTGGACTTTTCTTCCTAATATTCTTAACTAGATGATTTTCTGAAAGTGAACTTTTTCGTTGGATAGTTCATATATGTCTTTTGATAAAATACAATGATCGTATCAATCAATTAAAAATTCAGCGACGGAATTTGGAGTGCATCAAAAAACGTTAACGATAATGCTTATTTGCCAGAAGTGGTCGGAAGAAACTTATGGACAAAACTTGTAAACCTAATACAACGACCAACATTTACTCATGAGGCAATTCCAACGTTTAATAAAGAAGGTAATAAAGCATTATTTGTCTAGACCTTTAAATCAAATCCATATCAATAAAAAAGATAGCTGCACACACATGCAAACGCACACACACGAATACACACACATACACACAAAAATTTAAAAAAAAAAAATATATATATATATATATATAAAGTCTAACAACCCAACCAACCACGCTATCCGGGTTTCAACCGTAAGGTCTCCTTAGGTAAGTGGAAGGCTTCCACTTGTCTGAGGAGACCTCACGGTTAAATCCCGGATAGCGTGTTTTAGCCTTTAGTTCAATATCTTCGCTCTAATTATTCAATTTTCGTACAGAGCACTTTTTTGTTGTTTATATCTTATGTGAGGCTGTTTTCTGCTTTCGATTTAAGTAAAACATAGTTTTCCTCTTGTCTTCTTTATTTAAACATACTGTTCTTAATCTCGGATTATAACTGAGCATACTTTTACACACACACACACACACCCATATATATATATATATATACATATATATATATATATATATTAGATTTATGTAATTTTGTAAAATAATTAATTTTCTGTGCTATGAATCGAGGTATTTTTGTTAAAAATAATGAAAAAGGGTTTAATTCAGTTTTTTTTAAATATCATTCCCAATAGAACATTTTTAAAATCCTTTATATACATAACAATACTCTGATTTTCTCAAGTTTTCTAGAACTTTCTGCAACCTTCTAGAACTTTAAATATCATTCTAGGACATTATGGGACCTTGTACTTCTTGTTTTTGTTTATTTGTAAGTTTTTATGCTATGCTATAAATATAAACTATTAAATTAGTTAAAATATATAAATACTATCTAATTACATCATTATGAAATTGGAAAATAAAACTTCAGCAAGAATGAATTTTTTGTTTATTTGCAAGTTTGTATGTTATGCATCAGCTATAAACTGTTAAATTTGTTTAAAATGCATAAGTATTATCCAATCATATCATTAGTAATCTTCTTGTCTTTGTTGCGTATATGGTAAAATCAAATTTTCGATTTGGGTTGACCTTTTTCAAGCAGTAGACAAACTTAGGTCTTTTTCATTATTTTTTAACAAAAGTTCATCGTATTATGACTCAATAATCATACCCCTAATACACACACACACACACACACACACACACACACACACACACACATATATATATATATATATATATATATATATATATATATAGCGGTTGTTCCAACGAGAGAAATTGATATAGAAGAAAAAAGTACGAGAAACCGTGAACATTTTGTTTAAAGTGTAGATTTACTGTCGTTATTATTATTATGTCATTTTTCATCATATTTCGATTTCTGCATTGGTCTCACTACCAACCAAGTCTGCGGGGAGACCTAAGGCAGGTAGTGGCGTGTTGTTATGACTCCATTTCATGTTTCTCTATCCTCCCTATCATCCCCAGCATTACATAGATAACGTTTTCCTTAGTGTGTGGGCTGTACTTAATAAGACAATTTTTTGTATATCTCTTAAGCTGGGGTTTCCAGGGATTCTTTCAATGTGTTGTTTTGTTCCATTTTTTATCATTCCAAGTGCACCTACTATCACTGGCACAACTCTTGTTTTCAATTTCCACATTTTTTCTATTTCAATTTCCAGGTCTTTATATTTTGACTTTATATTTTGACAGTTTTTCAAATTTATTATTATTATTATTATTATTATTATTATTATTATTATTATTATTATTATTTATTATTATTATTATTATTATTATTATTATTATTACTTGCTTTTTTGTATGATATATTCAGTTAGTTATGTGTCATACGTGATACACGCTTGGGCGATAATGTCTGGTAAGAGACATGACTGACTGGGCAGAAGATTATCCCGCACTAGGTTGCCATTACTTTCTGCGGTAGACTGGTTGCCAGCTATAGAACCTAATCTATCCTATTATTTCGCCCATAACTGGAGGGAAGAGACGGATTAATACCTTTCGCAAGGGTATTTGTGCGTAAGTGAATGCAAGGAATTCAACTAGAATTCGAATTCGGTTCCCCGATTTGTCTTTCCGAGTCGATATCCACGGCACCACAACGCACATGTGTCCGTAATGGTATTTGTGTCGTTACACGTGTTTCGAGTCTAAAGTTGACTCTCTTCAGGCGAATAAACTTATGACTTTACATATCGAGATCCGTTTGTTTTTCTGGTGGACAAGGTATCTTGTATAAATAGATAAGTGTTGAGCAGGTCAGAAAGTTCATGTGCGCGAGTGTATGTTGGTTATTTTTCACACACGCACGTTAAATCTCTCCCGTAACCTTTCGTTGGCTATTTTTTTCCACTGATTTGCGAAATTTGATTTCGTCTTTATACCTCAAAATTGTTTTATATTGTTTATATATAAAAACCCAATTATACATATATATATATATATATATATATATATATATATAGCCATTCACAGACAGATGTGTTTCGCTGTATCACAGCTCATCAGTACGGTTAGACTCCGATTGCTTTTTTTAACCCAGGATTGAAACACGACTGAATTGGCGTCAGTCGGCGATTCTACCTCTGGGCTATGGGCGTTCAGTAGAAGAAGGCAGACTTTTTAGCGTGTATATTATCATTATACGCGCCCAATAACCAGTGTGCTCTAATTCATTTTACTGAATGAGCGATGCGTACATATATATATATATATATATATATATATATAATTGGGTTTATTCGGGTAGCAGTTTTACTTTTAACTCTGTATTTAGGCAGCAAACTCTCTCGAATAAATATTTCTTTGAAAATGACTGACAAGCAGTGCCTGTGGAAGGGTCTCTGGCAACTTCTCCAAATCTATCATGCGGTATGCCCTGCTTTTCTACATCTCAATTTTCATACGGTAGTGTTCATATACTATACACGTGTTATTGTCACCTAATTATGTACAATAAGGGATCATATGCAGTAGACGTGAACAATTTAACTAGAAAATTTAAATACCAGAGATAGAACATGTGATCAACGAGGAAGTTTTAAGGAAAAAAGACACTTGTAGTTAGAAACAGAAAAGGACAGTTGAAATTTTGGGAGCATATCACGAGAAAAGAGGGCTTGGAGAATTTGATCCTCACAAGACAGAGCGAGGACAAGAGAGGCAGCGGAAAACATTGCATAACCTACCTAACAAGGCTTATCTAAATGGACGCCAGAACAAGGACTGAAAGAGATAATCGAAAGACAATGTTTAGAGCTACACACGATAAGAAATTGGGAAGAGCCATGATCCCATATGTCCTTAACTCTTTTATATCTCTTCCTAACTTTGTTTAATCTCATGGATCTCTTCCTCTACTGCGTTCCTTTATCTCTATTTATTTTTGGGTTTTTCGCTTTTCAATAATTTTTTTTTTCATTTTCTCGTTTTTATATTTCTTTCATTTATCATCTGTATTTTCTTTCTTTATTTTCCACGTATATTTTCCACACACCACCACATTCATTCGTTTTACTCCCCCTGTCATATTTATTCATCTTCCTCCTACTCCTTTTTTCATCCTTATTTTTTTTTGTCTTACCGTTTTCTGTTTCTCTATTTCTTTTCGTTTCTTTCGTTTTTCAATGGAATGTTTTCTTGTTTCTTTTTTCTTTTATCAACCTTTTTTATTTCCCATGTACATTTATACACACACCTACATTTATATATTTTACCCCTCATACAATATTTATTCCTTTTCCTCCCACTCCTTTTTCATCTTTTTTTTGTGTCTTACCGTTTTCTTTTTCTTTATTTCTTTTCGTTTCTTTCGTTTTTCAATGGAATGTTTTCTTTTTTCTTTTATCAACCTTTTTTTATTTCCCATGTACATTTATGCACACATCTACATTTATATATTTTACCCCTCATACAATATTTATTCCTCTTCCTCCTACTCCTTTTTCATTCTTTCTTTTTTTTTTTTTTTGTCTTACCGTTTTCTGTTTCTCTATTTCTTTTCGTTTCTTTCGCTTTTCAATGGAATGTTTTCTTGTTTCTTTTTTAACAACCTCCCTTTTTTTTATTTATTTCCCATGTACATTTATACACACACCTACATTTATACGTTTTACTCCTCATACCATATATATTCCTCTTCCTCCTACTCCTGCTCTTCCTTTTTTTTTTTTTTCTTTTCTTACCTTTTCTAATTGTCTTTATTTTTTTTCTTCTTCTAATATTTCTTTCTGGTTTGGTATTTATTCCGCTCGGTCCGCTTACTCCACCCAACGCCTTTTCATGTCAATGTTCTAACCACTTACTCTCCAGGCCGTCACTATCACCGTTACCATTAACATTGCTACAATAATTGCCACCAAAACTACCGCGATAACGATGCAATTACTGTTCTAAGCCGCCTACAGATGTCACCCTCGATACTTATTAATCTTTGCCTGCGGCCGAAGGGTAATAAAAAAAGCAAAAAACAGGCACCAAACCCGAGCCAATAGATGCACACACCGCCCAAATGTCTGCTCGTTAATTCGGCGACGGTCAAGAAACAAGTGACTTATGTGACATCTATCTATCTATCTATCTATCTATCTATCTATCTATCTATCTATCTATCTATCTATCTATCACGACCTGTATCTATCTATCAAAACCTCTTTATATCATTCTTTCTTTCTTTCTTTTTTGTTCTTTTCCATTAGTGTGCAGGGGGTAAATGAGAGAAAAGAGTGGGTACAGTGGGTATTGAAGAAAGGATAAAAAAAAAATTAATGGGATTTAAGAAGATAGAAGATAGCAATTGACGTTGCATTTAAATTATTATAGATTGTAGCTATCAGTAAAGTAAGTAAACGGAAGAGATATCCACAGGCGGAAAGTGCAAGAAATGAAACTGTTCGAGTAAATTTAACCATTTCATTGGTTCCTCAGTGTTCTTGACAAGCTCCAAAGGAGAGTCTGTAATGTGATAGGTACTGATCTGGCGACTCGACTGCAGCCACTTCCCCATCGTCGAAATGTGGCCTCCCTTTGTCTGTTCTATAAATACTTTCTGCTCGGATGAGCTTAAGTCACTGATGCCTCCTCAACAGGTGTTTACTCGTGCAACCAGACTGGCAACTGGTTCCCACCCATTCACTGTCAGGTTAGCCAAATGCAGACGACAATTCTACTCCTGCAGCTTCCTCTCTCGCACTTCCCGCCTGTGGAACTCGCTCCCGTATTCTTGCTTTCCTGACGGCTACAACCTCCAGAAATTTAAATGTAAAGTCAATACTCATCTACTAACCACCGGCCTCTAGCTCTCGCCCCTCCCCTGTATAACCTTCCCTTTCTCTCCACCTATGTATCTGTCATCGCACCTGCTTTCTCAGCTTTCTATTGTTCCTTTCTAACTAGTTTGTACTCCTCACTTTTTTCTAATTAATCTTTTTACATTTATGTAACCCCCTGCACATCAGTGGCGTTTCCGCCTTGCTCGGGGTGAAATGATTTAAAAAAAAGTGTGAGAAATATATGCCAATCTAGTAGCATACTTAAATTCACGTAGACGGAGCACCAAGGAAAAAGCTCATCAGAGCAGCTGCCATGAAAATATTTATAGAAACGAGAGGAGGACCGTCAGGTCACGTCGGTGAGAAAGTGACTGAAGTCGATATGCCAAATCAGGACCGAATACATTGCATATCCTTCTTTGGATTGTGTCGAGAACCTCGAGATGAATACAACCAAAGATGGCAACAGTATCCAGTGAACGGACGAATGGTAGGTTTATAATTTCTGCTCCGACATGGTATATCCAATATACCTAGCAGTAGATGCAGCTATTAATTCGATGTAGTTATTCCACTTGTGAGGTTAAGGATACACAGTGTGTTGATCTCCAGGAGACTAACATCAGCCATGTTAATCGCGGACAGGAAAAATTGTCTGTAATGGTTAAATGAAAACAGTTTTGTTTTAGAAGCAGTAAAAATTTACAAGCAATTTCTTGCCTCAATAATAATATTGACTGGAAGTACTTTTCAAAAGCTACAGCCAGATTTACTTTCTTAGTCTTGCAGATTTCTTATTGAGACGGGAGTAAATGGGGGTGTCATCTCAACCGGTTTGGTGTCATTCGGAGTCGCTAACCCACATATATATATATATATATATATATATATATATATATATATATATAAATTAATTGTAGATTGCCACACGGAAATTTCTGTGTTTCGAGATAGCTTCTCTTCATCAGGCAATGTTGGATGTTGGTTGTGAAAACCTAATTTTCACATCCAACATCCTACATTGCCTGATGAAGATAATCTATCTCGAAACATAGAAATTTCCGTGTCGCAAGGTACAATTAATTCATAATTATATGTTTATATTAAGCTCTATAATATTTATTGTATTGAGCACTGTTTATAAAAAAATAGTAAAACATTGGTTCCTCTTCACCTGGATATATATATTAACGAAGATTAACAAAACTTAACGAAACTTGGTTATAAACAACCGACAATTTGAAACGATTTATTGTAAATAATCAGGCCGGTAGGTATAAATATATAATACTTTTTAATTAAAAAACAGAATATTTACTTAAATATGAGTATCGATCAAAAATAATGTTCAAACAAATCATTTAAAATTGTCAATTGTTTATAACTAACTTTCGTTTTTTTTTTCGTTAATTTCCATAACATGATTACATTTGTTGACATTTCAGAGCAGATATAGTTACTGCAATGAATCGAAAATTGTTATATAGGCTTGATTAAATTTCAATGCCCAATTCAAAATTTTTTCTCGTCACAAATCGATTACTTATATTGGACACCCTACCACAGCCCCGAAACACCCATTACATGTCACATATAAAAACAAAGGGGCTATTAAAAAAAACATTTATTAACCCATAATTTGAAAGAACTCTTGAGAAAAATTTTCATCCAAAACACAAGAATTCTATATAAATCACAATATCAGGAACTATATTTCAAATGTTTCTCTCCTACCATCTACCTTAGATTATTTAATAGCGAAAATGGAGTGTTGAAAGTCGCATGGGGAACGTGCGAGTTTGAAATGAATGCCATTTTTTCAAAAACACCACAAAAATAACTGACTGCATAATAGTCAAAATATGAGAAAAAATAACGCATCAAATATAAAAACACCCTTGAAAATGGCTATAGAAGTGGCCGAAAGTGTTTAGGACAATCAAAATTATGAACAATTTCATTTTCCTTAACAAGACGGGAAAATGTTAGGATCCTTGAAAAACTTAATAAAAATTCATGCAATCTTACTTGTCCGCCATAATTAATGAAAAGTGTTTGAAAGAAAGGTTGGTACTCTAATACACACACAAGTATATATATATATATATATATATATATATATATATATATGTGTGTGTGTGTGTGTGTGTGTGTGTGTGTGTATTCTTGTTAGACCATGTTTTATTGATTAATTTTCTACGGCTTATCAGCCCATTGTAGGTTATTTAAAATCAGAAAATATTATTTTTATACTGTACGGATAATAATAAAACTGCACAAAGATGGTAAGGGGTATGGAAAAATTTTTCAAGATTTAAACTTGCTATTAGTGGCCGTCCGCGTAAATTAAACGAAACTACTGAACAATATATACCCCTGAATGCGAAGAACCAACCATTTTTGACTCAAAGACAAATTCAGAACGATCTCAAAAATGCCGGAATTGAAGTAATTAAAGTTACAATGAAGAGATTGAAGATATAGGGAGATGGTTAATGTTTATTGAATCAGTCTTGTGTCATACATAACCGAAACCCCTATAACTTACAGATTTATTCGTGATCATCAGGATGTTCAATGAGAAAGTTAAGGGTATCAAGAGTTCATAGTGTCATGTGTGTGTGTTATCGTTGAGTAGGAATGTTGAGAAGGGAGAAGAAGACGGAAAAGGAATCAGCACACGAAAAAGAAGTAGAAGAGAACGACCGTCCGAGTGGCCTTGGAGTTTCTCCCTTGTTACATTTTAGCTTGTCGACTCTGCTGCTTCCATGTGACTGTCTGACTGAACTTCATTTCGCCTTTTATAACCATTTAGGTTTTTTTTTGTACTGGATCGCTAACTCTTCTCAGTCATGCAAATTGTTTCTGTTGGTTAAAAAATTATTTTAAAATCTACTCGCGAAATCCGGCTTCAACTTTTTCTTTCAGTACGTGGTCAATTATTTTTCTACTTGGCGAAAGCAGGATTTCACTCGTCATTGTGAATTTTTGTAAAAGTGAAAATAAAAGTCGCTTTTAATTCTTAATTTCCTATCCACCACAAGATCATTTAAACACACAGGCCTGTATTCTAGATCTACAAGAAAGACTCCACTATTAAAACGTAAGCATGTTTAAGACCGTTTGAAATTTGTTCAAAAGTTTGAACATGAATCAGATGAATTCTGAAAAAAAATATTTGGTCAGATGAAACAAAAATTGTGCCTTTCGGGAGAAACATGTGAACTCAAATATGGGATAAAAGGAACTGAATACAACAAAGTAAACACCATTAAAACAGTTAAATATGGGGGTAGAGTTATAATGATTTGGAGTTGTTTTTCGTATAACGGAGTAAGAGAAACTGAAGTCACTAAAAGAAGAATGAATGCAGCAAAACACAAGCAAATCTTATCAACCCGTCTATTAACCCTCTAGGGCCGTTCCTATCATATTTGATACAGTATGAAAACAAGCCTTGAAAGAAATATTTTCCTGAAAAATTCTTTAAGAGAAATATTTTATAAATTTCAAATGAAAGCAATACTGACTGCTCAGTCAATGAATACCAAATGTTTCCTTATAGGGAAATACCAAATATTTCCTTATAGGGAAATACTGTATCAAATATGATACGAATGGCCTTAGAGGGTTAAGTAGTAATTAGTGGGGGATCTGTTTATTACTTCATAACAATATAGAACTGATCCCCCACTTTATGACAAGTAGAAGCCTTAATCATATTATATTATTAACCCTCTAGGGCCATTCGTATCATATTTGATACAGTATGAAAACAAGCCTTGAAAGAAATATTTTCCTGAAAAATTTTTTAAGAGAAATATTTTATAAATTTCAAATGAAAGCAGTACTGACTGCTCAGTCAATGAATACCAAATGTTTCCTTATAGGGAAATACCAAATGCTTCCTTATAGGGAAATACTGTATCAAATATGATACGAATGGCCTTAGAGGGTTAAGTAGTAATTAGTGGGGGATCTGTTTATTACTTCATAAGTATATAGAACTGATCCCCCACTTTATGACAAGTAGAAGCCTTAATCATATTATATTATTAACCCTCTAGGGCCATTCGTATCATATTTGATACAGTATGAAAACAAGCCTTGAAAGAAATATTTTCCTGAAAAATTTTTTAAGAGAAATATTTTATAAATTTCAAATGAAAGCAGTACTGACTGCTCAGTCAATGAATACCAAATGTTTCCTTATAGGTAAATACCAAATGTTTCCTTATAGGGAAATACTGTATCAAATATGATACGAATGGCTCTAGAGGGTTAAAAAGTGCAACAGTTTTGGGGCTTGACCGAGATTTTGTATTCCAACACGACAACGATTGAGGGCACGAGGTTAAAACAGCTCAACATTGGTTCAACAAAAATGGAATTGATGTTCTGGCATGGCTTAGCCAGTCCCCAGATCTCAATTCAATAGAAAATTTATGGAAAATCTTGAAGGTGAGAGTACACGCAAGAGATCCAAAAATATCAAGGAACTGAAGAAAGTCTGTGAAGTAGAAATGGGTTAAACTGCCATAATTTTCATGCAAGAAGCTCGTTGAAGACGACAGAAAACAACTAAAGGCTTTAAATCAGAACCGATATTATGTTACTAAATATTGACAAATTGTGTTAAATACTTTAATACACAGTCAAATTCGAAAATTGGCAGTAAAAGTATATTAAAACAATGCTTAATAAACACGTTTCGTCCTTGCTTGTCTCTTTTTCATTCATTTTGTCTCTTCTGCAAATACACTCCACCTGAGAATATTTACACACACACACACACACACACACACACACACACACATTTTTATATATAATATGTGAAATCATGTAAGGTATCCTGCCCTCATCAGCTGCCAACTAGGGGAGGTAACACATTTTCGGTGGCAAAGGCAGTACTGGTACTAGACAGGGTGTTGTTGTTTTTTTGCTGTTGAAGTGTCCATCTCTTACGATTTTTACAACTGCAAGTCAGGTTTCCAACGTTGTGTTAAAAGCGTTTGCTTTTGATCGTTAACCAATACACAAAGCGCTCGTAGCGACCGTTATCAATGACGTTGAATGGAAGGTAAATATGTGTTTCACGTCGGAAGTTGCATTGTGCTGCAAGCATGGCATCTATCAATTTTGTTTATTTTGGGTCTTGACCAGATCCAATCCGATGCCTGTTGAAGTGATTTTCTAAGTGCAGCTTAGATGTGGCACAAGGCCAAAAGTATGTGAGGGTCAAAATCACTCCTCAACTGTAATGGTTCTAGCGAGACAAGCTTGCTAACCATTACACCACGTCGAACGCCCACCAGATTCCTGTTGAGTCGTGGTTTGGAAACAATGTGAAACGCTACAGGTTTCAGACAGTGATGTTTACCCTAAAAAAAGGAAACAATTGACCGTTCAAGGAATCCACGACAACCAACCTCAATATAGATATGTGCACCTTTTTTCCACGCAGTCGGATTGCAGCGATTCGTAGCAGTTTTTCTTTCTCTCGTGCGCCTCCTCCCTGTTTTCCCTCCATGGAACCGTAAATTCCATTTGAAAGATGCACCTCTTTGGATCGGACCACGCTACAATGTCAGAGCATGTGTCTGGCTGAATGATGTACACCAGAAATTACAGTGATGTTCTAAGATAATCTAATACCCTCCAATGACGTGTACCACTCTGTAGCGTAATGTTGAAAGCTATTTGGGTCTTCTGCATAAAACGTTCACCTTCCTTGTGGAAACCGATCTGGTCATCACAGACTGTTTGTTGGTTATTTCAGTTTATGTACTGACTAAGTCTATGACTACTTCTGGCATCTTGTTATGATCCTACGTATACATCTGCAGTGATTGTAGACATGCAGAGAGAACATGCGTAAAGTGCGTCAGTCAATTTGGCACAAAGTGCATACACCGGTGTCAAACTTTCCCCACAGTTTGAGGTTAGCTGCATTTGGTAGATCATAGGTAAATTGCAGGAGAAATGATGTTGCCAATGGCTCCATTGCAATCAGAGTATTCCATGCTAGCTTCATTGGGTCAATATCACTCCATGTAGTCCAAGCACATTGTTTGAACTGAGAATGTAATGGTTATGTTTATGTAATGGTTATCCAGTAGGAAGACCGTCATACAACGGGCAAATACCTCATAAAATATTTTCCTCTCTACATTCAAGAGGGGGATGTGGCGGGAATTTGCAATGCCATTTGCATTTTTTTCCTTAGGTATCCAAATGCCATCCGCCAGGCACCATTCTTGTGGTACAATACCTTGTTTCCGTGCCCGCTGGGGAAAGATGGTAAGTTGATTAAGGAAGTTTGAATAATTTTTATATAACTTGTAGTATATCATATTTATTCCTACTAACTTCCCCGCTTAAGAAAGTACCCTGTTGTCTATTATGCATGGTCTGGGGGTTTACGTCAGCAAACACCTCCCTCTCGCTAGGATGACTTGAATCCCATGACCACTCATACATGTGCCTCTGTCTTTATCTTCTAAAATCAGACAGCTGTCATTTCTTTCTTTCTATACCGTTCCCCTTCCTCTCCCGACTGCTCCTTACTAGACAGTGTCTCTGACAATACAGGTAAGGCTATCTCCGCCCACCTGTTCGCTAACATATTTGTGTTCGGTGATTTTAATGCCCACCATACCAAGTGGCTGACAAACTCTGTTACTGATCCTGCCGGAATCCATGCCATGAACTTTGCAATCACTCAGTCTCTCACGTAACTGGTGGATTTCCCCATGCACTTCCCCAGTATCCCTACAGAAAATGCTTCTCTGCTAAATCTCTGTTTTACTTCAATCCCTGGTTCCTGCCAAGCCATCCAGCTTTGCCCTCTTAGAAACTCCAATCATGCTGTGGATTTTATTATTATGTCCCTCTACTCCCACTTCTTCCAGGAACTCCCTACCAACAGAATTTCTTACTGTTACCAATGAGCAGACTAACAGACTAGGATTCATTCAGCAATTTTCCGTCTGACGTCTTTTGGAGAAAAGTGTTAAAAATTCTCTCCTACTTCCTCTTCTAACTGCTCCTTGCTAGACAGTGTCTCTGACAATACAGGTCAGGCTATCTCCGCCCACCTGTTCGCTAACATATTTGTGTTCGGTGATTTTAATGCCCACCATGCCAAGTGGCTGAAAAACTCTGTTACAGATCCTGCCAGCATCCAATTACGCAAGAGGTGAATTTCCCTACGCGCTTCCCTAGTAACCCTACAGAACACGCTTCTCTTCGATATCACTGCTATGCCATACCATTTCTCCTGCCATACCATGCAGCTTTGCCCTCTTGGAAACTCCAATCATGCTGTCGTTTCCATTAATATCTCTTGCTACTCACACTCCCGCGCGGAACCTTCTGTCAACAGCATTTCTTACTGCTACCAAATAAGAGACTAGGATTCGTTCCGTGATTTTCTGTGTGATGTCCCTTGGAAAAAAGTGCTTACCCTCCCCTTTGAAAACTGCGCCTCTGAGGTCTCCTCCTGAGTGAAAGCAGGCAATGATGCTTTTATCCCGGTCAGAAAGGTCCGTCTTAAGCCTCATTCGTCCCCCTGGTTTTCTCCTGCCTGCTCGACCGCCATTGCCCATAGGGATCTCTTCTTCCGGCTATATCGTAGCCACACGTCAACGATATATCGCACCTATTTGTTTCTGATCGTAATGAGTGTAAGTGATCTTAAATAATGATAAGCTCTTGTTTGCTGATAGAATGAAATATGGCAGCGCGCAAGTTCAGCTCCAAAGACTGCTGGAGACTCTGCAAAAGTGTGTTGAACAACAGCAATCCTTCCATCTCGTCTTTAATCAATAAATTTGAGGTCCTCACAGCCACAGTGGACAAGGACAAGTGCTTTGCTCGCAGATTTTCCTCCAACGCTGCATTTGATTCGTCTGGAGTATCCGCACCCGACTAAAACTGAGTATCAACTGAGGGACGTTTATATAACCCCCTCTCTAGTCTCTAACATAATTTTAAAGCTTGACCCTCATACGGGAGCGGAGGTGATGAAATCCCGGTCAGTCTTGAATAAATCTGCCCCTGAACTCTCCTCTGTCCTCTCCAAATTCTATAATTAATGCCTCCATGCTTCCTGTTTTTCTCCCTTCTGGAAGTCTTCCTCTGTTGTACCTGTATTTAAGAACAGTGAAGAACCCGTAAATCCCTCTAATTATTGCTCTATCATCCTCCTACCGACTATTGGAAAAGTGTTCGCGGGTCTCATCAATGCTGAAATAGTTCAACATCACATCACCCATAACATATTATCCGACAGACAGTACGGCTTTCGCTTTGCCAGGTCCACTGTTGATATACTAACGAGCATCACAAAGTATATATACCGAGCTCCGATAAGAACGGCGAAGCTCGAGCTGTTGCCCTGAATAAATTTCTCTAAAATATTTGATAGAGTTACAAGGCTATGATATCACTAGACGCTTATTTGATTTGATCCAATCGTTTGTATCAAACCGTGTAGTGAAGATCATTTTGAACGGGCATGCCTCTAGATCCTATCACACGAACACGGGTAATCCCAGGGCTCTATCCTAGGTCCGACGCTCTTTCTGATCCCTCATTAATGATTTCCCTGATGTGATCAAATGCCAAGCAGGTATTTACGCTGACGACACCACCATTTATCCCGCCTCAGTAAGAAATCTACCAAAGCAAAGATAACCTCGCTGCTGATCTTGAAAATGACCTCCTATCTGTGGTGGACTGGGTTTGGAAATGGCTCGTAAATTTGAATGCATCTAAAACAAAGCTGCTATCCGTTAAACACCATAAACAATCCCTACTGCTACCCATCAGCATGGATCAAGCTAGACCAACAGAAAGACATACACAGCGCTTTCTTGGCCCCAACTTTCCATCCGACCTCAAGTAGAACGACTACATTGAATCAAGAGCTAAATCTACTGCTATGAAGGTTAGAACACTGTGTCGGACCAGGAAGTTTTTCTCGCCTGAATTCATCTTATACGTACACAAAGCAACCATCCGTTCATACATTGAATTCCGTTATCATATCTGGTCGGACGCTCCTGCTATTCATCTCGTGGTTCTCGACAGGATCCAGAAAAGAATCTGCAATGTAATCGATTCCGACCTGGCAGCTCGACTCCAGCCACTTTCTCACCGACTGTATGTGGATTCCTTCTGTCTCTTCTACAAATATTTTCATGGTTTCTATCCGACGAGCTTAGCTCTCTTGCACCCCCTCTACAAGGATTTACTCGAACATCCAGACTGACAACAAAGTCTCACACCTTTACAGTCAAAACAACTAAATGCAGCCACCACTTTTACTCTCTCAGCTTCTTTCCTCTCACTTCTCGCCTGCGGAACTCTCCTCCGTATACATGCTTCCCTGATAGCTTCAATCTTCAAGAGTTTAAATACAACGTCAGTTGCCATCTCTTCTCCTCTTGAGTCCCATACTTTCTCCAATACCACCTATCTTGTTATTCTCCCTTATTGCCCGACTCTCACGCAACTCTCTTCCCACCAGTATTCCCATCCTTCTCTTAGCAATTCTCTGATACCCCTTGTAACCGGTTCCTTTTTTCTCTTAGACCTCGTCTTATGTAACTTTTCACTCTCCTCTTATGTAGTCTCCTGTGCATCAATGGAAGTACTGTCTTGCTTGGGGTGAAACGATTATAAAAAAATTATATGTTTTACTAACAGGGGATTTGCGGATGAATTCTCGAATTTCCCTCAAATTTAGTCAGAGGTCATTAAACATTCTTCTTCTTCTTCTATGTGCCCTGTCCCTTCAGGACGTATGCAATCATGGATCTCCACGTCTCCCTATCCCTTGTGGCTCTTAGTATGTTTGCTCCTGTTGCTCCTGGCAACCCCCGTTCCGTCATCCACCTGATCAGACTCTGCAGATATGTTATCCGCTGCCTTCTACATTTGGAATTTGATGTCTAGGAAGGTCTTTCCAAGCATCAGAATACGTTATCATCAAGGAGTTCTCGAGTTTCTTCTGAAGTACGTCGTGTTTACCGCTCTTAGTCGAGTAAACAGCATTTTAGCAAAAGCATAAACCTTATTTTAAAATGATCTCCGAGACCATCTCTTTAATGTCCTTAGCAGGTCTTTAAGGTCTGTCCTCTCATGAATTTGCGCATGTTTTAGCCACCGATTCACAACTTTCTGTTCTGCTCTCATTTTACCCTTGCGAATAATGTGAATTTACACTTCACTTCTTTCTTATCCACTTTTACAGTTGCCACACCAAACCACGCATGACATCATTCTTCATAAAGATCTGATCTGCTGGCTATGGAGCTCTTCAGATGGTTCGTAAGTATTAATAAGGGTTCCTGATTGTGATTCGACCAAGTAGCTCGCTGATTGCCTTTGTGCCATTGGGATCTTAACTTGCTTGGAATTTCTCCAGAGTGCTGAAAGCTCAACAATGAGATCCTAAACATTGTGACTATAATCCAGATTCATAATCTAAACATTACATTCTCTAAAAGGGGGAATTGTGTTACCTGCACCAGCGTGCCTTATGGTTATGTAAACCATGAAGACTGTCGAATTTCATATTACAATCACACGTCGCAGCCGGTTTTAAGTCTCTTCCTTGTTTTCTCTTTCTCTCTCTCTCTCTCTCTCTCTCTCTCTCTCTCTCTCTCTTTATATATATATATATATATATAAGGATGGGAATACTGGTGTGAAAAGAGTTGCATGAGAGAAGGGTAATAAGGGAGAATAACAAGATATAAGTGGTGTTGGAAAAATTATAAAAAAAGGATAGGACTCAAGGGGATAAGAGATGGCAACTGACGTTGTATTTAAACTCTTGGAGGTTGTAGCTATCAGGGAAGCAAATATACGGAAGAGAATACCACAGGCGGGAAGTGCAAGAAAAGAAGCTGATACAGTATAAGTGGCGGCTGCATTTAGTTGTTTTGACTGTAAAATTGTGAAACCTTGTTGCCAGTCTGTTCGAATAAAATCTTGTAGAGGGGGCACTAGAGAGCTAAGCTCGTCGGACAGAAGCCATGAAAATATTTGTAGAAGAGACAGGTGGAAATCACACACGCGCACGAACGAAAAAACGCTGGGAGTTCCAAAATTTAGAAATCTTTCTTTGCACGTTTTGTTTCCATCATCTTTGTTATTAAATATTTCAGATTATGATAACAGAGGCTCTACCAAAAATTTTAAAACGTCGTGAGAACCTATACGCAAATTACTCTTTAGTATTTCAAGATATTTTCGTGCAATTTCGGTAAATATATCTGTTAAAATGAGATGTTAAATGCTATTTTAATTTTTGCATAATTTAGACGATAATTTATCCAAAGCACCCTAAATATATATATATATATGTGTGTGTGTGTGTGTGTGTGTGTGTGTGTGTGTGTGTGTGTGTGCATGCGTTGCTTTGTGTGTACAGTGTATGTAATTAACGTGTAGATACAATCAAGCATGATAAAATACACTAATAGAGATAAAGTTTTATGTGTAAAACACGCACAGGTACAATAAGGTAAACACATGACACCCATAAAATTTAAGACATACTTACATGCACACAAACCAACGCCATAAGATAAACACGTGATGTCTGCTCTAACAATGCTAACAAAACAACATAACATTTAAAAATTGAAAAACTCTTAATCATTCCATTTCCCTAAAATTTCGGACGAAGCGCAATAAATAACAAAAATGTTTAAAGGTTTCCTTTTGGCCATTATATATATATATATATATAGCGGAATTCGATAAGACGATAGAATAAAGTAAAAAAACAAATTAAGAAATGTATCTCGATCTAAAATGTAAATTTTTTTAAAAATTTTGCAAAGAGATACAAATATGTTGGAATATGGGGTTGATTCTTATTGGTCACATATGTATCCCCAGTATCGAAGCAATAGATAATTGTTTTCAAATGTATGTGCAGGAACTATTTTGTATGTGTATTTATGCATAGAATGTTCTCTGTTTACGTGTATGCGTGCGTATTAATACGCGTGTCAAGTATATTAAAACGATAGGCAATTTTAGAATATATGTGTGAGAAATCTTTTGGACGGTAAAGTGTATTCTGCCGCATGTGCCTGTTCATGCGGATTAAAAATCCACTGCTTTAATACAGGTGATACATATCTGACCAATAAGAATTAACCCTGAATAACAACGCACCAGTATCGTGTATTTTTGTAATTTTTTTCATTTTTACCTTGATCTTTGAAGAAACTTAAATAAAAGAAAAACATGTTAGATTAAGATTCGTTTCCTGCTTTGTTATTTTACTTCATTCTATCACACACACACACACACACACACACACACACACACACACACACACACACACATATATATATATATATATATATATATATATATATATTACTCTTCAGGAATGAATTGAGTTCTTTCGGTATACACTGCTTATATACAACACGTTAAAATGTCCCTTCTCTAATTCCATGCGTCTATGGTTTAGAGGGTAGCGACTACAACTGACGCCTAATCAGTCGAGTTTCGATCCCGGCAAGAAGCAAGTGGATGTGTCTAGCCGCACTGATGAGCTGTGATACAGCGAAACAGGCTTGTACGTGAATGACAAATATATATATGTATATATATAGAAAGAAAAAACACTGTTACCACGCCTTCTGTGTCAGTCTAAAACGATTGATTCCATTTGAATTTTCATTTTACTGAAGTAATTGTGGTGCTGTGGATATGGGCTCGGAACGAAAAATCAGAGAGACGAGTTCGAATTCAAGTTGTATTCGTTGTGTTAACTTACACACAAGTACCCTTGTGAAAGGTATTAATCCACCTCTTCTCCCTCCAGCTGTGGGTTAAATGGCAGGACAGATTGGTTTCTACAGTCTTGGTTGGCAACGCAGAAAGTAATGGCAACCTACTGCGGGAAAATAGTCTAGTCAGTCAAGGCTTAAAACAGACATGATCGCTTAAGTGTGCATCATGTATGGCACTTAATTGATTGACTGAATTCCTTATTGGAATAAAACGCGTCACTACACAGTTTTCCGACTTGTTCTTTATTTGCCTTTTATTGATGCTGTGTATATACTTTTATATTATATCTTTCATTCTTTCATACAGAGACAAAATGAAAAATTCATTCCACATCAAAATTCAGCTTAAAACTGTGTTAGGTTACGGACTTATTGAATTATATATACAATTCAATAAATAGCCAAATATTATTGATAAGCAATCTTTAATGTATTATCTGTATAATACTATACATTTTCTACACACAACGGGTGAAAGCACTTGCGATGCCCTACCCTCGTCAGCCGCCAACCAAGGGAGGTATTACAGTTTTGGTGGCTAAAGTGGTACTACCAACCCAGTTCCTACCGGACAGGGTATTATTTTTTGTGTAGAAGTATCCGTCTCTTGAGAATTTTTACAACTTCAAGTAATATGTGTGGGGGGGGGGGGGGTGCGTGTGCGTGTGTGTATCAGTATTTATACTCTAAAAACATTTATGTTTTTCTGCCTCCATTGATCATATAAATTATTTTCTAGTTTGCAACGCACACCGCACAGACACATACGAAACATCGCGCGGCTACAAATATATATTTATTGCTTCACCTCCGCTCTGTTCTTCATTATTTATATTCCGTCGGCTACGCGGGCCTATGAAAGTTTATTTCGACCAGGAATTGTGCCCAGCGTTACATTTTTAGTAATATCCAATAAGAATACAATATCTAGACGGAATTGTGCAGAGAACGTTTCTTTTTGTGTAATGCTGGAATCCGCGTCTGTTGTCCGGGACATTTAATCAACGCAACCATCGACAAGTTCGGTTGCAGACGAAAATAAATATTACGTCCTGGCTTTGTCTTGGACACGACATGTCTTATATTTATGGTCTTTTTCGCTAGTCAAAAGGGAAAGTATGTATTTGTCAAAATGAGGGGGGAAGAGAGGGGGACAGCAAGAAATTTGTTCGAAAGAGACCGAATGGTTGTCTTGTGTGTTTATTTAGTTAGAGTAGCTTAGTCTTTTTCTTCCATCATCGTCATTCTCTTCATCTTATAAATTCAATGATCTAAATATAAAACCTGTTTCTTCTCGAGTTCAAACAGTAAAATCTTCTTCGAACTTTATGAATTGCCTAGATCAACCGCCATTTTTCGGCCATCGGTCTAGGATCAAAGTGTGTTATCTGTTTTTCACCACTACGTCTCAGTTTTGTTTTCGAGCAGAAAAAACATTGTGGTTCCTTGGCCCTTGAAATTCCAAGTTTGTGGCACTAGCTTCCTCATTGCAGACTAGAGAGTGAGATAATGGACACCGATATCAGCGTGACAGTGGTTTTAAGGAATGGGTAAAGTACACGAATGGGTACGCTTCAGTTAGGACAACCTTGTGTCATATCCTACCACCGTAAAGAGGGAGGATAATTACTGGCTGCAAATCAAAGAGTAATATCTTCTTTACTAAGGACGTCTGGTTCCTATATATATATATATATATATATATATATATGTGTGTGTGTGTGTGTGTGTGTGTGTGTGTGTGTGTGTGTGTGTGTAAACATGTTACGGAAATTAACGAATTTTAACGAAACTTGGTTATAAGCAACCGACAATTTGTAATGAATTATTTTGAACATTATTTTTACCAATACTCGTATTTCAGTAGATATACTGTTTTTAATTAAACAGTATTTTTATATTTATATATACCGGCCTGATTATTTACGATAAATTTTTATTACAAAATGTGTGCTATCCAGCAGGATTCGAACCTGCGACCCCTATTACATAGGGGAAGCATACCATTTGATCTGGTACCGTCTTGATATATATATATATATATATATATATTGTCAAAAAAATCCCGACATTTACATTCGTTTAATGGCCATTTCAATGAATGTAAATAAGGATTATTTTTTACATACTATATATATTTGACTCTATAAATATAAAATACTCTTTACATCGAACCCTCCACCTTGATCAATTTTAATATTAATAAAATTAATATTAATAGGATCTGGTTTGGGGGATTTTACTTATTTGCTCATCTTTTTGGATATATATATATATATATATATATATATATATATATATATATATATATATTAATCCAAATATATATATATATATATATATATTCTTAACCGGACAAGATTTTATAATAGCAAGAAATACATAGAGATTAGATGGCATTTTATTAAGAACTAAAAGAACAACCGGTTTCGCCCAGATCTTATCAAGTTCTATTTCTGGGTTAATTCAAGCGTAAAAGGTGAAATGAGAATTAAGATATGGGGAAAAAAATTTAACGATACTGAAGCCCAATAACACTCAGTCTCAAAAGACATTTTCTCTGCTTGCAGATAGTAGGTCCACGGGACCTGATGTCAATGGACTCTACCACCTTAAGATGATATGGTGAGTGCGACCTTTATAAGATGGTAAAATTTGTCAGCAATTTCTGCTATTAATAATATGTATATATATAATGTATATTTGGTGAGTAACTTTTCTGTGAAACATGTTTTATTTAATATGACAGACAAGGAAATCTTGATTAATTTCTTATTTACTTTTTTCAATATTCTTACATTTTCCATTTGATAAGGGAAGGTAGAGGTTGTCCGTATTTTCCAGTGCTCTCTTCAAACAAAAAAATGCATTTGTCCTGTTAGTGTCAAATTTTCTAAACCCTCTTTCCTTATGTAAATGTAAAAATGCTGGAAAATACGCACATACGCACGCACACTTGAAAAGTAAAATATTCAAGCATCTATGCACTACGGTGAGCTTCTCTGCTACACTTGCAGAGTGAATTGTCGTCGTAATCATGGTCGCCTCGTGTTTACAGCATTCGTCGTTTTATCATCATTCGTTCGGGACATCGTTTATCCCAGAATTGTTTTCCCAGCAACATTGTTCAGAAGAAATATTTCAGACCTCGAGTAAGAGACTCTATAACATTTGCACATGACCTCTTTAATGCGATCTTTGGGCACCTCGATTTAGTGTAACTATCAACAAGCTTGACTCGCTAGAAACTATTACAACTGACTAGTGAATCCGATCTTTACTGGATATTTTAGGCCTTTTGCCACATCTTTATTACGATCACTGGGGTATATCATTCTTATTCTATGTGCGATGCCACTTCTGGTAGCCATGTAGTTATCTCCCTTTAACTTACCTCTTGAAATTATTTGTTCTGAAGACTGGCATTGAAATAACAACTCTTTTAATGTTTTACGTCTAATGAGACCTAATGTCTCAGCAACCATTTTTCATCAAAATTCATATTGGAATCTTTTTTTGTGAAACATGTTTTATTTAATATGACAGACAAGGAAATCTTGATTAATTTCTTATTTACTTTTTTCAATATTCTTACATTTTCTATTTGATAAGGAAAGGTAGCGGTTTTCAGCCCTTTTATTTTAGTTTTTGTTTCGGGTTTGGCTCTAAGTAGGTATAATTGTAGTTCTTAGTCTCAGCCAGAGACTAGTATTTCTCAACCAGAACTCATGCAGCAATTTTTGACGCTAATTATTTTCTGTAGCACTCCGTAATACCGGTTCCCATATTTTATTCATTTCTATACTAGGTCGGCTCAGGAGATTTCTGTAGCCTAGCATATGCAGTGATTCCTTAAGTTTACTTAGTTTCCAGTGGTGTTCTCTATCTATAAAGAAGGCCCGAGCGTACAACGGCCGAAACGTCATAAACATGACAGTAAAGATGAGGGCAATAGTTCAAACAATGTAAATTATATAAATACTATCTCATCTCAGGATTATAGACAAATATAAAAGATTGTAGTTAACAGGAAAGTCAGAGGTTACAAGTTCCAGGTGGAAGAAACACGAGAGAGAAATGATTAGAATAAAACTTACGTTTACAATTTTCAGTAGTTCAATGATGAGACCAAATGTTCAGTCTAGTATTATGCCTAAATTCATTAAGTGGAGGTACCTATGAGGCCAGTTCATCAGAACAATTACTACGACAATATATTTTTTTAGAAAAAGCACAAAGAAACTACGTTACGGCGGTAGGAATGTCACTGAAGTCGTTATGCCTGATCAGAACATGCAAAATATTTCTATATCCATATCAAATGCACCAGTTTACTTGGTGCCCCATACTTTCAGCCTTGTGCCACATCTAAGCTACGTTTAGAAAATCACCATATCAGAAGTTCCAGACCAGATGTGGCAACACTATTGTTATGGTACTCTCCTGCGGGGAACGATCTCTTCCTTTTGCTATATACCAGCATGACTTCTAAGAGGTAACGAGAGTAGTAACAGAGGATTTACGAGCAGTCAAGTACTGCAGTTAACGAAAGCAGTTAACGACAGCTACTAATCAGGCAGCGTAATAATACCTTCGCACTTACTTGTTGCTATATTACTTATTTATTAACACTTCCTGTAAATATCTTGTTTCTTGTTTATACCAATGCAATGTTTTGAACCTAACTTCTTGTTCCGTGTCTTACTTCCGTTACAAACCGTTCACTACAACTTTGCGGTGAAGTTACGCCACAACTCCACAACAAATTGGCGACGAATATCCACAACAACTATGCAATGCACGCACAAATTGTAACCATATAAATGTGCAAGACCGATTTGAGTTAACGGAGTTACTAGGAAAAAGAGAATATTTACCATTTGTATTTCCCCATTAAAAACATTACTATATCCATGACTAGCAGTATAGCTCGGCATTGCTCGGGTGTAATGAAAGCTTTAAGACTAATCCATGGTCCTGGAGCTCAGACTCTTTCAACGTTGGCACGAAAGATTAAAAAGCAATAGTTGTTTCCAGTTAAAACGAAACTGTAGACTGAAAGAAAAATTAATGGATGTAAGTCAAATTTTGATTTTCTGATATCAATATCAAATAAGTTTTTTTCATCGTAAACTGAATTTTGAAGGCTTAATAAGTCCTCTGAGTAAATGGTATCATGGCTGAGACTAAGAACTACAATTATACCTACTTAGAGCCAAACCCGAAACAAAAACTAAAATAAAAGGGCTGAAAAAAATACAGACATACAGACAGATAAACAGACACACACACAAACATCTTGCCTTATATATATATGTGTGTGTGTGTGTGTGTGTGTGTGTGTGTGTGTGTGTGTGTGTGTGTGTGTTATCAATTTTCTGCACTAATTTAAGAACTGCAACCTTGAAACTTCTGAATATCCAATCTTATGTCTTTGTCTATGAGGGTATCAAATTTGATTAAAATCGGACCACTTCTTCTGTAACCTGATTTTTTTAATCATCGATTTTAGATATTTATCGAGGGTACCTCGACACAGAAGCTAGCTACGAACACTCACATACGCTTATAGTAAAACTGTGTTAATTTTAAAGAAAATCGGTTCAACCGTTTCGGAGTCTATAGGTAACGGACACCACACACACATACACGCACACAGCCAAAGTTCCATTTATAAATAAGTTTAGATATAACATATTAATACAATGGTCGAAAAAGAACTGCTGAAAAAAAATGAATGATAAACTTGCATTGTTCTCAAAATATTTACAAGAAATGATATATAAATATATTTACACTTAACACTAATTCGTCAACACAGAGAAATTATAACATTAATGCAATAAGCAAGAAACAGCGAGAAGCAGGAGGTAATATTTTCATAAGCAAAAACCAGCCAGGCCGGTGGTACCTTCTATATTTCTGGCGAGATCATTTGGATTTCTATGTACAGCTAACCGCTGCACGCTTGTGGCCTCTGTTTTCTCCGTGGTCTACATTGCAACTGGTGTTCGTCACCGCAGTCTATATATCAACTGATGTTAGTCACCACCCTAAAAAATAACGTCACACACCGGGCGTCACGTGATCCTAGAGAATTCCTCTTGCTCAGAGAGAGGTAATCTCCCTTATAGAGTTGTTTGTCCCGGACGAAGGGAACGACTTGAATAAATAAAAGTTGGCTAAATGATATTGCTATATATAAATGTGCAGTGCTGATAATTACGGTGCCGAAGAATGAATTCGAAGAAAATCCAAGAATAGTAACTAATAATTGAAATAAAATATTGTGCTTGACTCCACTTCAAGAAGCGAGTACATTCAACCTAATTACAATCAACAGTAAATAAAATAGTAACGCTAGTTAAATAATAGTGGCCCGATTGAAGGCACTTCGATGTGGTGTAATGGTTCTCAATCTGGTCTGGCTAGAAAAATTATGACTTAGCGAGTTCAATTCTCACTTGTGCCACATCTAAGCTACGCTTAGAAAATCGCTATAAGGATATGATCGCTCAATGATGTCTCAGGTGTATTTCTCAAAATATTATTATGATGATATTATCTATTTTAGTTAATTAGATTAGTTTCATTTTAATCATTTCATTTATTCAAGTCGTTTTCTATTTTCAGGATAGTAGTCAAGCCCTTTATTTCTTCATTAAACGGCGACAGATAAACAGTTGCTGATTCCCCAAATAGATCGGTCCATTTCAGCAATACTTAATACTCAGACGAAACTCATCTATCTCGGTGATTCTATAGTGGGGTATCCGTTATAGTGAATTGTATGTTTGCTGAAACAGTTAGTTTGATTTGGCCTTGTTAGTTAGATAGCCCATTATAAGAGGGGCATAAAACAAGAGAATCAAATTGTATATAGAAACAACAATTTATAGAGATTTAAATCAATTAAGTTTTTTTACAAATAAAAGTAATGTATTTTGATTGATACAAGGTCGCTAAAATATTCATAGAAATCCTTGCAAGAGCAAGTATGTGTACGTATGCAGGCACGTATATGTGTATGTATGTGTGAACGTTTGTTGGGTAGAAGTATCTTTCGCTCAGTCTTAAAGGGTTCCGTCCGGTTATCAAGTATAAGAAAAGACAGACGGGTGAACTGTGAAAATAAAGAAGTGAGGGAGAAAGATAGAGATAATAATAAAAATGATCGCTTGACGTTTGTCGAAGGACGTGTTAAATACTCCCGTATTCTTTTCTCTCTGACGACAGTCGTCTTGTCCCGTCTTTTATATCATTTTGGGTCTCGGAAAGGTCATTTGGGAATTCACACCCGGATGTGATTCCGGCCTTTCCATTGGACTACAAACAAACTTCGCATCAGCTCGCGAAAAGGGTTCATAAAATAAATTTTGTTTATTATTTGAGTTTTGTTTTTAGATGTTTCCTAGTTTTCTACTGGCCGAAAAACATTTTGCAACCTTTGCTTAACACCCACAAATTTTGTGTGTATTAAGCAAAGGTTTTGTAAATTCGAGTAAATTCGTTTATTTATAACAAAATCAGTGCTTAGCATTTGAATTTTTAAATCTAGAACCTGTTTTGTTCACTACAATTCAAATCTATCCACGGAGAAGTTCTTCACCATCTTCATCGGAAAGGAAAGAACAAAAAAATGTCATCACCAACTTATACTTTTTATTCTTTTATGTACCATGTCCTTTCAGGGCGTAGGCAATAATGGCTCCCCACATCTTCCTGTCTCATGCAGCTCTTAATAAATTTTGCCCTTTTGTTATTTCTCCCAAACCTTGCTTCATTTACTTAGGCTCTTCATATATGTTATGCGTTGCATTCCCCTGCGCCCCTTTCCCTCAAACTGCCCTGTGAGTATCAGATTTTCCAAGCTTTCATTCCTCATTCGTTATCTTAGAAAGTTCAGATACCTTTCCTTGATGCTTAAAGTTTCTTATGGTTTCCATTTTCTCCAAAACCACGTCGGTGATCAGATATACAGCCTATGGTATCTTCACCATTTTTCTGTAGAACCACATATCTGTTGCTTGAAGTCTCTTCTTTATCTTCAAATGGATTGTCCAGCATTCACTGCCAGATAGTGTTCAGATATGTCGTAAAATTCAGTAATCTGCCTTTTGTTTCTAAAGAAGATTTTCTGTCTCTTAATACACTGCTTAGCTTTTGTAATGCATCTTTGGCCATCATAATAAGTTTTCAGATCTCGGTATCATACTTCCCATCTTCTGTTAGATAACTACCCAGATATTTATATTCATGTAATTGTTTGATTTTAATATTCCTGATTTGTAACTTGCATTTTGCGCTCATCCTTTTGCTAAAAATGTCAATATATTTAGTACCATTAGGAGCGAAAAGTTTCAATCATCAGATGGATTGGTTTGGTTTGGTTTGGTCTGTTTTACGGCAGCTGGGTATTTTTTTTTTTAATCATTTCACCCCGAGCAAGGCGGAAACGCCACTGATGTGCAGGGGGTTACATAAATGTAGAAAGATTAATTAGAAAAGAGTGAGGAGTACAAACTAATTAGAAAGGAACAATAGAAAGCTGAGAAAGCAGGTGCGATGACAGATACATAGGTGGAGAGAAAGGGAAGGTTATACGGGGGTGGAAAGAGAGCTAGAGTCCAGTGGTTAGTAGATGAGTATTGACTTTGCATTTAAATTTCTGGAAGTTGTAGCCGTCAGGAAAGCAAGAATACGGGAGCGAGTTCCACAGGCGGGAAGTGCGAGAGAAGAAGCTGCCGGAGTAGAATTGTCGTCTGCATTTGGCTAACCTGACTGTGAATGGGTGGGACCCAGTTGCCAGTCTGGTTGCACGAGTAAATACCTGTTGAGGAGGCATCAGTGACTTAAGCTCATCCGAGCAGAAGCCATGAAAGTATTTATAGAACAGACAAAGGGAGGCCACATTTTTACGATGGGGAAGTGGCTGCAGTCGAGCCGCCAGATCAGTACCTATCACATTACAGACTCTCCTTTGGAGCTTGTCAAGAACACTGAGGAGAACGGCAGGGGCACCTGACCATAAATGGCAGCAGTACTCCATGCACGGACGGATGGTTGACTTGTATATATGCAGGATGGATTCAGGTGGAAAAAACATCCTGGATCGACATAGTGACCCAATCTTTTTAGCAGTAGTATTTAATGCTAACAAGATTTTTGCGATAAATTTCAATGAATAGATTATGTATTTTTTGTAAAAAAATCAGTTTGTAGATCAAGATTCATTGACGCATTTCTCTAAGCAGGGTTTTTGTCGAGAGACAAATCTGAAGGTTTTTTGTTTTTGTTTTTTTAATTTATTGATATTGTTTTCAAAAATGTTTTGCTGGTAATATATTTTTAAATGTATTTCTTGTCATTTTTTTAATCCATTGTAAGTATTTTCTAATATATTGCTGGTAATATCTTTTAAATGTATTGCTGGTATTTTTAATATATTGCTGGTAGTATTTTTTACTCCATTGCAAGTATTTTTCTTTTTCAAAAGTGTATTGCTGGAAATATTTTTAAATGAGTTGCTGGTATTTTCACTATAAAAATCTGTTTTGATGGTTTCATGGGGTATTGACCCCAGTTTGGGGGTTAACTGTTTGCCTTCGGTTATCAGAAAAAGTATCGAATGTTTATAAGCTGGAAAAACGGAAAGTAAACAGATTGTATGGAGACAGAGAACAAGTACAATGAATGTATAAAAATAGAAAGAAGAGTGAAAAAAGTCTGCACTTTCTCTCTAGATTTATTTAACTTGTAGATAAACTTGAAAAAGCTAGAAATGTGTAATTCACGTAATGAAGAAAGAGGGTTTAGAAAATTTGACACTAACAGGACAAATGCAAGACGATTGAGGAAAGAAGTGAGTAACAAAAGAGTTTGTGTATATGGTTGGCAAAACAGGATTTAGGAGAGATAGCGAAAAGACAAAATTTACTGAGAACTGCAAAGAACAGGAAATAGTGGGGAACTATTATCGTTTAGTCCTAAAGGAACACGTCACATAGAAGAAGAAGAAGAAGAAGAAGAAGAAGAAGAAGAAGAAGAAGAAGAAATAACGAAAAACAAAATTTAATAAGAGCTACAAAAGACAGAAAATTGTGGAGAGTTATCATCGTTTACGTCTTAAAAGGACTTCGCACATAGAAGAAGAAGAAGAAGAAGAAGAAGAAGAAGAATTTTGAGGATTAAAATAGTTAAAATATTTAAGTCACTAACTGACGAAAGAGGGTTTAGAAAATTTGACACTAACAGGACATTAAATGCAACACGATTGGGGAAAGCAGTGAGTACCTAAATAGTTTGTTTATATGGTTGACAAAACAGAAATTAGGACAGATAGCGAAAGATAAAATTTACTAAGTGCTCCAAAGAACAGGAAATTGTGGAGAGCCATCATCGTTCAGTTTTAGTGGGACACGTCACATAGAAGAAGAAGAAGAATAAGAATCATTTTGAGGAATAAAATATTTATTCTTCACTCCATTTTTTTTCTCTTTAAACTAAAGCCGTATTGATCTCGGCTAAGTAATGACGAATTTTCTATTTCCTTTCGAATATGGTATACGTGAGAGATGTAACTAGAAAGTGAAACAGTCTCGTCTACCTTCTAATTCTATTGAGAGCCTAGACCTTGGCGCCAAAATGAATGTAAATCCTCCTTTTCAGAACGCTCTAATTGGACTATTCAATTTCATGAGAGCCTAATGTTAAAACTCATTTCCCCATTTTTGGGTCTCCGTGGCTTTCATAAATTAACTTATTTAAAAGAAGCGAAAATAATTTAAATAATTCGCTTAAGCCGAAAGGAAGATTATGTAAGCGTTATATAAATCCAAACGCTTTCTTCTAAACAAAAACATTACTACATCAATAATCGCTTATTTTTTTTCCGTTATATTTTATACAAGCATGAAAATTTATCTGCATGCTTATACACTTCCTTGCTAAACACCTTGGCCTGTAAAATTGCCAGAACATCATTTGTTTAGAATGTGGTTCGAAAGAATGTTTTTGCGACCACTGACGTTGTTCTTTAAGGAGTCTGATCAGTTGTGTTTCTACATACATCTTCACAGCTCTCTTCAGATCAATATACTAAAGACGTACCGTTTCTATCTCTTACTGAAAATCACATCAGCCGTATTTCCACCATTTTTTTAATCATTTCACCCCAAGCAAGGCATCCACTGCCACTATTGCGCAGGGGGTTACATAGGGGAAAGTGACGAGAAAGAGTGGTTAGTTATAGGAAATGTCGGAAGGAGGGTGGACGGATGAGAATAAAGAGAATGCGGGTTGGGTAGATGGGAAGAGTGTTTGAGGGAATGGATGCGAGTTAGTGAGATAAGAGGTGTCTATTGACCTTACATTTAAATTCCTGGAGATTGTAGCTGTCAGGGAAGCAATCATGTGGAATGGAATTCCACAGGCGGGAAGTGCAAGAAAAGAAGCTGTTAGAGTAGAAATTGCTGTTTCACTGTAAAAGGGTGGGACCTAGTTGCTAATCTAGTATCTCGTGCAAATTCATGCCTAGGTGGGCACCAGTGATCTAAGTTCATCGGAGCAGAAGCCGTGAAAGTATTTATAGAAGAGACACAAGGAAGCCACATCACGCCAGTGAGAGAGTGACTGCAGCCGGGCTGCCAAGTCGGTATCGATCACATTACAGATTCTCCGTTTTATTTTGTCAAGAACCCAGAGGAGAATAGCAGAGGCACCCGACCAGATATGGCAGCAGTATTCAATACACGGGCGGATGGTAGATTTATATATGTGCAGGATGGACTCAAACGGGGAAAACTTCAGGGCCCTGCATAGAGAACCGACTTTCATAGCAGAGAATTTAGCAATGGATTCGATATAGTTATTCCACTTGAGGTCTGCTGAGAGTGTGAGGTCAAGGAGGCGTAGTGTTTTACTCTCAGAGAGACAAGCGTGTTCCATGCTAATGGGAGGTAGAAGCGATTGTCTGTGATGGTTAATTGATAGCAGCTTCGTTTTGGAAGCATTAAAATTGACGAGCCATTCCCTACCCAAAATTGCGTTATGTGGTTTTTGAGTAGGATCAAAGTGTAGTATCTGTTCCGTAGTAGCGTTTACTATAGCTTGTGGTTCGACTGGTTAAGCGATTCCACCTGAGTTCATTGCTCAGGCAGTGTCAAAGTAGTGGCTTATAGCTGCGAAACCACCGGAAGAGGTTGCCAGGTGTTCGGCCTCTTAGGAGGCATGGCCGCGGAAAGGCCAGATGCGATCGTGCCTCCCACCACGGACTCGGTGGGGGGAAAGGAGGGGGATTGGGCATTACCGCCTCGGATCAATCCCCCTTCTACAGTACCAGCAGCAGTGTCGGAAGCGCCAGCGTCCCCCGTACCTTCGACCTCCGGGTGGAAGGGAGGGAATAAAATGACGCTAAAAAATGAAGAGTATTACGAAAGAATTCAAAAGGATTATTCGGAATACATTAAAGGGACGGAGTTGGTGTCGGTGCCGGACCAGTTGGCACAGATAGAGTCCCGAATCATCACTTTGATAACCAAAGATATAAAGACAAAAAAGTTGGTCGGTGTCCCCAGAGATACATTTGAGGAGGGGATACAGGCTTTAAAAATCAAAGCTAAGGCCGTAGCGAGGAGGGGCAATGCCATGTGGGACGTTCTGCTTGGCTCCGCCGAAGAAGCCAAAAGTTTAATTGGTGTGGTCCTGGAGACCAAAACTCTCCAATTTAACACAGAGTACATGGGAACCAAAAAAGTGAAGGTGACCCTGCATGGCGTCCCCATGGACATTGCAGAAGATCATGTCGGCGCCTTCTTTGTGCAATACGGAAGGGTGGCCGAAGTCTCCTCGCTGCGGTCCAAAGCAGGCATCCTCACAGGAGACATGACCCTGCAGGTGACGTTAAATAAGGAGAACATCGCGAAAATCCCCAACATCCTCACCTGCAGGGGTCGGACGATCTTCATAATTGTTGAAGGGAGAAAGCCGTGCTGTTGGGTCTGCGGGTCGGCGGACCACGTCGCAAAGGCGTGTCCGACCAAGAACCCGGCCCCAAAGGCCCAACCAGCCCAACCAGTTAAGCAGCAGCTAAAGGCACAGGAGAAGGAAGGAGAGAAACAAGTGCGACCTACACAGTCTCCCGTGATCAGCAAGGAGGGCGAATGGCAGGTGGTGGCCAGGAAGAAAGCTAAAACGCCTTCCCCGGAGAAAGTGCCGCCACCTGTCAAAACGCCTGCAAAGCAAGCCCCGGCGAAGGTGCCGACTCCGGCTAAACGGAAGGAGTCCCCGGCGAAAGTGCCGGCAAAACCGAAGGAGGTGTCTTCGGAAAAGTCTCCTCCCAAACAGAGGAAGGGAAGAAGTCCTTCCCCCCAGCAAATGGAGGTGGAGAGAGCGGCCTCCCTGAAGCGTGGGAGGGAGGAGGAAGCAGAGGAGCGACAAGACAGCCCAAAAGCCAGGAGAAGGAGCAGGAGCTACGAAAAGAGGCCGAGAGCGGAAAAATGCAGCTCGTTACCAGTCTCACCCGAAAGAACAACTTACGCAGAAAAGGCAAGAAGCCTTCCTGCTTCCCCGCGTAAAGCTTCCCAGTCCCTAACCTTTGAATTGACCCCCCTTAAGAAAGCAAAATCTGTTACTCCCACTCCCTCCCCTTCTCCTGTTCCCACTCCCACTCGGGCGAAAAAGAAAAATGCCCTTCCCCAAGGTGATGCCCTATTGAGGGTTAGTGACAGTGTAGTGGCGGAGTGGTCGTCACAGAGGCGAAAGCTCCTAAAACCACTCCTGAAAATGGACAATGTTAATGGTCTCTCTGTAGAAGACCCCAGGAACTTTGCCCAGGCCCCAGGTGTCATCACCCTGGTAAGGAATACCGGTGGCAACCTGAGGGTCTGGGACCACATTCATGAGGCCAAGAAGCATTTCGCCAATGTTAGAATGGTTCAGGAGAACACTCCTGAACTAAAAAAGATGGAGAAAAATTGTTCGGGGAGGTTCCCTGTTTTACTCCACCCCAGTCTATATAGGGTGGTAAAACTAACTTACCCCACGGACGTCGGCGGCATTGTCCTAGACGGACGGATTACGTCCGATATAGGTACAGGGTCCCTAGGACAGTCCGTCGGGGTCCTATCTGCCAGGGATTTCCGTCCCGTATGCGAGTAGAGCCTTGTTGCATGTCTTTTTGTTTTTCTCATTTCAGATCTAAAGAATGTCTATTAAGTTAGCCAGTATAAATGCGAAGTGCCTGAGGGATCGGGGTAAGGCGGCTCGCCTGCTTCGTGACCTCTTGTCCTTCGGCGTGGATGTGGCCGCGATCCAAGAGACTCACTTTGTTTGCGAAGTCGACTCGTGTGTGCTGTCTAACGACTTTGTCGTCTATTCAGCATATGGGAGCCGGCTGGCCAGAGGTGTTTCTTTGCTGGTCAAGCGTACCCTGGACGCGAGGGTTGACCTTGTCCATGTCGGTGCCGAGGGCCGGCTGATCGTGGCCGATATTGCAGTGAAAAGCAAGTCGTTCCGGCTGATTGTGGTTTATGCGCCCAATGTTCAAGGTGAGCGTGTCTCTTTCTTTCGGCTGTTGGAGCCCTTCATGGTGCATTCAACACGGCTAATCTTAGTTGGGGACTGGAATGCCGTCCTAACCCCCAAATGGGATAGAGGAAGGGGCGCTAGCGGGTGGAGTGGTGATCGTAGCCTGGTTGATCTGATCGGCGAATTTGGTCTCGTCGATAGATACCGGGTCGATCATCCGGAAGGGAGCATGTGGACGTGGACGCGTAGTTGGCCTTCTACCCGGGTATCTGCGTACCTGGATAGGATGTTAGTGAGAGAAGCCGACATAGACTTCTTAGAATGTCCAACGTTCCACTGGTTAGGCTACTCGGACCACAAACTCGTTTGTGCCCGGGTGGCGTTAGAATTTAGGCCTAGGTTGGCTGGTTATTGGAAGTTCAATCAGTCCTTACTGGACAGGCGGGACTTTCGTGACCAGCTGACAAGACTAGTGCAGAGGGCGTTAATTGGGCGAGTCATTGGGAGTAAGTGGTGGGTGAACCTTAAGGACTCCATTAGGTCTTTCGCCACCAAATATAGCCAGCGGCTCAACCTAGATAAGGCTGCGGAGGCAAAGACACTTAGTGCTAATTTCGCCCGGGCGGAGGCTGGTGGGGATCCCCTAGAAATAGCCTTAGCCAGGGAGGCCCTGGAGCGCTCGACTAGCGGGCGCTACATGGGTCAGGTAATTAGGGCTAAGTTAAGCAAGATGTCTTCCGAAGCTGTGAACATGGGCGCGGAACTGCGCAAGGAAGAAATTCGCCATGCCGGCGACCGGTACATTCGAGAGGTACGCGACCCGGAGGGACATCTCCTTAGGTCCACCGACGACATGTGCGAGGCGTTCCGGCAGCATTTCGAGCACCGATTTACCAAGGAGCCTGGTCTCCGTGACGAGGAGTTTCGCAGCTATTTGGCTGACTTTCCTCGGCTTTTGCCGGCTGAAGCGGCTAGCTGCGAAGGGGAGATTACGGAGGACGAAATCTACGTGGCTTTGAAGAAGGTCAGCAGTGGCAAGTCGCCAGGTTTGGATGGTTTGCCCTATGAATTGTACTTGAGGATGTCGCACCTTTTTGTCCCGCTCTTGGCTGTCGTGTTCAACCACTGGTTTCGGCAGGGGTCCATCCCCGGTCGGATCACCAGGGGCGTGATCACGCTGTTGAGAAAAGGCAAGAAGGTTGGGAGGGAACTAGATGACTACAGGCCCATAACTCTGCTAAACACAGAGTTAAAGATTTTGGCCAAGATCCTGATGAATCGCTTGCAGCTAGTTGCCGAGTCTCTGTTGGAACCGGATCAGACTTGTTCTGTGAAGGGGAGAACAATTCAGAGCAACCTGCACTTGATTCGCACGATCATAGAGGGTGTAGAAGACGACGATGAGGCCGCGCTGATCAATTTAGATCAGTCCAAGGCATTTGATAGGATTGACCATGGCTACCTGGCTGCTGTCCTGCAGGCCGCCGGATTCAAACCCGACTTCAGCCGCTGGATTAGCCTTCTGTATCGCTCCCCCAAGGCTGTGGTACAGGTGAACGGGAAGCTGTCGGGCGCTTTCGCGCTGTCTAGGTCGGTCCGACAGGGTTGTCCACTGTCTTCTCTCCTTTATGTCCTGTGTTTGGAGCCCCTCCTTCGCAGGCTAAGGGACGAGACGGGCAGTCCGGTCCTGCGTGGAATTGAAGTCCCTGGCGGAGCTCGAGCCAGGGTTTCTGCGTACGCCGATGACGTAACGACCTTTGTGTCCTCCCGCAGGGACATAGAGGCGGTACACCAGGCGCTTGTACGGTACGAGAAGGTGACAGGGGCCAGAATTAACTGCGACAAGTCATCCGGCTTGCGGTTAGGTGCCTGGAAGGGAGTTTCCCTCCCGGGGCCCTTCAGCTGGACGGACGGGCCGGTCAAGCTCCTCGGAGTTTGGTTCGGTCCGGACTTACAGCTGGAGAAAAACTGGTCAGAAGTACTGGCAAAGGTCGGCGCGTCGGTCAAGATTTGGCGTCGACGGGGTCTCTCCGTGAAGGGCTTGGCGGAGGTGTGTAACACATACCTCTTTCCCATGATCCTTTACCGGCTGTCAGTACTTCCCCTTTGTGACGATCATGAGAAGGCGCTCGAGCGTTTGCTATTCTCCTGTCTGTGGAGAGGACGCAAACACATGGTCGACAAAGGAGTCTGTTGCCTCCGTCCGTGTCAAGGGGGTCTGGGGATGCCACACTTGAGGAGCCACGTGCTCGCTTCAAGGTTGGCATTCCTCAGGCGCGCGTTGGAGGAAGATCGGTTGCTTGCGGGGGTAGTGAGGGACATGTTCCCTTGCCTTACCATCACGCCCCCGACCCTATGGCTGACCGTCAGGCCTTGGGTGCGACCGAAATTCCTGCTCGAATGTCTGGCGGCTTTACAGGCCATTCCACGGTCCAGTGACCTTTCACAGCCTAGGAAAATCTTCTATCGGGGATTAGTGGAGGGTGCCGTGAAGGATAAGCTGTGGAGTAAGCTCGGCATGTCGAGAGTGGAGTACCGCTCTCATTGGTCTTGGGCGCCAGGCGCGGATTGGCTCAGCAACTCTGAGTTTTCTCTGACCTGGCGATTGGCTCGGAATGGTTTGTCGCTCAATGACAAGCGTTTCGCAATGGGCCTGGCGGATTTGCCAGATTGTGAACGTTGCAACCTTGGAATTAAGGAGACGTCTGCGCACGCCTTCTTCCATTGTTCGCGCGTTCGCCCGTTGTGGGCGCGTGTCGGCGAGTTGACTGCTCGTATCGCGCCGCGGGAGCTTGTGCTCATTGATCGCGCATACGCTGTGGACAATGTGTCGCCCCCGTACTCTGGAGTGAAGCGGATGGTGTTTCTGTCGCTACTGGCCACGGCTAGAATGGTGATTTGGATGACGCGTCTGGAGGAAGTCTTGCGGGGAGGCCGTCTTTCGGATCAGGATCTAATCCGATATTTTGAGCACCAGCTCAAAATGAAGATTAGAACTGAACGGAAACGGCTGCACCCGACAGACTTTAGCAAAAGGTGGATATATGCAGCGAGCCTGGTTCGAGTGACCGGGGCTAGTCTTGATTTTCTTTTTTAGATCTGCTGCTCGCATCGGGGTGGATTCCTCTGGAACCCCTCCCGTGGTTAAGGTAAAGTATTCTTTTGTATACCTAGTTAATGTGAGTGATAGTGTTAGTCCCGGCCTGTTCCCGGCTCCCTTGCTTTTGTTATGATCCAGTTCGAGATCCCCATTGTCCAGAGTTATTTTGTCCCGTTTCATTCTCGGCTGGGTCAGCCTTATATACTCTCCAGTCCATTTTATTTTTGTACCCTGCTTCTCCATTCCCCTTAGAAAGAGAGCGGCTTGATTTTGTCTCTACAGGCAGAATACAGTGGCCTCTTTAATTATGTGGGTGTGTTTGGGCCTTACTAACATAATGTATAAATATTCATTTGAAATTGTTTTTGTTTTGGGGATTTTTTGTTTCTTCATACCCCCGTCCCATCATATCATTTCATGTACAAATTTTTAAAGTTATTTTTGTATTATATTTGTATATAGTAATAAAATTTTTATGTACATTTGGGGCGTTTTTAGGTCCCCGGTATGTTTTGCGGTATTTTGGTGCTTGATAAGTATGAGTGGTGATGGACAAATTCTTATGGTGAATGAGAATCATTGTAACGCATGTATGGGTCGTGAATCTGATTAGCTAGGTATAGGATAGAGTAGCTGAAGACCACCCCAAGTTTTGTTCCCCCTCCCAGTTTTTGGCCTTGAGCCACAATTTGTATTTATACAAATAAATAAAACGAGCCATTTCCTACCAATCTTGTGTTGTGTGGTAAATGGCAGAGGATCAAAGTGTAGTATCTGTTCCATAGTGATATTTACTAGCTCTTTGTTTCCTGGACAATTGTGTTCCAGCCTAAGTTTATTGCTCAGGCCCGCGCAAAAGTAGCGGTAAAACGCGAAACGCCGGAAGACAAGCGTCCGTGGTTCGGCCTCTTGGGAGGCATGGCCTCGGAAGGGCCTGGGGAAGTAGTTCCTCCCACCACGGCCTCGGTGGGAGGAAAGGAGGGTGACTGGCAGCTACCGCCACGGGAGTCACCCTCCACACCAGCAGATGTACCAGCAGCAGGACTCGGACCTGGACTGGCACCGGCAGCAGCAGCACCTGGATCCCCCAAACCTTCAACCTCCGGTTGGAAAGGAGGTAAGGTTATCATAAAGGGGGAGGAGTATTACCAGAGGCTGAAGGAGAAATATGCCAACTACATCAAGGGAACGGAGCTGCTGTCGGTGCCCGAAGAGTTGGCCGATATTGAAACAAGGGTCATATCCCTGATTACTAAGGACCCCAAGACGCATAAGTCGGTGGGGATAAGCAGGGAGAGCCTTGAAGAGGCCATCAAGGCCCTGAAAATTAAAGCAAGGGCGGTGGCGAGAAGGACTAACGTCATATGGGATGTACTGCTTGGCACGTCCGAAGAGGCCAAGCAGTTGGCAGGAGTGGTCCTGGAGACCAAGTCGCTTGAATTCCAGACCGAATACATGGGGATGCGAAAGTTGAAGGTGACTTTACACGGCGTTCCAATGGACATTTCCCAAGACCACATCGGTGCCTTCTTTTCGAACTATGGAAGGGTTGCCGAGGTGACAGCACTGAGGTCCAAAGCGGGTTTCCTGTCCGGAGACATGGTCCTGCAAATGACACTAACGAGGAAACAGATTGAGGAAGTTCCAAACATCCTCACTTGTAGGAAGCGGGTCATCTTTGTCATAGTGGAGGGCAGGAAGCCTTGCTGTTGGGCCTGTGGGGCGGCGGATCACGTCGCCAAGGCGTGTCCATCAAAGAATCCGGCCCCAGGGGCCCAGCCAACGAAACAGCAGCAAGAGAAACCGGCAGTGAAGAAACCTGAAGCTCCGACGGAGGCAAAAACAGCAGTTCCGGATAAGGAGAACGAGTGGAAAACAGTCGGGAAGAAAAAGAAGGCGAAAGCACCCGCATCAGCGGAGAAAGCGCCTTCACCGACCAAAACGCCCTCACCACCGCAGTCGGCATCGAGGTCAAGGGGGCCCTCATCACCCAAAGCATCTTCCGAACAGGGGAAGGCAAGAAAGCCGCCCCAAAATGAGGGCCCGGAAGAAAAACCCAGGGAAGAACCCATGGAAACTCAGCGAGCGTCGTCTTTGAAACGTGGCCGTGAGGAGGAAGAAGAACAACAGGAGAACTCCAAAAGTAGACGGAAAAGCAGAAGCAGGGAGAGGAGTTCTACAACACACAAGTGCTCCTCGCTTCCAGCCTCGCCGGAAAGGCAGACTTATGCGCAAAAGGCAAGGAGCCTTCCCTCGTCCCCGCTAAAGGCTTCCCAGTCCCCAACCTTCAAATTAACCCCGCTAAAGACAGTTACTTTAACCCCCACTCCCACCCCTTCTCCTATGCCCACTCCCACACGGGCAAAAAAGAAAAAAGCCCTGCCCCGAGGGGAAGCGCTAATGAGAGTAGAGGAGGACATCTCGGCAGAGTGGTCGTCTCATAGACGTAAATTGCTCAAACCACTCTTGAGGATGACCTCTGTAGACGGCTTATCTACAGAAGACCCCATAAACTTTCCCCAGGCCCCAGGTGTCATCACCCTGGTAAGGAATACCGGTGGCAACCTGAGGGTCTGGGACCATATTGCAGAAGTCAAGAGACATTACTCTCATATTAGAATGTGTCAGGAGAACACTCCTGAATTGAAAAAGATGTCCAAGAATTGTTCGGGGAGGTTCCCCGTTCTACTCCACCCCTGTCTGTATAGGGTTCTAAAGCTAACCTACCCCACGGACGTCGGCGGAATTGTCTTGGACGGACGGATTACGTCCGATGTTGGTACAGGGTCCCTAGGACAGTCCGTCGGGGTCCTATCTGCTAGAGATTTCCGTCCCGTATGCGAGTAGAGCCTTGTTGCATGTCTTTTTGTTTTTCTCATTTCAGATCTAAAGAATGTCTATTAAGTTAGCCAGTATAAATGCGAAGGGCCTGAGGGATCGGGGTAAGGCGGCTCGCCTGCTTCGTGACCTCTTGTCCTTCGGCGTGGATGTGGCCGCGATCCAAGAGACTCACTTTGTTTGCGAAGTCGACTCGTGTGTGCTGTCTAACGACTTTGTCGTCTATTCAGCATATGGGAGCCGGCTGGCCAGAGGTGTTTCTTTGCTGGTCAAGCGTACCCTGGACGCGAGGGTGGACCTTGTCCATGTCGGTGCCGAGGGCCGGCTGATCGTGGCCGATATTGCAGTGAAAAGCAAGTCGTTCCGGCTGATTGTGGTTTATGCGCCCAATGTTCAAGGTGAGCGTGTCTCTTTCTTTCGGCTGTTGGAGCCCTTCATGGTGCATTCAACACGGCTAATCTTAGTTGGGGACTGGAATGCCGTCCTAACCCCCAAATGGGATAGAGGAAGGGGCGCTAGCGGGTGGAGTGGTGATCGTAGCCTGGTTGATCTGATCGGCGAATTTGGTCTCGTCGATAGATACCGGGTCGATCATCCGGAAGGGAGCATGTGGACGTGGACGCGTAGTTGGCCTTCTACCCGGGTATCTGCATACCTGGATAGGATGTTAGTGAGAGAAGCCGATATAGACTTCCTAGAATGTCCAACGTTCCACTGGTTAGGCTACTCGGACCACAAACTCGTTTGTGCCCGGGTGGCGTTAGAATTTAGGCCTAGGTTGGCTGGTTATTGGAAGTTCAATCAGTCCTTACTGGACAGGCGGGACTTTCGTGACCAGCTGACAAAACTAGTGCAGCGGGCGTTAATTGGGCGAGTCATTGGGAGTAAGTGGTGGGTTAACCTTAAGGACTCCATTAGGTCTTTCGCCACCAAATATAGCCAGCGGCTCAACCTAGATAAGGCTGCGGAGGCAAAGACACTTAGTGCTAATTTCGCCCGGGCGGAGGCTGGTGGGGATCCCCTAGAAATAGCCTTAGCCAGGGAGGCCCTGGAGCGCTCGACTAGCGGGCGCTACATGGGTCAGGTAATTAGGGCTAAGTTAAGCAAGATGTCTTCCGAAGCTGTGAACATGGGCGCGGAACTGCGCAAGGAAGAAATTCGCCATGCCGGCGACCGGTACATTCGAGAGGTACGCGACCCGGAGGGACATCTCCTTAGGTCCACCGACGACATGTGCGAGGCGTTCCGGCAGCATTTCGAGCACCGATTTACCAAGGAGCCTGGTCTCCGTGACGAGGAGTTTCGCAGCTATTTGGCTGACTTTCCCCGGCTTTTGCCGGCTGAAGCGGCTAGCTGCGAAGGGGAGATTACGGAGGACGAAATCTACGTGGCTTTGAAGAAGGTCGGCAGTGGCAAGTCGCCAGGTTTGGATGGTTTGCCCTATGAATTGTACTTGAGGATGTCGCACCTTTTTGTCCCGCTCTTGGCTGTCGTGTTCAACCACTGGTTTCGGCAGGGGTCCATCCCCGGTCGGATCACCAGGGGCGTGATCACGCTGTTGAGAAAAGGCAAGAAGGTTGGGAGGGAACTAGATGACTACAGGCCCATAACTCTGCTAAACACAGAGTTAAAGATTTTGGCCAAGATCCTGACGAATCGCTTGCAGCTAGTTGCCGAGTCTCTGTTGGAACCGGATCAGACTTGTTCTGTGAAGGGGAGAACAATTCAGAGCAACCTGCACTTGATTCGCACGATCATAGAGGGTGTAGAAGACGACGATGAGGCCGCGCTGATCAATTTAGATCAGTCCAAGGCATTTGATAGGATTGACCATGGCTACCTGGCTGCTGTCCTGCAGGCCGCCGGATTCAAACCCGACTTCAGCCGCTGGATTAGCCTTCTGTATCGCTCCCCCAAGGCTGTGGTACAGGTGAACGGGAAGCTGTCGGGCGCTTTCGCGCTGTCTAGGTCGGTCCGACAGGGTTGTCCACTGTCTTCTCTCCTTTATGTCCTGTGTTTGGAGCCCCTCCTTCGCAGGCTAAGGGACGAGACGGGCAGTCCGGTCCTGCGTGGAATTGAAGTCCCTGGCGGAGCTCGAGCCAGGGTTTCTGCGTACGCCGATGACGTAACGACCTTTGTGTCCTCCCGCAGGGACATAGAGGCGGTACACCAGGCGCTTGTACGGTACGAGAAGGTGACAGGGGCCAGAATTAACTGCGACAAGTCATCCGGCTTGCGGTTAGGTGCCTGGAAGGGAGTTTCCCTCCCGGGGCCCTTCAGCTGGACGGACGGGCCGGTCAAGCTCCTCGGAGTTTGGTTCGGTCCGGACTTACAGCTGGAGAAAAACTGGTCAGAAGTACTGGCAAAGGTCGGCGCGTCGGTCAAGATTTGGCGTCGACGGGGTCTCTCCGTGAAGGGCTTGGCGGAGGTGTGTAACACATACCTCTTTCCCATGATCCTTTACCGGCTGTCAGTACTTCCCCTTTGTGACGATCATGAGAAGGCGCTCGAGCGTTTGCTATTCTCCTGTCTGTGGAGAGGACGCAAACACATGGTCGACAAAGGAGTCTGTTGCCTCCGTCCGTGTCAAGGGGGTCTGGGGATGCCACACTTGAGGAGCCACGTGCTCGCTTCAAGGTTGGCATTCCTCAGGCGCGCGTTGGAGGAAGATCGGTTGCTTGCGGGGGTAGTGAGGGACATGTTCCCTTGCCTTACCATCACGCCCCCGACCCTATGGCTGACCGTCAGGCCTTGGGTGCGACCGAAATTCCTGCTCGAATGTCTGGCGGCTTTACAGGCCATTCCACGGTCCAGTGACCTTTCACAGCCTAGGAAAATCTTCTATCGGGGATTAGTGGAGGGTGCCGTGAAGGATAAGCTGTGGAGTAAGCTCGGCATGTCGAGAGTGGAGTACCGCTCTCATTGGTCTTGGGCGCCAGGTGCGGATTGGCTCAGCAACTCTGAGTTTTCTCTGACCTGGCGATTGGCTCGGAATGGTTTGTCGCTCAATGACAAGCGTTTCGCAATGGGCCTGGCGGATTTGCCAGATTGTGAACGTTGCGACCTTGGAATTAAGGAGACGTCTGCGCACGCCTTCTTCCATTGTTCGCGCGTTCGCCCGTTGTGGGCGCGTGTCGGCGAGTTGACTGCTCGTATCGCGCCGCGGGAGCTTGTGCTCATTGATCGCGCATACGCTGTGGACAATGTGTCGCCCCCGTACTCTGGAGTGAAGCGGATGGTGTTTCTGTCGCTACTGGCCACGGCTAGAATGGTGATTTGGATGACGCGTCTGGAGGAAGTCTTGCGGGGAGGTCGTCTTTCGGATCAGGATCTAATCCGATATTTTGAGCACCAGCTCAAAATGAAGATTAGAACTGAACGGAAACGGCTGCACCCGACAGACTTTAGCAAAAGGTGGATATATGCAGCGAGCCTGGTTCGTGTGACCGGGGCTAGTCTTGATTTTCTTTTTTAGATCTGCTGCTCGCATCGGGGTGGATTCCTCTGGAACCCCTCCCGTGGTTAAGGTAAAGTATTCTTTTGTGTACCTAGTTAATGTGAGTGAGTGGGTTTGTCCTAGCCTGTTCCCGGCTCCCTTGCTTTTGTTATGATCCAGTTCGAGATCCCCATTGTCCAGAGTTATTTTGTCCCGTTTTATTCTCGGCTGGGTCAGCCTTATATATTCTCCAGTCCCATTTATTTTTTGTTCCCTGCTTCTCCATTCCCCTTAGAAAGAGTGCTTCTTGATTTTGTCTTTTAAGACAGAATACAGCGGCCTCTTTAATTATGTGGGTGTGTTTGGGTCTTACTAACATTATGTATAAATATTCATTTGAAATTGTTTTTGTTTTGGGGAATTTTTGTTTCTTCATACCCCCTTCCCATCATATCATTTCATGTACAAATTTTTAAAGTTATTTTTGTATTATATTTGTATATATTAATAAAATTTTTATGTACATTTGGGGCGTTTTTAGGTCCCCGGTATGTTTTTGCGGTATTTTGGTGCTTGATAAGTATGAGTGGTGATGGATAAATTCTTATGGTGAATGAGAATCATTGTAACGTATGTATGGGTCGTGAATCTGATTAGCTAGGTATAGGATAGAGTAGCTGAAGACCACCCCAAGTTTTGTTCCCCCTCCCATTTTTCTGGCCTTGAGCCATAATTTTGTAGCTCTACAAAATAAATAAAACGAGCCATTTCCTACCAATCTTGTGTTGTGTGGTAAATGGCAGAGGATCAAAGTGTAGTATCTGTTCCATAGTGATATTTACTAGCTCTTTGTTTCCTGGACAATTGTGTTCCAGCCTAAGTTTATTGCTCAGGCCCGCGCAAAAGTAGCGGTAAAACGCGAAACGCCGGAAGACAAGCGTCCGTGGTTCGGCCTCTTGGGAGGCATGGCCTCGGAAGGGCCTGGGGAAGTAGTTCCTCCCACCACGGCCTCGGTGGGAGGAAAGGAGGGTGACTGGCAACTACCGCCACGGGAGTCACCCTCCGTAGCGTCCGTAGCAGCAGCAGCATCCCCCAAACCATCAACCTCGGGGTGGACAGGGGGAAAGATCGTTATGAAGAATGAAGATTTTTATGACGAGATGAAAGCGAAATATGCGCAGTACATTAAGGGAACTGAGCTAGTCTCAGTTCCGGAACAGCTAGCGCAAATAGAAGTGCGGATCATCACGCTGATAACGAAGGATATTAAGACGCACAAATTGGTGGGAGTAACCAGAGAAGTTTTTGAGGAGGCGTTATCTGCTCTGAAACTAAATGCTAGGGCCGTGGCGAGGAAGAGCAATGCCATGTGGGACGTCCTGCTGGCATCAGCGGAGGAAGCCAAAAGACTAATTGGGGTAGTTCTGGAGACAAAAACGCTCCAACTCCACACTGAGTATATGGGAACCAAAAAAATCAAGGTTACCCTGCATGGCGTCCCCATGGACATTGCAGAGGACCACATAGGTGCCTTTTTCGCCAATTATGGAAAGGTGGCCTGTGTTTCCTCGCTGCGGTCCAAAGCCGGCATCTTAACAGGCGACATGACCCTGCAGGTGACTATATCGAAGGAAAACATTCCCAAGATTCCTAACATCCTCACCTGCAGGGGTCGCGTAATATTTATCATTGTTGAGGGAAGAAAACCGTGTTGTTGGGTCTGCGGGGCAGCGGAACATGTTGCCAAGACCTGCCCCACCAAAAATCCTGCCCCAAAGGCCCAACCAGCAAAGCAGCAGTCGGAGGAGCAAGGAAAAGTAAAGTCAGCAACACCAGCACCGGCTCCAACAGTTAACAAGGACGGCGAGTGGCAGGTGGTGGGCAAGAAGAAAACAAAAACACCATCCCCGGCGAAGGTGCCGCCACCTGCCAAGACGCCGGCAAAGCTGAAGGTGACCCCGGTGAAGGAGACCCCGGTGAAGAGGTCGCCAGCCCAACCGGAAAGGGGTTCCCAAAAGGAAAAGAGCCCCGCACCCAATATGGAGATGGAGGTGGATAGGGCAGCGTCTCTCAAACGTGGGAGAGACGAGGAAGCGGAGGAAGAGCACGACAGCCCAAAGTCTCGGCGGAGAAGCAGGAGCAGAGAGAGAAAAGTGCACAAAGAGAAATGCTCGTCTCTACCGGTGTCCCCCGTAAGAAGGACTTATGCGGACAAGGCAAGAAGCCTTCCCGCTTCCCCGCGTAAAGCTTCCCAGTCCCCAGTTTTTAAACTGACCCCCCTGGCTAAATCTAGCACATCAACTCCCACTCCCTCCCCTTCTCCTACTCCCACTCCCTCTAGGGCTAAGAAAAAAAATGCCCTCCCGCGTGGGGACGCCCTGATGAAAGTACAGGACAATATTTCGGAGGAGTGGTCTTCGCAGCGACGAAGGCTACTGAAGCCTCTTCTAAAACTGACCTCTGTGAAGGGTCTTTCAACAGAAGACCCGAGGAACTTTGCCCAGGCCCCAGGTGTCATCACCCTGGTAAGAAATACCGGGGGGAACCTGCGGGTCTGGGACCATATCGCAGAGGTCCAGAAGCAGTATCCAAAACTGAATATGGTCAAAGAACAGTCACCAGAACTTGCAAAGATGGCAAAAAATTGTTCGGGGAGGTTCCCCGTTTTAATCCACCCCTGTCTGTATAGGGTTCTAAAGCTAACATACCCCACGGACGTCGGCGGAATTGTCTTAGACGGACGGATTACGTCCGACATTGGTACAGGGTCCCTAGGACAGTCCGTCGGGGTCCCGTCTACCCGAGATTTCTACCCGGTATGCGAGTAGAGCCGTCCGTTGCATGTTTTTCTCTGTTTTTTTCGTTTCAGATCTAAAGAATGTCTATTAAGATAGCCAGTATAAATGCGAAGGGCCTGAGGGATCGGGGTAAGGCGGCTCGCCTGCTTCGTGACCTCTTGTCCTTCGGCGTGGATGTGGCCGCGATCCAAGAGACTCACTTTGTTTGCGAAGTCGACTCGTGTGTGCTGTCTAACGACTTTGTCGTCTATTCAGCATATGGGAGTCGGCTGGCCAGAGGTGTTTCTTTGCTGGTCAAGCGTACCCTGGACGCGAGGGTGGACCTTGTCCATGTCGGTGCCGAGGGCCGGCTGATCGTGGCCGATATTGCAGTGAAAAGCAAGTCGTTCCGGCTGATTGTGGTTTATGCGCCCAATGTTCAAGGTGAGCGTGTCTCTTTCTTTCGGCTGTTGGAGCCCTTCATGGTGCATTCAACACGGCTAATCTTAGTTGGGGACTGGAATGCCGTCCTAACCCCCAAATGGGATAGAGGAAGGGGCGCTAGCGGGTGGAGTGGTGATCGTAGCCTGGTTGATCTGATCGGCGAATTTGGTCTCGTCGATAGATACCGGGTCGATCATCCGGAAGGGAGCATGTGGACGTGGACGCGTAGTTGGCCTTCTACCCGGGTATCTGCATACCTGGATAGGATGTTAGTGAGAGAAGCCGATATAGACTTCCTAGAATGTCCAACGTTCCACTGGTTAGGCTACTCGGACCACAAACTCGTTTGTGCCCGGGTGGCGTTAGAATTTAGGCCTAGGTTGGCTGGTTATTGGAAGTTCAATCAGTCCTTACTGGACAGGCGGGACTTTCGTGACCAGCTGACAAAAAAAACTAGTGCAGCGGGCGTTAATTGGGCGAGTCATTGGGAGTAAGTGGTGGGTTAACCTTAAGGACTCCATTAGGTCTTTCGCCACCAAATATAGCCAGCGGCTCAACTTAGATAAGGCTGCGGAGGCAAAGACACTTAGTGCTAATTTCGCCCGGGCGGAGGCTGGTGGGGATCCCCTAGAAATAGCCTTAGCCAGGGAGGCCCTGGAGCGCTCGACTAGCGGGCGCTACATGGGTCAGGTAATTAGGGCTAAGTTAAGCAAGATGTCTTCCGAAGCTGTGAACATGGGCGCGGAACTGCGCAAGGAAGAAATTCGCCATGCCGGCGACCGGTACATTCGAGAGGTACGCGACCCGGAGGGACATCTCCTTAGGTCCACCGACGACATGTGCGAGGCGTTCCGGCAGCATTTCGAGCACCGATTTACCAAGGAGCCTGGTCTCCGTGACGAGGAGTTTCGCAGCTATTTGGCTGACTTTCCCCGGCTTTTGCCGGCTGAAGCGGCTAGCTGCGAAGGGGAGATTACGGAGGACGAAATCTACGTGGCTTTGAAGAAGGTCGGCAGTGGCAAGTCGCCAGGTTTGGATGGTTTGCCCTATGAATTGTACTTGAGGATGTCGCACCTTTTTGTCCCGCTCTTGGCTGTCGTGTTCAACCACTGGTTTCGGCAGGGGTCCATCCCCGGTCGGATCACCAGGGGCGTGATCACGCTGTTGAGAAAAGGCAAGAAGGTTGGGAGGGAACTAGATGACTACAGGCCCATAACTCTGCTAAACACAGAGTTAAAGATTTTGGCCAAGATCCTGACGAATCGCTTGCAGCTAGTTGCCGAGTCTCTGTTGGAACCGGATCAGACTTGTTCTGTGAAGGGGAGAACAATTCAGAGCAACCTGCACTTGATTCGCACGATCATAGAGGGTGTAGAAGACGACGATGAGGCCGCGCTGATCAATTTAGATCAGTCCAAGGCATTTGATAGGATTGACCATGGCTACCTGGCTGCTGTCCTGCAGGCCGCCGGATTCAAACCCGACTTCAGCCGCTGGATTAGCCTTCTGTATCGCTCCCCCAAGGCTGTGGTACAGGTGAACGGGAAGCTGTCGGGCGCTTTCGCGCTGTCTAGGTCGGTCCGACAGGGTTGTCCACTGTCTTCTCTCCTTTATGTCCTGTGTTTGGAGCCCCTCCTTCGCAGGCTAAGGGACGAGACGGGCAGTCCGGTCCTGCGTGGAATTGAAGTCCCTGGCGGAGCTCGAGCCAGGGTTTCTGCGTACGCCGATGACGTAACGACCTTTGTGTCCTCCCGCAGGGACATAGAGGCGGTACACCAGGCGCTTGTACGGTACGAGAAGGTGACAGGGGCCAGAATTAACTGCGACAAGTCATCCGGCTTGCGGTTAGGTGCCTGGAAGGGAGTTTCCCTCCCGGGGCCCTTCAGCTGGACGGACGGGCCGGTCAAGCTCCTCGGAGTTTGGTTCGGTCCGGACTTACAGCTGGAGAAAAACTGGTCAGAAGTACTGGCAAAGGTCGGCGCGTCGGTCAAGATTTGGCGTCGACGGGGTCTCTCCGTGAAGGGCTTGGCGGAGGTGTGTAACACATACCTCTTTCCCATGATCCTTTACCGGCTGTCAGTACTTCCCCTTTGTGACGATCATGAGAAGGCGCTCGAGCGTTTGCTATTCTCCTGTCTGTGGAGAGGACGCAAACACATGGTCGACAAAGGAGTCTGTTGCCTCCGTCCGTGTCAAGGGGGTCTGGGGATGCCACACTTGAGGAGCCACGTGCTCGCTTCAAGGTTGGCATTCCTCAGGCGCGCGTTGGAGGAAGATCGGTTGCTTGCGGGGGTAGTGAGGGACATGTTCCCTTGCCTTACCATCACGCCCCCGACCCTATGGCTGACCGTCAGGCCTTGGGTGCGACCGAAATTCCTGCTCGAATGTCTGGCGGCTTTACAGGCCATTCCACGGTCCAGTGACCTTTCACAGCCTAGGAAAATCTTCTATCGGGGATTAGTGGAGGGTGCCGTGAAGGATAAGCTGTGGAGTAAGCTCGGCATGTCGAGGGTGGAGTACCGCTCTCATTGGTCTTGGGCGCCAGGTGCGGATTGGCTCAGCAACTCTGAGTTTTCTCTGACCTGGCGATTGGCTCGGAATGGTTTGTCGCTCAATGACAAGCGTTTCGCAATGGGCCTGGCGGATTTGCCAGATTGTGAACGTTGCGACCTTGGAATTAAGGAGACGTCTGCGCACGCCTTCTTCCATTGTTCGCGCGTTCGCCCGTTGTGGGCGCGTGTCGGCGAGTTGACTGCTCGTATCGCGCCGCGGGAGCTTGTGCTCATTGATCGCGCATACGCTGTGGACAATGTGTCGCCCCCGTACTCTGGAGTGAAGCGGATGGTGTTTCTGTCGCTACTGGCCACGGCTAGAATGGTGATTTGGATGACGCGTCTGGAGGAAGTCTTGCGGGGAGGTCGTCTTTCGGATCAGGATCTAATCCGATATTTTGAGCACCAGCTCAAAATGAAGATTAGAACTGAACGGAAACGGCTGCACCCGACAGACTTTAGCAAAAGGTGGATATATGCAGCGAGCCTGGTTCGTGTGACCGGGGCTAGTCTTGATTTTCTTTTTTAGATCTGCTGCTCGCATCGGGGTGGATTCCTCTGGAACCCCTCCCGTGGTTAAGGTAAAGTATTCTTTTGTATACCTAGTTAATGTGAGTGATAGTGTTAGTCCCGGCCTGTTCCCGGCTCCCTTGCTTTTGTTATGATCCAGTTCGAGATCCCCATTGTCCAGAGTTATTTTGTCCCGTTTCATTCTCGGCTGGGTCAGCCTTATATATTCTCCAGTCCAATTTATTTTATACCCTACTTCGCCATTCCCCTTTAGAAAGAGAGCGGCTTGATTTTGTCTCTACAGGCAGAATACAGTGGCCTCTTTAATTATGTGGGTGTGTTTGGGTCTTACTAACATAATGTATAAATATTCATTTGAAATTGTTTTTGTTTTGGGGATTTTTTGTTTCTTCATACCCCCTCCCCATCACATCATTTCATGTACAAATTTTTAAAGTTATTTTTGTATTATATTTGTATATAGTAATAAATTTTTATGTACATTTGGGGCGTTTTTAGGTCCCCGGTATGTTTCGCGGTATTTTGGTGCTAGATAAGTACGAGTGTTGATGGACAAATTCTTATGGTGAATGAGAATCATTGTAACGTATGTATGGGTCGTGAATCTGATTAGCTAGGTATAGGATAGAGTTATTGAAGACCTTCCCAAGTTTTGTTCCCCCTCCCAGTTTTCTGGCCTTGAGCCATAATTTTGTGTATTACAAAATAAATAAAACGAGCCATTCCCTACCCAAAATTGCGTTATGTGGTTTTTTCGGCCCAAGATCAAAGTGTAGTATCTGTTCCTTCGTGATACTTACTATTACTTTGGTTTAGTGTGACATTTTGTGCTCCGCCCAAGTTCATAGCTTGGGTCGCGTAAAGTAGTGACCTGCAAAGGACGCGAAACACCGGAGGCAGGTGTCTCGCGCCCGGCCGCTCAAGAGGCAATGGCCTCTGATAGGCCTGATGAAATCGTTCCTCCCACCTCGGCCTCGGTGGGAGGGAGAGAGGGGGATTGGCAGCTGCCGCCATCCGCTGCAACACCCCCCACGACAGGAGTTCCAGCGACTAAGGAAGTACCAGAAGTACCAAGACGACCGGCATCTCCAGTGCCTTCCACTTCGAAGGAAGGTGGCCAGCCGATCCCTGTATCACCGGTTCCCTCCGGCATGGCTTGGAGAGGAGGGACCATCAAGAAAGTTTGCAAGGATTCTGCGTACTATGAGGCGGTGAAGGAAAAGTACGCAGAGTTCATTTCGGGAACGGAGCTCTTTTCGGTTCCCGAAAATCTGAGCTGCATCGAGCCCAGGATCCTCACCCTGCTGACCAAGGATCTCAAAAGCCATAAACTCGTTGGGGTCAGCAGGGATGTGGTGGAGGAGGCTATTGGTGCCCTAAATATAAAGGCGAAGATGGTGGCCAGACGTAGCCATGCCACGTGGGACATCCTGCTTGGCACAGAAGAAGAGGCAAGGAAGTTGGTCGGAACTACATTAGAGACCAAGTCGCTCCTCATGCAGACGGAGTACATGGGCACACGCAAAGCTAAAATCACGCTACATGGTGTGCCCATGGACATTTGCCTAGACCACATTGGAGCTTTCTTTACCCAATATGGCAAGGTGGCGGAGGTATCCTCGATTCTTTCGAAGCGGGGCTTCCAGACGGGGGACGTCACTCTGCAGGTGACGGCCTCCAGAAAGAAATTGGCGGAGATCCCGAACATCATAACCTGCAGGAAAAGAGCGATCTTTGTGATTGTGGAGGGAAGGAAACCCTTTTGCTGGATCTGTGGAGATTCGAGTCATGTGGCCAAGGCGTGCCCTACCAAAAATCCGGCGGCTAAAGCCCAGCCTCCACAGACCCCGGCACCAGAGAAGCCTGTTGAGCCGAAGAAGAGTGCAGTGGATCCAAAGGAGGGGAGTGGAAGACGGTTGGCAGGAAGGGTGCCAAAGCCAAAAGCCAGCCGTCGGTGGAGAATCACCCCAGTAAATCTCCAATAACATCACCTGCTCCATCGCCCCCTCACAAGGAAAAGGGGTCCCCCCTGAAGAAAACAACAAAACCTCCGCCACCGCCAGCCAAGCAGGATGTCCCCCAGGGAAAAGCCAAGGTTTCCCTGCAAGAGGACATGGTGGTAGACACACCAGAGCCCAGAGCATCATCCCTGAAGAGGTGCAGGGCGAAAGAAGAAGAGGAAGAGGAAGAATGCATCGTGAAAATGCAGAGGAAGAGTCGCAGCAGCAGCCGGAAGAACCAAGCAGCCGTCTCCCTACCCGTGTCTCCGGAGAGACCGAAAGACACCTACGCAAAGAAAGCAAGCAGCCTCCCATCTTCCCCTCTTAAATCTAGTAAACATCTTTCCCAGTCCCCGGCCTTCAAACTGACCCCCCTTTTACCAAGAAAAACACTTACCCCCTCTCCCACCCCTTCTCCTACGGTTTCCCAGCCCAAAAAGAAAAAAGCATTGCCAAAGGGTGAAGCCCTGATGAAAATAGACACGAAGGAGATAGCAAAGGAGTGGAGTGCGCAAAGGCGTGCACTCTTGAAGCCGCTCCTTAAGCTTAAAGAAGTAAATGGTAAGTCCTCTGAGGACCCATTTAATTTCCCTGAGGCCCCGGGGGTAATTACCCTCATCAGAACCACAGGGGGGAATCTCAGAGTTTGGGACCATGTGGAGGCTGCGGAGAAACTTTACCCAAATATTGTTATGTTAAGGAGTGGTACTCCCGAATTACGAAAAATGGCCAAGAATTGTGCCGGGCGGCTCCCCGTATTGCTCCACCCCTGCTTGTATAGGGTGGTAAAATTAACATACCCAACGGACGTTGGCGGTATTGTCCATGACGGACGGGTTACGTCCGATATAGGAACTGGTTCCCTTGGACAGTCCGTCGGGGTCCTTTCCCCCAATGATTTTTACCCGGTATGTGCCCATGTTTAAAGTTGATACATGCGTTTCTTCTTTATATTTTACAGGTTTAAAAGATGTCTATCAAGATAGCCAGTTTAAATGCGAAGGGCCTGAGGGATCGGGGTAAGGCGGCTCGCCTGCTTCGTGACCTCTTGTCCTTCGGCGTGGATGTGGCCGCGATCCAAGAGACTCACTTTGTTTGCGATGTCGACTCGTGTGTGCTGTCTAACGACTTTGTCGTCTATTCAGCATATGGGAGCCGGCAGGCCAGAGGTGTTTCTTTGCTGGTCAAGCGGACCCTGGATGCGAGGATTGACCTTGTCCATGTCGGTGCCGAGGGCCGGCTGATCGTGGCCGATATTGCAGTGAAAAGCAAGTCGTTCCGGATGATTGCGGTTTATGCGCCCAATGTTCAAGGTGAGCGAGTCTCTTTCTTTCGGCTGTTGGAGCCCTTTATGGTGGATTCAACACGGCTAATCTTAGTTGGGGACTGGAATGCCATCCTAACCCCCAAATGGGATAGAGGAAGGGGCGCTAGCGGGTGGAGTGGTGATCGTAGCCTGGTTGATCTGATCGACGAATTTGGTCTCGTCGATAGATACCGGGTCGATCATCCGGAAGGGAGCATGTGGACGTGGGCGCTTAATTGGCCTTCTACCCGGGTATCCTCGTACCTGGATAGGATGTTAGTGAGAGTGGCCGACATAGACTTCTTAGAATGTCCAACGTTCCACTGGTTAGGCTACACGGACCACAAACTCGTTTGTGCCCGTGTGGTGTTAGACTTTAGGCCTAGGTTGGCTGGTTATTGGAAGTTCAATCAGTCCTTACTGGACAGGCGGGACTTTCGTGACCAGCTGACAAGACTAGTTCAGCGGGCATTAATTGGGCGAGTCATTGGGAATAAGTGGTGGGTTAACCTTAAGGACTCCATTAGGTCTTTCGCCACCAGGTATAGCCAACGGCTCAACCTAGATAAGGCTGCGGAGGCAAAGACACTTAGTGCTAATTTCGCCCGGGCGGAGGCTGGTGGGGATCCCCTAGAGATAGCCTTAGCCAGGGAGGCCCTGGAACGCTCGACTAGCGGGCGCTACATGGGCCAGGTAATTAGAGCTAAGTTAAGCAAGATGTCTTCCGAAGCTGTGAATATGGGCGCAGAACTGCGCAAGGAAGAAATTCGTCAAGCCGGCGACCGGTACATTCGAGAGGTGCGCGACCCGGAGGGACATCTCCTTAGGTCCACTGACGACATGTGCGAGGCGTTCCGGCAGCATTTCGAACACCGTTTTACCAAGGAGCCTGGTCTCCGTGACGAGGAGTTTCGCAGCTATTTGGCTGACTTTCCCCGGCTCTTGCCGGCTGAAGCGGCTAGCTGCGAAGGGGAGATTACGGAGGACGAAATCTACGCGGCTTTGAAGAAGGTCGGCAGTGGCAAGTCGCCAGGTTTGGATGGTTTGCCCTATGAATTGTACTTGAGGATGTCGCACCTTTTTGTCCCGATCTTGGCTGTCGTGTTCAACCACTGGTTTCGGCAGGGGTCCATCCCCGGTCGGATCACCAGGGGTGTGATCACGCTGTTGAGAAAAGGCAAGAAGGTTGGGAGGGAACTAGATGATTACAGGCCCATAACTCTGCTAAACACAGAGTTAAAGATTTTGGCCAAGATCCTGACGAATCGCTTGCAGCTAGTTGCCGAGTCTCTGTTGGAACCGGATCAGACTTGTTCTGTGAAGGGACGAACAATTCAGAGCAACCTGCACTTGATTCGCACGATCCTAGAGGGTGTAGAAGACGACGATGAGGCCGCGCTGATCAATTTGGATCAGTCCAAGGCATTTGATAGGATTGACCATGGCTACCTGGCTGCTGTCCTGCAGGCCGCCGGATTCGAACCCGACTTCAGCCGCTGGATTAGCCTTCTGTATCGCTCCCCCAAGGCTGTGGTACAGGTGAACGGGAAGCTGTCGGGCGCTTTCGCGCTGTCTAGGTCGGTCCGACAGGGTTGTCCACTGTCTTCTCTCCTTTATGTCCTGGCGTTGGAGCCCTTCCTTCGCCGGCTAAGGGACGAGACGGGCAGTCCGGTCCTGCGTGGAATTGCTGTCCCTGGTGGAGCTCGAGCCAGGGTTTCCGCGTACGCCGATGACGTAACGACCTTTGTGTCCTCCCGCAGGGACATAGAGGCGGTACAGCAGGCGCTTGAACGGTACGAGAAGGTGACAGGGGCCAGAATTAACTGCGACAAGTCATCCGGCTTGCGGTTAGGCGCCTGGAAGGGTGTTTCCCTCCCGGGGCCCTTCAGCTGGACGGACGGGCCGGTCAAAATCCTCGGAGTTTGGTTCGGTCCGGACTTACAGCTGGAGAAAAACTGGTCAGAAGTACTGGCAAAGGTCGGCGCGTCGGTCAAGACTTGGCGTCGACGGGGTCTCTCCGTGAAGGGCCTGGCGGAGGTGTGTAACACATACCTCTTTCCCAGGATCCTTTACCGGCTGTCAGTACTTCCCCTTTGTGACGATCATGAGAAGGCGCTCGAGCGTTTGCTATTCTCCTGTCTGTGGAGAGGACGCAAACACATGGTCGACAAAGGAGTCTGTTGCCTCCGTCCGTGTCATGGGGGTCTGGGAATGCCGCACTTGAGGAGCCACGTGCTCGCTTCGAGGTTGGCATTTCTCAGGCGCGCGTTGGAGGAAGATCGGTTGCTTGCGGGGGTAGTGAGGGACATGTTCCCTTGCCTTACCATCACTCCCCCGACCCTATGGCTGACCGTCAGGCCTTGGGTGCGACCGAAATTCCTGCTCGAATGTCTGGCGGCCTTGCAGGCCATTCCACGGTCCAGTGACCTTTCACAGCCTAGGAAAATCTTCTATCGGGGATTAGTGGAGGGTGCCGTGAAGGATAAGCTGTGGAGTAAGCTCGGCATGTCGAGAGTGGAGTACCGCTCTCATTGGTCTTGGGCGCCAGGTGCGGATTGGCTCAGCAACTCTGAGTTTTCTCTGACCTGGCGATTGGCTCGGAATGGTTTGTCGCTCAATGACAAGCGTTTCGCAATGGGCCTGGCGGATTTGCCAGATTGTGAGCGTTGCAACCTTGGAATTAAGGAGACGTCTGCGCACGCCTTCTTCCATTGTTCGCGCGTTCGCCCGTTGTGGGAGCGTGTCGGCGAGTTGACTGCTCGTATCGCGCCGCGAGAGCTTGTGCTCATTGATCGCGCATACGCTGTGGACAATGTGTCGCCCCCGTACTCTGGAGTGAAGCGGATGGTGTTTCTGTCGCTACTGGCCACGGCTAGAATGGTGATTTGGATGACGCGTCTGGAGGAAGTCTTGCGGGGAGGTCGGCTTTCGGATCAGGATCTAATCCGATATTTTGAGCACCAGCTCAAAATGAAGATTAGAACTGAACGGAAGCGACTGCACCCGACAGAGTTCAGCGAAAGGTGGGTATATGTAGCGAGCCTGGTTCGCGTGACCGGGGCTAGCCTTGATTTTCTTTTTTAGATCTGATGGACACATCGGGGTGGATTCCGTTGGAACCCCTCCCGTGGTTAAGGTTAGAAGTCCGTTTTGTGCCTAGTTAATGTGAGTGAATGTGTTTCTCCTGGCCTGTTCCCGGCTCCATTACTTTTGTTATGATCCAGTTCGGGATTCCCATTGTCCATTATTATTTTGTCCCGTTTTCATTCTCGGCTGGGTCAGCCTTATATATTCTCCAGTCCAATTTATTTTTGTTCCCAGCTTCTCCATTCCCCTTAGAAAGAGCGCTTCTTGATTTTGTCTTTTAAGGCAGAATACAGCGGCCTCTTTAATTATGTGGGTGTGTTTGGGTCTTACTAACACTATGTATATGCTATTCATTTGAAATTGTTTTTGTTTTGGGGTTTTTTGTTTCTTCATCCCCCCTTCCCTTCATGTCATTTCATGTGAAAAATTTTAAAGTTATTTTTGTAAAATATTGTAAATACACAAATTTTTATGTACATTTGGGGCGTTTTGTAGGTCCCTGGTATGTTCTTGCGGTATTTTGGTGTATGATAAGTATGAGTGTTGATGGACAAATTTTTATGGTGAATGAGAAAATTGTAACGTATGTATGGGTCGTGAATCTGATTAGCTAGGTATAGGATAGAGTTACTGAAGACCATCCCAAGTTTTGTTCCCCCTCCCCTTTTTTTGGCCTTGTGCCATAATTTATGTAATTTTACATGAATAAATACATATGTGGTTTTTGAGTAGGATCAAAGTGTAGTATCTGTTCTGTAGTAGCGTTTACTATAGCTTGTGGTTCGACTGGTTAAGCGATTCCACCTGAGTTCATTGCTCAGGCAGTGTCAAAGTAGTGGCTTATAGCTGCGAAACCACCGGAAGAGGTTGCCAGGTGTTCGGCCTCTTAGGAGGCATGGCCGCGGAAAGGCCAGATGCGATCGTGCCTCCCACCACGGACTCGGTGGGGGGAAAGGAGGGGGATTGGGCATTACCGCCTCGGATCAATCCCCCTTCTACAGTACCAGCAGCAGTGTCGGAAGCGCCAGCGTCCCCCGTACCTTCGACCTCCGGGTGGAAGGGAGGGAATAAAATGACGCTAAAAAATGAAGAGTATTACGAAAGAATTCAAAAGGATTATTCGGAATACATTAAAGGGACGGAGTTGGTGTCGGTGCCGGACCAGTTGGCACAGATAGAGTCCCGAATCATCACTTTGATAACCAAAGATATAAAGACAAAAAAGTTGGTCGGTGTCCCCAGAGATACATTTGAGGAGGGGATACAGGCTTTAAAAATCAAAGCTAAGGCCGTAGCGAGGAGGGGCAATGCCATGTGGGACGTTCTGCTTGGCTCCGCCGAAGAAGCCAAAAGTTTAATTGGTGTGGTCCTGGAGACCAAAACTCTCCAATTTAACACAGAGTACATGGGAACCAAAAAAGTGAAGGTGACCCTGCATGGCGTCCCCATGGACATTGCAGAAGATCATGTCGGCGCCTTCTTTGTGCAATACGGAAGGGTGGCCGAAGTCTCCTCGCTGCGGTCCAAAGCAGGCATCCTCACAGGAGACATGACCCTGCAGGTGACGTTAAATAAGGAGAACATCGCGAAAATCCCCAACATCCTCACCTGCAGGGGTCGGACGATCTTCATAATTGTTGAAGGGAGAAAGCCGTGCTGTTGGGTCTGCGGGTCGGCGGACCACGTCGCAAAGGCGTGTCCGACCAAGAACCCGGCCCCAAAGGCCCAACCAGCCCAACCAGTTAAGCAGCAGCTAAAGGCACAGGAGAAGGAAGGAGAGAAACAAGTGCGACCTACACAGTCTCCCGTGATCAGCAAGGAGGGCGAATGGCAGGTGGTGGCCAGGAAGAAAGCTAAAACGCCTTCCCCGGAGAAAGTGCCGCCACCTGTCAAAACGCCTGCAAAGCAAGCCCCGGCGAAGGTGCCGACTCCGGCTAAACGGAAGGAGTCCCCGGCGAAAGTGCCGGCAAAACCGAAGGAGGTGTCTTCGGAAAAGTCTCCTCCCAAACAGAGGAAGGGAAGAAGTCCTTCCCCCCCAGCAAATGGAGGTGGAGAGAGCGGCCTCCCTGAAGCGTGGGAGGGAGGAGGAAGCAGAGGAGCGACAAGACAGCCCAAAAGCCAGGAGAAGGAGCAGGAGCTACGAAAAGAGGCCGAGAGCGGAAAAATGCAGCTCGTTACCAGTCTCACCCGAAAGAACAACTTACGCAGAAAAGGCAAGAAGCCTTCCTGCTTCCCCGCGTAAAGCTTCCCAGTCCCTAACCTTTGAATTGACCCCCCTTAAGAAAGCAAAATCTGTTACTCCCACTCCCTCCCCTTCTCCTGTTCCCACTCCCACTCGGGCGAAAAAGAAAAATGCCCTTCCCCAAGGTGATGCCCTATTGAGGGTTAGTGACAGTGTAGTGGCGGAGTGGTCGTCACAGAGGCGAAAGCTCCTAAAACCACTCCTGAAAATGGACAATGTTAATGGTCTCTCTGTAGAAGACCCCAGGAACTTTGCCCAGGCCCCAGGTGTCATCACCCTGGTAAGGAATACCGGTGGCAACCTGAGGGTCTGGGACCACATTCATGAGGCCAAGAAGCATTTCGCCAATGTTAGAATGGTTCAGGAGAACACTCCTGAACTAAAAAAGATGGAGAAAAATTGTTCGGGGAGGTTCCCTGTTTTACTCCACCCCAGTCTATATAGGGTGGTAAAACTAACTTACCCCACGGACGTCGGCGGCATTGTCCTAGACGGACGGATTACGTCCGATATAGGTACAGGGTCCCTAGGACAGTCCGTCGGGGTCCTATCTGCCAGGGATTTCCGTCCCGTATGCGAGTAGAGCCGTTTGTTGCATGTTTTTCTTTTTTTTTCTCTTTCAGAACTAAAGAATGTCTATTAAGATAGCCAGTATAAATGCGAAGGGCCTGAGGGATCGGGGTAAGGCGGCTCGCCTGCTTCGTGACCTCTTGTCCTTCGGCGTGGATGTGGCCGCGATCCAAGAGACTCACTTTGTTTGCGAAGTCGACTCGTGTGTGCTGTCTAACGACTTTGTCGTCTATTCAGCATATGGGAGCCGGCTGGCCAGAGGTGTTTCTTTGCTGGTCAAGCGTACCCTGGACGCGAGGGTGGACCTTGTCCATGTCGGTGCCGAGGGCCGGCTGATCGTGGCCGATATTGCAGTGAAAAGCAAGTCGTTCCGGCTGATTGTGGTTTATGCGCCCAATGTTCAAGGTGAGCGTGTCTCTTTCTTTCGGCTGTTGGAGCCCTTCATGGTGCATTCAACACGGCTAATCTTAGTTGGGGACTGGAATGCCGTCCTAACCCCCAAATGGGATAGAGGAAGGGGCGCTAGCGGGTGGAGTGGTGATCGTAGCCTGGTTGATCTGATCGGCGATTTTGGTCTCGTCGATAGATACCGGGTCGATCATCCGGATGGGAGCATGTGGACGTGGACGCATAGTTGGCCTTCTACCCGGGTATCTGCGTACCTGGATAGGATGTTAGTGAGAGAAGCCGACATAGACTTCTTAGAATGTCCAACGTTTCACTGGTTAGGCTACTCGGACCACAAACTTGTTTGTGCCCGGGTGGCGTTAGACTTTAGGCCTAGGTTGGCTGGTTATTGGAAGTTCAATCAGTCCTTACTGGACAGGCGGGACTTTCGTGACCAGCTGACAAAACTAGTGCAGCGGGCGTTAATTGGGCGAGTCATTGGGAGTAAGTGGTGGGTTAACCTTAAGGACTCCATTAGGTCTTTCGCCACCAAATATAGCCAGCGGCTCAACTTAGATAAGGCTGCGGAGGCAAAGACACTTAGTGCTAATTTCGCCCGGGCGGAGGCTGGTGGGGATCCCCTAGAAATAGCCTTAGCCAGGGAGGCCCTGGAGCGCTCGACTAGCGGGCGCTACATGGGTCAGGTAATTAGGGCTAAGTTAAGCAAGATGTCTTCCGAAGCTGTGAACATGGGCGCGGAACTGCGCAAGGAAGAAATTCGCCATGCCGGCGACCGGTACATTCGAGAGGTACGCGACCCGGAGGGACATCTCCTTAGGTCCACCGACGACATGTGCGAGGCGTTCCGGCAGCATTTCGAGCACCGATTTACCAAGGAGCCTGGTCTCCGTGACGAGGAGTTTCGCAGCTATTTGGCTGACTTTCCCCGGCTTTTGCCGGCTGAAGCGGCTAGCTGCGAAGGGGAGATTACGGAGGACGAAATCTACGTGGCTTTGAAGAAGGTCAGCAGTGGCAAGTCGCCAGGTTTGGATGGTTTGCCCTATGAATTGTACTTGAGGATGTCGCACCTTTTTGTCCCGCTCTTGGCTGTCGTGTTCAACCACTGGTTTCGGCAGGGGGTCCATCCCCGGTCGGATCACCAGGGGCGTGATCACGCTGTTGAGAAAAGGCAAGAAGGTTGGGAGGGAACTAGATGACTACAGGCCCATAACTCTGCTAAACACAGAGTTAAAGATTTTGGCCAAGATCCTGACGAATCGCTTGCAGCTAGTTGCCGAGTCTCTGTTGGAACCGGATCAGACTTGTTCTGTGAAGGGGAGAACAATTCAGAGCAACCTGCACTTGATTCGCACGATCATAGAGGGTGTAGAAGACGACGATGAGGCCGCGCTGATCAATTTAGATCAGTCCAAGGCATTTGATAGGATTGACCATGGCTACCTGGCTGCTGTCCTGCAGGCCGCCGGATTCAAACCCGACTTCAGCCGCTGGATTAGCCTTCTGTATCGCTCCCCCAAGGCTGTGGTACAGGTGAACGGGAAGCTGTCGGGCGCTTTCGCGCTGTCTAGGTCGGTCCGACAGGGTTGTCCACTGTCTTCTCTCCTTTATGTCTTGGCGTTGGAGCCCCTCCTTCGCCGGCTGAGGGACGAGACGGGCAGTCCGGTCCTGCGTGGAATTGAAGTCCCTGGCGGAGCTCGAGCCAGGGTTTCTGCGTACGCCGATGACGTAACGACCTTTGTGTCCTCCCGCAGGGACATAGAGGCGGTACACCAGGCGCTTGTACGGTACGAGAAGGTGACAGGGGCCAGAATTAACTGCGACAAGTCATCCGGCTTGCGGTTAGGTGCCTGGAAGGGAGTTTCCCTCCCGGGGCCCTTCAGCTGGACGGACGGGCCGGTCAAGCTCCTCGGAGTTTGGTTCGGTCCGGACTTACAGCTGGAGAAAAACTGGTCAGAAGTGCTGGCAAAGGTCGGCGCGTCGGTCAAGATTTGGCGTCGACGGGGTCTCTCCGTGAAGGGCTTGGCGGAGGTGTGTAACACATACCTCTTTCCCATGATCCTTTACCGGCTGTCAGTACTTCCCCTTTGTGACGATCATGAGAAGGCGCTCGAGCGTTTGCTATTCTCCTGTCTGTGGAGAGGACGCAAACACATGGTCGACAAAGGAGTCTGTTGCCTCCGTCCGTGTCAAGGGGGTCTGGGGATGCCACACTTGAGGAGCCACGTGCTCGCTTCAAGGTTGGCATTCCTCAGGCGCGCGTTGGAGGAAGATCGGTTGCTTGCGGGGGTAGTGAGGGACATGTTCCCTTGCCTTACCATCACGCCCCCGACCCTATGGCTGACCGTCAGGCCTTGGGTGCGACCGAAATTCCTGCTCGAATGTCTGGCGGCTTTACAGGCCATTCCACGGTCCAGTGACCTTTCACAGCCTAGGAAAATCTTCTATCGGGGATTAGTGGAGGGTGCCGTGAAGGATAAGCTGTGGAGTAAGCTCGGCATGTCGAGAGTGGAGTACCGCTCTCATTGGTCTTGGGCGCCAGGTGCGGATTGGCTCAGCAACTCTGAGTTTTCTCTGACCTGGCGATTGGCTCGGAATGGTTTGTCGCTCAATGACAAGCGTTTCGCAATGGGCCTGGCGGATTTGCCAGATTGTGAACGTTGCGACCTTGGAATTAAGGAGACGTCTGCGCACGCCTTCTTCCATTGTTCGCGCGTTCGCCCGTTGTGGGCGCGTGTCGGCGAGTTGACTGCTCGTATCGCGCCGCGGGAGCTTGTGCTCATTGATCGCGCATACGCTGTGGACAATGTGTCGCCCCCGTACTCTGGAGTGAAGCGGATGGTGTTTCTGTCGCTACTGGCCACGGCTAGAATGGTGATTTGGATGACGCGTCTGGAGGAAGTCTTGCGGGGAGGTCGTCTTTCGGATCAGGATCTAATCCGATATTTTGAGCACCAGCTCAAAATGAAGATTAGAACTGAACGGAAACGGCTGCACCCGACAGACTTTAGCAAAAGGTGGATATATGCAGCGAGCCTGGTTCGTGTGACCGGGGCTAGTCTTGATTTTCTTTTTTAGATCTGCTGCTCGCATCGGGGTGGATTCCTCTGGAACCCCTCCCGTGGTTAAGGTAAAGTATTCTTTTGTATACCTAGTTAATGTGAGTGATAGTGTTAGTCCCGGCCTGTTCCCGGCTCCCTTGCTTTTGTTATGATCCAGTTCGAGATCCCCATTGTCCAGAGTTATTTTGTCCCGTTTCATTCTCGGCTGGGTCAGCCTTATATATTCTCCAGTCCAATTTATTTTATACCCTACTTCGCCATTCCCCTTTAGAAAGAGAGCGGCTTGATTTTGTCTCTACAGGCAGAATACAGTGGCCTCTTTAATTATGTGGGTGTGTTTGGGTCTTACTAACATAATGTATAAATATTCATTTGAAATTGTTTTTGTTTTGGGGATTTTTTGTTTCTTCATACCCCCTCCCCATCACATCATTTCATGTACAAATTTTTAAAGTTATTTTTGTATTATATTTGTATATAGTAATAAATTTTTATGTACATTTGGGGCGTTTTTAGGTCCCCGGTATGTTTCGCGGTATTTTGGTGCTAGATAAGTACGAGTGTTGATGGACAAATTCTTATGGTGAATGAGAATCATTGTAACGTATGTATGGGTCGTGAATCTGATTAGCTAGGTATAGGATAGAGTTATTGAAGACCTTCCCAAGTTTTGTTCCCCCTCCCAGTTTTCTGGCCTTGAGCCATAATTTTGTGTATTACAAAATAAATAAAACGAGCCATTCCCTACCCAAAATTGCGTTATGTGGTTTTTTCGGCCCAAGATCAAAGTGTAGTATCTGTTCCTTCGTGATACTTACTATTACTTTGGTTTAGTGTGACATTTTGTGCTCCGCCCAAGTTCATAGCTTGGGTCGCGTAAAGTAGTGACCTGCAAAGGACGCGAAACACCGGAGGCAGGTGTCTCGCGCCCGGCCGCTCAAGAGGCAATGGCCTCTGATAGGCCTGATGAAATCGTTCCTCCCACCTCGGCCTCGGTGGGAGGGAGAGAGGGGGATTGGCAGCTGCCGCCATCCGCTGCAACACCCCCCACGACAGGAGTTCCAGCGACTAAGGAAGTACCAGAAGTACCAAGACGACCGGCATCTCCAGTGCCTTCCACTTCGAAGGAAGGTGGCCAGCCGATCCCTGTATCACCGGTTCCCTCCGGCATGGCTTGGAGAGGAGGGACCATCAAGAAAGTTTGCAAGGATTCTGCGTACTATGAGGCGGTGAAGGAAAAGTACGCAGAGTTCATTTCGGGAACGGAGCTCTTTTCGGTTCCCGAAAATCTGAGCTGCATCGAGCCCAGGATCCTCACCCTGCTGACCAAGGATCTCAAAAGCCATAAACTCGTTGGGGTCAGCAGGGATGTGGTGGAGGAGGCTATTGGTGCCCTAAATATAAAGGCGAAGATGGTGGCCAGACGTAGCCATGCCACGTGGGACATCCTGCTTGGCACAGAAGAAGAGGCAAGGAAGTTGGTCGGAACTACATTAGAGACCAAGTCGCTCCTCATGCAGACGGAGTACATGGGCACACGCAAAGCTAAAATCACGCTACATGGTGTGCCCATGGACATTTGCCTAGACCACATTGGAGCTTTCTTTACCCAATATGGCAAGGTGGCGGAGGTATCCTCGATTCTTTCGAAGCGGGGCTTCCAGACGGGGGACGTCACTCTGCAGGTGACGGCCTCCAGAAAGAAATTGGCGGAGATCCCGAACATCATAACCTGCAGGAAAAGAGCGATCTTTGTGATTGTGGAGGGAAGGAAACCCTTTTGCTGGATCTGTGGAGATTCGAGTCATGTGGCCAAGGCGTGCCCTACCAAAAATCCGGCGGCTAAAGCCCAGCCTCCACAGACCCCGGCACCAGAGAAGCCTGTTGAGCCGAAGAAGAGTGCAGTGGATCCAAAGGAGGGGGAGTGGAAGACGGTTGGCAGGAAGGGTGCCAAAGCCAAAAGCCAGCCGTCGGTGGAGAATCACCCCAGTAAATCTCCAATAACATCACCTGCTCCATCGCCCCCTCACAAGGAAAAGGGGTCCCCCCTGAAGAAAACAACAAAACCTCCGCCACCGCCAGCCAAGCAGGATGTCCCCCAGGGAAAAGCCAAGGTTTCCCTGCAAGAGGACATGGTGGTAGACACACCAGAGCCCAGAGCATCATCCCTGAAGAGGTGCAGGGCGAAAGAAGAAGAGGAAGAGGAAGAATGCATCGTGAAAATGCAGAGGAAGAGTCGCAGCAGCAGCCGGAAGAACCAAGCAGCCGTCTCCCTACCCGTGTCTCCGGAGAGACCGAAAGACACCTACGCAAAGAAAGCAAGCAGCCTCCCATCTTCCCCTCTTAAATCTAGTAAACATCTTTCCCAGTCCCCGGCCTTCAAACTGACCCCCCTTTTACCAAGAAAAACACTTACCCCCTCTCCCACCCCTTCTCCTACGGTTTCCCAGCCCAAAAAGAAAAAAGCATTGCCAAAGGGTGAAGCCCTGATGAAAATAGACACGAAGGAGATAGCAAAGGAGTGGAGTGCGCAAAGGCGTGCACTCTTGAAGCCGCTCCTTAAGCTTAAAGAAGTAAATGGTAAGTCCTCTGAGGACCCATTTAATTTCCCTGAGGCCCCGGGGGTAATTACCCTCATCAGAACCACAGGGGGGAATCTCAGAGTTTGGGACCATGTGGAGGCTGCGGAGAAACTTTACCCAAATATTGTTATGTTAAGGAGTGGTACTCCCGAATTACGAAAAATGGCCAAGAATTGTGCCGGGCGGCTCCCCGTATTGCTCCACCCCTGCTTGTATAGGGTGGTAAAATTAACATACCCAACGGACGTTGGCGGTATTGTCCATGACGGACGGGTTACGTCCGATATAGGAACTGGTTCCCTTGGACAGTCCGTCGGGGTCCTTTCCCCCAATGATTTTTACCCGGTATGTGCCCATGTTTAAAGTTGATACATGCGTTTCTTCTTTATATTTTACAGGTTTAAAAGATGTCTATCAAGATAGCCAGTTTAAATGCGAAGGGCCTGAGGGATCGGGGTAAGGCGGCTCGCCTGCTTCGTGACCTCTTGTCCTTCGGCGTGGATGTGGCCGCGATCCAAGAGACTCACTTTGTTTGCGATGTCGACTCGTGTGTGCTGTCTAACGACTTTGTCGTCTATTCAGCATATGGGAGCCGGCAGGCCAGAGGTGTTTCTTTGCTGGTCAAGCGGACCCTGGATGCGAGGATTGACCTTGTCCATGTCGGTGCCGAGGGCCGGCTGATCGTGGCCGATATTGCAGTGAAAAGCAAGTCGTTCCGGATGATTGCGGTTTATGCGCCCAATGTTCAAGGTGAGCGAGTCTCTTTCTTTCGGCTGTTGGAGCCCTTTATGGTGGATTCAACACGGCTAATCTTAGTTGGGGACTGGAATGCCATCCTAACCCCCAAATGGGATAGAGGAAGGGGCGCTAGCGGGTGGAGTGGTGATCGTAGCCTGGTTGATCTGATCGACGAATTTGGTCTCGTCGATAGATACCGGGTCGATCATCCGGAAGGGAGCATGTGGACGTGGGCGCTTAATTGGCCTTCTACCCGGGTATCCTCGTACCTGGATAGGATGTTAGTGAGAGTGGCCGACATAGACTTCTTAGAATGTCCAACGTTCCACTGGTTAGGCTACACGGACCACAAACTCGTTTGTGCCCGTGTGGTGTTAGACTTTAGGCCTAGGTTGGCTGGTTATTGGAAGTTCAATCAGTCCTTACTGGACAGGCGGGACTTTCGTGACCAGCTGACAAGACTAGTTCAGCGGGCATTAATTGGGCGAGTCATTGGGAATAAGTGGTGGGTTAACCTTAAGGACTCCATTAGGTCTTTCGCCACCAGGTATAGCCAACGGCTCAACCTAGATAAGGCTGCGGAGGCAAAGACACTTAGTGCTAATTTCGCCCGGGCGGAGGCTGGTGGGGATCCCCTAGAGATAGCCTTAGCCAGGAGGCCCTGGAACGCTCGACTAGCGGGCGCTACATGGGCCAGGTAATTAGAGCTAAGTTAAGCAAGATGTCTTCCGAAGCTGTGAATATGGGCGCAGAACTGCGCAAGGAAGAAATTCGTCAAGCCGGCGACCGGTACATTCGAGAGGTGCGCGACCCGGAGGGACATCTCCTTAGGTCCACTGACGACATGTGCGAGGCGTTCCGGCAGCATTTCGAACACCGTTTTACCAAGGAGCCTGGTCTCCGTGACGAGGAGTTTCGCAGCTATTTGGCTGACTTTCCCCGGCTCTTGCCGGCTGAAGCGGCTAGCTGCGAAGGGGAGATTACGGAGGACGAAATCTACGCGGCTTTGAAGAAGGTCGGCAGTGGCAAGTCGCCAGGTTTGGATGGTTTGCCCTATGAATTGTACTTGAGGATGTCGCACCTTTTTGTCCCGATCTTGGCTGTCGTGTTCAACCACTGGTTTCGGCAGGGGTCCATCCCCGGTCGGATCACCAGGGGTGTGATCACGCTGTTGAGAAAAGGCAAGAAGGTTGGGAGGGAACTAGATGATTACAGGCCCATAACTCTGCTAAACACAGAGTTAAAGATTTTGGCCAAGATCCTGACGAATCGCTTGCAGCTAGTTGCCGAGTCTCTGTTGGAACCGGATCAGACTTGTTCTGTGAAGGGACGAACAATTCAGAGCAACCTGCACTTGATTCGCACGATCCTAGAGGGTGTAGAAGACGACGATGAGGCCGCGCTGATCAATTTGGATCAGTCCAAGGCATTTGATAGGATTGACCATGGCTACCTGGCTGCTGTCCTGCAGGCCGCCGGATTCGAACCCGACTTCAGCCGCTGGATTAGCCTTCTTCTGTATCGCTCCCCCAAGGCTGTGGTACAGGTGAACGGGAAGCTGTCGGGCGCTTTCGCGCTGTCTAGGTCGGTCCGACAGGGTTGTCCACTGTCTTCTCTCCTTTATGTCCTGGCGTTGGAGCCCTTCCTTCGCCGGCTAAGGGACGAGACGGGCAGTCCGGTCCTGCGTGGAATTGCTGTCCCTGGTGGAGCTCGAGCCAGGGTTTCCGCGTACGCCGATGACGTAACGACCTTTGTGTCCTCCCGCAGGGACATAGAGGCGGTACAGCAGGCGCTTGAACGGTACGAGAAGGTGACAGGGGCCAGAATTAACTGCGACAAGTCATCCGGCTTGCGGTTAGGCGCCTGGAAGGGTGTTTCCCTCCCGGGGCCCTTCAGCTGGACGGACGGGCCGGTCAAAATCCTCGGAGTTTGGTTCGGTCCGGACTTACAGCTGGAGAAAAACTGGTCAGAAGTACTGGCAAAGGTCGGCGCGTCGGTCAAGACTTGGCGTCGACGGGGTCTCTCCGTGAAGGGCCTGGCGGAGGTGTGTAACACATACCTCTTTCCCAGGATCCTTTACCGGCTGTCAGTACTTCCCCTTTGTGACGATCATGAGAAGGCGCTCGAGCGTTTGCTATTCTCCTGTCTGTGGAGAGGACGCAAACACATGGTCGACAAAGGAGTCTGTTGCCTCCGTCCGTGTCATGGGGGTCTGGGAATGCCGCACTTGAGGAGCCACGTGCTCGCTTCGAGGTTGGCATTTCTCAGGCGCGCGTTGGAGGAAGATCGGTTGCTTGCGGGGGTAGTGAGGGACATGTTCCCTTGCCTTACCATCACTCCCCCGACCCTATGGCTGACCGTCAGGCCTTGGGTGCGACCGAAATTCCTGCTCGAATGTCTGGCGGCCTTGCAGGCCATTCCACGGTCCAGTGACCTTTCACAGCCTAGGAAAATCTTCTATCGGGGATTAGTGGAGGGTGCCGTGAAGGATAAGCTGTGGAGTAAGCTCGGCATGTCGAGAGTGGAGTACCGCTCTCATTGGTCTTGGGCGCCAGGTGCGGATTGGCTCAGCAACTCTGAGTTTTCTCTGACCTGGCGATTGGCTCGGAATGGTTTGTCGCTCAATGACAAGCGTTTCGCAATGGGCCTGGCGGATTTGCCAGATTGTGAGCGTTGCAACCTTGGAATTAAGGAGACGTCTGCGCACGCCTTCTTCCATTGTTCGCGCGTTCGCCCGTTGTGGGAGCGTGTCGGCGAGTTGACTGCTCGTATCGCGCCGCGAGAGCTTGTGCTCATTGATCGCGCATACGCTGTGGACAATGTGTCGCCCCCGTACTCTGGAGTGAAGCGGATGGTGTTTCTGTCGCTACTGGCCACGGCTAGAATGGTGATTTGGATGACGCGTCTGGAGGAAGTCTTGCGGGGAGGTCGGCTTTCGGATCAGGATCTAATCCGATATTTTGAGCACCAGCTCAAAATGAAGATTAGAACTGAACGGAAGCGACTGCACCCGACAGAGTTCAGCGAAAGGTGGGTATATGTAGCGAGCCTGGTTCGCGTGACCGGGGCTAGCCTTGATTTTCTTTTTTAGATCTGATGGACACATCGGGGTGGATTCCGTTGGAACCCCTCCCGTGGTTAAGGTTAGAAGTCCGTTTTGTGCCTAGTTAATGTGAGTGAATGTGTTTCTCCTGGCCTGTTCCCGGCTCCATTACTTTTGTTATGATCCAGTTCGGGATTCCCATTGTCCATTATTATTTTGTCCCGTTTTCATTCTCGGCTGGGTCAGCCTTATATATTCTCCAGTCCAATTTATTTTTGTTCCCAGCTTCTCCATTCCCCTTAGAAAGAGCGCTTCTTGATTTTGTCTTTTAAGGCAGAATACAGCGGCCTCTTTAATTATGTGGGTGTGTTTGGGTCTTACTAACACTATGTATATGCTATTCATTTGAAATTGTTTTTGTTTTGGGGTTTTTTGTTTCTTCATCCCCCCCTTCCCTTCATGTCATTTCATGTGAAAAATTTTAAAGTTATTTTTGTAAAATATTGTAAATACACAAATTTTTATGTACATTTGGGGCGTTTTGTAGGTCCCTGGTATGTTCTTGCGGTATTTTGGTGTATGATAAGTATGAGTGTTGATGGACAAATTTTTATGGTGAATGAGAAAATTGTAACGTATGTATGGGTCGTGAATCTGATTAGCTAGGTATAGGATAGAGTTACTGAAGACCATCCCAAGTTTTGTTCCCCCTCCCCTTTTTTTGGCCTTGTGCCATAATTTATGTAATTTTACATGAATAAATACATATGTGGTTTTTGAGTAGGATCAAAGTGTAGTATCTGTTCCGTAGTAGCGTTTACTATAGCTTGTGGTTCGACTGGTTAAGCGATTCCACCTGAGTTCATTGCTCAGGCAGTGTCAAAGTAGTGGCTTATAGCTGCGAAACCACCGGAAGAGGTTGCCAGGTGTTCGGCCTCTTAGGAGGCATGGCCGCGGAAAGGCCAGATGCGATCGTGCCTCCCACCACGGACTCGGTGGGGGGAAAGGAGGGGGATTGGGCATTACCGCCTCGGATCAATCCCCCTTCTACAGTACCAGCAGCAGTGTCGGAAGCGCCAGCGTCCCCCGTACCTTCGACCTCCGGGTGGAAGGGAGGGAATAAAATGACGCTAAAAAATGAAGAGTATTACGAAAGAATTCAAAAGGATTATTCGGAATACATTAAAGGGACGGAGTTGGTGTCGGTGCCGGACCAGTTGGCACAGATAGAGTCCCGAATCATCACTTTGATAACCAAAGATATAAAGACAAAAAAGTTGGTCGGTGTCCCCAGAGATACATTTGAGGAGGGGATACAGGCTTTAAAAATCAAAGCTAAGGCCGTAGCGAGGAGGGGCAATGCCATGTGGGACGTTCTGCTTGGCTCCGCCGAAGAAGCCAAAAGTTTAATTGGTGTGGTCCTGGAGACCAAAACTCTCCAATTTAACACAGAGTACATGGGAACCAAAAAAGTGAAGGTGACCCTGCATGGCGTCCCCATGGACATTGCAGAAGATCATGTCGGCGCCTTCTTTGTGCAATACGGAAGGGTGGCCGAAGTCTCCTCGCTGCGGTCCAAAGCAGGCATCCTCACAGGAGACATGACCCTGCAGGTGACGTTAAATAAGGAGAACATCGCGAAAATCCCCAACATCCTCACCTGCAGGGGTCGGACGATCTTCATAATTGTTGAAGGGAGAAAGCCGTGCTGTTGGGTCTGCGGGTCGGCGGACCACGTCGCAAAGGCGTGTCCGACCAAGAACCCGGCCCCAAAGGCCCAACCAGCCCAACCAGTTAAGCAGCAGCTAAAGGCACAGGAGAAGGAAGGAGAGAAACAAGTGCGACCTACACAGTCTCCCGTGATCAGCAAGGAGGGCGAATGGCAGGTGGTGGCCAGGAAGAAAGCTAAAACGCCTTCCCCGGAGAAAGTGCCGCCACCTGTCAAAACGCCTGCAAAGCAAGCCCCGGCGAAGGTGCCGACTCCGGCTAAACGGAAGGAGTCCCCGGCGAAAGTGCCGGCAAAACCGAAGGAGGTGTCTTCGGAAAAGTCTCCTCCCAAACAGAGGAAGGGAAGAAGTCCTTCCCCCCAGCAAATGGAGGTGGAGAGAGCGGCCTCCCTGAAGCGTGGGAGGGAGGAGGAAGCAGAGGAGCGACAAGACAGCCCAAAAGCCAGGAGAAGGAGCAGGAGCTACGAAAAGAGGCCGAGAGCGGAAAAATGCAGCTCGTTACCAGTCTCACCCGAAAGAACAACTTACGCAGAAAAGGCAAGAAGCCTTCCTGCTTCCCCGCGTAAAGCTTCCCAGTCCCTAACCTTTGAATTGACCCCCCTTAAGAAAGCAAAATCTGTTACTCCCACTCCCTCCCCTTCTCCTGTTCCCACTCCCACTCGGGCGAAAAAGAAAATGCCCTTCCCCAAGGTGATGCCCTATTGAGGGTTAGTGACAGTGTAGTGGCGGAGTGGTCGTCACAGAGGCGAAAGCTCCTAAAACCACTCCTGAAAATGGACAATGTTAATGGTCTCTCTGTAGAAGACCCCAGGAACTTTGCCCAGGCCCCAGGTGTCATCACCCTGGTAAGGAATACCGGTGGCAACCTGAGGGTCTGGGACCACATTCATGAGGCCAAGAAGCATTTCGCCAATGTTAGAATGGTTCAGGAGAACACTCCTGAACTAAAAAAGATGGAGAAAAATTGTTCGGGGAGGTTCCCTGTTTTACTCCACCCCAGTCTATATAGGGTGGTAAAACTAACTTACCCCACGGACGTCGGCGGCATTGTCCTAGACGGACGGATTACGTCCGATATAGGTACAGGGTCCCTAGGACAGTCCGTCGGGGTCCTATCTGCCAGGGATTTCCGTCCCGTATGCGAGTAGAGCCTTGTTGCATGTCTTTTTGTTTTTCTCATTTCAGATCTAAAGAATGTCTATTAAGTTAGCCAGTATAAATGCGAAGTGCCTGAGGGATCGGGGTAAGGCGGCTCGCCTGCTTCGTGACCTCTTGTCCTTCGGCGTGGATGTGGCCGCGATCCAAGAGACTCACTTTGTTTGCGAAGTCGACTCGTGTGTGCTGTCTAACGACTTTGTCGTCTATTCAGCATATGGGAGCCGGCTGGCCAGAGGTGTTTCTTTGCTGGTCAAGCGTACCCTGGACGCGAGGGTTGACCTTGTCCATGTCGGTGCCGAGGGCCGGCTGATCGTGGCCGATATTGCAGTGAAAAGCAAGTCGTTCCGGCTGATTGTGGTTTATGCGCCCAATGTTCAAGGTGAGCGTGTCTCTTTCTTTCGGCTGTTGGAGCCCTTCATGGTGCATTCAACACGGCTAATCTTAGTTGGGGACTGGAATGCCGTCCTAACCCCCAAATGGGATAGAGGAAGGGGCGCTAGCGGGTGGAGTGGTGATCGTAGCCTGGTTGATCTGATCGGCGAATTTGGTCTCGTCGATAGATACCGGGTCGATCATCCGGAAGGGAGCATGTGGACGTGGACGCGTAGTTGGCCTTCTACCCGGGTATCTGCGTACCTGGATAGGATGTTAGTGAGAGAAGCCGACATAGACTTCTTAGAATGTCCAACGTTCCACTGGTTAGGCTACTCGGACCACAAACTCGTTTGTGCCCGGGTGGCGTTAGAATTTAGGCCTAGGTTGGCTGGTTATTGGAAGTTCAATCAGTCCTTACTGGACAGGCGGGACTTTCGTGACCAGCTGACAAGACTAGTGCAGAGGGCGTTAATTGGGCGAGTCATTGGGAGTAAGTGGTGGGTGAACCTTAAGGACTCCATTAGGTCTTTCGCCACCAAATATAGCCAGCGGCTCAACCTAGATAAGGCTGCGGAGGCAAAGACACTTAGTGCTAATTTCGCCCGGGCGGAGGCTGGTGGGGATCCCCTAGAAATAGCCTTAGCCAGGGAGGCCCTGGAGCGCTCGACTAGCGGGCGCTACATGGGTCAGGTAATTAGGGCTAAGTTAAGCAAGATGTCTTCCGAAGCTGTGAACATGGGCGCGGAACTGCGCAAGGAAGAAATTCGCCATGCCGGCGACCGGTACATTCGAGAGGTACGCGACCCGGAGGGACATCTCCTTAGGTCCACCGACGACATGTGCGAGGCGTTCCGGCAGCATTTCGAGCACCGATTTGCCAAGGAGCCTGGTCTCCGTGACGAGGAGTTTCGCAGCTATTTGGCTGACTTTCCCCGGCTTTTGCCGGCTGAAGCGGCTAGCTGCGAAGGGGAGATTACGGAGGACGAAATCTACGTGGCTTTGAAGAAGGTCGGCAGTGGCAAGTCGCCAGGTTTGGATGGTTTGCCCTATGAATTGTACTTGAGGATGTCGCACCTTTTTGTCCCGCTCTTGGTTGTCGTGTTCAACCACTGGTTTCGGCAGGGGTCCATCCCCGGTCGGATCACCAGGGGCGTGATCACGCTGTTGAGAAAAGGCAAGAAGGTTGGGAGGGAACTAGATGACTACAGGCCCATAACTCTGCTAAACACAGAGTTAAAGATTTTGGCCAAGATCCTGACGAATCGCTTGCAGCTAGTTGCCGAGTCTCTGTTGGAACCGGATCAGACTTGTTCTGTGAAGGGGAGAACAATTCAGAGCAACCTGCACTTGATTCGCACGATCATAGAGGGTGTAGAAGACGACGATGAGGCCGCGCTGATCAATTTGGATCAGTCCAAGGCATTTGATAGGATTGACCATGGCTACCTGGCTGCTGTCCTGCAGGCCGCCGGATTCAAACCCGACTTCAGCCGCTGGATTAGCCTTCTGTATCGCTCCCCCAAGGCTGTGGTACAGGTGAACGGGAAGCTGTCGGGCGCTTTCGCGCTGTCTAGGTCGGTCCGACAGGGTTGTCCACTGTCTTCTCTCCTTTATGTCTTGGCGTTGGAGCCCCTCCTTCGCCGGCTGAGGGACGAGACGGGCAGTCCGGTCCTGCGTGGAATTGAAGTCCCTGGCGGAGCTCGAGCCAGGGTTTCTGCGTACGCCGATGACGTAACGACCTTTGTGTCCTCCCGCAGGGACATAGAGGCGGTACACCAGGCGCTTGTACGGTACGAGAAGGTGACAGGGGCCAGAATTAACTGCGACAAGTCATCCGGCTTGCGGTTAGGTGCCTGGAAGGGAGTTTCCCTCCCGGGGCCCTTCAGCTGGACGGACGGGCCGGTCAAGCTCCTCGGAGTTTGGTTCGGTCCGGACTTACAGCTGGAGAAAAACTGGTCAGAAGTACTGGCAAAGGTCGGCGCGTCGGTCAAGATTTGGCGTCGACGGGGTCTCTCCGTGAAGGGCTTGGCGGAGGTGTGTAACACATACCTCTTTCCCATGATCCTTTACCGGCTGTCAGTACTTCCCCTTTGTGACGATCATGAGAAGGCGCTCGAGCGTTTGCTATTCTCCTGTCTGTGGAGAGGACGCAAACACATGGTCGACAAAGGAGTCTGTTGCCTCCGTCCGTGTCAAGGGGGTCTGGGGATGCCACACTTGAGGAGCCACGTGCTCGCTTCAAGGTTGGCATTCCTCAGGCGCGCGTTGGAGGAAGATCGGTTGCTTGCGGGGGTAGTGAGGGACATGTTCCCTTGCCTTACCATCACGCCCCCGACCCTATGGCTGACCGTCAGGCCTTGGGTGCGACCGAAATTCCTGCTCGAATGTCTGGCGGCTTTACAGGCCATTCCACGGTCCAGTGACCTTTCACAGCCTAGGAAAATCTTCTATCGGGGATTAGTGGAGGGTGCCGTGAAGGATAAGCTGTGGAGTAAGCTCGGCATGTCGAGAGTGGAGTACCGCTCTCATTGGTCTTGGGCGCCAGGTGCGGATTGGCTCAGCAACTCTGAGTTTTCTCTGACCTGGCGATTGGCTCGGAATGGTTTGTCGCTCAATGACAAGCGTTTCGCAATGGGCCTGGCGGATTTGCCAGATTGTGAACGTTGCGACCTTGGAATTAAGGAGACGTCTGCGCACGCCTTCTTCCATTGTTCGCGCGTTCGCCCGTTGTGGGCGCGTGTCGGCGAGTTGACTGCTCGTATCGCGCCGCGGGAGCTTGTGCTCATTGATCGCGCATACGCTGTGGACAATGTGTCGCCCCCGTACTCTGGAGTGAAGCGGATGGTGTTTCTGTCGCTACTGGCCACGGCTAGAATGGTGATTTGGATGACGCGTCTGGAGGAAGTCTTGCGGGGAGGTCGTCTTTCGGATCAGGATCTAATCCGATATTTTGAGCACCAGCTCAAAATGAAGATTAGAACTGAACGGAAACGGCTGCACCCGACAGACTTTAGCAAAAGGTGGATATATGCAGCGAGCCTGGTTCGTGTGACCGGGGCTAGTCTTGATTTTCTTTTTTAGATCTGCTGCTCGCATCGGGGTGGATTCCTCTGGAACCCCTCCCGTGGTTAAGGTAAAGTATTCTTTTGTATACCTAGTTAATGTGAGTGATAGTGTTAGTCCCGGCCTGTTCCCGGCTCCCTTGCTTTTGTTATGATCCAGTTCGAGATCCCCATTGTCCAGAGTTATTTTGTCCCGTTTCATTCTCGGCTGGGTCAGCCTTATATATTCTCCAGTCCATTTTATTTTTGTACCCTACTTCTCCATTCCCCTTAGAAAGAGAGCGGCTTGATTTTGTCTTTTAAGACAGAATACAGCGGCCTCTTTAATTATGTGGGTGTGTTTGGGTCTTACTAACATTATGTATAAATATTCATTTGAAATTGTTTTTGTTTTGGGGATTTTTTGTTTCTTCATACCCCCTTCCCATCATATCATTTCATGTACAAATTTTTAAAGTTATTTTTGTATTATATTTGTATATATTAATAAAATTTTTATGTACATTTGGGGCGTTTTTAGGTCCCCGGTATGTTTTTGCGGTATTTTGGTGCTTGATAAGTATGAGTGGTGATGGATAAATTCTTATGGTGAATGAGAATCATTGTAACGTATGTATGGGTCGTGAATCTGATTAGCTAGGTATAGGATAGAGTAGCTGAAGACCACCCCAAGTTTTGTTCCCCCTCCCATTTTTCTGGCCTTGAGCCATAATTTTGTAGCTCTACAAAATAAATAAAACGAGCCATTCCCTACCCAAAATTGCGTTATGTGGTTTTTGAGTAGGATCAAAGTGTAGTATCTGTTCCGTAGTAGCGTTTACTAGTACTTGTGGTTCGACTGGTTAAGCAATTCCACCTGAGTTTATTGCTCAGGCAGTGTCAAAGTAGTGGCTTATAGCTGCGAAACCACCGGAAGAGGTTGCCAGGTGTTCGGCCTCTTAGGAGGCATGGCCGCGGAAAGGCCAGAAGTGATCGTTCCTCCCACCACGGACTCGGTGGGAGGGAAAGAGGGTGACTGGCAACTACCGCCGCGGGAGTCACCCTCAGTTCCAGCAGCATCAGGATCCGGACCAGTACCGGCACCGGTAGCAGCTCCTGCTTCTCCCAAACCTTCGACCTCCGGTTGGACAGGAGGCAAGGTCCCACTAAAGGGAGAACAGTATTATGAGGACCAGAGGCAAAAATATGCCGAATATATTAAGGGCACGGAGCTGCTGTCGGTGCCCGACGAGTTAGCCGAAATCGAGGCCCGAATTGTGACGCTCATAACAAAGGATCTGAAGACCAAGAAATACATGGGCATCAGCAGAGACAGCCTCGAAGAAGCCATTAAGGCCCTGAATATCAAGGCTAAGGCGGTGGCAAGGCAGAGCAGCGCAAGTTGGGACGTCTTGCTAGGTACGGCCGACGAGGCAAAACGTTTGGCTGGAGTGGTTCTCGAAACCAAGACCCTCCAGATCCAAACGGAATACATGGGGATGTGCAAGCGCAAAATCACCTTGCATGGCGTCCCCATGGACATTTCCCAAAATCACATCGGCGCCTTCTTCGCTCAATACGGGAAGGTGGCTGAGGTGTCCGCTCTAAGTTCAAAAGCAGGCTTCCTGACCGGTGATATGGTCCTGCAGGTGACCTTGTCAAAACAACAAATCAAGGAGATACCTAATATTCTCACCTGCAGGAAGCGTGCTATCTTTGTGATAGTGGAGGGCAGGAAGCCTTGCTGTTGGGTCTGCGGGGCCGCGGAGCACGTCGCCAAGGCGTGTACGGCCAGGAATCCGGCCCCTAAGGCCCAACCAACCAAGAAGCCTGAAGGACCGGCTCCAGCAACTCCAGCATCACCAGCAGCAGCGACATCAGCACCACCAACACCAAAGGCACCAGTGAACAAGGAGGGAGAGTGGCAGGTGGTGAGCAGGAAAAAACCGAAAACGCCTTCACCGGTGAAGGTGCCATCACCTGCCAAGACACTGGCGAAACCAAAAGAGACGCCTCCCAAAAAATCTCCTCCCAAACAGAGGAAGGAGAGGAGTCCTTCCCCGCAAAAGGAAGAACGTATGGAAGTGGAGAGATCGGCATCCCTGAAGCGGGGGAGAGAGGAGGAGGTGGAAGAGCATCAAGAAAACCCAAAAACCCGGAGAAGGAGCAGAAGCAGGGACAAAAAGTCCCGAAAAGAAAAATGTTCGTCTGTTCCGGCGTCGCCCGTAAGACTGTCTTACGCGGAGAAGGCAAGAAGCCTTCCCGCATCCCCGCGTAAAGCTTCCCAGTCCCCAACCTTGAATTTGACCCCCCTCAGGAAAATCAGATCTGCAACCCCCACTCCCTCCCCGACTCCTACTCCCACTCCCGCTAGGGCAAAAAAGAATAAAGACCTCCCGCGTGGGGAGGCAGTGATGAAGGTGAATGACAGCATTCCAGCCGAGTGGTCGTCGCAGCGGCGTAAGCTGCTCAGACCACTCCTCAAACTTACCTCAGTGGATGGGTTATCCACTGAGGACCCAAGAAACTTTTCCCAGGCCCCAGGGGTCATTACTCTGGTCCGCAATACCGGAGGGAACCTGAGGGTCTGGGAACACATTGCTGAAGCCCGGAGGACTTACCCAAAACTGTGCATGGTGAAAGAAAACACACCGGAGTTAAAAAAGATGGCCAAGAATTGTTCGGGGAGGTTCCCAGTTTTGATCCACCCATGCTTATATAGGGTGTTAAAACTTACGTACCCCACGGACGTCGGCGGTATTGTCTTGGACGGACGGATTACGTCCGATGTTGGTACAGGGTCCCTAGGACAGTCCGTCGGGGTCCCGTCTACCCGAGATTTCTACCCGGTATGCGAGTAGAGCCGTTTGTTGCATGTCTTTCTCTGTTTTTTCGTTTCAGATCTAAAGAATGTCTATTAAGTTAGCCAGTATAAATGCGAAGGGCCTGAGGGATCGGGGTAAGGCGGCTCGCCTGCTTCGTGACCTCTTGTCCTTCGGCGTGGATGTGGCCGCGATCCAAGAGACTCACTTTGTTTGCGAAGTCGACTCGTGTGTGCTGTCTAACGACTTTGTCGTCTATTCAGCATATGGGAGCCGGCTGGCCAGAGGTGTTTCTTTGCTGGTCAAGCGTACCCTGGACGCGAGGGTTGACCTTGTCCATGTCGGTGCCGAGGGCCGGCTGATCGTGGCCGATATTGCAGTGAAAAGCAAGTCGTTCCGGCTGATTGTGGTTTATGCGCCCAATGTTCAAGGTGAGCGTGTCTCTTTCTTTCGGCTGTTGGAGCCCTTCATGGTGCATTCAACACGGCTAATCTTAGTTGGGGACTGGAATGCCGTCCTAACCCCCAAATGGGATAGAGGAAGGGGCGCTAGTGGGTGGAGTGGTGATCGTAGCCTGGTTGATCTGATCGGCGAATTTGGTCTCGTCGATAGATACCGGGTCGATCATCCGGAAGGGAGCATGTGGACGTGGACGCGTAGTTGGCCTTCTACCCGGGTATCTGCGTACCTGGATAGGATGTTAGTGAGAGAAGCCGACATAGACTTCTTAGAATGTCCAACGTTCCACTGGTTAGGCTACTCGGACCACAAACTCGTTTGTGCCCGGGTGGCGTTAGAATTTAGGCCTAGGTTGGCTGGTTATTGGAAGTTCAATCAGTCCTTACTGGACAGGCGGGACTTTCGTGACCAGCTGACAAGACTAGTACAGAGGGCGTTAATTGGGCGAGTCATTGGGAGTAAGTGGTGGGTTAACCTTAAGGACTCCATTAGGTCTTTCGCCACCAAATATAGCCAGCGGCTCAACCTAGATAAGGCTGCGGAGGCAAAGACACTTAGTGCTAATTTCGCCCGGGCGGAGGCTGGTGGGGATCCCCTAGAAATAGCCTTAGCCAGGGAGGCCCTGGAGCGCTCGACTAGCGGGCGCTACATGGGTCAGGTAATTAGGGCTAAGTTAAGCAAGATGTCTTCCGAAGCTGTGAACATGGGCGCGGAACTGCGCAAGGAAGAAATTCGCCATGCCGGCGACCGGTACATTCGAGAGGTACGCGACCCGGAGGGACATCTCCTTAGGTCCACCGACGACATGTGCGAGGCGTTCCGGCAGCATTTCGAGCACCGATTTACCAAGGAGCCTGGTCTCCGTGACGAGGAGTTTCGCAGCTATTTGGCTGACTTTCCCCGGCTTTTGCCGGCTGAAGCGGCTAGCTGCGAAGGGGAGATTACGGAGGACGAAATCTACGTGGCTTTGAAGAAGGTCGGCAGTGGCAAGTCGCCAGGTTTGGATGGTTTGCCCTATGAATTGTACTTGAGGATGTCGCACCTTTTTGTCCCGCTCTTGGCTGTCGTGTTCAACCACTGGTTTCGGCAGGGGTCCATCCCCGGTCGGATCACCAGGGGCGTGATCACGCTGTTGAGAAAAGGCAAGAAGGTTGGGAGGGAACTAGATGACTACAGGCCCATAACTCTGCTAAACACAGAGTTAAAGATTTTGGCCAAGATCCTGACGAATCGCTTGCAGCTAGTTGCCGAGTCTCTGTTGGAACCGGATCAGACTTGTTCTGTGAAGGGGAGAACAATTCAGAGCAACCTGCACTTGATTCGCACGATCATAGAGGGTGTAGAAGACGACGATGAGGCCGCGCTGATCAATTTAGATCAGTCCAAGGCATTTGATAGGATTGACCATGGCTACCTGGCTGCTGTCCTGCAGGCCGCCGGATTCAAACCCGACTTCAGCCGCTGGATTAGCCTTCTGTATCGCTCCCCCAAGGCTGTGGTACAGGTGAACGGGAAGCTGTCGGGCGCTTTCGCGCTGTCTAGGTCGGTCCGACAGGGTTGTCCACTGTCTTCTCTCCTTTATGTCTGGGCGTTGGAGCCCCTCCTTCGCCGGCTGAGGGACGAGACGGGCAGTCCGGTCCTGCGTGGAATTGAAGTCCCTGGCGGAGCTCGAGCCAGGGTTTCTGCGTACGCCGATGACGTAACGACCTTTGTGTCCTCCCGCAGGGACATAGAGGCGGTACACCAGGCGCTTGTACGGTACGAGAAGGTGACAGGGGCCAGAATTAACTGCGACAAGTCATCCGGCTTGCGGTTAGGTGCCTGGAAGGGAGTTTCCCTCCCGGGGCCCTTCAGCTGGACGGACGGGCCGGTCAAGCTCCTCGGAGTTTGGTTCGGTCCGGACTTACAGCTGGAGAAAAACTGGTCAGAAGTACTGGCAAAGGTCGGCGCGTCGGTCAAGATTTGGCGTCGACGGGGTCTCTCCGTGAAGGGCTTGGCGGAGGTGTGTAACACATACCTCTTTCCCATGATCCTTTACCGGCTGTCAGTACTTCCCCTTTGTGACGATCATGAGAAGGCGCTCGAGCGTTTGCTATTCTCCTGTCTATGGAGAGGACGCAAACACATGGTCGACAAAGGAGTCTGTTGCCTCCGTCCGTGTCAAGGGGGTCTGGGGATGCCACACTTGAGGAGCCACGTGCTCGCTTCGAGGTTGGCATTCCTCAGGCGCGCGTTGGAGGAAGATCGGTTGCTTGCGGGGGTAGTGAGGGACATGTTCCCTTGCCTTACCATCACGCCCCCGACCCTATGGCTGACCGTCAGGCCTTGGGTGCGACCGAAATTCCTGCTCGAATGTCTGGCGGCTTTACAGGCCATTCCACGGTCCAGTGACCTTTCACAGCCTAGGAAAATCTTCTATCGGGGATTAGTGGAGGGTGCCGTGAAGGATAAGCTGTGGAGTAAGCTCGGCATGTCGAGAGTGGAGTACCGCTCTCATTGGTCTTGGGCGCCAGGTGCGGATTGGCTCAGCAACTCTGAGTTTTCTCTGACCTGGCGATTGGCTCGGAATGGTTTGTCGCTCAATGACAAGCGTTTCGCAATGGGCCTGGCGGATTTGCCAGATTGTGAACGTTGCGACCTTGGAATTAAGGAGACGTCTGCGCACGCCTTCTTCCATTGTTCGCGCGTTCGCCCGTTGTGGGCGCGTGTCGGCGAGTTGACTGCTCGTATCGCGCCGCGGGAGCTTGTGCTCATTGATCGCGCATACGCTGTGGACAATGTGTCGCCCCCGTACTCTGGAGTGAAGCGGATGGTGTTTCTGTCGCTACTGGCCACGGCTAGAATGGTGATTTGGATGACGCGTCTGGAGGAAGTCTTGCGGGGAGGTCGTCTTTCGGATCAGGATCTAATCCGATATTTTGAGCACCAGCTCAAAATGAAGATTAGAACTGAACGGAAACGGCTGCACCCGACAGACTTCAGCAAAAGGTGGATATATGCAGCGAGCCTGGTTCGTGTGACCGGGGCTAGTCTTGATTTTCTTTTTTAGATCTGCTGCTCGCATCGGGGTGGATTCCTCTGGAACCCCTCCCGTGGTTAAGGTAAAGTATTCTTTTGTATACCTAGTTAATGTGAGTGATAGTGTTAGTCCCGGCCTGTTCCCGGCTCCCTTGCTTTTGTTATGATCCAGTTCGAGATCCCCATTGTCCAGAGTTATTTTGTCCCGTTTCAGTCTCGGCTGGGTCAGCCTTATATATTCTCCAGTCCATTTTATTTTTGTACCCTACTTCTCCATTCCCCTTAGAAAGAGAGCGGCTTGATTTTGTTTATACAGGCAGAATACAGTGGCCTCTTTAATTATGTGGGTGTGTTTGGGTCTTACTAACATAATGTATAAATATTCATTTGAAATTGTTTTTGTTTTGGGGATTTTTTGTTTCTTCATACCCCCGTCCCATCATATCATTTCATGTACAAATTTTTAAAGTTATTTTTGTATTATATTTGTATATAGTAATAAATTTTTATGTACATTTGAGGCGTTTTTAGGTCCCCGGTACGTTTCGCGGTATTTTGGTGCTTGATAAGTATGAGTGATGATGGACAAATTCTTATGGTGAATGAGAATCATTGTAACGTATGTATGGGTCGTGAATCTGATTAGCTAGGTATAGGATAGAGTAGCTGAAGACCACCCCAAGTTTTGTTCCCCCTCCCAGTTTTTGGCCTTGAGCCACAATTTTGTGTAAAAACAAAATAAATAAAACGAGCCATTCCCTACCCAAAATTGCGTTATGTGGTTTTTGAGTAGGATCAAAGTGTAGTATCTGTTCCGTAGTAGCCTTTACTATCACTTGTGGTTTGACTGGCAATCAATTCCACTCGAGTTCATTGCTCGAGCAGCGTAAAAGTAGTGGCTTTATAGCTGCGAAACACCGGAAGCGATTGTCAGGTGTTCGGCCTCTTAGGAGGCATGGCCGCGGAAAGGCCAGAGGAAATCGTGCCTCCCACCACGGCCTCGGTGGGAGGGAAGGAGGGGGATTGGGCATTACCGCCTCGGGATAATCCCCCTTCTGTAGTACCAGCAGTGACACCAGCATCCCCCTTACCTTCAACCTCTGGGTGGAAGGGAGGAAAAATCGTGCTTAAAAACGAGGAATATTACGAGCGGATCCACGCCAAGTATGCGGAATACATTAAAGGCACGGAACTGGTGTCCGTGCCCGAGAAACTTGCGCAGATAGAGGCAAGGATTATTACGCTCTATACCAAGGACATTAGGACACAGAAACTCATCGGCATCCCTAGAGAGACCCTGGAGGAAGGGATAAAAACCCTCAAGATCAAAGCCTTGGCCGTAGCGAGGAAGAGTAATGCCATGTGGGACGTCCTGCTTGGCTCCGCCGAGGAAGCAAAAAGTCTGGTCGGTTTGGTCCTAGAGACCAAAACGCTTCGCTTCCTCACTGAATACATGGGAGCGAGAAAGGTCAAGATAACTTTGCATGGCGTCCCCATGGACATTGACGAAGATCATGTCGGCGCCTTTTTCACGAAGTACGGGAAGGTTGCGGAAGTTTCCTCGCTGCGGTCAAAGGCTGGTTTCTACACAGGGGACATGACTTTGACGGCGACCCTGGATAAGGAAAATTTGGCGAAAGTGCCCAATATCCTCACCTGTAGAGGGAGAAAGATTTTCGTCATTGTGGAAGGGAGAAAGCCGTGCTGTTGGGTCTGCGGGGCGGCAGATCACGTCGCAAAGACCTGCCCAACCAAAGACCCGGCCCCAAAGGCCCAACCAGCCAAACAACAAGCAGTCCCGGTAGCAACACCAAAACCTGCTGCTCCAACCACAGCACCTGTAGTCAACAAGGAAGGTGAGTGGCAGGTGGTATCCAGAAAGAAGGCGAAAACACCCTCTCCGGCGAAGGTGCCGGGGAAGGTGCTGCCTCCTGCCAAGACTCCTACAAAGCAGAAGGAGTCCCCGGCGAAGAAGGAAGAGAAGAAGGGTGCCACCACCCAAAAAGAGGAAGCGATGGAAGTGGAGAGGGCGGCGTCGCTAAAACGAGCGAGGGAGGAAGAAGACGAAAATGACGACCAACAAAAAAGCCGTCGGAAAAGCAGGAGCGTGGAGAGGAGCAGGGTGGTGAGCAAATGCTCATCGCTACCAGTCTCCCCAGAGAGGTGCACGTATGCACAAAAAGCTAAAAGTCTCCCCTCTTCCCCGCAAAAAGCTTCCCAGTCCCCTACCTTTCAATTGACCCCCCTGAAAAGATCAACTGTGACCCCCACTCCCTCCCCTTCTCCTATTCCCACTCCCACTCGGGGTAAAAAGAAAAATGCCCTACCTCGAGGAGACGCCCTCATGAAAGTGGATGAGGACGTGACATCCGAGTGGTCTTCGCAAAGGCGAAGGCTGCTAAAGCCTTTATTAAGACTGACCTCGGTGAACGGCAAGTCAACCGAGGATCCCAGAAACTTTTCCCAGGCCCCAGGTGTCATCACCCTGGTTAGGAATACCGGGGGGAACCTGCGGGTCTGGGACCACTTGGCAGAAGCAAAAAAGCAGTATCCCAAGATCAGGATGGTGCAAGAAGGCACCCCAGAACTCAAAAAAATGAGTAAAAATTGTTCGGGGAGGTTCCCAGTTTTGATCCACCCATGTTTATATAGGGTGTTAAAACTTACGTACCCCACGGACGTCGGCGGTATTGTCTTGGACGGACGGATTACGTCCGATGTTGGTACAGGGTCCCTAGGACAGTCCGTCGGGGTCCCGTCTACCCGAGATTTCTACCCGGTATGCGAGTAGAGCCGTTTGTTGCATGTCTTTCTCTGTTTTTTCGTTTCAGATCTAAAGAATGTCTATTAAGTTAGCCAGTATAAATGCGAAGGGCCTGAGGGATCGGGGTAAGGCGGCTCGCCTGCTTCGTGACCTCTTGTCCTTCGGCGTGGATGTGGCCGCGATCCAAGAGACTCACTTTGTTTGCGAAGTCGACTCGTGTGTGCTGTCTAACGACTTTGTCGTCTATTCAACATATGGGAGCCGGCTGGCCAGAGGTGTTTCTTTGCTGGTCAAGCGTACCCTGGACGCGAGGGTTGACCTTGTCCATGTCGGTGCCGAGGGCCGGCTGATCGTGGCCGATATTGCAGTGAAAAGCAAGTCGTTCCGGCTGATTGTGGTTTATGCGCCCAATGTTCAAGGTGAGCGTGTCTCTTTCTTTCGGCTGTTGGAGCCCTTCATGGTGCATTCAACACGGCTAATCTTAGTTGGGGACTGGAATGCCGTCCTAACCCCCAAATGGGATAGAGGAAGGGGCGCTAGTGGGTGGAGTGGTGATCGTAGCCTGGTTGATCTGATCGGCGAATTTGGTCTCGTCGATAGATACCGGGTCGATCATCCGGAAGGGAGCATGTGGACGTGGACGCGTAGTTGGCCTTCTACCCGGGTATCTGCGTACCTGGATAGGATGTTAGTGAGAGAAGCCGACATAGACTTCTTAGAATGTCCAACGTTCCACTGGTTAGGCTACTCGGACCACAAACTCGTTTGTGCCCGGGTGGCGTTAGAATTTAGGCCTAGGTTGGCTGGTTACTGGAAGTTCAATCAGTCCTTACTGGACAGGCGGGACTTTCGTGACCAGCTGACAAGACTAGTGCAGAGGGCGTTAATTGGGCGAGTCATTGGGAGTAAGTGGTGGGTTAACCTTAAGGACTCCATTAGGTCTTTCGCCACCAAATATAGCCAGCGGCTCAACCTAGATAAGGCTGCGGAGGCAAAGACACTGAGTGCTAATTTCGCCCGGGCGGAGGCTGGTGGGGATCCCCTAGAAATAGCCTTAGCCAGGGAGGCCCTGGAGCGCTCGACTAGCGGGCGCTACATGGGTCAGGTAATTAGGGCTAAGTTAAGCAAGATGTCTTCCGAAGCTGTGAACATGGGCGCGGAACTGCGCAAGGAAGAAATTCGCCATGCCGGCGACCGGTACATTCGAGAGGTACGCGACCCGGAGGGACATCTCCTTAGGTCCACCGACGACATGTGCGAGGCGTTCCGGCAGCATTTCGAGCACCGATTTACCAAGGAGCCTGGTCTCCGTGACGAGGAGTTTCGCAGCTATTTGGCTGACTTTCCCCGGCTTTTGCCGGCTGAAGCGGCTAGCTGCGAAGGGGAGATTACGGAGGACGAAATCTACGTGGCTTTGAAGAAGGTCGGCAGTGGCAAGTCGCCAGGTTTGGATGGTTTGCCCTATGAATTGTACTTGAGGATGTCGCACCTTTTTGTCCCGCTCTTGGCTGTCGTGTTCAACCACTGGTTTCGGCAGGGGTCCATCCCCGGTCGGATCACCAGGGGCGTGATCACGCTGTTGAGAAAAGGCAAGAAGGTTGGGAGGGAACTAGATGACTACAGGCCCATAACTCTGCTAAACACAGAGTTAAAGATTTTGGCCAAGATCCTGACGAATCGCTTGCAGCTAGTTGCCGAGTCTCTGTTGGAACCGGATCAGACTTGTTCTGTGAAGGGGAGAACAATTCAGAGCAACCTGCACTTGATTCGCACGATCATAGAGGGTGTAGAAGACGACGATGAGGCCGCGCTGATCAATTTAGATCAGTCCAAGGCATTTGATAGGATTGACCATGGCTACCTGGCTGCTGTCCTGCAGGCCGCCGGATTCAAACCCGACTTCAGCCGCTGGATTAGCCTTCTGTATCGCTCCCCCAAGGCTGTGGTACAGGTGAACGGGAAGCTGTCGGGCGCTTTCGCGCTGTCTAGGTCGGTCCGACAGGGTTGTCCACTGTCTTCTCTCCTTTATGTCTTGGCGTTGGAGCCCCTCCTTCGCCGGCTAAGGGACGAGACGGGCAGTCCGGTCCTGCGTGGAATTGAAGTCCCTGGCGGAGCTCGAGCCAGGGTTTCTGCGTACGCCGATGACGTAACGACCTTTGTGTCCTCCCGCAGGGACATAGAGGCGGTACACCAGGCGCTTGTACGGTACGAGAAGGTGACAGGGGCCAGAATTAACTGCGACAAGTCATCCGGCTTGCGGTTAGGTGCCTGGAAGGGAGTTTCCCTCCCGGGGCCCTTCAGCTGGACGGACGGGCCGGTCAAGCTCCTCGGAGTTTGGTTCGGTCCGGACTTACAGCTGGAGAAAAACTGGTCAGAAGTACTGGTAAAGGTCGGCGCGTCGGTCAAGATTTGGCGTCGACGGGGTCTCTCCGTGAAGGGCTTGGCGGAGGTGTGTAACACATACCTCTTTCCCATGATCCTTTACCGGCTGTCAGTACTTCCCCTTTGTGACGATCATGAGAAGGCGCTCGAGCGTTTGCTATTCTCCTGTCTGTGGAGAGGACGCAAACACATGGTCGACAAAGGAGTCTGTTGCCTCCGTCCGTGTCAAGGGGGTCTGGGGATGCCACACTTGAGGAGCCACGTGCTCGCTTCAAGGTTGGCATTCCTCAGGCGCGCGTTGGAGGAAGATCGGTTGCTTGCGGGGGTAGTGAGGGACATGTTCCCTTGCCTTACCATCACGCCCCCGACCCTATGGCTGACCGTCAGGCCTTGGGTGCGACCGAAATTCCTGCTCGAATGTCTGGCGGCTTTACAGGCCATTCCACGGTCCAGTGACCTTTCACAGCCTAGGAAAATCTTCTATCGGGGATTAGTGGAGGGTGCCGTGAAGGATAAGCTGTGGAGTAAGCTCGGCATGTCGAGAGTGGAGTACCGCTCTCATTGGTCTTGGGCGCCAGGTGCGGATTGGCTCAGCAACTCTGAGTTTTCTCTGACCTGGCGATTGGCTCGGAATGGTTTGTCGCTCAATGACAAGCGTTTCGCAATGGGCCTGGCGGATTTGCCAGATTGTGAACGTTGCGACCTTGGAATTAAGGAGACGTCTGCGCACGCCTTCTTCCATTGTTCGCGCGTTCGCCCGTTGTGGGCGCGTGTCGGCGAGTTGACTGCTCGTATCGCGCCGCGGGAGCTTGTGCTCATTGATCGCGCATACGCTGTGGACAATGTGTCGCCCCCGTACTCTGGAGTGAAGCGGATGGTGTTTCTGTCGCTACTGGCCACGGCTAGAATGGTGATTTGGATGACGCGTCTGGAGGAAGTCTTGCGGGGAGGTCGTCTTTCGGATCAGGATCTAATCCGATATTTTGAGCACCAGCTCAAAATGAAGATTAGAACTGAACGGAAACGGCTGCACCCGACAGACTTCAGCAAAAGGTGGATATATGCAGCGAGCCTGGTTCGTGTGACCGGGGCTAGTCTTGATTTTCTTTTTTAGATCTGCTGCTCGCATCGGGGTGGATTCCTCTGGAACCCCTCCCGTGGTTAAGGTAAAGTATTCTTTTGTATACCTAGTTAATGTGAGTGATAGTGTTAGTCCCGGCCTGTTCCCGGCTCCCTTGCTTTTGTTATGATCCAGTTCGAGATCCCCATTGTCCAGAGTTATTTTGTCCCGTTTCATTCTCGGCTGGGTCAGCCTTATATATTCTCCAGTCCAATTTATTTTGTACCCGGTGCCTCCATTCCCCTTAGAAAGAGAGCGGCTTGATTTTGTTTCTACAGGCAGAATACAGTGGCCTCTTTAATTATGTGGGTGTGTTTGGGTCTTACTAACATAATGTATAAATATTCATTTGAAATTGTTTTTGTTTTGGGGATTTTTTGTTTCTTCATACCCCCTTCCCATCATATCATTTCATGTACAAATTTTTAAAGATATTTTTGTATTATATTTGTATATAGTAATAAAATTTTTATGTACATTTGGGGCGTTTTTAGGTCCCCGGTATGTTTTTGCGGTATTTTGGTGCTTGATAGGTATGAGTGGTGATGGACAAATTCTTATGGTGAATGAGAATCATTGTAACGTATGTATGGGTCGTGAATCTGATTAGCTAGGTATAGGATAGAGTAGCTGAAGACCACCCCAAGTTTTGTTCCCCCTCCCATTTTTCTGGCCTTGAGCCATAATGCTGTATTGCTCAGTATAAATAAAACGAGCCATTCCCTACCCAGACTTGTGTTTGTGTGGTTTATGGCAAAAAGACCAAAAAGAAGCTCTTGTTCCTTCGTGATATTAGCTATCATTTTGGGTCTTTGGGTTTGTTTGCATTCCAGCCCGAGTTTATTGCTCGGGCCAGCGCAAAGTAGCGTCTAAACAACGCGAAACACCGGATTGCAACTACCCGGTGTTCGGCCACTTAGTGGCAATGGCCGGTAATAGGCCGGAAGAAGTCGGTCCTCCCACCACGGCCTCGGTGGGAGGAAAGGAGGGGGATTGGGCATTACCGCCTCGGGAAAATCCCCCTTCGACAGTACCTGCAGTGACACCAGCATCCCCCTTACCTTCAACCTCTGGGTGGAAGGGAGGAAAAATCGTTTTAAAAAACGAAGAATATTACGAGCGGATTCACGCCAAGTATGCGGAATATATTAAAGGCACGGAACTGGTGTCCGTGCCAGAGAAACTTGCGCACATAGAAGCAAGGATTATTACGCTCTACACCAAGGACATTAAAACCCAGAAACTCATCGGCATCCCTAGAGAGACCCTGGAGGAAGGGATAAAAACCCTCAAGATCAAAGCCTTGGCCGTAGCGAGGAAGAGTAATGCCATGTGGGACGTCCTGCTTGGCTCCGCCGAGGAAGCAAAAAGTCTGGTCGGTTTGGTCCTAGAGACCAAAACGCTTCGCTTCCTCACGGAATACATGGGAGCTAGAAAGGTCAAGATAACGTTGCATGGCGTCCCCATGGACATCGACGAAGATCATGTCGGCGCCTTTTTCACTAAGTACGGAAAGGTTGCGGAGGTTTCCTCGCTGCGGTCAAAGGCAGGTTTCTACACAGGGGACATGACTTTGACGGCGACCCTGGACAAGGAAAATTTGGCGAAAGTTCCCAATATCCTCACTTGTAGAGGGAGAAAGATTTTCGTCATTGTGGAAGGGAGAAAGCCGTGCTGTTGGGTCTGCGGGGCGGCAGATCACGTCGCGAAGACCTGCCCAACCAAAGATCCGGCCCCAAAGGCCCAATCAGCCAAACAACAAGCAGTCCCGGAAGCAACACCAAAACCTGCTGCTCCAACCACAGCACCTGTAGTCAACAAAGAGGGTGAGTGGCAGGTGGTATCCAGAAAGAAGGCGAAAACACCCTCTCCGGCGAAGGTGCCGGGGAAGGTGCTGCCTCCTGCCAAGACTCCTACAAAGCAGAAGGAGTCCCCGGCGAAGAAGGAAGTGAAGAAGGGTGCCACCACCCAAAAAGAGGAAGCGATGGAAGTGGAGAGGGCGGCATCGCTAAAACGAGCGAGGGAGGAAGAAGACGAAAAGGACGACCAACAAAAAAGCCGTCGGAAAAGCAGGAGTGTGGAGAGGAGCAGGGTGGTGAGCAAATGCTCATCGCTACCAGTCTCCCCGGAGAGGTGCACGTATGCACAAAAAGCTAAAAGTCTCCCCTCTTCCCCGCAAAAGCTTCCCAGTCCCCTACCTTTGCATTGACCCCCCTGAAAAGATCAACTGTGACCCCCACTCCCTCCCCTTCTCCTATTCCCACTCCCACTCGGGGTAAAAAGAAAAATGCCCTACCTCGAGGAGACGCCCTCATGAAAGTGGATGAGGACGTGACATCCGAGTGGTCTTCGCAAAGGCGAAGGCTGCTAAAGCCTTTATTAAGACTGACCTCGGTGAACGGCAAGTCAACCGAGGATCCCAGAAACTTTTCCCAGGCCCCAGGTGTCATCACCCTGGTTAGGAATACCGGGGGGAACCTGCGGGTCTGGGACCACTTGGCAGAAGCAAAAAAGCAGTATCCCAAGATCAGGATGGTGCAAGAAGGCACCCCAGAACTCAAAAAAATGAGTAAAAATTGTTCGGGGAGGTTCCCCGTTTTACTCCACCCCTGTCTGTATAGGGTTCTAAAGCTAACCTACCCTACGGACGTCGGCGGAATTGTTCTAGACGGACGGATTACGTCCGACATTGGTACAGGGTCCCTAGGACAGTCCGTCGGGGTCCCGTCTACCCGAGATTTCTACCCGGTATGCGAGTAGAGCCGTTCGTTGCATGTCTTACTCTGTTTTTTCGTTTCAGGTCTAAAGAATGTCTATTAAGATAGCCAGTATAAATGCGAAGGGCCTGAGGGATCGGGGTAAGGCGGCTCGCCTGCTTCGTGACCTCTTGTCCTTCGGCGTGGATGTGGCCGCGATCCAAGAGACTCACTTTGTTTGCGAAGTCGACTCGTGTGTGCTGTCTAACGACTTTGTCGTCTATTCAGCATATGGGAGCCGGCTGGCCAGAGGTGTTTCTTTGCTGGTCAAGCGTACCCTGGACGCGAGGGTGGACCTTGTCCATGTCGGTGCCGAGGGCCGGCTGATCGTGGCCGATATTGCAGTGAAAAGCAAGTCGTTCCGGCTGATTGTGGTTTATGCGCCCAATGTTCAAGGTGAGCGTGTCTCTTTCTTTCGGCTGTTGGAGCCCTTCATGGTGCATTCAACACGGCTAATCTTAGTTGGGGACTGGAATGCCGTCCTAACCCCCAAATGGGATAGAGGAAGGGGCGCTAGCGGGTGGAGTGGTGATCGTAGCCTGGTTGATCTGATCGGCGAATTTGGTCTCGTCGATAGATACCGGGTTGATCATCCGGAAGGGAGCATGTGGACGTGGACGCGTAGTTGGCCTTCTACCCGGGTATCTGCGTACCTGGATAGGATGTTAGTGAGAGAAGCCGACATAGACTTCTTAGAATGTCCAACGTTCCACTGGTTAGGCTACTCGGACCACAAACTCGTTTGTGCCCGGGTGGCGTTAGAATTTAGGCCTAGGTTGGCTGGTTATTGGAAGTTCAATCAGTCCTTACTGGACAGGCGGGACTTTCGTGACCAGCTGACAAGACTAGTGCAGAGGGCGTTAATTGGGCGAGTCATTGGGAGTAAGTGGTGGGTTAACCTTAAGGACTCCATTAGGTCTTTCGCCACCAAATATAGCCAGCGGCTCAACCTAGATAAGGCTGCGGAGGCAAAGACACTTAGTGCTAATTTCGCCCGGGCGGAGGCTGGTGGGGATCCCCTAGAAATAGCCTTAGCCAGGGAGGCCCTGGAGCGCTCGACTAGCGGGCGCTACATGGGTCAGGTAATTAGGGCTAAGTTAAGCAAGATGTCTTCCGAAGCTGTGAACATGGGCGCGGAACTGCGCAAGGAAGAAATTCGCCATGCCGGCGACCGGTACATTCGAGAGGTACGCGACCCGGAGGGACATCTCCTTAGGTCCACCGACGACATGTGCGAGGCGTTCCGGCAGCATTTCGAGCACCGATTTACCAAGGAGCCTGGTCTCCGTGACGAGGAGTTTCGCAGCTATTTGGCTGACTTTCCCCGGCTTTTGCCGGCTGAAGCGGCTAGCTGCGAAGGGGAGATTACGGAGGACGAAATCTACGTGGCTTTGAAGAAGGTCGGCAGTGGCAAGTCGCCAGGTTTGGATGGTTTGCCCTATGAATTGTACTTGAGGATGTCGCACCTTTTTGTCCCGCTCTTGGCTGTCGTGTTCAACCACTGGTTTCGGCAGGGGTCCATCCCCGGTCGGATCACCAGGGGCGTGATCACGCTGTTGAGAAAAGGCAAGAAGGTTGGGAGGGAACTAGATGACTACAGGCCCATAACTCTGCTAAACACAGAGTTAAAGATTTTGGCCAAGATCCTGACGAATCGCTTGCAGCTAGTTGCCGAGTCTCTGTTGGAACCGGATCAGACTTGTTCTGTGAAGGGGAGAACAATTCAGAGCAACCTGCACTTGATTCGCACGATCATAGAGGGTGTAGAAGACGACGATGAGGCCGCGCTGATCAATTTAGATCAGTCCAAGGCATTTGATAGGATTGACCATGGCTACCTGGCTGCTGTCCTGCAGGCCGCCGGATTCAAACCCGACTTCAGCCGCTGGATTAGCCTTCTGTATCGCTCCCCCCAGGCTGTGGTACAGGTGAACGGGAAGCTGTCGGGCGCTTTCGCGCTGTCTAGGTCGGTCCGACAGGGTTGTCCACTGTCTTCTCTCCTTTATGTCTTGGCGTTGGAGCCCCTCCTTCGCCGGCTGAGGGACGAGACGGGCAGTCCGGTCCTGCGTGGAATTGAAGTCCCTGGCGGAGCTCGAGCCAGGGTTTCTGCGTACGCCGATGACGTAACGACCTTTGTGTCCTCCCGCAGGGACATAGAGGCGGTACACCAGGCGCTTGTACGGTACGAGAAGGTGACAGGGGCCAGAATTAACTGCGACAAGTCATCCGGCTTGCGGTTAGGTGCCTGGAAGGGAGTTTCCCTCCCGGGGCCCTTCAGCTGGACGGACGGGCTGGTCAAGCTCCTCGGAGTTTGGTTCGGTCCGGACTTACAGCTGGAGAAAAACTGGTCAGAAGTACTGGCAAAGGTCGGCGCGTCGGTCAAGATTTGGCGTCGACGGGGTCTCTCCGTGAAGGGCTTGGCGGAGGTGTGTAACACATACCTCTTTCCCATGATCCTTTACCGGCTGTCAGTACTTCCCCTTTGTGACGATCATGAGAAGGCGCTCGAGCGTTTGCTATTCTCCTGTCTGTGGAGAGGACGCAAACACATGGTCGACAAAGGAGTCTGTTGCCTCCGTCCGTGTCAAGGGGGTCTGGGGATGCCACACTTGAGGAGCCACGTGCTCGCTTCAAGGTTGGCATTCCTCAGGCGCGCGTTGGAGGAAGATCGGTTGCTTGCGGGGGTAGTGAGGGACATGTTCCCTTGCCTTACCATCACGCCCCCGACCCTATGGCTGACCGTCAGGCCTTGGGTGCGACCGAAATTCCTTCTCGAATGTCTGGCGGCTTTACAGGCCATTCCACGGTCCAGTGACCTTTCACAGCCTAGGAAAATCTTCTATCGGGGATTAGTGGAGGGTGCCGTGAAGGATAAGCTGTGGAGTAAGCTCGGCATGTCGAGGGTGGAGTACCGCTCTCATTGGTCTTGGGCGCCAGGCGCGGATTGGCTCAGCAACTCTGAGTTTTCTCTGACCTGGCGATTGGCTCGGAATGGTTTGTCGCTCAATGACAAGCGTTTCGCAATGGGCCTGGCGGATTTGCCAGATTGTGAACGTTGCGACCTTGGAATTACGGGGACGTCGGCGCACGCCTTCTTCCATTGTTCGCGCGTTCGCCCGTTGTGGGCGCGTGTCGGCGAGTTGACTGCTCGTATCGCGCCGCGGGAGCTTGTGCTCATTGATCGCGCATACGCTGTGGACAATGTGTCGCCCCCGTACTCTGGAGTGAAGCGGATGGTGTTTCTGTCGCTACTGGCCACGGCTAGAATGGTGATTTGGATGACGCGTCTGGAGGAAGTCTTGCGGGGAGGTCGTCTTTCGGATCAGGATCTAATCCGATATTTTGAGCATCAGCTCAAAATGAAGATTAGAACTGAACGGAAACGGCTGCACCCGACAGACTTTAGCAAAAGGTGGATATATGCAGCGAGCCTGGTTCGTGTGACCGGGGCTAGTCTTGATTTTCTTTTTTAGATCTGCTGCTCGCATCGGGGTGGATTCCTCTGGAACCCCTCCCGTGGTTAAGGTAAAGTATTCTTTTGTATACCTAGTTAATGTGAGTGATAGTGTTAGTCCCTGCCTGTTCCCGGCTCCCTTGCTTTTGTTATGATCCAGTTCGAGATCCCCATTGTCCAGAGTTATTTTGTCCCGTTTCATTCTCGGCTGGGTCAGCCTTATATATTCTCCAGTCCATTTTATTTTTGTACCCTACTTCTCCATTCCCCTTAGAAAGAGAGCGGCTTGATTTTGTCTATACAGGCAGAATACAGTGGCCTCTTTAATTATGTGGGTGTGTTTGGGTCTTACTAACATAATGTATAAATATTCATTTGAAATTGTTTTTGTTTTGGGGATTTTTTGTTTCTTCATACCCCCTTCCCATCATATCATTTCATGTACAAATTTTTAAAGTTATTTTTGTATTATATTTGTATATAGTAATAAAATTTTTATGTACATTTGGGGCGTTTTTAGGTCCCCGGTATGTTTCGCGGTATTTTGGTGCTTGATAGGTATGAGTGGTGATGGACAAATTCTTATGGTGAATGAGAATCATTGTAACGTATGTATGGGTCGTGAATCTGATTAGCTAGGTATAGGATAGAGTAGCTGAAGACCACCCCAAGTTTTGTTCCCCCTCCCATTTTTCTGGCCTTGAGCCATAATGCTGTATTGCTCAGTATAAATAAAACGAGCCATTCCCTACCCAGACTTGTGTTTGTGTGGTTTATGGCAAAAAGACCAAAAAGAAGCTCTTGTTCCTTCGTGATATTAGCTATCATTTTGGGTCTTTGGGTTTGTTTGCATTCCAGCCCGAGTTTATTGCTCGGGCCAGCGCAAAGTAGCGTCTAAACAACGCGAAACACCGGATTGCAACTACCCGGTGTTCGGCCACTTAGTGGCAATGGCCGGTAATAGGCCGGAAGAAGTCGGTCCTCCCACCACGGCCTCGGTGGGAGGAAAGGAGGGGGATTGGGCATTACCGCCTCGGGAAAATCCCCCTTCGACAGTACCTGCAGTGACACCAGCATCCCCCTTACCTTCAACCTCTGGGTGGAAGGAGGAAAAATCGTTTTAAAAAACGAAGAATATTACGAGCGGATTCACGCCAAGTATGCGGAATATATTAAAGGCACGGAACTGGTGTCCGTGCCAGAGAAACTTGCGCACATAGAAGCAAGGATTATTACGCTCTACACCAAGGACATTAAAACCCAGAAACTCATCGGCATCCCTAGAGAGACCCTGGAGGAAGGGATAAAAACCCTCAAGATCAAAGCCTTGGCCGTAGCGAGGAAGAGTAATGCCATGTGGGACGTCCTGCTTGGCTCCGCCGAGGAAGCAAAAAGTCTGGTCGGTTTGGTCCTAGAGACCAAAACGCTTCGCTTCCTCACGGAATACATGGGAGCTAGAAAGGTCAAGATAACGTTGCATGGCGTCCCCATGGACATCGACGAAGATCATGTCGGCGCCTTTTTCACTAAGTACGGAAAGGTTGCGGAGGTTTCCTCGCTGCGGTCAAAGGCAGGTTTCTACACAGGGGACATGACTTTGACGGCGACCCTGGACAAGGAAAATTTGGCGAAAGTTCCCAATATCCTCACTTGTAGAGGGAGAAAGATTTTCGTCATTGTGGAAGGGAGAAAGCCGTGCTGTTGGGTCTGCGGGGCGGCAGATCACGTCGCGAAGACCTGCCCAACCAAAGATCCGGCCCCAAAGGCCCAATCAGCCAAACAACAAGCAGTCCCGGAAGCAACACCAAAACCTGCTGCTCCAACCACAGCACCTGTAGTCAACAAAGAGGGTGAGTGGCAGGTGGTATCCAGAAAGAAGGCGAAAACACCCTCTCCGGCGAAGGTGCCGGGGAAGGTGCTGCCTCCTGCCAAGACTCCTACAAAGCAGAAGGAGTCCCCGGCGAAGAAGGAAGTGAAGAAGGGTGCCACCACCCAAAAAGAGGAAGCGATGGAAGTGGAGAGGGCGGCATCGCTAAAACGAGCGAGGGAGGAAGAAGACGAAAAGGACGACCAACAAAAAAGCCGTCGGAAAAGCAGGAGTGTGGAGAGGAGCAGGGTGGTGAGCAAATGCTCATCGCTACCAGTCTCCCCGGAGAGGTGCACGTATGCACAAAAAGCTAAAAGTCTCCCCTCTTCCCCGCAAAAAGCTTCCCAGTCCCCTACCTTTGCATTGACCCCCCTGAAAAGATCAACTGTGACCCCCACTCCCTCCCCTTCTCCTATTCCCACTCCCACTCGGGGTAAAAAGAAAAATGCCCTACCTCGAGGAGACGCCCTCATGAAAGTGGATGAGGACGTGACATCCGAGTGGTCTTCGCAAAGGCGAAGGCTGCTAAAGCCTTTATTAAGACTGACCTCGGTGAACGGCAAGTCAACCGAGGATCCCAGAAACTTTTCCCAGGCCCCAGGTGTCATCACCCTGGTTAGGAATACCGGGGGGAACCTGCGGGTCTGGGACCACTTGGCAGAAGCAAAAAAGCAGTATCCCAAGATCAGGATGGTGCAAGAAGGCACCCCAGAACTCAAAAAAATGAGTAAAAATTGTTCGGGGAGGTTCCCCGTTTTACTCCACCCCTGTCTGTATAGGGTTCTAAAGCTAACCTACCCTACGGACGTCGGCGGAATTGTTCTAGACGGACGGATTACGTCCGACATTGGTACAGGGTCCCTAGGACAGTCCGTCGGGGTCCCGTCTACCCGAGATTTCTACCCGGTATGCGAGTAGAGCCGTTCGTTGCATGTCTTACTCTGTTTTTTCGTTTCAGGTCTAAAGAATGTCTATTAAGATAGCCAGTATAAATGCGAAGGGCCTGAGGGATCGGGGTAAGGCGGCTCGCCTGCTTCGTGACCTCTTGTCCTTCGGCGTGGATGTGGCCGCGATCCAAGAGACTCACTTTGTTTGCGAAGTCGACTCGTGTGTGCTGTCTAACGACTTTGTCGTCTATTCAGCATATGGGAGCCGGCTGGCCAGAGGTGTTTCTTTGCTGGTCAAGCGTACCCTGGACGCGAGGGTGGACCTTGTCCATGTCGGTGCCGAGGGCCGGCTGATCGTGGCCGATATTGCAGTGAAAAGCAAGTCGTTCCGGCTGATTGTGGTTTATGCGCCCAATGTTCAAGGTGAGCGTGTCTCTTTCTTTCGGCTGTTGGAGCCCTTCATGGTGCATTCAACACGGCTAATCTTAGTTGGGGACTGGAATGCCGTCCTAACCCCCAAATGGGATAGAGGAAGGGGCGCTAGCGGGTGGAGTGGTGATCGTAGCCTGGTTGATCTGATCGGCGAATTTGGTCTCGTCGATAGATACCGGGTTGATCATCCGGAAGGGAGCATGTGGACGTGGACGCGTAGTTGGCCTTCTACCCGGGTATCTGCGTACCTGGATAGGATGTTAGTGAGAGAAGCCGACATAGACTTCTTAGAATGTCCAACGTTCCACTGGTTAGGCTACTCGGACCACAAACTCGTTTGTGCCCGGGTGGCGTTAGAATTTAGGCCTAGGTTGGCTGGTTATTGGAAGTTCAATCAGTCCTTACTGGACAGGCGGGACTTTCGTGACCAGCTGACAAGACTAGTGCAGAGGGCGTTAATTGGGCGAGTCATTGGGAGTAAGTGGTGGGTTAACCTTAAGGACTCCATTAGGTCTTTCGCCACCAAATATAGCCAGCGGCTCAACCTAGATAAGGCTGCGGAGGCAAAGACACTTAGTGCTAATTTCGCCCGGGCGGAGGCTGGTGGGGATCCCCTAGAAATAGCCTTAGCCAGGGAGGCCCTGGAGCGCTCGACTAGCGGGCGCTACATGGGTCAGGTAATTAGGGCTAAGTTAAGCAAGATGTCTTCCGAAGCTGTGAACATGGGCGCGGAACTGCGCAAGGAAGAAATTCGCCATGCCGGCGACCGGTACATTCGAGAGGTACGCGACCCGGAGGGACATCTCCTTAGGTCCACCGACGACATGTGCGAGGCGTTCCGGCAGCATTTCGAGCACCGATTTACCAAGGAGCCTGGTCTCCGTGACGAGGAGTTTCGCAGCTATTTGGCTGACTTTCCCCGGCTTTTGCCGGCTGAAGCGGCTAGCTGCGAAGGGGAGATTACGGAGGACGAAATCTACGTGGCTTTGAAGAAGGTCGGCAGTGGCAAGTCGCCAGGTTTGGATGGTTTGCCCTATGAATTGTACTTGAGGATGTCGCACCTTTTTGTCCCGCTCTTGGCTGTCGTGTTCAACCACTGGTTTCGGCAGGGGTCCATCCCCGGTCGGATCACCAGGGGCGTGATCACGCTGTTGAGAAAAGGCAAGAAGGTTGGGAGGGAACTAGATGACTACAGGCCCATAACTCTGCTAAACACAGAGTTAAAGATTTTGGCCAAGATCCTGACGAATCGCTTGCAGCTAGTTGCCGAGTCTCTGTTGGAACCGGATCAGACTTGTTCTGTGAAGGGGAGAACAATTCAGAGCAACCTGCACTTGATTCGCACGATCATAGAGGGTGTAGAAGACGACGATGAGGCCGCGCTGATCAATTTAGATCAGTCCAAGGCATTTGATAGGATTGACCATGGCTACCTGGCTGCTGTCCTGCAGGCCGCCGGATTCAAACCCGACTTCAGCCGCTGGATTAGCCTTCTGTATCGCTCCCCCAAGGCTGTGGTACAGGTGAACGGGAAGCTGTCGGGCGCTTTCGCGCTGTCTAGGTCGGTCCGACAGGGTTGTCCACTGTCTTCTCTCCTTTATGTCCTCGCGTTGGAGCCCCTCCTTCGCAGGCTAAGGGACGAGACGGGCAGTCCGGTCCTGCGTGGAATTGAAGTCCCTGGTGGAGCTCGAGCCAGGGTTTCCGCGTACGCCGATGACGTAACGACCTTTGTGTCCTCCCGCAGGGACATAGAGGCGGTACACCAGGCGCTTGTACGGTACGAGAAGGTGACAGGGGCCAGAATTAACTGCGACAAGTCATCCGGCTTGCGGTTAGGTGCCTGGAAGGGAGTTTCCCTCCCGGGGCCCTTCAGCTGGACGGACGGGCCGGTCAAGCTCCTCGGAGTTTGGTTCGGTCCGGACTTACAGCTGGAGAAAAACTGGTCAGAAGTACTGGCAAAGGTCGGCGCGTCGGTCAAGATTTGGCGTCGACGGGGTCTCTCCGTGAAGGGCTTGGCGGAGGTGTGTAACACATACCTCTTTCCCATGATCCTTTACCGGCTGTCAGTACTTCCCCTTTGTGACGATCATGAGAAGGCGCTCGAGCGTTTGCTATTCTCCTGTCTGTGGAGAGGACGCAAACACATGGTCGACAAAGGAGTCTGTTGCCTCCGTCCGTGTCAAGGGGTCTGGGGATGCCACACTTGAGGAGCCACGTGCTCGCTTCAAGGTTGGCATTCCTCAGGCGCGCGTTGGAGGAAGATCGGTTGCTTGCGGGGGTAGTGAGGGACATGTTCCCTTGCCTTACCATCACGCCCCCGACCCTATGGCTGACCGTCAGGCCTTGGGTGCGACCGAAATTCCTGCTCGAATGTCTGGCGGCTTTACAGGCCATTCCACGGTCCAGTGACCTTTCACAGCCTAGGAAAATCTTCTATCGGGGATTAGTGGAGGGTGCCGTGAAGGATAAGCTGTGGAGTAAGCTCGGCATGTCGAGAGTGGAGTACCGCTCTCATTGGTCTTGGGCGCCAGGTGCGGATTGGCTCAGCAACTCTGAGTTTTCTCTGACCTGGCGATTGGCTCGGAATGGTTTGTCGCTCAATGACAAGCGTTTCGCAATGGGCCTGGCGGATTTGCCAGATTGTGAACGTTGCGACCTTGGAATTAAGGAGACGTCTGCGCACGCCTTCTTCCATTGTTCGCGCGTTCGCCCGTTGTGGGCGCGTGTCGGCGAGTTGACTGCTCGTATCGCGCCGCGGGAGCTTGTGCTCATTGATCGCGCATACGCTGTGGACAATGTGTCGCCCCCGTACTCTGGAGTGAAGCGGATGGTGTTTCTGTCGCTACTGGCCACGGCTAGAATGGTGATTTGGATGACGCGTCTGGAGGAAGTCTTGCGGGGAGGTCGTCTTTCGGATCAGGATCTAATCCGATATTTTGAGCACCAGCTCAAAATGAAGATTAGAACTGAACGGAAACGGCTGCACCCGACAGACTTTAGCAAAAGGTGGATATATGCAGCGAGCCTGGTTCGTGTGACCGGGGCTAGTCTTGATTTTCTTTTTTAGATCTGCTGCTCGCATCGGTGTGGATTCCTCTGGAACCCCTCCCGTGGTTAAGGTAAAGTATTCTTTTGTATACCTAGTTAATGTGAGTGATAGTGCTAGTCCCGGCCTGTTCCCGGCTCCCTTGCTTTTGTTATGATCCAGTTCGAGATCCCCATTGTCCAGAGTTATTTTGTCCCGTTTCATTCTCGGCTGGGTCAGCCTTATATATTCTCCAGTCCAATTTATTTTTTACCCTACTTCTCCATTCCCCTTAGAAAGAGAGCGGCTTGATTTTGTCTCTACAGGCAGAATACAGTGGCCTCTTTAATTATGTGGGTGTGTTTGGGTCTTACTAACATTATGTATAAATATTCATTTGAAATTATTTTTGTTTTGGGGATTTTTGTTTCTTCATACCCCCTTCCCATCATATCATTTCATGTACAAATTTTTAAAGCTATTTTTGTATTATATTTGTATATAGTAATAAAGTTTTATGTACATTTGGGGCGTTTTTAGGTCCCCGGTATGTTTCGCGGTATTTTGGTGCTTGATATGTATGAGTGGTGATGGACAAATTCTTATGGTGAATGAGAATCATTGTAACGTATGTATGGGTCGTGAATCTGATTAGCTAGGTATAGGATAGAGTAGCTGAAGACCACCCCAAGTTTTGTTCCCCCTCCCAGTTTTTGGCCTTGAGCCACAATTTTGTGTAAAAACAAAATAAATAAAACGAGCCATTCCCTACCCAGACTTGTGTTTGTGTGGTTTATGGCAAAAAGACCAAAAAGAAGCTCTTGTTCCTTCGTGATATTAGCTATCATTTTGGGTCTTTGGGTTTGTTTGCATTCCAGCCCGAGTTTATTGCTCGGGCCAGCGCAAAGTAGCGTCTAAACAACGCGAAACACCGGATTGCAACTACCCGGTGTTCGGCCACTTAGTGGCAATGGCCGGTAATAGGCCGGAAGAAGTCGGTCCTCCCACCACGGCCTCGGTGGGAGGAAAGGAGGGGGATTGGGCATTACCGCCTCGGGAAAATCCCCCTTCGACAGTACCTGCAGTGACACCAGCATCCCCCTTACCTTCAACCTCTGGGTGGAAGGGAGGAAAAATCGTTTTAAAAAACGAAGAATATTACGAGCGGATTCACGCCAAGTATGCGGAATATATTAAAGGCACGGAACTGGTGTCCGTGCCAGAGAAACTTGCGCACATAGAAGCAAGGATTATTACGCTCTACACCAAGGACATTAAAACCCAGAAACTCATCGGCATCCCTAGAGAGACCCTGGAGGAAGGGATAAAAACCCTCAAGATCAAAGCCTTGGCCGTAGCGAGGAAGAGTAATGCCATGTGGGACGTCCTGCTTGGCTCCGCCGAGGAAGCAAAAAGTCTGGTCGGTTTGGTCCTAGAGACCAAAACGCTTCGCTTCCTCACGGAATACATGGGAGCTAGAAAGGTCAAGATAACGTTGCATGGCGTCCCCATGGACATCGACGAAGATCATGTCGGCGCCTTTTTCACTAAGTACGGAAAGGTTGCGGAGGTTTCCTCGCTGCGGTCAAAGGCAGGTTTCTACACAGGGGACATGACTTTGACGGCGACCCTGGACAAGGAAAATTTGGCGAAAGTTCCCAATATCCTCACTTGTAGAGGGAGAAAGATTTTCGTCATTGTGGAAGGGAGAAAGCCGTGCTGTTGGGTCTGCGGGGCGGCAGATCACGTCGCGAAGACCTGCCCAACCAAAGATCCGGCCCCAAAGGCCCAATCAGCCAAACAACAAGCAGTCCCGGAAGCAACACCAAAACCTGCTGCTCCAACCACAGCACCTGTAGTCAACAAAGAGGGTGAGTGGCAGGTGGTATCCAGAAAGAAGGCGAAAACACCCTCTCCGGCGAAGGTGCCGGGGAAGGTGCTGCCTCCTGCCAAGACTCCTACAAAGCAGAAGGAGTCCCCGGCGAAGAAGGAAGTGAAGAAGGGTGCCACCACCCAAAAAGAGGAAGCGATGGAAGTGGAGAGGGCGGCATCGCTAAAACGAGCGAGGGAGAAAGAAGACGAAAAGGACGACCAACAAAAAAGCCGTCGGAAAAGCAGGAGTGTGGAGAGGAGCAGGGTGGTGAGCAAATGCTCATCGCTACCAGTCTCCCCGGAGAGGTGCACGTATGCACAAAAAGCTAAAAGTCTCCCCTCTTCCCCGCAAAAAGCTTCCCAGTCCCCTACCTTTGCATTGACCCCCCTGAAAAGATCAACTGTGACCCCCACTCCCTCCCCTTCTCCTATTCCCACTCCCACTCGGGGTAAAAAGAAAAATGCCCTACCTCGAGGAGACGCCCTCATGAAAGTGGATGAGGACGTGACATCCGAGTGGTCTTCGCAAAGGCGAAGGCTGCTAAAGCCTTTATTAAGACTGACCTCGGTGAACGGCAAGTCAACCGAGGATCCCAGAAACTTTTCCCAGGCCCCAGGTGTCATCACCCTGGTTAGGAATACCGGGGGGAACCTGCGGGTCTGGGACCACTTGGCAGAAGCAAAAAAGCAGTATCCCAAGATCAGGATGGTGCAAGAAGGCACCCCAGAACTCAAAAAAATGAGTAAAAATTGTTCGGGGAGGTTCCCCGTTTTACTCCACCCCTGTCTGTATAGGGTTCTAAAGCTAACCTACCCTACGGACGTCGGCGGAATTGTTCTAGACGGACGGATTACGTCCGACATTGGTACAGGGTCCCTAGGACAGTCCGTCGGGGTCCCGTCTACCCGAGATTTCTACCCGGTATGCGAGTAGAGCCGTTCGTTGCATGTCTTACTCTGTTTTTTCGTTTCAGGTCTAAAGAATGTCTATTAAGATAGCCAGTATAAATGCGAAGGGCCTGAGGGATCGGGGTAAGGCGGCTCGCCTGCTTCGTGACCTCTTGTCCTTCGGCGTGGATGTGGCCGCGATCCAAGAGACTCACTTTGTTTGCGAAGTCGACTCGTGTGTGCTGTCTAACGACTTTGTCGTCTATTCAGCATATGGGAGCCGGCTGGCCAGAGGTGTTTCTTTGCTGGTCAAGCGTACCCTGGACGCGAGGGTGGACCTTGTCCATGTCGGTGCCGAGGGCCGGCTGATCGTGGCCGATATTGCAGTGAAAAGCAAGTCGTTCCGGCTGATTGTGGTTTATGCGCCCAATGTTCAAGGTGAGCGTGTCTCTTTCTTTCGGCTGTTGGAGCCCTTCATGGTGCATTCAACACGGCTAATCTTAGTTGGGGACTGGAATGCCGTCCTAACCCCCAAATGGGATAGAGGAAGGGGCGCTAGCGGGTGGAGTGGTGATCGTAGCCTGGTTGATCTGATCGGCGAATTTGGTCTCGTCGATAGATACCGGGTCGATCATCCGGAAGGGGAGCATGTGGACGTGGACGCGTAGTTGGCCTTCTACCCGGGTATCTGCGTACCTGGATAGGATGTTAGTGAGAGAAGCCGACATAGACTTCTTAGAATGTCCAACGTTCCACTGGTTAGGCTACTCGGACCACAAACTCGTTTGTGCCCGGGTGGCGTTAGAATTTAGGCCTAGGTTGGCTGGTTATTGGAAGTTCAATCAGTCCTTACTGGACAGGCGGGACTTTCGTGACCAGCTGACAAGACTAGTGCAGAGGGCGTTAATTGGGCGAGTCATTGGGAGTAAGTGGTGGGTTAACCTTAAGGACTCCATTAGGTCTTTCGCCACCAAATATAGCCAGCGGCTCAACCTAGATAAGGCTGCGGAGGCAAAGACACTTAGTGCTAATTTCGCCCGGGCGGAGGCTGGTGGGGATCCCCTAGAAATAGCCTTAGCCAGGGAGGCCCTGGAGCGCTCGACTAGCGGGCGCTACATGGGTCAGGTAATTAGGGCTAAGTTAAGCAAGATGTCTTCCGAAGCGGTGAACATGGGCGCGGAACTGCGCAAGGAAGAAATTCGCCATGCCGGCGACCGGTACATTCGAGAGGTACGCGACCCGGAGGGACATCTCCTTAGGTCCACCGACGACATGTGCGAGGCGTTCCGGCAGCATTTCGAGCACCGATTTACCAAGGAGCCTGGTCTCCGTGACGAGGAGTTTCGCAGCTATTTGGCTGACTTTCCCCGGCTTTTGCCGGCTGAAGCGGCTAGCTGCGAAGGGGAGATTACGGAGGACGAAATCTACGTGGCTTTGAAGAAGGTCGGCAGTGGCAAGTCGCCAGGTTTGGATGGTTTGCCCTATGAATTGTACTTGAGGATGTCGCACCTTTTTGTCCCGCTCTTGGCTGTCGTGTTCAACCACTGGTTTCGGCAGGGGTCCATCCCCGGTCGGATCACCAGGGGCGTGATCACGCTGTTGAGAAAAGGCAAGAAGGTTGGGAGGGAACTAGATGACTACAGGCCCATAACTCTGCTAAACACAGAGTTAAAGATTTTGGCCAAGATCCTGACGAATCGCTTGCAGCTAGTTGCCGAGTCTCTGTTGGAACCGGATCAGACTTGTTCTGTGAAGGGGAGAACAATTCAGAGCAACCTGCACTTGATTCGCACGATCATAGAGGGTGTAGAAGACGACGATGAGGCCGCGCTGATCAATTTAGATCAGTCCAAGGCATTTGATAGGATTGACCATGGCTACCTGGCTGCTGTCCTGCAGGCCGCCGGATTCAAACCCGACTTCAGCCGCTGGATTAGCCTTCTGTATCGCTCCCCCAAGGCTGTGGTACAGGTGAACGGGAAGCTGTCGGGCGCTTTCGCGCTGTCTAGGTCGGTCCGACAGGGTTGTCCACTGTCTTCTCTCCTTTATGTCTTGGCGTTGGAGCCCCTCCTTCGCCGGCTGAGGGACGAGACGGGCAGTCCGGTCCTGCGTGGAATTGAAGTCCCTGGCGGAGCTCGAGCCAGGGTTTCTGCGTACGCCGATGACGTAACGACCTTTGTGTCCTCCCGCAGGGACATAGAGGCGGTACACCAGGCGCTTGTACGGTACGAGAAGGTGACAGGGGCCAGAATTAACTGCGACAAGTCATCCGGCTTGCGGTTAGGTGCCTGGAAGGGAGTTTCCCTCCCGGGGCCCTTCAGCTGGACGGACGGGCCGGTCAAGCTCCTCGGAGTTTGGTTCGGTCCGGACTTACAGCTGGAGAAAAACTGGTCAGAAGTACTGGCAAAGGTCGGCGCGTCGGTCAAGATTTGGCGTCGACGGGGTCTCTCCGTGAAGGGCTTGGCGGAGGTGTGTAACACATACCTCTTTCCCATGATCCTTTACCGGCTGTCAGTACTTCCCCTTTGTGACGATCATGAGAAGGCGCTCGAGCGTTTGCTATTCTCCTGTCTGTGGAGAGGACGCAAACACATGGTCGACAAAGGAGTCTGTTGCCTCCGTCCGTGTCAAGGGGGTCTGGGAATGCCACACTTGAGGAGCCACGTGCTCGCTTCAAGGTTGGCATTCCTCAGGCGCGCGTTGGAGGAAGATCGGTTGCTTGCGGGGGTAGTGAGGGACATGTTCCCTTGCCTTACCATCACGCCCCCGACCCTATGGCTGACCGTCAGGCCTTGGGTGCGACCGAAATTCCTGCTCGAATGTCTGGCGGCTTTACAGGCCATTCCACGGTCCAGTGACCTTTCACAGCCTAGGAAAATCTTCTATCGGGGATTAGTGGAGGGTGCCGTGAAGGATAAGCTGTGGAGTAAGCTCGGCATGTCGAGAGTGGAGTACCGCTCTCATTGGTCTTGGGCGCCAGGTGCGGATTGGCTCAGCAACTCTGAGTTTTCTCTGACCTGGCGATTGGCTCGGAATGGTTTGTCGCTCAATGACAAGCGTTTCGCAATGGGCCTGGCGGATTTGCCAGATTGTGAACGTTGCAACCTTGGAATTAAGGAGACGTCTGCGCACGCCTTCTTCCATTGTTCGCGCGTTCGCCCGTTGTGGGCGCGTGTCGGCGAGTTGACTGCTCGTATCGCGCCGCGGGAGCTTGTGCTCATTGATCGCGCATACGCTGTGGACAATGTGTCGCCCCCGTACTCTGGAGTGAAGCGGATGGTGTTTCTGTCGCTACTGGCCACGGCTAGAATGGTGATTTGGATGACGCGTCTGGAGGAAGTCTTGCGAGGAGGTCGTCTTTCGGATCAGGATCTAATCCGATATTTTGAGCACCAGCTCAAAATGAAGATTAGAACTGAACGGAAACGGCTGCACCCGACAGACTTTAGCAAAAGGTGGATATATGCAGCGAGCCTGTTTCGTGTGACCGGGGCTAGTCTTGATTTTCTTTTTTAGATCTGCTGCTCGCATCGGGGTGGATTCCTCTGGAACCCCTCCCGTGGTTAAGGTAAAGTATTCTTTTGTATACCTAGTTAATGTGAGTGATAGTGTTAGTCCCGGCCTGTTCCCGGCTCCCTTGCTTTTGTTATGATCCAGTTCGAGATCCCCATTGTCCAGAGTTATTTTGTCCCGTTTCATTCTCGGCTGGGTCAGCCTTATATATTCTCCAGTCCATTTTATTTTTGTACCCTACTTCTCCATTCCCCTTAGAAAGAGAGCTTCTTGATTTTGTCTTTTAAGACAGAATACAGCGGCCTCTTTAATTATGTGGGTGTGTTTGGGTCTTACTAACATTATGTATAAATATTCATTTGAAATTGTTTTTGTTTTGGGGATTTTTTGTTTCTTCATACCCCCTTCCCATCATATCATTTCATGTACAAATTTTTAAAGTTATTTTTGTATTATATTTGTATATAGTAATAAATTTTTATGTACATTTGGGGCGTTTTTAGGTCCCCGGTACGCTTCGCGGTATTTTGGTGCTTGATAAGTATGAGTGATGATGGACAAATTCTTATGGTGAATGAGAATCATTGTAACGTATGTATGGGTCGTGAATCTGGTTAGCTAGGTATAAGATAGAGTAGCTGAAGACCACCCCAAGTTTTGTTCCCCCTCCCAGTTTTTGGCCTTGAGCCACAATTTTGTGTAAAAACAAAATAAATAAAACGAGCCATTTCTTACCCATAATTGCGTTCCGTGGTTTTTATGGGTAGGATCAAAGTGTAGTATCTGTTCCATAGTAGCCTTTACTAACACTGTGGTTTGACTGGCAATCAATTCCACTCGAGTTCATTGCTCGAGCAGCGTAAAAGTAGTGGCTATTTTATAGCTGCGAAACACCGGAAGCGATTGTCAGGTGTTCGGCCTCTTAGGAGGCATGGCCGCGGAAAGGCCAGAAGTGATCGTTCCTCCCACCACGGACTCGGTGGGAGGGAAAGAGGGTGACTGGCAACTACCGCCACGGGAGTCACCCTCAGTTCCAGCAGCATCAGGATCCGGACCAGTACCGGCACCGGTAGCAGCTCCTGCTTCTCCCAAACCTTCGACCTCCGGTTGGACAGGAGGCAAGGTCCCACTAAAGGGAGAACAGTATTATGAGGACCAGAGGCAAAAATATGCCGAATATATTAAGGGCACGGAGCTGCTGTCGGTGCCCGACGAGTTGGCCGAAATCGAGGCCCGAATTGTGACGCTCATTACAAAGGATCTGAAGACCAAGAAATACATGGGCATCAGCAGAGACAGCCTCGAAGAAGCCATTAAGGCCCTGAATATCAAGGCTAAGGCGGTGGCAAGGCAGAGCAGCGCAAGTTGGGACGTCTTGCTAGGTACGGCCGACGAGGCAAAACGTTTGGCTGGAGTGGTTCTCGAAACCAAGACCCTCCAGATCCAAACGGAATACATGGGGATGTGCAAGCGCAAAATCACCTTGCATGGCGTCCCCATGGACATTTCCCAAAATCACATCGGCGCCTTCTTCGCTCAATACGGGAAGGTGGCTGAGGTGTCCGCTCTAAGTTCAAAAGCAGGCTTCCTGACCGGTGATATGGTCCTGCAGGTGACCTTGTCAAAACAACAAATCAAGGAGATACCTAATATTCTCACCTGCAGGAAGCGTGCTATCTTTGTGATAGTGGAGGGCAGGAAGCCTTGCTGTTGGGTCTGCGGGGCCGCGGAGCACGTCGCCAAGGCGTGTACGGCCAGGAATCCGGCCCCTAAGGCCCAACCAACCAAGAAGCCTGAAGGACCGGCTCCAGCAACTCCAGCATCACCAGCAGCAGCTACATCAGCACCACCAACACCAAAGGCACCAGTGAACAAGGAGGGAGAGTGGCAGGTGGTGAGCAGGAAAAAAACCGAAAACGCCTTCACCGGTGAAGGTGCCATCACCTGCCAAGACACTGGCGAAACCAAAAGAGACGCCTCCCAAAAAATCTCCTCCCAAACAGAGGAAGGAGAGGAGTCCTTCCCCGCAAAAGGAAGAACGTATGGAAGTGGAGAGATCGGCATCCCTGAAGCGGGGGAGAGAGGAGGAGGTGGAAGAGCATCAAGAAAACCCAAAAACCCGGAGAAGGAGCAGAAGCAGGGACAAAAAGTCCCGAAAAGAAAAATGTTCGTCTGTTCCGGCGTCGCCCGTAAGACTGTCTTACGCGGAGAAGGCAAGAAGCCTTCCCGCATCCCCGCGTAAAGCTTCCCAGTCCCCAACCTTGAATTTGACCCCCCTCAGGAAAATCAGATCTGCAACCCCCACTCCCTCCCCGACTCCTACTCCCACTCCCGCTAGGGCAAAAAAGAATAAAGACCTCCCGCGTGGGGAGGCAGTGATGAAGGTGAATGACAGCATTCCAGCCGAGTGGTCGTCGCAGCGGCGTAAGCTGCTCAGACCACTCCTCAAACTTACCTCAGTGGATGGGTTATCCACTGAGGACCCAAGAAAACTTTTCCCAGGCCCCAGGGGTCATTACTCTGGTCCGCAATACCGGAGGGAACCTGAGGGTCTGGGAACACATTGCTGAAGCCCGGAGGACTTACCCAAAACTGTGCATGGTGAAAGAAAACACACCGGAGTTAAAAAAGATGGCCAAGAATTGTTCGGGGAGGTTCCCAGTTTTGATCCACCCATGCTTATATAGGGTGTTAAAACTTACGTACCCCACGGACGTCGGCGGTATTGTCTTGGACGGACGGATTACGTCCGATGTTGGTACAGGGTCCCTAGGACAGTCCGTCGGGGTCCCGTCTACCCGAGATTTCTACCCGGTATGCGAGTAGAGCCGTTTGTTGCATGTCTTTCTCTGTTTTTTCGTTTCAGATCTAAAGAATGTCTATTAAGTTAGCCAGTATAAATGCGAAGGGCCTGAGGGATCGGGGTAAGGCGGCTCGCCTGCTTCGTGACCTCTTGTCCTTCGGCGTGGATGTGGCCGCGATCCAAGAGACTCACTTTGTTTGCGAAGTCGACTCGTGTGTGCTGTCTAACGACTTTGTCGTCTATTCAGCATATGGGAGCCGGCTGGCCAGAGGTGTTTCTTTGCTGGTCAAGCGTACCCTGGACGCGAGGGTGGACCTTGTCCATGTCGGTGCCGAGGGCCGGCTGATCGTGGCCGATATTGCAGTGAAAAGCAAGTCGTTCCGACTGATTGTGGTTTATGCGCCCAATGTTCAGGGTGAGCGTGTCTCTTTCTTTCGGCTGTTGGAGCCCTTCATGGTGCATTCAACACGGCTAATCTTAGTTGGGGACTGGAATGCCGTCCTAACCCCCAAATGGGATAGAGGAAGGGGCGCTAGCGGGTGGAGTGGTGATCGTAGCCTGGTTGGTCTGATCGGCGAATTTGGTCTCGTCGATAGATACCGGGTCGATCATCCGGAAGGGAGCATGTGGACGTGGACGCGTAGTTGGCCTTCTACCCGGGTATCTGCGTACCTGGATAGGATGTTAGTGAGAGAAGCCGACATAGACTTCTTAGAATGTCCAACGTTCCACTGGTTAGGCTACTCGGACCACAAACTCGTTTGTGCCCGGGTGGCGTTAGAATTTAGGCCTAGGTTGGCTGGTTATTGGAAGTTCAATCAGTCCTTACTGGACAGGCGGGACTTTCGTGACCAGCTGACAAGACTAGTGCAGAGGGCGTTAATTGGGCGAGTCATTGGGAGTAAGTGGTGGGTTAACCTTAAGGACTCCATTAGGTCTTTTGCCACCAAATATAGCCAGCGGCTCAACCTAGATAAGGCTGCGGAGGCAAAGACACTTAGTGCTAATTTCGCCCGGGCGGAGGCTGGTGGGGATCCCCTAGAAATAGCCTTAGCCAGGGAGGCCCTGGAGCGCTCGACTAGCGGGCGCTACATGGGTCAGGTAATTAGGGCTAAGTTAAGCAAGATGTCTTCCGAAGCTGTGAACATGGGCGCGGAACTGCGCAAGGAAGAAATTCGCCATGCCGGCGACCGGTACATTCGAGAGGTGCGCGACCCGGAGGGACATCTCCTTAGGTCCACCGACGACATGTGCGAGGCGTTCCGGCAGCATTTCGAGCACCGATTTACCAAGGAGCCTGGTCTCCGTGACGAGGAGTTTCGCAGCTATTTGGCTGACTTTCCCCGGCTTTTGCCGGCTGAAGCGGCTAGCTGCGAAGGGGAGATTACGGAGGACGAAATCTACGTGGCTTTGAAGAAGGTCGGCAGTGGCAAGTCGCCAGGTTTGGATGGTTTGCCCTATGAATTGTACTTGAGGATGTCGCACCTTTTTGTCCCGCTCTTGGCTGTCGTGTTCAACCACTGGTTTCGGCAGGGGTCCATCCCCGGTCGGATCACCAGGGGCGTGATCACGCTGTTGAGAAAAGGCAAGAAGGTTGGGAGGGAACTAGATGACTACAGGCCCATAACTCTGCTAAACACAGAGTTAAAGATTTTGGCCAAGATCCTGACGAATCGCTTGCAGCTAGTTGCCGAGTCTCTGTTGGAACCGGATCAGACTTGTTCTGTGAAGGGGAGAACAATTCAGAGCAACCTGCACTTGATTCGCACGATCATAGAGGGTGTAGAAGACGACGATGAGGCCGCGCTGATCAATTTAGATCAGTCCAAGGCATTTGATAGGATTGACCATGGCTACCTGGCTGCTGTCCTGCAGGCCGCCGGATTCAAACCCGACTTCAGCCGCTGGATTAGCCTTCTGTATCGCTCCCCCAAGGCTGTGGTACAGGTGAACGGGAAGCTGTCGGGCGCTTTCGCGCTGTCTAGGTCGGTCCGACAGGGTTGTCCACTGTCTTCTCTCCTTTATGTCTTGGCGTTGGAGCCCCTCCTTCGCCGGCTAAGGGACGAGACGGGCAGTCCGGTCCTGCGTGGAATTGAAGTCCCTGGCGGAGCTCGAGCCAGGGTTTCTGCGTACGCCGATGACGTAACGACCTTTGTGTCCTCCCGCAGGGACATAGAGGCGGTACACCAGGCGCTTGTACGGTACGAGAAGGTGACAGGGGCCAGAATTAACTGCGACAAGTCATCCGGCTTGCGGTTAGGTGCCTGGAAGGGAGTTTCCCTCCCGGGGCCCTTCAGCTGGACGGACGGGCCGGTCAAGCTCCTCGGAGTTTGGTTCGGTCCGGACTTACAGCTGGAGAAAAACTGGTCAGAAGTACTGGCAAAGGTCGGCGCGTCGGTCAAGATTTGGCGTCGACGGGGTCTCTCCGTGAAGGGCTTGGCGGAGGTGTGTAACACATACCTCTTTCCCATGATCCTTTACCGGCTGTCAGTACTTCCCCTTTGTGACGATCATGAGAAGGCGCTCGAGCGTTTGCTATTCTCCTGTCTGTGGAGAGGACGCAAACACATGGTCGACAAAGGAGTCTGTTGCCTCCGTCCGTGTCAAGGGGGTCTGGGGATGCCACACTTGAGGAGCCACGTGCTCGCTTCAAGGTTGGCATTCCTCAGGCGCGCGTTGGAGGAAGATCGGTTGCTTGCGGGGGTAGTGAGGGACATGTTCCCTTGCCTTACCATCACGCCCCCGACCCTATGGCTGACCGTCAGGCCTTGGGTGCGACCGAAATTCCTGCTCGAATGTCTGGCGGCTTTACAGGCCATTCCACGGTCCAGTGACCTTTCACAGCCTAGGAAAATCTTCTATCGGGGATTAGTGGAGGGTGCCGTGAAGGATAAGCTGTGGAGTAAGCTCGGCATGTCGAGAGTGGAGTACCGCTCTCATTGGTCTTGGGCGCCAGGCGCGGATTGGCTCAGCAACTCTGAGTTTTCTCTGACCTGGCGATTGGCTCGGAATGGTTTGTCGCTCAATGACAAGCGTTTCGCAATGGGCCTGGCGGATTTGCCAGATTGTGAACGTTGCAACCTTGGAATTAAGGAGACGTCTGCGCACGCCTTCTTCCATTGTTTGCGCGTTCGCCCGTTGTGGGCGCGTGTCGGCGAGTTGACTGCTCGTATCGCGCCGCGGGAGCTTGTGCTCATTGATCGCGCATACGCTGTGGACAATGTGTCGCCCCCGTACTCTGGAGTGAAGCGGATGGTGTTTCTGTCGCTACTGGCCACGGCTAGAATGGTGATTTGGATGACGCGTCTGGAGGAAGTCTTGCGGGGAGGCCGTCTTTCGGATCAGGATCTAATCCGATATTTTGAGCACCAGCTCAAAATGAAGATTAGAACTGAACGGAAACGGCTGCACCCGACAGACTTTAGCAAAAGGTGGATATATGCAGCGAGCCTGGTTCGTGTGACCGGGGCTAGTCTTGATTTTCTTTTTTAGATCTGCTGCTCGCATCGGGGTGGATTCCTCTGGAACCCCTCCCGTGGTTAAGGTAAAGTATTCTTTTGTGTACCTAGTTAATGTGAGTGAGTGGGTTTGTCCTAGCCTGTTCCCGGCTCCCTTGCTTTTGTTATGATCCAGTTCGAGATCCCCATTGTCCAGAGTTATTTTGTCCCGTTTTATTCTCGGCTGGGTCAGCCTTATATATTCTCCAGTCCAATTTATTTTTGTTCCCTGCTTCTCCATTCCCCTTAGAAAGAGTGCCTCTTGATTTTGTCTTTTAAGACAGAATACAGCGGCCTCTTTAATTATGTGGGTGTGTTTGGGTCTTACTAACATTATGTATAAATATTCATTTGAAATTGTTTTTGTTTTGGGGATTTTTTGTTTCTTCATACCCCCGTCCCATCATATCATTTCATGTACAAATTTTTAAAGTTATTTTTGTATTATATTTGTATATAGTAATAAAATTTTTATGTACATTTGGGGCGTTTTTAGGTCCTCGGTATGTTTTGCGGTATTTTGGTGCTTGATAAGTATGAGTGGTGATGGACAAATTCTTATGGTGAATGAGAATCATTGTAACGTATGTATGGGTCGTGAATCTGATTAGCTAGGTATAAGATAGAGTAGCTGAAGACCACCCCAAGTTTTGTTCCCCCTCCCACTTTTCTGGCCTTGAGCCATAATTTTGTAGCTCAAAATAAATAAAACGAGCCATTTCTTACCCCAGTCCACCACGGATTGGCGGTCCTTCTCAAGCTTGGCAGCGAGGTTCGCTTTGTCGCCCACACCAGATTTTTGATCGAGACGAGAGTAAACTGTGGTGTATAGTATTAAATAGCACAACGTATATGGTCTGGAGAAGCTACTTTTACTGTCCCCAGTAGAGATCTTTTCCGACAAATTGTCAGTGAGAGAAGGAAAAGCAAATGAGAGTTTTCTGGATTCTAGCAGTTTCAAATCTGAATGTTCTCTACCAAGCAAAATTTCTCAGTGAAAAGTTTTTTAATCCATCTCACTAAACACTGCTTCGTATATTCACGAGCCAATAAAAATTCACGCAATTTCTCTACCTACTTCTTTTAAGTTTTGTGGGTACTGTCAACTGACTATCTTACATATTTATAAAAATTATTTGATAAATGTGATTTGTTACTCTCTAGCTAAGGTTAGTGTATTTTTGGAGTTTGGAGTAGTTTTTTTCTTTCTTTTCCTAATCCTTAACCCTAACATATTAATCGCTACTTGACACAACAAACATATTACGCAGCCATAAAAATATCTATCTATTATTGATCTATTATATATAGCAATGAATTGAGTTCTTTCGGTGACTGGTGTGTGTGTATACACCGCTTATATATAACACGGTAAAATTTTCGTTCTCTGACTCCTTGCGCCTATAGCTTAGGGAATAGCGACCCCGGCTGACATCAAATCTGACGAGTTTCGATCCCGGCCAGAAGCAAGTGGATGTATAGCCACACTAATAAGCTATGATACAGCAAAACAGGCTTGAATGTGGATGACACACATATATATATGATTATTAGGCCACCCCAGTTTTTTTAAAAAGAAATTATGTATTTCATACTATTTTTAGTATTTATTGCCAAATCAAAAATAGAATGGTTCTTTTGTTATTATTACTTTGTAAAATTTTACAAAGCAAAGAAGCGAAGATGAACTCATCTGAAACACCCTAATCTTTCTTCATTCTTTCATTGATGAATATAGGTAATTATTAAATATTTATAAATTCATTTGATGCACATGTCATTATGCAGTATTAAAAAAAGAACCATTCTATTTTCATTTAGAATTATCCACTTGACAATAAATACTAAAACATAGTATGAAATACAACATATTTTTAAAACACTGGGGTGGCCTAATAATTATGGCCGGTACTATATATATATATATATATATATATATATATATTTTAATTCAGATACTTCAATCCAAGGGAAAAAAGCAGGAAGGTAAATTCCAAAAAACCCGATCCTAATTAATATTAAAAATTTATTTTAATATTAAAAAATGATACAGGAAGAGAGCTCCATGTAATAAAATATTACAGAGCAAATATATATATTAAAAAAGGATTAATTCAAAGATGTTGAATGGCCATTTCGATATGACGATCCCCACGGGGAGCGACACATCACCTCAGCAACAGAAAAAAACCTTTCAGAAACTGGAGAAAAATTAGTCTACTTTTCCTTTTTAAATAGATTGCAAAGAAATTAAAAAATAAATAATAAAATAAAATAAAATAAAATAAAAATAAAAATAAAGGGAAAGAAAAAGAAAAGGAAAAAGAAAAAGAAAAGGATAGAATAAAATCAAATAAATAAGAAAAGAAAAAAATTGACATCGTCTGGGTTCGCAAAAAAAAGGGGAGAATGTAACTAAAAATTAACAGACAGCCGTGTTGAATCGACGTCATTTAAAGCAACACGGAAAAAAGTTGGTAAGAGAGATAAAAGAAGGAAGGGAGGGAAAAAGAAAGAAACTAAAGAAAAAATTTTTTTTAAATATTACAGACGCTGGACAAATTCAAAAATCTAATTTCCCCAAAACGTTGAAGTATTAAAAAAAGCCTTTACTTAAAAAGGCATAATTATTGATAAAAGGGAATAAAAAGATATAGGATTTGAAATAAAATTATTTTTTAAAAAAATTAGGTCATTTGAAATTAAACTAAATAAAGACAATACTAGGTAAAAAAAAAAAAAAAAAAAAAAAAAAAAAAAAATTAAAATTAAAATTAAAAAATTTTTTTTAAAATAATAAAAAATTATAGAAAAATATAGAATTTAAAAATTAAAAATTAGAAGTTAAATTTTAAAATCCGCCCTATGGCGGCACTTGTTTATAAATTCCCTTCTAAAGTTCAAAAGTAAGTCCTGATGAGGATACTTCAAAATCAGAATCTTCTCCAATAAACACAGACGACACCTATCACGAAAACTTTTAGGAGTACAAGCTGAGCCTATTAATTTCCAGCTGATTATGGGGTCCTGCCCCTCCTCCTTCATTTCCCAGAACCTACGTGACAGTGCCGTCTGGAATCTCTGTTTAGGGTTCGAAAACGAGTACCTGTGATTATAAAGCCTCTGTTTGAAAGAGCCCGCGGACATGCCAATATAGGTCCGGTAACTGTCCTTGTTATTAGATGGAGAAATGCGGGCTTCATAAATTACATGAGTGGATTTACATTTGCCTTGCACCGGGCAGGCATCCACAGAATAACAATTGCATTTGTCGACAATTCCGGATTTAGCTTCCGTATTATTTAGATTCGTTAAAACTTGTTTATTGTGGGAATTAATTATATTATCTATATTTGAGGTGCAAGAATAACTAATTTTTAGGGTGAATCTATTAAAAATTTTATTTAAGGGATTGTTATTATTATTAAAATGTTTATCGATTAATTTGAGAAAATACTTACCAATATTTATATTAGTTAGCTTACAATAAGGAGGGTTAAACCAAATTATCTTCCTTTTTCTTTTTATATATATATATATAGGTAATGATGTCAAGTCCGTGAATGGCAAGGATAATCTAACAAAATCTACTTAATATAAAATATTAAGTGCTAGATCTGTATAGAGAGCTCAGTGGATGTTATCCAGAGCAATATGATATTTATAAAGGAAAGCTAAACACATCATTTAAAGTGGTTATAAGTTATAATTAATTTCTTTGAAATAAATTAGTTAATTTCTTCAGATGACATTATATTCGGTACAACTATTTTTCGGGAAAATATTTGTACCGAATGGAACGAATATATATATATATATATGTGTGTGTGTGTGTGTGTGTGTGTGTGTGTGTGTGTGTGTGTGTGTGTGTGTGTGTGTGTATTTAATTAAACATGTTGAATAAATATAAGCTGCCTACCTATGCAAACATATATGTGTGTGTCTTGTGGATTTACCCTCTCTCTCTCTCTCTCTCTCTCTCTCTCTCTCTCTCTCTCTCTCTCTCTATATATGGTGTATCAAAAATGCTTATACACCTTTTGGGAGTGGGTTTATTACACCATAACAAGGATGTAAAATATAAAATATGTTCGCAAATCTTTCGTTTTTTAGTTATTTTAAAATAGATTTACGGTAGATTGCTCTGTGCTACTGCGTAGACTAGGTTAAATTTGTCAGTCGTGTATACTCGTGGCTAATCATTCTTCAACGCTTAACCGGTGTAGTAGTGAGTTTACTGAGAAATGTTACTTTTAACAATGGCAGGCTATTTATATCGTGAGCAAACAGATATAACTTTTACATACGACCCTGCGAACATTAATAGACGCTAGGCTGCACGTTTGTATCAAATTGCGTTTCAAGACTGAAGGCGCCCCAGTAATCCGACCTTTGCTGCTGTTCAATGTCGCATTGCTGAAACAGGTTCAGCAGCAAATTATGTAAAAGTCTTTTGGGATTATATCTTGGATTTTACATTTAACGGTTTCTACCGTATCTTTTAACTTAATAACTCAAAAACAAAGTTTGTAAAAATATTTTTGATACACTATATATATATAAAACGAAAATGGCATTTAGGTAAAATCCCAAAACTAATATTAATCTCATTAATATTAAAAATGATCCTGGTAGAAGGCTCGATGTAAATAGTGTTATCTACTTACAGAGTCAAATATGTATATTTTCAAATAAAGCTCCGAAACTTACATATGTCGTATGCCCATTTGAGTAGGCTAAAACCTCACTTTTTCAGCGACAAAAATAATTTATGATGAAAATACAGCACAACATTCATTGAATTTTGTAGTGTATTTGCATACTGAATTAATTTTGCCGCTGAAGAAGCGAGCTTTTTCCTCGCTAAAATGACCATACGGCATATGAAATTTTCAGAGTTTTATTTGAATATAGAACTATCTATGAGAAAGAGGATAAAATAATATGACCCGTTTCGAATAATTTTTCACTTTATCATAGATCTTTCTAAAATTGTTATTGATATATAAAATCATTTATATATTTTTATCATACCGTCGATAAAGAAAAGTATCACCATTTTTTTCGCTTTGTCATGGATTTATAATTTAATGTTTTAACTATAAACTGTCGCTTAAAACATTACATCACCATCTTTCTACAGATCCATTTTTCATAAATCTACCTTATGTCTACCAATACATAAAAATGAATAAAATAATACAAATTACAAATAGTATTCTAAATATTAGATAATATTAGTATTTGTCTATAATTCTGAGATGAGGTAGTATTTACAGTATTTACATTATTCGGACTATTGTACTCATCTTTTTTGCCATTTGTACAATGTTTCGGCCGTTGTACGCTCCGTCCTTCTTCGGATGCTGGGAATTTTGAACCGAACCCTTTATTACAATCACTGGGATATACCATTCTCGTTCCTTGCATAGTAGTGCCTCTTCAGCATATATGCTAGGATACATAAACTCCTGAGCCAGCCAAGCAGAGAGATGAACACAATATGGGAACCAGTATTACGGAGTACCAGAGAAAATCATTCGTGTACAAATTGCAATATGAGCACTGGTAAAAACACTAGAAAAAAAACCATTAACTTAAAAAATATTGCAACATGAATTATGGCAAAAAAAGAGTAACTGAACATTAGGTTTATAAGTCCCAAAAATTCAGTTGTTCATGACCCAGTGGATATAGACGTTGATTGGTTTCTGTGACTTGACCAAAAGAATTGTGAGTTCAATACCAGGCTACAGCAGTGGTGAAAAACTAACTTACAGGGTTAGAGGAAGATAACTCATGACTACTAGAAGAGGCACTACTACGCAATAAATGAAATTCATATACTCCAGTGATTGTAATAAAGTGTTCGATTCGAAATTCCTAGCACCTGAAGAAGGCCGAGGCGTAGAATGGCCGAAACGTCATACAAATTGCAACAAAAATGATGACTATTCCGAATAATGTAAATACTGCAATAGATAATATTATAATAATATTCTAAATAATGCATAATATTCTAAATGATACATAAAAATAAATAATAATTTTAATAAAATAATATTCTAATAATGCATAAAATTAAATGAAGTAATACTAATTCCGTCTTCAATAAAAAAAATTCCAGCCACAACAATTTTTTATTACAATCAAGCAGCGTTTCAATGACCCACAATAGAAATGACAAGAGCATTTCTACATAGAAACTCCGACATATACGTTTATATAAAATTCTCAAATAAAAAATCTTCTCAACATCTCGCTACATTTTCAACGATTTTAATCGGTAAAGAATAAATTTTCTTCATTTACATATACATATACATTTATATTAACGAATATATAAGAAAACTTAAGACAGACACGTTATTTCATGGTGAATCGAAAGTGTGGCCTGTTTCAGGCGAACCATCGTCAGCTTCCGTCTTTATTTAACAAAGGATTTTACACGAATGAGATTCACAAAAAACTAAAAAAAAGCGAATAAAAATAATGGTCGTATGTACAGGATACTCCTTTGGATTCTTCTATACCCACACTGCATGCTGAAATATATATATATATATATATATATATATATATAATTTATTTGTTTGAACATTATTTTTAATTGATACTGGTATTTGAGTAGATATTCTATTTTGAATCAAACGGTATATTTATACATTTATTCATACCGACCTGATTATTTACGGTTAATTTTGTTACGAAAATACGTGTCACTCGGCAGGAATCAAACCTGCAACATAGGAGAAGCCACCAGTTGATCTGGTGCGTCTTAGGCAACTCGATCATGAATGATTCCACAGTTAGATTGAAGTTATATGAAGCCTATGTTATCCAGGTTTCATTAAAAATGACAGACAAGGTATAATGGTAAAGTTTTGTATGAAATTTTTCTTGTGATCTTATGATTTCTTTCGTTTGAAGACATAAATTATATAAATATTGTCCAAATGTTTTCTTTATCCTACCGCTTTCGGCTATACTTTTAGCTATTTTCAATTATGAATGTAACTAAATGTTATGTATAATGTGGAGTAGTGGTATGTGTTATGTACCGAACACGGTAAGCATGTCCATTAGCGTGTTCCTAATTGATATTATTGAGTGTTGGATTTTTCGTTTTTATTGCTAAGAACCCCATTATTTTTAGTCCTTTGTTGCATGTGGATGAGACTATGATATTTCTGTTGTTTGGTAAGTCTCCGTGTATGTTTAAGTGAGATCGAACTGTTTCAATGAAACCTGCCTATATATATATCCACATACAAGCTTGTTTCGCTATATCACAGCTCATCTGTGTGGATAGACATCTACTTACTTCCAGCCGGGATCGAAACTCGATCGATTTTGTGTCAGTCTGAGTCGTCACATGGCTATGAGAGAAGGAAAATTTAGCGCGTTTTATATACGCGGTCTTTACACACGCCAGCAGCCGAGAGAATTCAATTCAAGGCTGGAGAATAATGCATAAAGTGGTAACTGTTTTTAAAATGTTCCTTCTCCAGAGAGCTCAATCGTAATGATAACATAATTAGCATATATATATATATATGTATATATATATATATATAGTCATCAGCAGATCTGTATCACAGCTCATCATTTTAGCCAGGATTGACGTCAGTCAGCGATTCTATCTCCGAGCTATGTGTGCTCTGTAGAAGAAGGCAGACTTTTAAGCGTGTGATATACCATGTGAACACACTCCAGTAACTTAGAGTGTTCTAATTACTGAATGAACGATGGGTAGATGCTAGAGTAGCTACTGTTTTTTCTTAGCCTACCATTCTTACAGAGTGCTCAATCAGAGTGTGATATTTCAATCATAAAACATCAGAGCCAAAATTTACACACTATGAAGCAATCCCCAGACTATTAAGCGCTAAATACTTATATTACTGGGAATTTTTTATCGTAATGGATTGAGACACCTTCCTTTATGGTTCTTCATTTTGTTTTGTTTTTTTCTTTTTTCTTCTCTTTTTTCTTTAAGCCTTGTCAATTCTACTTTATGGTCATATTTACATATAATTAATCCATGTAGAAAAGCATGTCTTCACGGATGTCTATCATTATAAATGAAAATGTTGCAAATAAATATTTACAAGCATAGAATATATATGGACGTGGTTCTTACCAGCTTCTCTCTCCCTCTTTTTTTTCCCCACTTTCGCTCCCAATGCATTTTACCATCTATTTTATTTATCTTTACTTACTCTCATTTCTAGAGATAATGCCGGCAATTCTCATCTCGAGTTTCTCTATCTACCTTTAACATCTTTCTTTGTATGTTTTATATCCATTGTTTGTTTTTATTCTCTTTTCCCTTCATCCGACCTCCCGTAATCTGACTATCGGAAAGCCATGAACATCAAATGACGAACTTATTAATCTGGACAACTACTTCTACGCCGCTATCTTATCTATCGCCATCAATTTATACAACGCTATTATATACCCTGATATCTTTATTGTCATCAGTGACAGCGCAAATGCGCTCTCGTGTGTTATAAAAGTACAGACAAACGTTTATCTATTGATGGATGTCTCCAGCTGAACACCCGGCTACCCGAGAGCATTCAAAACATACAATCACTCTCAATTCTTTTTTTTTTTTTACTTTTTTCTTTATGCATACGCGTGCAGGAAACAACATAGAGATAGAGAGTAAGGATAGGGAATAAAGCTGTACCCTTAAAATGTACACGTTTCTTTTACTTCTATGACTCAGATAAGAAACGTTAAAAGAAATAAAAAAAAACAAGTGACGCTCGTTTCTTTCAATGTTTTTCGTAGATAATAAGTGCGATCCAAATGTTCGAGGCATTTGAGACGTGAAATGGCTTACCCAAAGCAAGAAAACAAAGACTGATGGAAAATGAAGTTCTTTATATCATGGTGGAGTGATGTGCGAAATTTCTTGTGAGACAATGGAAATAATGCTGCAAAAAATAAAAAATATAAATAAAATAACAGATAAAGATTCATTTCTCCTTGAAATTTTAGGGAATATTTTTAAAAACAGAGATAATTGTGTTTCTACATAAGGATACTGAAAGAGACAGTTAAGATTACTAGGACGCATAATGAGGAAAGTTTAATATTTAGATAGACTAATGGCAAAGGAGTACTGAGATGTTACGTAATATCATATTTATCTTCTATGTGCCATGTCCCTTCATGACGTAGGTGATCATGGCCTTCCACATTTCCCTATCCCTATTGATTCTTAGCACGCTTTCTTATGTTACCCCCACCCAAACCCCGTTCTGCTATCAATTTGTTCAAGAATATCAAGTATGTTACGCATTTCTTTCTTCTACATATTTTCCCCTCTATCTGACCTGTGAGTATTAGATTCTCCGAGCCCTCCTTCCTCATAATATGATCCAGAAACTTCAGCTGTCTTTTCGTGATGTCAAGTGTTACTTACATTTTCGTTTCCATCGTTCCAAAGCCTCATCGTTGCTCATATGTTTGGTCTATGGTATCCTCAGCATCCTTCTGTTCAACAACATTTCAACTGCTTCAAGTCTCTTCTTCATCTTTGAGGAGACTGTCCATATTGAAGAACAGACATCATATAGCAATCCAGTACTCTCTTCTTTGTTTCTAGCCAAAATTTCTTGTCTCTCAACACTCTGCTTAGCCTCTGGAATGCATCCTTGGCTATGCCAATTTGCTTTCGGATCTCAATGTCGCACCTTCCGTGTTTTTTAGAACACTTCACAGGTATTTCAATTTCCGTACCTGTTTGATTTTCGTATCCCAAGCATATAATTGGCATTTTGGGCTCCTCTTTTACTGATTACCATGCATTCAATTTTCTTTAGTTTATTTGTAGTACTTTCGTTCCGCTTTCTTCAGTTATATTCTATAGGCGATCTTGTAGTTTCCTTTCCGTGTCTTCTATCAGCACTGTACCCTATATATCTATGAATGATAGACAATCTCCTACCAGATGAAGAAGAGACTGTAACAGAAATGTGATTCTAAGCTGAGAATACTATCAACTGAACATGCGAGCAACGATAAAGTCTCAAATAAAATTGAAACAAAAATGACATATATACCTATCAATAAGAGATAGTTGAAATTTATTGGTCACGTAATGAGAAAAGGGGGCTTGGAAAATTTAATACACAGATTGATGGCAAAATAGTACTGAACTGTTATATAATATCAGTCTTCCAAAATAGCAATGGGACATCTCACCATATTTTAACTGTTAGCAAGCTTGTCTCGCTAGAATCATTATAGATGGGTAGTGAGTTTGATCCTCACTAGGTGCCTCATACTTTCGGCCTTCTGCCACATCTAAGCTGCGTTTAGAAAATCAGATTTCCATATGGCAGTGAATGATGGACATTTTCTTTACAGATGAAGAGACTTAAACAAGCAGAAATGGGGCTATACAGAAGGATGCTGAGAATATCATACACTGAATATTTGAGCGACGATAAAGTTTTAGTAAAAACGGAAACAAAAAGAATACTCACACTTATACACATCAGAAGGAGATAGTTGAAGTTTTTAGGACACCTAATGAGGAAAGATGACTTTAAATATTTGAAACACACAGGAAATATCGAAAGCGAAAGGGAGGAAGAGAAGAAAACGAAAAAGTTTATGAAAGATATCAAAAAGACAAAATTTATTAAGCGCTAAAATAGACAGGAAATTGTGGAAGAGTCATGATCGACAACGCCATGAAGAGACACGGCATATAGAATAGTATTGCTAATGCACTGCCGCTTCAGTATTTGAGTGATCATGTATCTCCACACATTCCATTCTTTATTATTTGTGAATTGATATGAGTTAATTTTCTTTCTCTTACCCTGCCATCGAAGGCATTTCCTTCTATCGCAATACACGACTTCCCTCAAGTATGTCTCTTGCCTTGAATGCCTATTAGGCCTTAAGTTTACTCCATACCTCAAGTGGAAATCGAATATACGATCTATCACCAAAGATGCTGCGAATATGGTACCGTTCCAGTAAATATTTGACCCCCACCTAGGTTCTAGGGTGCTGGGTATCACCGTAAACTGCATCCGACAGCAAAGCCTCTGATTGGGAGCTTGTGAGGAGCATGGAACCACCTCTAAATTACTGTTGTTCTCAGGTTCACCCTGACCAGGAGTGGTAGCACCTATTAGGGTCCCAGGTATAGGCAAATAGTTAACCCTCAAACTGGAGTCAAAATACTATGAACTATTTTTAAAATAAAAAAAATCTTCAAAATCTGATTAAATCAACCTTCTCACTGTAACTGAAAATTTAAAAATACCTTAAAACAATACCTTTTTTGCATTAAATAACCCACAGAAGTTGATATGCCTTAAATAAAACTCAAACCTAGGATCTACCTTTAGAAAATCAGACCGAGAATTGAGTACTGATGCAATATCTGGGCTAGCGCTGCTCAATCCTCACATTACGGTTTTACATTTAAAGTCCAAAAGCGCCTACGCAGCCTTGTGGGTGATGGATCGTTTTCCACCTTACAATATTTTTCGTACAGCCTTTCGATACTCTACCACGAAAAATATTCAAGAGGGCGACATTCCTTAGTTTCCCCATTTCTAACACTCCCAGCTAAAGCCACGCTGTGTACATTGAGGTGAATTGTCCTCATTTTCTTCGTATTCCTTTAGTAAGAAATGAGTTGCATCCAGATAACCTCTTCCAAAAAACTACTTTGTGGAACCGATTTCCAAGAGGATGTTTCTCAACCACTACAATTTAACCTGTTCAAGTCTAGGGTTAACCGTTATATTTACCACATAAACTGCGCGTCTTATTCTTAAAACTTATATATATATATATGAATATTTTTTACATGATTTTGTGGCTTCAGCTGCAGAAATTTTGTACATAATTTTATATTTTCAGGGTAACATGTTTTTCTTTTAGACATATATTTTGTAGATGAAAAATAAGACTTATGAAAATCTACAGCTGGTGATTTTATTTATAACTCACTGTTTACCCGTAGTTGGCATCCTGACTGGGTGATGCCTCCTCGGATTAAGGTGAACCAGGCAATAACAGCAGTTAAGAAGTGGTTCAATGCTGCTCAAAACTTCCAATCTCCAGATCATAGGTCTTGCTGCCGGATATAGCTTATCGTCAAAAACAGGACGGGAAAAAGACAAAAACAGAACGGGGGAAGAACATTAGTCAAGATACTCAGGATAGCCTTGAGAGACGCCTGTATTTATTTCATGAGCTTCAAAACCTGTGTGTTAACGACGACCATCACGGCTCTTCCAGATTGGAAAGACCTGTTAACTGCGAAAGTCTCTCAGAGATTCCATACTTAGATAGTTTATGTAGTAAATCTTGTATTTACACACTTTTGTTAAAAGTTTTAAGATATTTAAGGTAATCGCTCTCCTAACGATATTTTTATTGAATGCTTTGCTGATTCAGTATGTAATGACAGTTAAGAGATCAGCAGTGAATCAAAAAGAGTGAAATTCATATTGCGTGTCGCTCAGGATATTGTTTCTCTTAAGTTCACCTGATGATAATAGACGCAAAGAATGTGCCAGTGGCAATGAGGTTGCTGGGCCAACTGGGATGTGCTTTCATTTGCATTCTATTAAACACACACTCATACACATGCACTCACATACGCACACGCAAACAAACACGATAAATTACATCTTGCTGCAAGGTTTATGATCAGGAGATTAGAGGTTTTCAGGAGCATGGAATCACTTCCTAACTGCTGTTGCCCCCATGTTCATCTTGGCCCAGAATTTTTCGGAAAAGAAACAGCTGAATATGCAACTTACAAATTGTAGACACCAAATTATAGCAATTGTAAACATTTAAATATTTAAAAAGTCCTCAGCTTTAGTGTCATGTTTACTACGTTTCGGCCGTTTTACGCTCTGGCCTTCTTCAGGTGCTAGGAATTTCGAACCAAACTCTTTATTACGATCAATGGGGTATACCATTTTCCTTCCATGTGCGATGCCACTTCTGGTAGCTATGTAGTTATCTCTCTTTCACTTAACTCTTTCAGTTATTTCTTCACCATTGCTGTAGCCAGGTACTGAACTCACAATTCTTTGGGTCAAGTCACTGGAACTAACCAAAATCTATATCCACTGGGCCATGTGCCCTGAAGAAGGCCGGAGTGTACAACGGTCGAAACGTCGCAAACATGGCAGTAAAGATGAGGACAATAGTCCGAACATTATCAACAGTGTAAATACTACCTCATCTTAGAAGCATAGACAAATAATTTAAAAAGTGTGTAACTAGTTATGTCCATAAATTCGCTGAAAAATAAAACAGCATTGTATGATAAAATGCCTCAAACTTAAGTAAAAGAAAGTTTTATCATCAAAATTATTAAGAAGAAAGACCAAAGTATTTTTTATTTTATTAAATTCTTTTAATTCTTTCTATCACAGACGTAATTTTGGTTAAATTTTTTTTTTTTTTCGTTAGCGGTGTCATAAAAATAACGATGGATATAGCGTCTTTTTCAGCTAAAATCACACATTGATTTGAAAATTCTTGCAAAAATTAAATAATTGTCGGATTTTAATGAAACGCTTCAGACTTATTCACCAATGAATTAAATTATTTTTGAAATTATTATGTTTAGAAAATCTTGGTGAAAATATTATTTACATATGCACTCGCCCACATATATAAACTTACACAACTGATGACAATGTTTGTTTTTTAATGTAACTTAAGATTTTTCTTTGTTTTTTAATGTAACTTTAGATTTGCTAATTTTCCTCAAATAATGTTTCATAAATATATATTTTATTTTTGCAAGATTTTTAAAACCGAAAATTAAGTTCTGTTTACAAATGTGTCAAAATGGCAGATTTTATCGATTTTAATGAAAAATAATCGATTCTCATAAATATAATTTTTATTTGAAATACACCACGGAGTGTTTAAACTAATGGAAATAGTAAATTTCATCCTTTATCCATTAAAGATAAAATGAAAACCCCAAAAGATTTTTAACTTTAAAAAATTCTTTTAAACCTTAGGTATCGCGAATAAGTAAAGGTACCTAAATTTAACATAGGATGGTAAAAGTGGTGGAGAAACTGAAAGACTAGCGAAAAGTATCTTTCAAAAGCTAAACAAAGTATTAAGAAATAAAATAATATCTTTAGAAACAAAGAAAATAGAACTGGACTGTTATGTAATATCAATCCTCCTATATGGCCGTCAATGTTGGACATCTTCTCGCTGGTGAAAAGAAAACTGAAGACAGCAAAGATGTGGTTCTACAGAAGATTGCTGAGTATACCATGAACAGAGTGCGTAATTTACAAAGAAGCCTTAAATAAAATAGAAATAAAAAGAACATTTACAATCAGGAAGAGACGGCAAAAAATAGAAAGGTGTGTAAGACAAAGGCGTGTCTTCTCACCAGACTGGACGGTCCTGGGTATGACAGTAAACTGCTTCTGGCAGCAACGCCTCTAATTGGAAACTTATGAGGAGCATGGAACCACCTCTTAATTGCTGTTGTTCCCAGGTCCACCCTAACCCGGAGTGGTAGCACCTGTTAGGGTCCCAGCTATGGGCAAATAGTAAACCCCTAAACTGGGATCAAAACACTGGGTGAATACAAATATACACTTTTGTAGAAATATATACATAAAAATACACTTTTATAGAAAAATATGCATTTTTGAAGAAAAACTTATAAACATAACATATTTTTAAAGGAAAGATATCTCAGCAAAACATTTTTGAATACAAAACTAGAAGATATTTTCAGTTTTCTAAAATAAAATAAAAAAATAATTTCATTAAAAGCTCTGACTAAATCAACCTTCTCACTATAACCGAACATTTAAAAAAATACCTTAAAACCCCATTTTTTCGGCATTATGTAACCTACAGAGGTTGATATGCTATTAAACAAAACTCAAACTCAAACTCTTACTAGACATATTTAACATTTTTAAAGTGATATTCTTCTGAGAATATTATTATTTCTACCAGTATTCATTATTGATGACCACACTACAGAAAGTAGTGAAAGAAAGCGAGAAGAAAGGGATAAACTGTAAGAAAACAAAATGTACAGATAAAAAAGAAAACTCACCATGCGAATTACAAATTGGTAATGACAAAATCAAGCAAGTACAAATATTTAGATATCTAGGAAGTCTTTTAACAGAAGACGAACAATGCGACACCGAAATCCGAAGACATATATGGATGGCGAAAGATGCCTTCCAAAAGATAAGCAAATTTTTAAGACACAAGAAAATCTCGTTAGAAACAAAGAACAATGTACTGAACGCTTATTTAATATCAGTCCTCCTGTATGACAGTTAATGTTGGATAATCTCCTCACAGATGAAGAAGAGATTTGAGGCAACAGATATATGTTTCTACAGAAGAATGCTGAGAATACCATGGACTGAACATGTCAGTCACGACTGCGGTCATATGCTAGTTGCCGCGTAGTCTTTGCCCCATGACTACCACATGCGTTTCCGACTAGTTGTTCTGTCAAATCCTTCTGCACCCTTGCTGTGTTTGAAAGATCTACAGGGGAGGAAGTGGCACAATACGGCCTGAACTTCTTCTGACGGTCAGGTACGAGCTGCTTGAATTTTCAGCAAACTTAAAGAATCAAATAACAAAAATTGTAAGACGATCTCCAAAACTATGTATAAAGAATAGAAAATGTTCATTTCTGCCAGTTGGTTATCGAAAAAAGACACTTCTTTTAAATAGACGTTAATGTCACCAAGTGAGAGAGGAGAAAAGACACAGTGAGAAGTTTTCTCGGTACTACAGTCTTATGTTAATCAGCATGTGATTATCGCAATTTAAGTAGTTAATTCTTCAATGAGCCGGGACTTCAGAATGTCTTCTACTAGCTGGAGAGAATCTGGTATCAGAGGGAAAAATACGCTTCTTGATTTTACATCTCCGGTCGACTTTGTTATAGGATTCAGCGCGTCAGCCTTTATGGACAAAATATTCAGACCCAAAAGACTCTTTCGTGTCATATTCTCATTGGCTACCCAAGCATTGTTTTTGTTATAATTTACGGAACAAGGGGCGGGAAACCCTTTTCAAATCTCTGATTAAACATTAGTTTTATTTATTACATTCTTATTTACTGACCAATCGTTATTTAGATAGGGGCGGGCGATATAAAAAAAAAAAAAGAAAAGAATTGATTGCACCTAACATTTGACCTTTATGTTTGAAGACAGCCAGGATGCTGTGAGTAGGTCAAATGCAACTTAGGCAAGGGCTGTGAATTATGACAGTCTTTGAACTCATTAACTCGCAATGACCTTTAAGTGTGGAAACCGACTACGGAAGCAAAAAAATAAACAACAGGCGTCTTGAATTTTGGCAGACACAAACTTATTAAACCCAGTGACCTTTAAAATAACCAAATCATAGAAAAATACTTTATTTTTGACAAAATCCTGTTCTTGATAGAATTTTGTTAGAGAAAGATTTTCTTTTTAATAATTTTTCAGCGATATTATTGGTCTGACTGTTAGGTTTCAGCCAATTTCCCGCCGTAAGTTTGTTTCTCTCTGACTTTTATATGCATATTTTCATGGTAATTGTTCAGATTAGCTCTTTTTTTATGGTGCCTAGACGTTTTTAAATTTAAGTGCAGTAGCAAACTGGCCTTAGTATCTCATCAATTTAAAGTTGAGCTGGGTATGCTAAAAGTTTCTTTTCTTGCACTTCTCGAAATTTTCATCCTGCTAAATGCTTTCGAGCCAAATTTAATATGCAAAAATTTAAATGCAATGTCAATCGCTATCTAGAGTAATCAGCGTGACAGTAGATAGCGATTGAGATTGCAGTTAAATTTTTGCAGTTAACTGAAAAGCATCGAGCAGGAAGAGAGTTTCTCAAGCGAGAAGTGCGAGAAAAGAAACTGTTAGCATAGAATTTGTGGCTACATCACAAGTCGGAGAAACTAAAATAAAACAAGTAAAAAAAATTCAAATACCTGGGAAGGGTTTTGATAGAGGATCGAAAATACGACACGGAGATCCAAATACGAATTGGCATGGCCAAAGACGCACTACAGAACCTAACCAGAGTACTGAAAAACAGAAAAATCTCATTAGAAACAAAGAATAGATTGCTGGATTGCTATGTGATATCTGTCCTTCTGTATGGAAGTGAATGTCGGACGATCTCATCAAAGATGAAGGCAGCAGAAATATAGTTTTTCAGAAGGATGCTGAGGATACCATGGACAGAGCACGTGTGCAACGATGAGGTGTTGGAAAGATTGCAAACGAGAAGAAAACTGATAATAAATATTAAGAAGTAACAAATGAGATTCCTGGGACACGTAATGAGGAAGGAGGGCCTGGAGAATTTAATACTCACAGGTCGGATAAAGAGGAGAGACCGGGGAAAGCAGCGCGAGACGTACTTGTGAGCAAATGGATGGCGTAGCGGGGTTTAGAAGAGATACCAAAAGAAAAAATATTGAAAACTACAAGAGGCAGAGCCAAGTAGAAGTCTATGATCGCCTACGTCCTGAGAGGGCACGGCACATGAAGAAGATCTAACTAGCTCAACTGTAAATTGATGAGATATCGATGCCATCCTGATTACTTATTTCTCTTAAGTAAAAATTTTTCTTCCTGATTCTTCCACACCTGGTAACCTCTTGTATCATAGTGGCTTTACGGCCTTGCTTGAGGTGAAAATCTATTAAAAAGACAGCTAGTGAGACAGAGAAAGTGAAGGAAAAGGCGATGAAAGACACCCGATATTGAGAAAGGAAAAAAAAGAGAATTGGGATCAAAAATATGATTGATCAATCCTAGAATAAAACGAGGATGCAAAATGACTGGAGAAAAAGCAAATCACTGCTTCTGTAACGGTAACGTGTCATTGGTTATATCAGAGCCAAAATCAAAGGCTCAATCTGTTTTTCTTCCACCACGTTACTCATATAGCTTGAGGCAAGGCTGTTCCCTTCACCCAAGATTGTGGCATCAGTTTACGGGAGAATGGGGTTGGTAAGCTTAAGTGAAATTATCGCTATCTAAATAATCATGCCTGTGGACTAAAAGGAACCTCTTCCGCATCACGGACTGCCGACAAGATACTCGGTCAGTTTTTCTCCTAATCTAAGTTCGCAGACGCAAATTGTCTGCAAATACTTCTATTTCTTTATTGATATTTTTCTATTTGGATATTAAATATATATTTAGATAGTACAGGTAGTTTTGTCTCGTTCTCTGTAAAGGTTGTCGCTCAGCTCGTTAACTCATTTAGCACTGATCCTCCATAAACGTGAGGTTGCATCCTGGCAAATTACTGTAGATATAATCATCACAAGAGCGATGTATGCATAAATGAAGAGAAAACGATATGTATATAGAGAGAGAGATAGTGGGGAGTGCATGCGTGTGTAAATGTGTACTTAATCATCACACTCACAGAGAAAACATACCTCTGTCACTGAATAATACATAACAATTCCCATCATGAAGTTGCTGGAACAATATTCGTTACAAATGACTGTATACATATTTTATACCTACGTTGGTGCCTATGTGATCTAAAATGCAGTAAAATAATATTATTTATGAGGCAGTGTTATTAGTAAATAAATTCTTTGGGAGACAAAGGCTTTTCACGCAAGCTCAAAAGTTGAAAAAAAAGTAGACAAACTTTTTTTCTGTGGCGTTTAGGTTTGATGAAAAAAAAACAATAAGTATGAATAACAATTGGATACGATTGATGAACCCAAGGAGAAAAAACAAAACAAATGAAAGAAAGAAAGAAAGAAAGAAAGAAAGAAAGAAAGAAAATATTGTTAAAGGTAGTATAAAAATATATTGAAGATAAATATATTAAGAAAGAAAGAATGAAAGAAAGAAAAAGGTATGTGAAAATAAAGAAGGAACATATTGAAAATAGAAAAACGTTATGAAAGATATACTGAGAAAGAAATATTATAAAAGAAAGAAAGAAAATACAGCAAAAGAAAAAAGAAAGAAAGAAAGAAAGAAAGAAAATATTGTTGAAGATACCTTATAAATATACAGAAGTTGAATATACTGAGAAAAAAGTAAGATTTCTAAAAAGAAAGAAAATACTGCGAAAGAAAGGAAGAAACACAAAGAAAAAAGAAAGAAAGAAAGAAAGAAAATATTGTTGAAGATACCATATTAATATACTGAAGTTAAATATACTGAGAACGAAAGAAAGATATCTAAAAAGAAAGAAAATACTGTGAAAGAAAGAAAGAAAGAAAATATTGTTGAAGATACCTTATAAATATATTAAAGTTAAATATACTGAGAAAGAAAGAAAGATTTCTAAAAAGAAAGAAAATACTGTGAAGGAAAGAAGGAAAGAAAGAAAGAAAGAAAGAAAGAAAGTAAGTATGTTAATTACCCAACACAAGGCTCTACAACCACTCAAAGTAGCGGGTTATTGAATAAGATTGTTAAAAATGGATAAAGGCTCTCCTGAGATTTGCAGGGGTTAAGGTTAAAACCTTCTCTGGGACGTCTATTCTACAAAGTGGTGGCTCTTGGGAATAAGTTGCCAAAAAGGATCTTTCTTCTTCCCAGCTGTGTAGGAATGAGAATGATGTAATAATGTGTATACGGCGGGTATTAGCTGCAAAGGTCTTAACCGGTGGAGCGAAGGAATATAGCGCGCCGAAACCTTTGCCATTTGGTGGATACCAACGCCATTGTGAAATGGGTCGCGATATCTGAGTGATTGCTTACTTTGACCCAAGTATAAACACGATCTTTATCCACCTTAAGTATAAACATAGTCGATGGCTACTTATATACTTCTTCTTCATGTGTCGTGTCCCTTCAGGACATAGGTGATCATGGACTTCCACTCTTAGTAATTTTTCTCTTAGTATCTCTTCCAAGACCCGCTATATCAACCATTTGCTCAAACCTAACAAGTACGTCTCGCGCTGCTTTCCCCTATCACTTCTTCCATTATTTGACATGTGAGTATCACGTTCTCCAGGTCCTCCTTCCTCATTACGTGTCCTAGGAACCTCATTTCTCTCTTCCTGGTTTTTCTTATCAGTTTTCCTTCTCATTTGCATCCTTTCCAACACCTCATCGTTCACACGTGCTCTGTCCATGGTATTCTCAGCATCTTTTTGTAAAACCACAATTCTGCTGCCTCAAGCCTCTCCTTCACCTTTGATGAGATCGTCCAGCATTTACTTCCATACAGAAGGACAGATATCACGTAACAATCCAGCACTCTTTTCCCACCAATACGACTACTTCTATACTCAAGCATTAACATCAATATGTTTTCCTGTAAACACAAGTATAACCATGACATATGTCTACCAAAGAACTCAAGAATATGCACGTTCTGTGTCAACCTATAAAATATATATAAGCATAATCTATATCAACCTACAGTCTTAAGTATATAATGACATATCTACTGATAGACTCAAGTTTAAACATGACATAAGCCAACATATACGTTCAACTGTAAACACAACCAAAGTCTATTCATGTATAATAGGCCGATTTCTACAAACAGACTAAAAATATAAGCAATATATCCATTCGACTATAGTCTCAAGTATAAACACGGCAATTATTGAGTCCTTAACGATGCAAGTCAGTCTCGCAGATCACAATTAGCGGTAGCCGATTTTCTAAGCGACACTTAGATGCGGCACAGGGACAAAAGTACGGAGTACCCAGTAAGGATCGAACTCACTACTCAGTTGTTATAGGTTCGAGTAAAACAAGCTTGTTAACCATTACACAAAGTCAAGGCGCCCTAGTGAAAGGTAGTCACTGAATATTTAATTCTCGGTGAGTAACTTAAAGCTTTTGGTATTGTGCCAAAATTAAGCAGTAAATAAAATGACACCTCATTATATTGCGGTGGTCAAGACGATGATCTAACTAATCATAACTACTGGGTATTGAGTTCGATCCTCGCTGGGTGGCCTTGTTTCAAAAGTAGTTCTTTGTTTGGTAAATACCTACTGACATCATTCAATTTTAACATATCCTATGATTAATCGTTCATCTCGATACAAATAGATTTACCTCAATAGGTGTGCGATGAACTACATATTTATATTTGTAATTTGTAGTAAAGTCATTACTAAAGATATTGAAAGTGAAGACTAACACTAACTTTGTTGGGAAAATATTTTCAGCAATAAGTCAGTCAGTTAAGTGCCTTACGTGATACACGCTTTAGTGATCATGTTTCGAAAAAGACATGACTGACGAGGCAGATTATTTTCCCGAGTAGGTCACCATTACTTTCTGCGGTAGACGGGTTGACAACCAAAGCTATAGAACCCAATCTGTCCTGTTATTTGACCCATAGCTGGAGGGGAGAGACGGATTAATACCTTTCCCAAGTGTATTTGCGCGTAAGAGAATGCAAGGAATTCAACTAGAATTCAACAATAAGTAAAAGAAAATAAAACAAGTAAAAATCAAACAAACAAGTAAATAAGATATGGTTGGATGGAATCGATCTATATGCAATATATATATATATATATATATATATATATATAATCAATCCTAAAATCAAATTTGCCATTTTCAGTACGCATTATTTAACTTATTAAAAAATAAAAAAGGGAGCCCAAAATAACCAATACAGTTTGAGGTTACTAAAATCAAGCAGGTACACAAATTTAAATACCTGGAAAGTGTTCTAACAGAAAAAGGAAGGTGCAACGCAGATCCGAAGGAGAATTGGTATGGCCAAGGATGCATTACAGAGGCTGATTAGGGTTTTGAGTGACAGGAAAATATCGCTGGAAACAAAGAAGAAAGTATGTGATATCTGCTTTTTAATATGACACTGAATGCTGGGCAATCTTATCAAAGATGAAGGAAAAACTTGAAGCAGCTGAAATGTGGTTCTACAGAAGGATGCTGCGGATATTATGAACCGAGCATGTGAGCAATGATGAAGTTTTTGAGTAGATGAAAACGAAAAAGAAAACTAATATTGAACATGGAGAGGATGATAACGAAAAAAAACTAATGGTTAACATCACGAAAATACAACTGAAATTCATGAGACATATAATGTTTCCTCATTAGGGCTTAGAGAATCTGATACTCACAGGTTAGAAGGAAAAGAAAGACAGAGGAATGCAACTCATAACATATTGATGGGTTCGAACAAATGGATAGCAGAGTGGGATTTGGATGGGATAACAAGAGAAAGCGTGCCACTAGGGATAGGAAGACGTGGAAGGCCATGATCGCCTACGTCCTGAAGGAATACGGCACAAAGAAGAAGAAAAACGATTATAAGAATTAATAATATTAAATTCATATTGTAACTGCCTAAATCGCTTTTTTTTATGTTATGTCTCCTCAGGACATAAATGTCCATGATTATTCACAGAGAGGGTTTTTAATTCTTTGACAATGAGTTCTGGGCACCAGGAGACATTAGTTTGCTTATGTTTAAAGTATGTCTAGAAACCAGGAAAAGAGCACGAAAAAAATTAAATGAAAAATATTTAATAATTCCGTTGGTCTTCCATTAAGTACATAAAAAATTACAACTGTCCAAATAAACGCCTTATATGTGTGTATGTACATATGTATGCACGCGCGTGTGTATGAACATAGATAGATAGATAGATAGATAGATAGATAGATAGATAGATAGATAGAAACAGTTGGCAGATAAATCCACAATTCATAGTAACTGCCAAATTAACGTCTCATGAATTTATATCTACAAACGCTCTCTCCCTAATTGGACACTTTTTCCAATACATGTAACAAATATATATATATATATATATATATATATATATATATATATATATATATATAGTAAGAGAGAGAGTGGGGAGACAGACAGACAAACAGACATGCAAATTTTCAAGGAAATCACCAAGACATTATAACTTCCATTTTAATGCCTTACAACATCTAATTCAGCAAACGCTCTGTTCCCATAAATATAACATATTCAATATATATTACGTCTATAGCACGACTCGAAGTTTCATGCACTACGCAATCATCAGGTGCATATTATGAACTGACTGTTTCTAGATTTGAATATATATTTTTGGTTAAGTCCGTTAAAAATTATCTTTGTTTAAGTCCGTTAAAAATTATAAGTCTGGAATGCCCCTAATTTATTAAACAAAAGAAATGAATTAATGATCACATGCAAACAGAGAAATAAATATCTGCTTAAATGCTTAAACCCTAACATAGAACCACATTTTCACTTCTTTCTTTTCAATTATTTATTTATTTGTGTATTTATTTCTTTTCACTATCTTTTATTGTTTACTATATATATATATATATATATATACTATTATTTTTTTGGTATTTTTTCAGTGCCTTCGTCCACAAAAAATAAATAAACAAAAGTAACACCCCTTATAATTTATTTACGTATTAAATCGGCACAAATCTTTTCCTTTTTACCTCATACGATTTAAATAAACAATTTCATTTTTAAGTTTCGGTATAAACCAATTTAAATTACAGATTTAATAAATGAAAATATTGACACCCCTGATTTATAATGAACTCACTACTCCGTTGTAATAGATTCTAGCAAGGCAAGCTTACTAACCATTACACCAAGCAGATAGATAGATAGATAGATAGATAGATAGATAGATAGATAGATAGATAGATAGATAGATAGATAGATAGATAGATCTTTTATTTACCTTCCCACCCGTCAGAGTTAATTAGCTTAACACCAGTGCGATCTCAAATTGAGAAGACAGTCTCCAGCTTTATCTCGAATTATTTCTACCACACGCGCATGAAAATGCGATCCTTGTGTTTTATCTTTGTAGCGAAATTCCGGCTCCATTTGTTTGCGTTACACTCATAACCTCAGATAAAGTAAGACTCGGCTTGACAATTTAATAAAATTAAGGAGTAAGAAACACAGGTTAGAAAGCAATACTGAAAATATGGGCATTGACGTAAGTGTATATAATCTTCTTCTACATGCCATGTTTCTTCGAGTCATTGGCGATCATGGTTCTCCACAATTTCCTGTCCATTTTAGCACTTAGTAAATTTTATTTTCTTCCCAATCTCTCTTAACCCTTGTTCTGATAGCCATTTGCACAAGCTCGCTAAGTAGATTATGCGCTGTTTTTCCTCTTGCCTTCAATATGTCCTATGAGTGTCAATTTTTCTTACTCGTCTTTTCTCATTATGTTCCCTACTGTTAACTATTTCTTCCTTATCTTATAACACGTATTCTAGCTGGTAATAAAATTACTCTACCCGTGACGTGTGTAAAAGTTCCTTGGTGACCAACTCCAACGGTTTTCGTTCTTTATTGAATAGTCTAGACGAGTTCATTTGTCACCATTAATGACTTCAGAACAATATAAAAATCAGTTCTCTAAAACATGTTCAGTCGATGGTATTCTCAGCATGCTTTTGTAGAACCATATTTCTGTTGCTTAAAGTCGCTTTACCACCTGCAAGAAGTCCAACACTCACTTTTATATAACTGGACACTCGTATCCAACGACGGCTGTCTCCTTGGCTGGCTAGTCCCCTTGTTAACGCTTGTTTGTTCAACACCCATGGACCCTACTTGTGGTTTATATTACAACTAAGCTGCGCGGACCTTAGTTACAGTTTCTGGGAGAGAGCACGTTATCTAGCATAAACAAAGCATCGATCACGGTCACGATAACTTCATGCTAGTGCAACCATTGACTGTTCCATATTTCCGTTGCTTAAGTCTCTTCTCCATTTGAAAGGAGTCCAACACTGACTATCATATGTATAGCTGGCCACTCGTAGCCAAAAATGGCTGTCTCCATGGCCGGCTAGTCCCGTTGTAAACAAACGCTTGTTTGTTCAACACCAACAAATCCTACCTGTATTTTTTTTTATTGCAACTACGCTGAGTGGACCTTAGTTATAGTTTCTGGGAGACAGTGTATTATTTAACGTGAACAAGGCCTCAATCACGATGACCTGGTGCTAGTACAACCATCGACAGTTCCACATTTCCGTTGCTTATAGTCTCCTCTCTGTCTGCGAGAAGTCCAACACTCACTGTCATATGTATAACTAGATACTGGTAATCAAGAATGGCTGCCTCATTAGCTGGTTAGTCACGTTGTAAATGATTGTTTGTTCAACACCCACGGATCTTACCTGCGTTTTCTGTTGCAACCATGGCCGTATCTGACTACCGGGCACACCGGGCACGGTCCGGGCCGATCCGTACAATCATAGTGAAAAACCGAGCAAAGAAAAATGTCTTTGTCAGAAATCAAACTGAACAATTCACAAAGAAAGAAAGAAAGAAAGAAAGAAAGAAAGAAAGAAAGAAAGAAAGAAAGAAAAACGAAGAAAACATCCGAATGAACACAGTAAAAATCTGTTTGTTTATTTATTAATTTTGGGAGAAAAGACTGGTTATACTCAGAAAGTCCGAACCCGATTTCCTGCTTTCCTTCACGTTCTGTGGCTAATTTCCATTGGAATAGCCGAAAAAGTCCGCAAAAATCATAGTTTCTGGAAACGGATGACACTGATGACGTCAACTAATAAATCCCGGCATTTTTCTCTGCGCCCGGTGTTTTTTTTTTTTAGCAGCAGCTACTGCCCTGGTTGCAACTACGCTGAGCGGATCTTAGTTACAGTTTCTGGGGTAAAACGCGTTATCTAGCGTGAGCAAAGACTTGATTGCTATGATTTTGTGCTAGTACAACCATAGAAGGTTACGTCAACTCAATTTCAATAAAAAGGCCTCGGTCAACCCGTGCTATAGTTTTCAGACACTTTTCATTGCTTTCTCCAGGCCGACAAATCGACGATGGTGAGATTTGAACCCGAACTTCATTGTCAGAAAGCGAACGTTTTAACCATTCACTGTCATATAGGAAGACTAATGTTATGCAACAATCCAGCACACTTTTTTCTAATTAGTTTAACATCCGTCAGATGTCACATTGAGAAGACAGTTTCCAGATTGATTTCGAATTTTTTCTACCATACGCGAACGTTCCTTTGATGACCGGTAAGGCCAGCTGTCGAAAGTCTTTTTATATCTTCATGCAGGAAGAAGACAAAATATCTTTTGACTCATTTGGTGAAGATGATATTTGTATAACGATTTCTTCAAAGGCAGCTTCCGATTCCCCGCTGTTCTTATTAATAAACATGACCAACCTATCTTTGAAAATTCTGCATTAACTGACAGACTAAACCGGGAAACGCGTAAGATATTTGTAAGATACCACAAAATAGTGTTATGTTCTTGTGTTTGTTTTTTGTTTTTTTGTTTTTTTGTTTTTTTCATTTTTTTCTTAAATGGAATCTTTCGTTTGACATGAAACAGAAAATTGAAATATTTTTTGAAAAATTATGTAAGGTATAAAATCTGTAACATTAAACATTTAATTCTGAAATTATCATTATTTACAGTCGGGCTAATATCCTTATCTTTGTCCGTCGTACCTTCTAATCTCTTCAGGTGTTTGTCGATCTGGATAATCTTCGAGGATTTTCAAAATGAACAAGTCTACAGAATATATTGTTCGCATTTGACTTCTCTTGTCTTGCTTAATCGTTCTGTTTCCAATGAGTCAGATTATATTCGTACTACTCTGCACAGAAATTGAACACACAGTTATTATTTTACCAAATTTACTAAATAAAACCATAAACTCTAAAATTCACAAAACAATGTTCTAAGCTATTTTCATTCTCAACAAAGAAGAATCATATCTAAAGAAAGGATTGATTTATTTTACAGCTTATCAACCATTTGAAGGTTATTTAAAGCCAGAAAATATTTTTAGACTGTAAGAGTTTTTTAAGACAATAATAATTTACTGATACTTCGTCTTCTATGTGCTATGTCCTTTCCGGACGTAAGCGATCATGGCCTCCACGTTTCCTCAATCCTGATGGCTTTTAGCATGCTTTCTACTGTTACCTCACCTAAACACCGCTCCGCCATCCACTTGCTCACGCCTGTCAAATATGTTACCCACTACTTTCCCCTGTCTCGCATTTTCTTTATCTAGCCTGTGGGTACCAGATTCTCCAAGATCTCCTTCTTCATTACATATCCCAGGAACTTTAACTGTCTCTTCATGATGCTCAGTGTTAATTTTCTTTTCGTTCCCATCTTTTCTAAAACATCATTATTGATAACATGCTCGATCCATAATATCCGCAGCATCCTCCTGTAGAACCACATTTCAGTTGCTTCAATTTTTTCCTTCATCTTTGATGGGATTTTCCAGCATTCACCGCCATACGGAAGAACAGACATCACATAGCAGTCTAGCGAAATTTTCTTTGTTTCTAGCGAAATTTTCTTGTCTCTCAATACCCTATTCAGCATCTGAATTGCGCCCTTCGCCATGATAATTCGCCTTCGGAATTCAGTGTTGCACTTTCCGTTTTCTCTTAGAACACTTACCAGGTATTTAAATTTTTGTAACTACTTGATTTTAGTATCCCCCACCTGTAATTTGCATTTTAGGCTCCTCTGTTTGCTGATGATCAAACATTCGGTTTTCTTGTAGTTTATTTGTAGTTTATTTTATTAGTTTCGAATTTCTGTAGCTACCTTCTTTAGAAAGTCTTGTTGTTTCCTTTCCGGGCCTGTTATCAGTACTATATCATCTGTGTATCTTATATTGTTCCGATGAAGAATCCTGGCATAAATTCTAGGGTCCTCATAATAGTCTCACTGTACAAGTTGAATAGATCCGGTAAAATGACACATTCTTCTCTTACGGCCCTTTGTGTCTTTTTATATCTGATGAATTCATTTCCTGTCCATATGCAGACGGTTTACTGCCAGTAGAAGTTCTTGATTACTCTCATGTCTTTCCCAAATATGTCGATGTTGCCGAGCATTTCTAACAATTCTTTGTAGCGTACTTTGACGAATGCCTTTGCATAATCTATAAAACATAGGTAAACGTCCTTTTTCACTTGTATTGAACTTTCACCCTACAAATTAACACATAACTGGGGGAGATGAGATAGATTCATACTTTTCCCAGGGGTATTTGCGTGAAAGAGAATAGTACGAACCCGACTAGAATTGGAACCCAGCTCTCCGATTTCCAGTTCCCAGTAGTTATCCATCACACTAACACACATCCAAACTTTCAGCATTTGGTATTTCCAAGCGGTCGCCCATCTAGGTACTGCCCAGGCTCGGTGTTGCTTGATTTCGTTGATCGTACGAAAACTGGCGTTTCAAAATGATATAGTCTTAAAACGGCAATCTTTCCTAGACTTTAGCGTGCACAGTCTCAAGGTAACGGTCCAGAGACACCTGTTGCTCATGTCGTTCCTTCCCGGGCGAGTGACAAGTTTTGGAGTAAAATGTTCCCTTTACGCACTTGGTGCTAACAGTTGCCGGATGACGGTCAGATGATACCTGTCATTTGCTGTGCACTATTGGACCCATTTTTCTCTTCGTTCATTGCGAACTCCTAATCCGAAGTTGCCGGTCATATCTCCTTCCCTCTCTTTACCTACCTTGGCATTCAAGTCATCCATTATGATCCTAATTTCTTGGCTTTTGGCACTGAGACTTGGCATTGTCCAGTATGGAGTAGAATGATTCTATTTCTTCCTCAGTGCTTTGAGTTGTTGGTGTATAAACTACAGGACAAATTTAGAACACAAGAGGCAGTGAGGAACACCACTATCTGCATAATTTTGTACAAATTGATGGCAGGACAGAGACGAGACTGAGAAGCATAGTAAGGGGACAAAGATAGAAAGAATAAGAATTTATAAAGAATCATGATTGTCCACGTCCTAAAATAAGAAAACTTTTTTCCAACTTCTTAGAATACCAAGACCTGATCATAAGAGCAAAAAGAAAGAAAATTAAGATAAAAATTGCACTTACACATGAATAACCTAAAGCCTAAAGCCGTATTTTCACATAACAGAGGATAAAAAAGTGTAGCGATGTCAGTTGTTTAATATCTTGTTAAAAGAAAATATCTTGTTAAAGGAAACATCTTAAAGATGTTACAGAAATTATTTTGATAGATTTTTTTTGTTTTTTGTTTTTTTGTCAAAGATCAGCTGAGTGAAAGCGGACCGTACAAAAACCTTCTCATCAGACCCTATTAAAGGAAACCAACTGAGTGAAACATTCTTCATTATTTTTTCAGACGAAAGCTAATGAGAAAAAGAAAGCTTGTTATCTGTAAGAAAGTAGTCTTATAGCTTTCTCTGTCCCTAGTACACGAAAATAGAGTGTTCATGTATCTTAATGACTGATTAATCTTTTATTAATGAAACTAGCGATGAAGTATCGGTTAGAGGAATAGGCTTCTGGAAATAGTAATAAATTAGTGATAGGCTCGCAATGTTGTTTCTTGAAATAGCACTATAGTAGTGTTACGCCAGGAAATAGCGATAGAGCAGCGATTGGCTTGCAAAGTTTTTTTCTGAAAATAGCGATAGGATTGCAACTAGAAAAAGGAACAGAATAGCAATAGTCTCATAATGTTGCTTCTGGAAATATCAGAAGATTGGCAATAGGCAAGCAACGTTGCTTCTGGAAATAGCGACAGCTTAGCAATTGACTTGCAACGTTTCTTCGAAAAATAGCTATAAAGTAGACACAGACTCGCAACGTTGCTTCTAGAAATAGCTACAGTGCAACGAGAAGATTACAACGCTACTTTCAGAAATAGCTGGCAGACTAGCGATTAGCTTTTGAGCGTTTTGTCTGGGAAAAGCAATAAAGTGGCGATTGGCTAGTGATATTCTTGAAATAAAAAAGTAGTGATAGTCTTACAACATTTCTTCTGGAAACTGTGCTAGAGTAGCGATTGGCTTTCTAGAAACAGTAATATGCTAGTGATAGGCTCTTAACGTTTTTTGTTTTTTTTGTTTTTTGTTTTTTGTTTTTGTTTTTGTTTTTTCGAGAAATAACAGTAGAGAGGTGATAGGCTTAGGCATTATGCATGGAAATAACAATAGAGATTGGCTTACAACGATTTTTCTGGAAATAGCGATAAAGTAGCTATAGGCTTACGGCATTATGGCTGGAAATAACAATAGAGTAGATATTGGCTTACAATGATTTTTTCTGGAAATTTTTCTATAAACTCACAACATTGTCTCGATAAACACCATTAGAGTACGATTCGATCGCAACGTTGTTTTCAGAAGCAACAGTAGTGTAGCGATTCACTCGCAACTTTGCTTCTGGAAATAGTGGTAGAATACAGATAGGCTTGCAAATTTTAATCTGGAAATAACGATAAAGTAGCCATAGGCTTGCAACGTTGCTTCTGTAAACAGTAGTAGAATAACAATAGGCTTGTAACGCTTCTGCTGGAAATTGTGATAGTATAGCTATATGCTTGCAATGTTCCGTCTGTGAGAAAGTGGCTGCAGAATGAAGATTATTACTTCTGTCGTGAGTTCAATCCTCACTGGAATTTTTATATCGATAAAATTGCACTAAACTTAAGCTAAGTTTGATAAATATAAAGAGAAAAAACTCTTCAAAAAGAAATTTAAAATCAAATTCAAGCGAGCAAATCTGTTGTGCTCGCATTATGTAACTGATCGAATTCGTTCCTTGTAATTTAATTTTTTAAATGAAAAGCCATGCCTCATGCCTCTTGTAAAAATCTGGAAAGTATGCAAATCAATACAATGAAGAGAACGTGTGCCTTTTCCCAAATGAGATCAGAATTCCCGAGATTTGAATAAGAGAACAGAGTTGACTTTATTTCATTATGAAAACGTTTCAAATTCTAATTAATACTTCAAACACGCAGTAACCAGTTTAGGTTTTAATTATCGGATCAGTTAAAAAAAAAAAAGAAGAAAAATAAAGAAAGGAAATAGCAAATGCAACATGGTTCTTATAGAGTTTAATTTAAACGGCAACAGCCGTGGGTGGAAAGAGAAAGAATACGCTCTCTATCTGTCTGTCTGTCTGTCTTTCTTCTTTCTTCTCTTTATCTCTCTCCATTTCTCCTACTGCTTCCGTTGGTTGCTGATAACATCTGGACTTATGGAAATGTGGCTGAAGATTCTGCGACTTCTAGCGAACAGCGACCGAACGATAGAGCGTTCTACTTCAAATGCCTTCGAAGTCCAAAATCACTCACAAATTATTGTGACCAACATGCATGTGATTCAACCCATTTCCTTAACTACTATTTTTATTATTTTAAATCTTATCTGACTAGTGGGCACGTGCCTTCTAAAATGAAGGCAAAATATATATTGATGTACCTACTATTGAGTATCTTACATTAAAACATAAAAAAAATTAATCCCAAACCCCTGAAGATGAAAGGAGAGGAATATATATATATATATATATATATATATATATATATATATATGAATGGTAGACTTAAAAAAAACAGTAGCTACTCACGAATCTACGCATCGTTCATTCAGTAATGAATATAAACACTCTCGGCTACTGATGAGTGTTTACATTGTATATAACACGCTAAAGTCCGCCTTCCTCCACCGAGCGCCCATAGCTCAGAGGTAGAATCACTGATGTCAGTTCGGTCGGGTTTCAATCCTGGCTAGAAACAATCGGATGTCTAATAGTATTGATGGGCTGTGATACAACGAAACAGATCTATCTGCGAATGACTATATATATATATATATATACAAAAAATTGCAAGACAGTCTTTATTAAAATAAAGGGGATATATATATATTCTTCACTAATCGACGACATATTTATTGCAAAAAATAAAATAATAAGGCACGGTTCAAGATCAAACATACGCTTAATAACTGGTAGTAAATAGAATGACCTAATCATATATATATATATATATATATATATCTTGTCTATTATAATAATGGCCGTACTGTACTTTTTGTATACATCAAACGAAATTTATTTGTTTGTATATATATATATATATCAAATAAAACTTCGAAAATGACATGTGTCGTATGATCATTTCTGCAAAGTATGTTCGCTTCGTCAGAAATCTTTTTATTATGGAAAAATGCAAAAAGGTTTCATACACCGGGAGTTCAATTAAAAAGAAGGAAAAGGAAATAAATAAGGAATAAAAGTGAAAGAGTGCGTTAAAAATTAGAGGGAAGATTATGTTAGAAGATTGGCGTCTAAACGCTGTTTCAGAGGGTTGGGAAGAGGGAGGGAAAACAAAGAGTGATAAAAAATGCATTTAAACTCGATCTTTGAAAAGGACATTTAAAGATTACATATGTATAATGAAATAAAAAATAAGCGTGTCCACAGGAACAGAAGTGGGGAAAGGAAAACGGGAAATGAAGGGAAAAAGGAAAAAACGAAAAAGGGGATATAAAAACGTTATAGGAGATTGTGGGGAGAGAAAGAAAAGAAAAAAAGAAAAAGACAGAGAAGAGAAAAATGTGCGTTGAATATGCAGACGTGACAGTTGTTAGACAGGAAGGTTGGGAAGAATGGAACAGATACATAAAAAGGGAAAAGAAAAAAGGGTGAAAGGAAAAATAGTAGGAAAAAAAGTAGAAAACATGGCATATTATTCGGCTTAGTCAAAAGTTTCCAAAAATGTTACGTTTAGAATAAAATAGGGCCTGACTACTGTTGAGATCAAATTAATTTACGTTCAAATCTAGCACAGGAATAAAAAGAAAAAGCGGGAAAAAGAAAGATGATATTAGTGGGAGAAATAAACAAAAAAATTTTAAAATATATAAAAATATATGTAAATACATAAAAAAGTAAAATAATACCTCAAGACTGAGAAATTAACTGTCTGGGGAACCATAAAAATATAGCAAGTTGTAAGTTAAATTATAGTTACTTCTAAGCGGCACTGATAGATCAGTACAGCATATGATATGCGCAAAATACTTAATTGACAATTGAAAAAATTATATTATATTTAATTAAAGTAAAATTAAAATTAGAAAATAACAATACAGATAAAAATAAAATAAATTATAAGAAAGAAAATATTGAATTTTAAAATAAAATGAAAGATAAAAATATAAAAATATCATAATATATTATGTTAAAAAATCCATACATACATAAGCATATATCCATACATACACACACACTTCTACATACAATTACATAAACATATATACATATATATACACATGCATATATATATATACACACACGCATACATGCATACACTCACAGACATGCACACAAATATATCCCCACGAAAAAACACATGTATGCACTCATATAAATTCCTACACTCACATACCCATACATATACATATACATATCAGTCAGTTAAGTGCCATGCGCGATACACGCTTGGGCGATCATGTCTCGAAAGAGACATGACTGACCGGGCAGAAGATTATCCCGCAGTAGGTTGCCATTGCTTTCTGCGGTAGACTGGTTGCCGACCAAGGCTATAGAACCCAATCTGTCCTATTATTTAACCCATAACTGGAGGGAAGGGACGGATTAATACCTTTCCCAAGGGTATTTGCGCGTAAGTGAATGCAAGGAATTCAACTGGAATTCGAACTCGGTTCCTCGATTTCTCGTTCCGAGCTGATATCCATTGCACCACAACGATAGAGAAATAATAAAGATTATTACAGAGAAAAGGGGAAGTATCTCTGACGATGGAATTTAGAAAAATAAAATTTAATTTTTAATTTAAGGATTATAATTAAAATTTATATTAAAGATTTTAAATATAATTAAATAATAAATATATAGATACAAAGAAGGAATAGAGATACAAAGAAGGAATAGAGTTAAACAATATATTAACAAAACATATACAAAATGAGAAGGTCACCAGCGTGACTCTTTGGTCCGGCCGCCAGAGCGATCTGCTGGAATAGACTTCTGCCACAAAGCAGAAACTACTGCTTATTTATAGTTGGAAGAGTTCGTGTGTGCATGGGTAAATTACCAGAACTATAAAGGCATCTTCCCGATATGATCAAATTTGTTTAGGGTCTATAATTCTACTTAAAATACCTAATATGTATGGTGCCTACAAGATCAGTGACTTGGGCTGAATCATATGCCCCCATGACAACATCAAAAATATCACAAGGAACTTTTGGCCAGGTAGAATGATCAAAGATTTTTTAACAGCTAAAATAATTTTAATTACTCCATCTGTGATCTCTGCGTGATTTTTTGCAAAGTTTATACAATTATCTAGAAGTTTTTTTGAGATCGAAGAATAAAAGTATCCGATATAAAATTTAAGGAAAATGAATTTAGAATTTTCTTTAATGTTGTTGAACCACTTAATTGCATCGGAAAAGTCCTTCCAGACATTGGGGTGGAGTGTGGATTGTAATATTTCAATTATTCTTTTTAAGATTTCTTTAGAAACTAACCTTAATTCACTTTTAGTGGGATTAATTAACCTAGTTTGTAATTTATTTTGAAAATTGAGTTCATGATCCTTAAATAAAATGTAAGCTTCCTTAGTAGAATCCCTTCCTATCCCATTAGTAATATCTAAATCACAGGCAAAATTGGCCGTATCTCTGTCTATATCAGATATTGTGTTGTCAGATCTATCTATTTTGTAATTGCTAGTAATTATATTTATAAGAAGCATAATGTAGTGTGAGGGATCGCACTTGTAGATATTATTTGATTCATCATACATACATATATATATATATATATATATATATAGAGAGAGAGAGAGAGAGAGAGAGAGAGAGAGAGATTTTATGATGTATGTTAGTCTGTTTTAGTATACTTTCCATAAGCAAAGGCGAGATTGGGAAAAATCCGGGGTGCAAGTTGATGTTTTGGTAGTACTGGATGGCGGCGCTCTCGAGAAGTATTCTTCTGAACAAATTGCTTACTCTTTTTGTGTGGCATTTTTAAAATCGAAATTGTGGTTGAATTTATTTCTGTGGATCACTAAGACATTTGTTAGATTATTATTAGTGATGTCTCTTTTTTGTTCATATATACGTTTTTCTTTAGATTTCTACTTGTTTCTCCGATGTACATGGAAGAACAATCCCGCCATTTTATGCCGTATACACCTGCTTGTTCATCATTATGATTTCGGTTATTTTTAGATCTGATAATGTCCATAGTAGTTTTCGAGGTAGTTGTTAATATGTGTGTGTGTTTTTATATGAGATAAACTGTTTTGGATATTAGATGCAATGGTAGTATTATCACTAATAATAATAATATAACAAATGCATTAGTGATTCACAGAAATGAATTCAACCACAATTTCGATTTTAAAAATATCACACTAATAAAAAGAATATGCAATTTGTTCAGGAGAAAAGTTCTCGAGAGCGCCGCCAGCCAGTACAACCAAAACATCATACATAATAGAAAGTCCAAAGAAAACGGTTGAATTCCCTTCATTTTAACATCTCGTGACTTTTCACTACACATGAAGGGATTCTAAAACTAATATATATATATATGCGGTAGATTGGTTGCCAACCAAGACTATAGAAACCAATTTGTCCTGCTATTCAACACATATCTGGATGTAGAAGTGATGGATTTATGAATTTGACTGAAACTTGTCTCTTCGATTCCTCATTCCAAGTCGATTTTCATTACATCTCAACGCACATCACTACTCTTGCATTACCTGAAAAAAAAACAAAATGCTGTCGATGGCCGAAACCACCATTACAGGCAGATTTTTTCTGTTAAGTACCTTTTGTGACCAATTTTCTTGAGCAGTTCTCAGCACTGAGAACTCATTACCCAGAATCTGAGAGAGCAAATATTGGACGCCAAATAATTGGTATTAAAACATTGCCTCTAGTCTTTGCTTCATCTGTGCCCCAGATAGGAGAACCTACATTAGATAACAGTTCCGTACTATTTTCTTTGTTTCTAAGGAAACTTTTCCTGTTTCTCAATTCTTTGCTAAGCTTTTGCAAGGATTTCGATGTCTTATTTTCCGCACTGTTGCAATGCTTTTTTTTTTTTTAGCGTTTTCTGTTATTCTTTTATAAGATTTGTCTCATCATACATGGTATTAGAAAACACCAAGTCGATAGGCTCTTCGACTCATCGCGCAAACGGTTCGAATTCGGAAATAAATTAAACTTGTGATATTAAAATAGTGTACCGCTATCACTCAGAGAACACATTAAGACGAAGGTTTGGAGAATGTAACACTCACAAAACATACCTGAAAATGAACTACGAGCTATACATGTTTAGAGTAAACTACCATCAGCATGACTGAATACTAACTTCCAAGCGGACAACACTTTACCCGTTCTCGGGCTCATGATTCTTCTTCTTTCGGTTGTGTGCCTTCAGGACTTTAGCGATCATGGCTCTCCTAAATGTCCTGCCCTTTATAGCTCTTGTTGCGTTCCTTAAATCTTATAAATTCCTCGCTTTGTAAAACATAAAGAAACAATTTCTGCATTTAATGAAAAACATTTTCTTAAATACAATATGGCACGCAATTGGTCAGTGTAACGTAAATCTGTGTAAATATCTTAGTAAAACACTCGTACATATAATTTCATTGTTCATATTGAAAGTATCTTTGAAAGAGTTGTACAGTTGACGTAATCTGCATTGTAATATGCTTTATGTTCTTAATCGAGTTATAGAAAATTCTAAAAGCTACATACTTAAATAATCATATCGGTTTTCACGGGTGCGATGGTCATCAGCAAAAAGAGGAGACAAATATGCCAGCTGCAAGTTGAAGAATCGAAAATAAAACAAGTAAAAACATTCAAATACCTTGGAAGTGTTTTGACAGAGGATGAAAAGTGCGACATGAAGATCCAAAGACGTATTGGTATGGCCAAAGACGCATTTCAGAAGCTAACCAGAGTACTGAAAGACCGGAAAATCTAATTAGAATCAAAGAAAAGAGTGTTGGATTGCTATGTGATATCTGTCCTTCTGTACGAAAGTGAATACTGGACGATCTCATCAAAGATAAAGGAGAGTCTTGTGGCAGCAGAAATGTAGTTTTACAGAAGGATGCTGAGGATACCATGGAGAGAGCAACGATGAGGTGTTGGAAAGGAGGCAAACGAGAAGAAAACTGATAATAAATATCAGGAAGAAACAAATGAGGATTGTGGGACACGTAATGAGGAAGGAGGGCATGGAGAACTTGACACTCATAGGTCGGATAAATGGAAGGAGAGACAAGGGAAAGCAGCGCGAGACGTACTTGTTAAGTCTGAGTAAATGGTTGACGGAGCGGGGCTCAGAAGAGATACCAAGAGAAAAATTATACCAAGAGAAAAATTATTGAGAGACAGAAGTCTAACGTCTTGAAGAGACACGGCACATGAAGAAGAAGAAGATGTTAACCGGGTTCCAGAAGGGAGTTTTAAAACACCGTTAAGATTTTTCATATCCTCCTAAGTTATTTTTTTTTGTTTTTTTGTTTTTGTTTTTGTTCTTTGTTTTTTATTTTTTGGTTTTGGTTGTTTTTATAATCATATTGCCCCAAGCAATGCATTTTACTGCCACTGTTTTGCAGAGGGGGGTTACATAGGAGATAAGTTATGAGAAACAGTGACAGGTTATAGGGGGTGTCAGAAAGTGGGTAAGAGAAGGATGAGAATACTGATAAGAGTGGAGTGGACGGAGAAGGGAGCATGAGAGAGAGGATGCAGGTTAGTGTGATAGGAGATGACTATTGACTTTACATTTAAATTCTTGGAGATTATAGGCTATCGGGAAAGTAAGTAAACGGAAGGGAATTCCACGGGCAGGAAGTGCGAGGAAAGAAGCTGATGGAGTAGAATTTACGTTTACAATTTATTAGTTTTACAGTAAAAGAGTGGGACCTAGTTGCTAATCTTGTGACCCGAGTAAATTTATATATAGGAGGCACCAGTGAGCAAAGTTCATCGGAGCAGAATCCGTGAAAGTATTTGTAGAAGAGACACAAGGAAATCGCATTGCGCCGGTGAGAAAGTGACTGTATCTGAGCTGCCATGTCTGGATCTATTACATTACAGATTCTCCGCTGGATTTTGTCAAGGAAACCTAGGTGAATAGCAGTCGCACCCTACCTGATTTTCTAACAAAATTTAATGAAACCGGTTTTATGCAATGTACTTAACAGTTTATCAATTATCAAGTCTCACCGATTAATAAAAAAGCTGATATGAAAGGAGATAGATTCATGCCTTTTACTTCCGCGTAAAGGAATGTAACGAACCCAATTAAATTTGGAACTTAGCTCTCTAATGAAAACTTCCAAGTCATTGTCAATAGCACCATCAACACAACTAAGTTTACAACACCTAAGCGGTCACTCATGTAGGTACAGACGAGGCTTGACGTTGCCTAACTTTAGTGATTGTACAGAAACCTGTGTTTCAACATAAATATTACGTAAAACTGCATAAATTATCAGACACAACTATTGTACGTATAAATTGGATTATCACCTATTGACGATAATCACAGGCGGCGAAATATTGAATTACCGTCTGCTGACGATACTCCCGAGCAATGCGAGATTTTAAAGACAATCGCTGTTTCCCTTTAGGACTTTCGTAGTGACAAGACGTTTTCTTCTCGCTCTGTTGGCATATACAGGATGTCCATAAAGTCCGTGTACAAATTTAAAAAATTAAATACAAATAAATTTATACATTTTTTGAAGTGCACACGAAATTTATGGACACCCTGTAAGTACCTCAGCGACATCTACCGATGGCTGCTTTGAAGTCTTCACATTTAATTTCATATTTCATTTTCCTATTTGTAACATGTCCGTTTAATATATTTATTAATACTTGAGTCTTAAAATTCCATATATTGTGTGTATTAGCTTTCCTGGACTCACACGAGTCCGCCAATATTGTTTCCGGGAAAAAATGGACATTAAACTTTTACTAAAAAATGTTCACACCTCACATCAAATATTTTGATTTCCGCAATAATATCTTTTCATTGAGAAGATTTTTAGAAATGACGCTTTCGATAAAATCTGCACTGAAATTTAATTTACTTTGTATTCATAATCGAAGCGTAGAAAAATTTCCAAAGCTTGATACGTAAATAATCATATCAGTTTTGATGGGTACTATGTTAACGGAGTGGTCATCACTGGCTTTTAAAACACAGTTGGGTTTTTCCATGCCTGTCTAAGTCGTTGATTTTTTTTTTTAGTTTTGTTTTTTCTGATGAACAAAATTTCATGAAATATTTGTTATCTGATACACTTTACAGGTTGTCAATTTTTAATTTCTTAAATCCCTAAAGTAGCAAAAGTGAAACGTGCGAGAATCGTTAAATTATAGATAAAATTCGACAAATTATAGACAGCCAAAGGTTGACAAATTTTCGACTACAAATTAAACCAATCATAACATTAAAATGAGTTTTTCTCTCTTTCTCTCAATCTCTCTCTTTCTCTTTCTCTTCCTCTCTCTCTCTCTCTTTCCCTCTTTCGCAAGCACACTCTTATCACGTAGGTTTCGTTATTTATAGTGAAAACTGTCTTTAAAATAGTAAAAATAGGCAAGATTCTTTATTTCTAATTTTAACTTTATAGCTAACAAGATAACATGTTGATAGGAAACTTAACGCGGACTCGAGGAATGATTTGTTTGAGCATTTATCTAACTTCGTCCAGTAAAAAAAGTGACTTTCTTTACGGCCAAAGGGATCTACGAATGTTTGCCTAAATTTGATATTCCTTAAATCGATGTTTTTCTTAAGAATTATAACGGTATGATACATAAATATAGACAGACTAGCAGTATAGCCCGGCGTTGCTCGGGTGTAATGAAAGCTTTAAAACTAATCCCTGGTCCTGGAGCTCAGACTCTTTGAATATTGGTACGAAAGACTAAAAAGCAATAGTTGTTTCCAGTTAAAGCGAAACCGTAGACTGAAAGAAAAATGAATGGATGTAAGTCATATTTTGATTTCCTGTTATCGATATCAAATAAGTTTTTTTCGTCGTAAACTGAATTTCGAAGGCTAAATAAGTCCCCTGAGTAAATGGTATCATGGCTGAGACTAAGAACTACAATTATACCTACTTAGAGCCAAACCCGAAGCAAAAGCTAAAATAAAAGGACTGAAAAAAATACAGACATACAGGCAGATAAACAGGCACACACACAAACATCTTGCCTTTTTAATTTCTTTGCAAATCTATTTTAAAAGAAAAATAGACTGATTTTTTTCTCCAGTTTCGAAAAGGATTTTTTTGTTGCTGAGGTGATGTGTTATCCCCTGTGGGAATTTCATATCGAAATGGTCATTCAACATCCTTGAATTAATCCTAGTTAATTTATATTTGCTCTGTAATATTTTATTACATGGAGCTCTCTTCCTATATCATTTTTTTAATATTAAAATAAAATTTTAATATTAATTAGGATCGGGTTTTTGAAATTTACCTTCCTGCTTTTTCTGCTTTGATTAAAATATATATATATATATATATATATATATATATATATATATTATCGATTTTATGCACTATTGTAAGTACTGCAACCTTGAAACTTCTGAATATCGCTTCTTATGTCTTTGTCTATGAGTGTATCAAATTTAATTAAAATCGGACCATTCCTTCTATAACCCGATTTTTTTCGATTATCGATTTTCGATATTTATCGGTGGTACCTCGACACAAAAGCTAGCTAAGGACATTCGCAGACGCTTATAATACAACTGTGTAAATTTTCAAGAAAATCGGTTCAGCCGTTTCGGAGTCTATAGGTAACGGACACACACACGCACACAGAGACACACACACAGAGACAAAGTTCCATTTATAAATAAGTTTAGATATTTTTGTTAATAGCATATCCTTTCAAGATGTAAGCAAACGTGGCTCTCCACAGATTCTGTTTCTTTATTATCTGTGGCATGGATATGCGGGTACGCTGGAAGTGTGTAAGATAGTAACTCAGGGCGGGAAATCTGAGGAATGTGTTCGAGTATCAGTTGAGTTCCGTTACATTCATTTTTGAGCAAATAGGAAATTGGGAAAGGTATGAATTCCCATAGCCATAGTTTAAATGGTAGAGCTGCATGCACTATTCAGCCTTGGGTGACAACCAGTCCAGGAGAAGAAAGATTCTGAGTTTAAAACCTTATGCAGCTCTGCAGAGTGCAAGACAACTCAAAACCGCCAACTGGGCGCCGGGGCAACTCGGGAATGAGGCAACTCAGGACTGAGGCGACTCAGCACCGAAAAAAACAATTATTTTCTAACCAAATAAAAGTAATTTATTAAGAGTTAAAATCTTAATATTTTTCTTTAAATAAGGAAAAAAACCTTTTTACTCGTGCAACCAGACTGGCAACTGGGTCCCACCCATTCACAGTCAGGTTAGCCAAATGCAGACGACAATTCTACTCCTGCAGCTTCTTCTCTCGCACTTCCCGCCTGTGGAACTCGCTCTCGTATTCTTGCTTTCCTGACGGATACAACCTCCAGAAATTTAAATGCAAAGTCAATACTCATCTACTAACCACTGGACTCTAGCTCTCTCCCCACGCTCGTATAACCTTCCCTTTCTCTCCACCTATGTATCTGTCATCGCACCTGCTTTCTCAGCTTTCTATTGTTCCTTTCTAACTAGTTTGTACTCCTCACTCTTTTCTAATTAATCATTTTACATTTATGTAGCCCCCTGCATATCAGTGGCGTTTTCGCCTTGCTCGGGTGAAATGATTAAAAAAAATTTGTAAATCCAAGTAACTGGAAAGTTGTTTAAAAAACAGACCTAGGTGATGTTCAAGCGTGGCTGCCTCGGATGTGGATAAACGTCTGGCTATATTCTAAAGCGTATACGAGTTAAATTATATTTGTGCCCTTTTAACGATCCCAAGTTGTCTATTCGTGCAGGTCAGCATGACATCATCGACCGTATAAAAAACGAATAAAACCCAGTATGAATTAACGTACGAATACAAAAAAATAATTGGTACTTGATGAGTTGAAAACTTGAACCTTGAATTAGCCTATACTGTACTGGTATAATCCAGTAATCAAATGAGCACATGGTGTTCCTTGGGGATCCCTAAAAAGTTGAATAGATTTGTAAATGCTATTAATATCAGTTATAAGAACAGATAGAATGAAGTCTTTTCTGTTAATCAACCCCAAAATGTTAATTCATCCTAAAATAAAAACAACTTATATTTACTAAAATTTACACCAAATTATCTGAGAGCGAGGTTTTTCCATTAGACTCTTTTTGATTTAAAATTGGTAACTTCTTGGGGTGAATTAATATCCGCGATCAGAAATTTTACATTATTTGGTTGAATTAACAGAAAAGATTCGAGAGAATGGTGATTTTTCTAAGTGCAGCTGAGATGTTGCACAAGGCCGAAAATATCGGTCAAACCCACTACTCAATGATTCTAGCAAGACAAACTTGTTAACCATTACATCATGCCAAGGTGCCCAAAGATCCGAAAGAATGTATTAATGGGAGGAAATAAAACAATTAAAGCACCAAAATCACGCGAATAGGGAAAATTTAAATATATAGTAAATGTTTTAATAAAAGACGGAAAACGCAATAGCGAAATCAGATGGCATTATTATTATTATTATTATTATTATTATTATTATTATTATTATTATTATTATGTCACTTTTCATCATATTTCGATTTCTGCTATGGTCGCACTACCAACCAAATCTGCGCGAAGACCTAAGGCAGGTCGTGGCGTGTCGTTATGGCTCCATTTCATGTTTTTTTTTTTTATCTCTCCCATCATCTCTAGCGTTACATAGATAAAGTTTTCCTTAGTGTGTGGGCTGTACTTAGTAAAACAATTTTTTGTATATCTCTTAAACTGGGGTTTCCAGGGATTCTTTCAATGTGTTGTTTTGTTCCATTTTTTATCATTCCAAGTGCACCTACTATCACTGGCACAACTCTTGTTTTCAATTTCCACATTTTTTCTATTTCAATTTCCAGGTCTTTATATTTTGACAGTTTTTCAAATTCTTTGGTTGCTATGTTACAATCCGCTAGACAAACCATATCAATTAATAGACAAGTTTATTCTTTCTGGTTTTTAAAAATAATGTCCGGCCTATTTGCTTCAATTTTTCTTTCTGTGTAGATGGTGTAATCCCATAGAATGGTGACATCTTCTATTTCTTTAACCGATGCTGGGTGATGTTCATACCAGTGATTGTTTACAGATTTTCCATGGTGTTTGCACATTGTCCAATGTAAATATTGCCACTCTATCGTGGCGATTTTTATATTCATTTGGGGCAAGTACAGAACACCCTGAGATTAGATGGTCTATTGTTTCTTGATTTTTATCACAAAACCTGCATTTTGGATTCATATTATTATGTATAATATTTGCCTGAAAGTTTCTAGTGAAAAGAATTTGGTCTTGCGCTGCAAGAATAAAGCCTTCAGTCTCAGACTTTAATCCGTAACCATCGATGAGTATTAACTTCATCAACATTGGATTTATTGGCACGTTCTGGATATTGGCCATGCAGAGGTTTGTCTTGCCCGCGTTGTTTCATCTGTTCAAGAGCTTTATCCTTGGTTTTCATTTTCATATTTTTTGCCGCAATAGTTGGTTCTTGGCTTCTGTTTTGCTTTTCTAGAGAATTTACTAACTGTAAATCTTGTTTGTATTTTCTGCCTTCTTTTATTATTGAATATTTTTTCTTGCTTTCTTCATGTTGCCTTACTAATTGTATCATCCAGTCCTTTGTTGTTTCTATGTATGTTAGCAAGTCAATAGTTGTTGTCTTGTATGACAATTCTAGCTGAATAAGACTTCTTCCACCTTCTTTATGGGGTATGTATAGACGGTCTACATCAGCCTTTGATGATGCATCTTATGCTTAGAAAGAAGCTTTCTTGTTTTAGAATCCATTCGTCTGATGTCGTTTAGAGTCCAGTTTAAGATGTTGAAACTATATTGGACAACTGGGATTGCAAGACTATTCATGGGCATAATTCTGTTCGGAGAATTCAATGAGCCGTGTCCCTTCAGGACATTAGCGATAATGTTTCTTCACAATTTCATGTCCCTTGTACCTCTCACCAACTTTTATCAAATTGCCATCTCTCCCTAGCATTCACCTAAGCACGCCAAGTAGCTAATGCGTCGTTTTCCTTTGTCTCTCTTACCTTCAATTTGTCCTGTGAGTATTAAATTTACCAATAACTCCTTAAGTGTTTGTCTATATTTCTGAAATGAGATAGTATTTACCCTATTTACATTATTAAAACTATTGTCCTCATCTTTGTTGACATGAAACTACGAAGGATATATATGCTAAGCTACAAAAATCTCCTTAGCCGACCTAGCATAGAAATGAATACAGTATGAGAACCAATAATACGGAGATCTAGAGAAAACCATTAGCGTCAAAAAGATTACAATATGAGCTCTGGTAAAAAAAATTCAAGTGAAAAACATTATCAAAAATTGCAATATGAACTCTGGTAAGAAATGATTACTGAAACATTAGGTTTATAAATCCCAAAAATTCACTTGCTGTTGTCCTCAAGGGCATATGTCTCAGTGGATATAGACGTTGGTTAGTTCCCAAAGAGTTGGAGGGTGAACAAATAACTTAGAGAGTTAGGTTAAAGAGAGATAACCAGAATTTGCTTCGCAGAAGGAATCAGAATAATAATGTAAAGAATGCAATCATTCCTCCCTCATTATGTATCCTAGAAACCTCAATGTCTCTTCCTGATGTTAATATTAATGTATTTTTGTTACCATTGTCTCTAGAACTTCGTCCTTGTTCACATGTTCTGTCCATGGTATTTCCAGCATCCTTCTGAAGAACGGCATTTCTGTTGCATGAACTCTCTTCTTTATCTGTGAGGAGATTGTCCAACATTCACTACCATTCTTTGTTTCTAACGATATTTTTTCTGTTTACTAATAATTTGCTCAACTTATTCTAATACGTTTTTGGAAGTCCGCGTTGCAGTATACCAAAATTAAGCAAGTAAGAAAATGTAAATATCCAGGAAGTATTTTAATAGTAGACGGAAAATGTGATGCGAAATCCGAAGACATTAGAAGAATGAAAGAGCAAACTAAAAGCTAAGTAAAGTATTTTGAAACAGAAAATTTCATTATAAAGAAAAGAATGCTGAACTCTTATATCATTTTAGTCCACACCCCTATAAGGCAGCAAACACTGGACAATCTCTTCACAGCTGAAGAGTAAATTTTAAGCAATAGAGATGTGGTTCGACAGAAGGATGTTGAGAATGCTATGGACTGAACGTAAGTAACGAAACAGTTTTAATGAAAATAGAAACAAAAGAGACATTTATACTTAGAATCAGAAAGAGATAGTTGAAAGTTCTAGGGCACATAATGAGGAAAAAGAGTTTAAAGATTTTCATACTCATAGTTCATACTGAAGGCAAGAGGGATAGAAGAAAGTAGCAAGTAGCCTACTTAAAGTGTTTGTGTAAATGGATAGGCGAACAGGGGTTCGGAGAGACATAAAAAGACAACAATAAATAGTAGCTGTAATGGACAAGACGTTGTAGAGAGCAATTTGGTCACGTACTAAAGAGACATAGCCCACACGATATAAAAATACCTTTCTTTATCAACACGAAATTACTAAAGTCTGGGAAAGATTACCAGCTTACCGGCATATGACGTTGAAACATCGGTCCCCGTACGATCTCCAAAGTTAAGCAACGTCGAGTCTGACCATTACCTAGATAGGTTCTGTAAGCATGGATGTGCGGGTGAGGTAATCTATGACACATCAAAATTGGATGTCAGAGAACCGAGTTTGTTGTATTCACTTACACGCAAAAACCCTTGGAAGGTATGATTTATTTATTTATTTATTTTATAATCGTTTCATCCAAAGCAAAGCAATACTGCCACTGGTGTGCAGGGGGTTATATAAGAGGAGAGTGAAGAGAAAGACGAACTGGTCACAGGGGGTGTCAGAGAATGGCTAAGAGAAAGATAGAAACACTGATGTAAAGAGAGCTGCGTGAGAGTTGAGCAGAAAAAGAAAACAGAGTACACGGGAAAGGATGGAAGTCAAAGAGATGGCAATTGACATTGCATTTAAACTCTTGGAGATTGTAACTATCAGAGAAGTAAGTATACAGAAGGAAGTTCCACAGGCGAAAACTTTTGGGAAAAGAAGCTGATGGAGTAGAAGTTGCGGTTACATTTGATTCTTTTCACTGTAAAAGGGTGGGACCTAATTGCCAGTCTAGTACCCGGAATAGATTTATAATTTTGTTGTAAATTCTCAGGAACAAAAAAAGTATTTTGTCATTTGTTTCCATCATATAATGGAAAGTCATCCTTTTTATATTATTGATAAAAGTGAAATCGCTACAAACTTGAAATATTGTAAGTGTCAGATCAGTCAGTTAAGTGCCATACTTGATCATGTCTCGAAAAGAGACATGCCAGAAGACTTTCCCCGCACTAGGTTGCCATTACTTTCTGCGGTAGACTGGTTGCCAACCAAGGCTATAGAATCCAATCTGTTCTGCTTTTTATCCCGTAGCTAATAAAAGAAGCAACGGATTCATACCTTTCCTAAGGTTATTCGTGCGTATAAGAATGCAACTAGTTCAACCAGAATTCGAACTCGGCCCTCCAACTTCACATTCCGAGCCGATAACCACTGCACCACAACGCACAAGTGGCAGCTTTTTGTGCCAAAAAACTAACAACGAACATTGTTTTGTAATCAAAATTTCATTTTGGGTAAAATTTGTGCAAAAGAAGGATAAAAACGAATTCAAAATCATGCAATCTTTTTAAAAAAATAAACAATTTCAAATTTGTAAATCTCAACTCGTTTATTCATAATTCATTCACATGCCCAAAAAATAACTTCCACGGAAATTCGCGCGCAAATATCTCAAGTCTATTTCCCATAAAATTTCAGCTCGTGAAAAATTTTAGTAGTGGTGTGAGAATATTCATAGACAGAATGCTTCGTAGCAATAGGAGGTCTACCATCTTAAGGAATGATATTGTTAAAAGACTGGTGTTTACTTCTTAAGGGTATCTAGCCACAAATATCCGCGAAGACGTTTACAAATTTTTGCTTAGTTATCTCTACGGTCAGACATCATCGCAACGGTGCCTTTAAAGACGTAAGAAGCATTTGTTCAGTAAGTTCAGGAAAAGATCTCCACTATATTCCAGCATATGTTTTTTAGAAAACAAAGACACGCACGGTTAAAAAAATTCCTTGTTGTTGACCAAGCCACGCTGAAAAATATATATGCAACCTTGACATATCATTTAAAAATATCTGTACAGCCCATGTACAGTATGAACATTACTGTAATATTATTGTAAATATAATTGTAAATATGTAATATTTTGAAGAAATAGTAAAAAAATAACTTTAAATCTACTAAAGCCGAATATGAGACACTGAGTGAGGATCAAACTCATTGCTAACTGATCTAACGAGACAATCTTTCGAACAATTACACCACGTCGAAATGCATGAACTTCGTATGTTTTCATTTTGTGATTTCTTTCTTGTTTATTGTCGTTATATTTTCCAGAAAGCTTTATATTTTTACATTATTATTTAAACAAACAGCTTACTAGTTTTAGCCTGTGAAAATTTTACGGCTTTCTTATTTTGATATTCTGATGAATCTTATTTCTTCAGTTACTGATTGTAATTCTATGATCATAGAATATCCATAGAAATTCCCCTACTGCATCATTTTATATTTGAAGTTATAGTTGGTTATCCTTTATAATGAAGTGTATTTGTGTGTTGAAACAGATTAACTGAATTTGACCTTGTTAGTAGATAGCCCACTATAAGGGGAGTATAAAACAAGAAAATCAAATTGTGTATAGAAACAACATATATATATATATATATATATATATATATATATATATATATATATATATATATATCAGTTAAGTTTTTTTTACAAATAAAAGTAATGTCTTTTGGTTGGTACAAAGATCGTTAAAATGTTCGTAGCAATAAATGCCGAAAAGAGTTTGTGCGTATGTACGTGTGAGCGTTCGTTTGTTAAGAGTGTCTTTGAAGTCTCCGCTCAGTCCATCTGGTAAGTGACTCAGTGAACAATGAAGAAGAAGATAAGGGGGAAAGGAGAGGCAACGTAATACGATCGCTTGACGTGGTCAAGGGACGTGTTAATTATGCTCGTATTTTCTCAACTGTGTTTGTTTCCTTGTGTCATCCTTTTATTTCGTCTTTGGGGCTCCGAGTCATTTGGAAATTCACACTCAGATTTAATTCTGGGCTTTCCATTGGAAAATAAATAAAATTCACGTCGGCTCGCGAAAAGAGTCAGTAAAAGGAATTTGATATTTATTTATTTTTGGTTTTCCACCGGAACATCTGCGTGGAGCCTAGATGCGCAAAGACCAGTTTTGGTCATTTGCTATCAGGACCTCTGAGGGCAAACATCCGGTCCGACGCTTGCTCGGTATCACCACAAAGTTGACAACTTTAACAAAATATTGCAAAAACAATCATAAATATAAAGTTCTTTCTCTTCTTCGTTCATGTCATTCCTCTTTGCTTGCATTCGTTCTCTGTTATATTTACAGATTGCGTGTCTGTCTTCTGCTCGTAATCTTTCTCGTCTTCTTCTCTGCTGTTCTCTTGCTGCCTATTTTGTTGTCTTATTCTTTCTTCCATTACAAGGATTTTCTCCGGAAATATGATGCTTTTACAAAATACATTTAATTTCATTTATTACTGCAAAAGTGTGACACGCATAGATACCTAGATAGGTATTACTGTATTATAATATAATGACTACTCTGTTGTTCAGAGCGAGAACTGAAGGACCGATAAGATAAAATAAATAAAAATAAACTGATTAAAAGTGTTTTTTAGTTGAAGAAGAATAAAGATGAAGACAGCGAAGAAAGACTTGAAATTATTATTTAAAGCACAAAAACGCTATGAGTACAATAATACTCTTTTTCTCTTTCTCTCTCTTATTCACTCCCTCTTCCCCCCCCCACACACACACACTCTCTCGCTCTCGCTCTCTCTCTTTCTTTTTCTCTTTATAATAAACGGTATATATACACAGTAATTCGCTTTTCTTTTTATATTTCCTGTTCAACGTTTTCTTTTATTTATCATGCGTGTTTGTGTGTATGTCGTCTATCGTTCCTATGATTAATCTTTTGTGTCTGTGTGTGCGTTCATATCTCTTTTTAGAACGTGCCACACGTAGGTACTACAGTATTAATATATAGATAATTAAAATCGGAGCTGTCACTCGATTTCAATTACTTTTAAATGAATAAGTAAAATCAAGGAGAGTGCTTGAATAAATACCGTTTTTCAGTTTTATCAGTTTAGTAGTCATAAAATCAGTTTAACTGTCATGGTAAAAAACGTAGGCCAGTCTGAAAAAAGGTCGCAAATGTTTAGCACCAAACAAGAATCGAACCCTGTTCACAACTCACTGCGGGACAACGCATTCGTGGTACAAATCTACTCAACTGATCAGAAGTAAAGTCACGTCGTCTGCTTTTCAGCAAAACCATTTCTGCGGGTGGAAAGCTGAATAATTGCTGGCTGGGTAATCAACAGAAAGAATAGTCACCCAGAGTGAACTATCGGATATCCGGCTGACGCAACATGCCGTTTTTAACAATCGAAAAAATGGCTAGCTGACCGGCCAGTGTCTGTTCGCAATGTTCAAGATGTCAAACGTCTTAGATGGTTTTTGTAGAGAAAGAAATCGAACAGCAAGTGGCTTTTGTGAAAGTGTGCAAGACATTTCGTAAATTGTTCTGATGTGTCAATGGGACAAGGTTGAAGCTGAACAAAATAAAATTAAATAGCAATACTGAGTTCGAGATCTAGCGTTTTATTCTTATTCGTATTTTTATTCATTCATTTCTTCATTTATTTCCCTATTGGTGGTCTGATGATAAAGTTAAGCATTAGTTAATCCTACCACCATAGCTTTTTTTTCTTTTAAGATCAGTTTGACTCGGTTAACTTGAATTCAATTGTAAGAAGACAGTGTATACAGTTGTCAGCAAAAAGAGCAGTACAGAATATGAACTACGAACTGGAGACATCAAAAACAAAGCAAGCAGGAAATGCTAAATATCTAGAAAATATTATAACGAGGAATGAAAATACGATACCGAATCAGCAGGCTCACTGAAATAGGGAAATATACCTTTCATAAGTTAAGCAAAGAAAAGGGAAAATAGTTCTGGAATATAATGTAATATATCTCCTGCTCAATGACAGTGAATGTTGGGTAATCTCCTCACAAATGAAGAAGAGGTATAAAGCAACAGAAATATGGTTCTACAGAAGGATGCTGAAACAGAACATAGGAGTAAAGAAGATTTAGGGGAAATGGTAACGAAAGGGACAGCTAACCTTAGAACCAGAAAGTTAGAATTTTTAAGGGTACATAATGAGGAAAGAGGGTTTGGAGAATCAGACACACAGAACATATTAAAGGCAAGAAGGACAGAGAAAAACGGCGAATGACCTACCTAACGAACTTGCAAATGATTATCTAAACAAGGATTAGGACACACAACAAAAAAGAAAACTTATTGAAACTTCAAATGACAGGAACTTGTGGAGAGGCATGATCAACCACGTCCTGAATGAACACAGCATATGAAAGAATATGATCTCTGGGAAAAAAAAACGTTCAGTTATATTTTTTACGGACGGAAAGTGCGATGTTGAATTACGAAGACGCATTTCAATAGCGAAAAATGTTTTTCCAAAGCTAAGCAAAGTAATCAGAAACAGGAAAATTCGCTTATAAACAACAACAAAAAATGTACTGAACTGTGACATAATAACAATTATCCTATATGGCAGTAAATGCTGGAGAGTCTCCTTACAAATGAAGAAAAGAGACTTGAAGCACCAGAAATGTGGTTCTACAGAAGGATGCTGAAGATACCATGAACCGAACATGCGAACAACGACGAAGTTTTATATAAAATGGAGATAAAAAGGATACTTATGATTAACATCGGAATGAGATCGTTTCTAGGGCAGAGAGAGGAAAGAGGACTTGGAAAATTTGATACTCCGAGGACAGGACAAGAAAACAACGCACAAACTACCTGGCAAGTTTTGAGTAAATGAAAGGTGGAATATGGTTTAGCAGAGATAACATAAATAATAAAATCTATTAAGAGCTACAAAGTACGAAATGTTGTGGACAGCCATTATCGGCAACGTTTTCAAGGGACACAGTACATGGAAGAAATAAGAATACTTCTGATGTTGTCACATTTAAAGAAATCTCTAATCTTTCTAAAAGAGTTATTATATGTAAAACTGAAAATTTAACAGGCTAGATTTCAGTTTTATATATCTAAATCATTTTTTTTTCATAATTTTAACCCAAACAAGGCAGGACTGTCACTGGTAAGCAAGGGGTTACAGTGAAAGAAAAAAACAAGGTACAGTGGATTTTGAAGAAAGGATAAGAGATGAATGGGATTCAAGATAGAAAATGACAATTGTCGTTGCATTTAAACAACTGGAGATTGTAGCTATCAGGGAAGCAAATAAACGAAAGGGAGTTCCACAAATGGGAAATGCGAGAAAAGAAACTATTAAAGTAGAAGAGGAGGTTGGATTTAATTATTTCGACGGTAAAAGGGTGGGACCTTGATGCCAATCTAGTAACCCGCATAAATTCATGTCGCCGGAAAACCAGGGAATATTTGTAGAAAAAACAGAGGAAAGCTGCATCACATCAGTGAGAAAGTGACTGAAGTCGGACTGCCAAGTCATGATAGAATACATTTCAGATACTCCTTTGGATTTTGTTGAAACTCTCGGGGTGAATAGCAGGAGCATTTGACCAGATATGACAACAATTTCTCCGTTCAATGCACGGAGAAATGACAGATTCATACATGTGCAAAATGGATTCTGACGAGAAAAAATGTCTTGCCTGACACAGTAACCAATCTTCTTATAAATAAATGCAGATTAAATAGAAATAAATATAGATTCAACGTAGTCGTTCCACTTCGAGTCGAAGTGAAGCGAAGGAGGCGCAGTGTGTTGCTCTCTAAGAGACTCGGATCATCCATTCTGATGGCAGGTAAGACAGTTTCTCCATGGTGGTTAAAGGAGAGTAGTTTCGTTTAGGAGACATTAAAATTTACATGGCGTTTCTTATACCATTCCATCACAGACTGGAGGACCTATTCAAGAGCAGCAGTGAGGTGTACTTTGCTAACGTTGGCAGATCTATTGAGACAGGAATAAATGGTGGTGCCGTCTACATAGATGCTTACTTGGGAATTAAATTCATATTTTCGTATATTTACATTAATGGATTATTTTAGAAGTCAATTTAACTTAAGTTCCTGGTCTCAGCACTTGATATTGCGTTCTCGCTGGTGGACAAAACTTCTTGTGCTGCGTTGGTTCTTCCATGTGCCGTGTCTATTCAGGAGTTGGCGATCATGCCTCTATGTAATGTCCTGTCCTTTGTAGCACTTAATGAATGTTGTATTTCCTAAGTCTTCTTCCGTGATCCATTTACTTAAGCTTGCAAGTTAGGTTATGCGTTGTTTTTTTCCGTCTCTCCTACTTTCTCTTCCCCACCGTCGAAATGTAGCCTCCCTTTGTCTGTTCTATAAATACTTTCATGGCTTCTGCTCAGACGAACTTAAGTCACTGATTGACGCGTTTTGTCATTTCCTGACTTGCTTTGGCGAGCGTCAGACTTTTTGTTTGCAAATAACCCATTTGGACTACTTTTATTTCACACAAAAGACCCCTCTTTGGTTTAGCTAAGTTTAATTTTATTTATCTTTTCGTTTTTCTTGCTTTGTTTTTTAATTTTATTTTCTAGCTTTTTGTATTTTAGTTTCGTATTTTTTTTGGCGGCCATATTTGTTTTTGTTTAGGTCGGCCGTCTTGAATTTATTTTTTGTTTCTCTTTTTTTTTCAGTATCCGTTTGGCCTTAAGTGCCATATTTATTTTTGTTTAAAAACTTTTCTTTTAATAGTAACTTTCATTTGAATTTTTGACCAAAAAAAAACCGTTTAATTTATTTTTTTTCCACTTTTCTTTTTAACCCCTCCCCATATTTCATTTACGGAGGTTGCCTTAGGCGACTTTTCGCTTTTTGTTTGACTTGCGTATTTATTTTCTTTGTGTAGTTTGTTTCATTGTTGTAAAGTTTATTCGTTGTACAAATTTAATTCGTTTATTCCTTTTTTGTAAACTTTATTTATCCCAGCAAAGTTTATTTTTTGCCCCTCCTCCTATTTTTAACGAGAGTAGCCTTTTTTAGGCAGCTCCTTTTTTTTATTTTTTTTTTTTTTTTTTTTTTTTTTTTTGTTTTATTTCTTTTTATTGTAACTTGTAAAGTTTATTCATTGTTTGTTTTCGTTTATTTTGGTAAACCTCTCTAGAGGCTTATCTTTTTGCCGTTTTAAGGCATTTTCTTAGTGTAGTTTTGGCCTTTAAAGGCTAGTGTTTTGGCCGTTATTGGCTAAACTTATTCTTTATCTATTTTAAAATCCTTCGGGGTTTGTTGTTTTTATTTTAAAACCGTTTCCTTGTCTTTCTTTGTTGCTTGTTTAGTTTGTGTTTTTATTTATTTTTATTTATATATATATATATTTTTTTCCATTTTTTTACTCCCGCCTTTTCCCACCCCTCCATATAAGTTAGATTGGTGGAAAAAAAAACAAAAAAGTGTTGAGTGGAGTTGTGAAACTTAAAAATGGCCGACACTAGTCGGTCAATAAAGAAAAAATTGAACTTTGACCCCCCCTTGGAAGGGCCCACCGGAAAAAACCGATGAGGCATTTCCCCCTCTTCCGGGAGAAGAGCATGGCAAAGAAAAAGACAAAGACAAAGAAATGAAAGCAACTATGGCCGAGAATGGCCAGAAAAACGTTGAAGAAAAAGACAAGACAACGAAAGATGCTGAGGCCGGGGAATCGCCCTGTGGCTGGAAGTCCCCTCCGAAATGCACGATCAATCTGGCGGAGTTCTTGGAGAGAGCTAAGAGCTACGCACACCTTGTCGTAGAAGGTGGGCTCTTGGAGGATCCCCAAGAATTAAAGAGGATTGGAAAAAAAATAGTGTCAGTCTTCGTGGTGGACAAGCGTACGCGCAAAATTTGTCGCAGCACGAAAGACATGGTGTTGAAAACACTACAGTCAAAGGGGTATAAGCCCTTAAGAATAGTTAAAGGTGCGGGCTTCTTCATGTGGGACATACTGCTACCCACGCCAGAAGATTGCATAAAATTGGCAACGGAAGACCTGATAATGAAAGATCTCATATTCAGATGTGAGTACGATGGCAAACGAAGGACCAAGGTAGCAGTGTATGAGGTTCCTCCTCAGGTCATCGGGGAGCATCTGGCTGCGTACTTTTCGCAGTTTGGCCAAATTTTAGATGCCTCCTGCGAAGACCTGACCGGGGGATGGTCTTTTGATATTATGATCAGCCGTGAAGACTTCGAGACTATCCCCAACTGTCTTGACGTAGGGGGCCTGAGCCTACCGGTAATAGTTACCGGTCGCAAACCGAAATGCTGGAGGTGCGGAGAGATTGGTCACCTCTCCTCCTCCTGCCCAGAGAAGAAGTCTTCTGGAAGCCAGGCCCCAGTCGACCAAAATCCCCCTCTGGCCGCTTCTGTTAAATCCGTCTCGCCCGTAGTGGGCATGCCAATACCCAGGACCGGTGCGGCAGTTACCCCGGTTGGGAACAAAAAAGGTCCCTCACCCCCCGGAAAACCATCACCAGCTGCAAGTGCAGCCACGGGGAAGGATAAGGGGGAGTGGCTGGTTGTTGGCAGGGCCAGGGGGAAGCGCCAAGCTGCGGAACCTCGGTCCCCGGAGACCCCAAAGACTAAAGGCACGTACAGCCCCACTCCCTCTACCAGCAAGAAGGGCGATGCCTCGGCCTGGTCTGCTCCTAAATTGGAAGACCTTAAGAAAGCATACGATCCTGGTTATGAAAAAACCCTAAAAATTAAGGAGCTGAAGAAACAGCTAGAGAAACGTTCTTTTCGGCCATCAGAAGAGCGCATAAAGCAACTAGAAAAACGTCGCTCGTGCCCCTCGGCCTCTGCCCCGTCCTCCCCTCAAAAGAAAAAGACGGAGAGACCGAAGAAAGTGCATTCTTCTCAACCCACGCCCAGGAAACCTTCCCCTCGAAGTCGAGATCCCAGCCCAATTATCAATTATTTCAGAGTCTCTCCCTGCCTCTCTCCCTGTCCCTCTCCTCCAAAACTGATGCCGCCTCCATTAAAAAGGCAAAGGAGTGCTTCATCGGAGGACAAAGAAACGCGCAAGAAGCCTGTAAAAGTGCCGTACAGACAAGGGGAGGACATCTGCCGTATTTCCCCGGCCCAGGCCGAAAGGGCCAAGGACTTTGGAAAGAGAATTAAACAACTTAACGCGCTCTTGGCAATGAAGAAGTGCGGGGACAAGGATGTGGAAGTGCCACAGAACTTCCTAACTGCTCAGAGGATATTAACAGTTATCCGCACGGAGTCGGGGGCGCGGCAGGTGTGGGGCATGGTCGAGGAGGCGGCCAAAGTAATATCCCTGACTCCACCAATCATCACTACAAAATCAGAAAGACTAACAAACTTGGAGAAATTTTGTTCAGGACGGGTCCCTGTTTTAGTTCACCCCTCCCTTTATAGGGCTCTAAAACTAACCTTTCCCTGGGATGTTGGCGGCGTCTCCTCTGACGGCACCATCAAGAATGAGATGGGCCATGGGTCCATGGGAGAGGCTGTCGGCATCCTTTCCCCGACCATGTTCTGTCCAGGACCCCAACCCTAATTACGTATCACAATGGCTTTATGGTTAGCAAGTATAAATGCCCGGGGGCTGAGGTCCGAGTCTCGGAGGGTGAGACTCACTCATGATCTCCAGCGCCTCGGTGTGGATGTTTGCTGTTTACAGGAGACCCGTTTTTCAGCTGGCGACCATGAGAGCATACTGTCTAGGGATTACGATCTCTTTTCAGCATGTTTTGATGGTCGTTCTAGAGGTGTCTCCTGGCTAGTGAGCAAGTCATTGAATGCGGTGTGTACGCTTGTCTTCGCGGATCCAGCGGGCAGGATTTGTGTGCTGGATATTACCATAAAGGAGAAGTCTTTTCGCCTCATTGGGGTTTATGCGCCCAATGTCCATGGGGAGCGTCCTGCTTTGTTTCGGCAGCTCGAGTCGTTCTTTGGAACATCGAGGCGGGTAATTTTAGCGGGGGATTGGAATGCCGTCCTTGACCCTGAGAAAGATCGGATAGGAGAAAGATCGGGTACTAACAACCCGGATGTGAAACCATTTCGGGAATTTGTCGACAGGAATGATCTTGTCGATAAATACCGAAATGAACACCCCCGGGAGGTAGTGTGGACTTGGACTAATAGGGGCAGCTCGGTTTCGAAGGTAAGCGCCAGCTACCTCGACCGAGTCCTAGTTAAGAGAGTCGACGTAGGGCTCTTAGGTTGTCCAAGTTTCCATTCGATAGTTTACACGGATCATAGGCTCGTCCGGGTTCGTGTAAACTTAGATAAGCCTAAGGTTAAGTTGGCTGGTTACTGGAAATTGAACGCGTCATTATTTGATAGCCAAGATTTCCAGCACCAGCTTTTACTAACACTAAAGCGGGAACTGACGGGGGCTGTGGTTGGGAATAAGTGGTGGGACACTCTAAAATCAAAACTTAGGTCGTTTGCTGCCGACTATAGTCGTCGGCTCAACTTAGCTAATTTAGCGGCGCAAACGGCAGTAGAAAAGAAAGTTGATCGGGCAGTTAAATCCCGTAATAGTGGGGACGTAGCCTTAGCTAGGGCCGAGCTGGCCTCCTTGCTTATCAAGAAGGATCAAGCTCTGGTAGTTAGGGCTAGGTTAAAAAGAATGTCTTCTGAGGCAACGAATATGGCCGCAGAATTGCGTGCAGAAGAAGCTAGGCGAGCAGTCAATCGGCATATCAAGGACATCACATTGCCGGATGGACGTACCGTGACTACAGACGTGGGTATATGTGGGGCTTTTCGGGATTACTTCCAGGATCTTTTCACCAGGGAGCCCGGTCTGAGTTCGGCTCAGTTCGATACCTATTTGGCTGACTTTCCCCGCCTCTCGGCGGCTGAAGCGGCTAGGTGCGAGGGGCCCATAACAGAGTCGGAAATCTGGGATGCGCTGAAATTGGTTGGCCGGGACAAAACTCCAGGATTGGATGGTCTTCCCTACGAACTGTACTTGAGGCAGTCGTCCGTTTTTGTTCCTCTGCTGGCTCTTGTTTATAACAACTGGATGAAGCAGGGGTCTATACCTCGACGCTTCACCAGGGGTGTAATCAAGTTGCTTCGCAAGAGCAAGGACGGTGGGGGTGGCATAGATAATTATCGGCCTTTAACGATGTTAAATACTGACTTAAAGATTTTTGCCAAGATCTTGGCCGGCCGTTTGCAGGCTGTCCTATCTAGTCTGATTGGCCCCGAGCAGACTTGTGCTGTGAAGGGCAGGACTATTCAGGACAACCTTCATTTGGTACGCCGGATCATCGAGAAAACCGACACTGAAGCCGCGCTGATCAATTTGGATCAGTCCAAGGCGTTCGATAGGGTTGACCATCGCTTCTTGGAATCTGTCCTTTCCGCCGCCGGTTTCGGGCCGTACTTTCGCACCTGGATCCGACTGCTGTATGAGTCCCCCGGTGCGCTGGTGGAAGTGAATGGGGTAAGATCGAAGCCCTTCACATTATCTCGCTCCATTCGTCAAGGTTGTCCACTTTCGCCTTTGCTTTACGTTCTTGCGTTGGAGCCTTTCCTTCGCAAGTTAAAGGCGAATCCGGTCCTTCGCGGAATTTCCCTACCTGGTGCTACCACCTCGGCCAGGTACTCCGCCTATGCTGACGACGTTTCGGTTTTTGTGTCGAGCAAAGCCGAGATTGACGAAGTTAGCAAAGAAATCAGATGCTATGAGACGGTGACAGGGGCCAAGATCAATCGCGATAAGTCTGTTGGCTTGCGATTGGGTGCGTGGAAGGGAGTTTCTCTTCCCGGACCTTTCCTCTGGACGGACGGGCCGATCAAGATTCTCGGCGTCTTTTTCGGTCCTGATCTCCAGTTGGAAATGAATTGGTCGGAGGTTCGAGAGAAGGCCGAGGGCGCAGTTCATCTGTGGACTCGGAGGAATCTTTCCTTAAAGGGGAGGGCGGAAGTATGTGCCTCGCACATCTACCCGATTCTCCTTTACCGACTCTCCGTACTTCCTCTCCCGTGTGCCATTCGTTTGGGATTGATTCAGCTCTTGTTCTCTTTCCTTTGGCGAGAAGGCAAGGCTCCCAAGGTGCGTCGCGAGATCTGTTACCTTCATCCATCTGAAGGCGGTCTGGGCATGCCTAGCGTTGAGATTCGTCAACATACGCTTCGCATTAGATTCCTGGATCGAATGTGTATGCTAGCGGATGAGAAAGGCGCCCTCGTTAAAGAGGACGTCCATAAAAACTTTCCATCCTTGAGAAGTGTGCATTTGTCGGAGGAAGAGGCCGGCCGTATTCCTCGTGGCGAATGCTCCTTCTATAAAGAATGTCGTTTGGCTCTCCAGTTTCTCTTGCGGGCTACGGATGGCCTCTCCAACGCCCAATCGTTGTCTCTTAGGGCATTATATCGGGTGTTAGTTAGGGGGGCCGTTCAAGATGAACTGATTGGCGAGCTCGGGCTTACGAAGCAGGAGGCTCGCTCCATATGGCCTTGGGCGCCTGGGTTGAAATGTCTCACTAACGATGAGGCATCACTCACCTGGCTGATGATTCGAAAGGCTCTCTGGGTAGGCAAGAAACTTCATGTAGCGGGCCTAACACCGAAATCAACCTGCGTGCGTTGTGGGCTGTCGGCGGAATCCGTCGATCATGCCTTCTTCCACTGCAGTGTTGTTGCGCCGCTATGTAAGTTCCTTGAAGATCTCATGGTTCGTATGCTGCGTGGAAAGTTCTTTGTCCTTGAGGCTAGTTCTGTTTGTAGCAATGTCGTACCTCCGTTATCTAGGGCTGAGCACTATGTGCTCTTTTGCTTACTAGGTGTTATGCGAATCGTGATTTGGACGACGCGACAGAAGGAATTCTATGGTGATGAGAAGTTTACCTCTTCCCAACTGATCTTGTTCTTTAAGCATCAGCTTAAAGTCAAGATCAGGACGGAAAGGAAACGACTCACTCCATCTGAATTTGGCAAAAGGTGGGTGAGTCTTGCGCGTCTCTGTCGAGTGAAAGGTGCTGACCTGGAGTGGTTGTTTGATGCTGGTTAGGCATCAGGATATTGGGTGTGCTGGGCACAACATGTGCACCCCTTCCCTGTTAGTTTAGAGTAGGAAGTATTTGATTTTCTGTTTTCTCTCTTTAAAGGTAACTTAGCTAGGTTATGATTGCTCATTGGCCCCACTTTTTCTTTTTGGCCCCAGTTTTCTTTTAGTTTAATCCCCCACCCCCTTTCCCACCTTAGGTGTTCAACAATGTTAGTTCTCCGGTGGATGCGTGGCGTCTTTCGTTATTTTTCAAGTGTGTTTTTCGTTTTTGTTATGGTGTTTAAATGTGTGAGTGATTGTGTGAGTGTTTGCTGATCGGATAAGTGGTATTATGATATTTCTAAAGCCACGCATTATATTTCGTCCGGGGAAGTGATTTTGCTGTCACAATATTAGAAGTAGTGGGGGGCTTTTATTACTAATACGATTTTATTTAGTTTCTTGTATATATCGTTCTTTCATTGTATAAAACCATTGGGGATATTTTAATGTTGTTATTTTCTGCCCATGCCCTCCACTGAATATTGTAAATATGGGAGTTAAGTAGGACAACATAGAGCAGCCGAGGTATTATGGTGAACGTGGTAAGAATGGTAAGTAAAAATGTGGTATTATGGTGTAAGGATTATTATAAGTATGTCAGGGTCGACGAAAGTGAATAGCTAAGTTAAAGTAGGACAGATGATGACCAGCCTTCCCCATCCCCAATTTCGGCCTTGTGCCACATTTTTTGTATTCGTACAAAAATAAATAAAACTTAAGTCACTGATGCCTCCGCAACAGGTGTTTACTCGTGCAACCAGACTGGCAACTGGGTCCCACCAATTCACAGTCAGGTTAGCCAAATGCAGACCACAATTCTACTTCTGCAGCTTCTTCTCTCGCACTTCCCGCCTGTGGAACTCGCTCCCATATTCTTGCTTTCCTGACGGCTACAACCTCCAGAAATTTAAATGCAAAGTCAATACTCATCTACTAACCACTGGACTCTAGCTCTCTCCCCTCCCCTGTATAACATTCCCTTTCTCTCCACCTATGTATCTGTCATCACACCTGCTTTCTCAGCTTTCTATTGTTCCTTTCTAACTAGTTTGTACTCCTCACTCTTTTCTAATTAATCTTTTTACATTTATGTAGCCACCTGCACATCAGTGGCGTTTCTGCTTTGCTCGGAGTGAAATGATTAAAAAAAAAATGAATATTAAAATTTTCAATCCAACTTTTCTTTGCCCAAGAAAGTTTAACTCTCACTTCCTTATGTGAAGTATTCTTCTTCTTCTTCTTCTTCTTCTTCTTCTTCTTCTTCTTCTTCTTCTTTATGTTCAATGACCCATCAGAATGTAGGCGATCATGGATCTCCACAATTTCCTATTCTTTGCAGCTCTTAATAAATATTGTCTTTATGTTATTTCCCCTTAACCTAGTTCCGTCATCCATCTTTTCGTGCTCATTATTTTATGCATTATTTTCCACTGTCTTCCTGCCACAATCTGTCCTGTGTTTATCAGATTTTCCAAGCCTTCTTTCCTTATTATTTGCACTAAAATTTCAACTGTCACTTTCTGCTGTTAGGTATAACTACCCCTTTTGTTTTCATTTTCTCTACAACTTCCTCATTGTTCACATGTTCGGTCCATGGTATTCTCAGAATCCTTCCGTAAACCCAAATTTTTGATGCTTTAAGTCTCTTCTTTATTTGCGATAATATTATCCAGCATTTGCTACCATATAGAAGGACCGATATTACATAACAGTTCAGTAATCTTTTATTTGTTTCTAACATTTTTCTGTTGCGTTGGTTAGAAGTAATTAAACAAAATAATGATAAAAAGAGAAGTGTTTATTCTATTGAGAATATTTATCATAGAGTTAGAGATATTCTTATTTTTGACAGTATTTGTAAAAAAAATGAATACTTGAATTTGTCTTGTTGAATGAAGGGGTTAGTGTGGCAAGTGAATTAGGCATTGTTTTCTGGTTTGTTCATGTGCTACCCGAAAAGGATTGTTTTTTTTATTCACACTGCGCATGCTCCAGTTAATTTTACACACGCCCGTTACTGTTTTTAAAGCATGTGTGTAGGTACAAAGAGGGTGTAGCAGCTGTTTCAAGTTTTAACGTAGGCGCTAATTGTCTTGACCCCAATTAGGGCATTTTGGAGTTCCTCCAACCTTAACTTTAAGGGGCGGATAATTTCATCTTTGTATATTTGACGCGTTGGATGTGCGTTGTAGTGCAGTGAATATCGACTCGGAACGAAAGATCGGAGAGCCAAGTTCGAATTCCAGTTAAATTCGTTGCATTCACTTACGCGAAGATACCCTTAAGAAATTTATTAATCAGTCTCTTCTCCCTCAAGCTATGGGTTAAATAGAAGGACAGATTGAATTCTACAGCTTTGGTTGGCAACCAGTCTACCGAAGAAAGTAATGGAAATGAACTGCGGGAAAATCTTCTACCCGGTCAGTCATGTCGCTTTCGAGACATGATACCCGAAACGTGTATCACGTATGGCACTTAAAATTACTGATGTTTGGCGCGACAGTAAAAGATGGAATACGAGATGCGTTCAAAAGGTTCTAAGCCTCATCCCACAGAAGAGCAATAGCATTATCTTTTTGGTGTAGCTGCCTACTTCCGCTTCTTATAAAACTATAAAAACTAATTCAGATGTCTGTTTGTGTTTCTGTGCAGTTGAGGCTCATACTAAAATAAGAGGTGTGCGACAAATCGAAAAATAGATAAAACAGTGGTCCGAGTGGTCATAAAGTATCATCAAAAGAAAGGTATGGTACCAAAAGAAATTAACGAGGATATGGTACAAACACTTGATCAGGACTTTCTTCCTATGCAACAGTGAAGAAGCGGGCTGTGGAATTCAAGCGGAGCAGGTACCGCACAGAATATGACTATCGATCTTATTCTATATGCCTTGTCCTTTCAGGACGTAGGTGATCATGGTCTTCCACGTCTCCCTATCCCTGGTGGCTCCTAGCACGCTTTCTCCTGTTACACCACGCAACCCCCGTTCTGTCATCCACCTGCTCAGGCCCTTCAGATATGTTATCCGCTGCCTTCCTCTGTCTATTTTTCCTCTATCTGGCCTTTAGTATCAGGTTCTTCAAATCCTCCTTCCTCATTGCATGTCCAAGAGATTTTAGCTCTCTCTTCCTGATGCTCAATATTAATTTCCTTTTCGTTTCCATCCTTTCAAAAACCTCATCATTGTTCACATGTTCAATCCATGTTGTCCACAGCATCATTCTGTAGAACCACACTTCAGTTGCTTGAAGTTTTCCCTTCATCTTTGATGATATTGTCCAGCATTCACTGCCATATTGAAAATCTGACATCACATAGCAATCCAGTACTCTCTTCTTTGTTTCTAGAGAAACTTTCCTGTCTCTTAATATTCTACTTAGCCTCTAGAATGTGTCCGTTGCCATGCCAAATCACCTTCGAATCTCTGTCTCACTTTATGTCTTCTGTTAGAATACTTCTCAGGTATTTAAATTTTTGTACCTGCTTGATTTTAGTATCTCCACCTGTATTTGGCATTTTGGGCTGCTCTTTTTACTGATGACCATACATACGGTTTTCTTGAAGTAGTCATTTCTTGTCACTCTCTTCAGCAACCTTCTGTAATAGATCTTGTAGTTTCCTTTCCGAGTCTGCTATCAATACTGTTCAATTGCGTACCTTATGTTGTTTCAATTGTAGCCTCCAATGACAAATCCTGGCATAACATCTAGGTATCCTCAGAATAGTCCCGCTGTATCGATCAAGTCGTCAAAAAACCTCAACTCTTGATGAACAAGCTGACGCTATCCATTGTGTGGTTTTAGATGACATCTGCCTTACTCTCCAGCAGATAGATAAATTCATAAGCATTAAGTTCTGGTTCGGTACATACGGTTTTAATTGAAATCTTGGGAATGAACAAGTTGTCGGTAAGAATGGCGCCAAGAACCAGAAGTAGAAGCTGAAAAGAATTGATATCTTCAGTACACTTTTGACTCGCTTCAAGGGTGACTCTGAGAATTTCTACTGCAGGTTAGTAACTCCATATAAAACACGAGTTCATTACTTCGAATCTAAAGCAAAGATTCAAAGCAAACAATGGAAACAATCTGGTTCTCCACCCACGAACAACTTCGAGTAGATAGCATCTGTTGGCTTTTGTTTTTTGTATTTATTTTGTTTTGTTTTTATTCTGAAAACGTAATCAGTAATAGATTGCGCGGAAGGTAAAACAAAACTAATAACAGACAAGACTATGCTTTAGAATTGAAACAACTGAAGGAAGCAATCAAGTCGAAACGCAGAGTGAAGCTGAGGTCAGATGTGCTCTTGCTTAAGGATAACGCGCCTGTTCACACTGTTCAGGTTGAAGTAGCTGAAGTAGCCAACTGTGGCTTTGAATAGCTATCCTATCTATCTTTATTGATCAGACTTTGCTCCATCTGAAATATTCCCGTTTTCTAATTTCAAATCCCATCTGCACGGTCGCCATCTTTGAAATAAGATCATATATGCTGTGGAAGAATTTTTGGAGAACCAGGACACTACCTTCTTCCGCGATGGAATTGCAATGCTTAAGCATCATTGGACCAAGTACATTGATGTCAGCGAGGTAGGAACTATATTGGAAAATAGTGAAACTCCTTCTGGTTGTGGCTTCGAACTTTTTTGACGACCATCGTACATACAGTTCCTTGGCATCGATTCCTGAGCAAGGTGAAGCTACTTCAGAATATTGAAACCATCCCTGTGTCGATTATTGTCACAGAGGAAATAGTCTATAATATACTACTAAATTTAGTAAATAACAAAGATCAGGTTGTAGCAAATATTTTAAAACAAGAATAGATTGTCTTTAATTGTACTGAGCTATTATACTTTCGTACTCTGAACTGCTGAGATCGTTCTTCATTCTTGAGACGTAGTCACATTGTAACGACTGACCTTAGTTGTACGCTTCTTTAGTTGACAACTCCTGCTCGCTCTTTTGAACTGGAGCAGAGTTGTCTCCCTTGGTACCTGTTCAAGATTGAGTTTCCAGCTTCTTGTAAAATCTTTTCATTTTCTTTCATGCCCAGTAAATACTTGCGTCTCGGAGGTATTATCACTTTGCTTCGGGTGGACTGAATTTTTTGTTTTTAATTACTAACTTGTATCAACTGGTTCCATACGAATCTAAGAAGTGATTTTGTATATCAGTTGATGCCCTCTGTATCCAATATTTTTGCAAATGATGCATTGTTCTTTCTTCCCACTTTCCTTTACTACCTTCTGTAAGAGTTCATGTGGTTTCCTTTCTGTGTTTGCTATCAACATTTGCATATCCGTTGCCTATCTTAGGTTGCTAAGATCGTGGCTGTCAAAAATGAATGGTGATATCACTTTAAATTCTGTCAGTATTACCTCAATATAAAGAGTGAATAAGTCCGATGAGAAGACATATCATTGTTTTACGCCCCTTTGTATTTCACCCTTTTACAGTGAAACCAATAAAATGCAGCCGTAACTTCTACTCCAACAGTTTCTTTCCTCGCACTTCTCGACTGTTAATTTCTCTTCCAAACGATTGCTTCCCCGACGGCTACAATCTCCAGGAGTTTAAATGTAAGGTCAATAGACACCTCCTAACACACTAACCTGCTCCCATTCTATCAAACACTCTTCCCATCTGCCCAATCCTCATCCTCGCTATCCTTACTCATCTGTCACCTTCCTCCTAACATTCTCTATGTCTAACCACTCCTTTTCTTTAACTTCCCTATGTAGCCCCATGCGCAATAGTGGCAGTGGTATGCTTTGCTTGGGGTGAGATGATTAAAAAAAAAAAAATTTTGTGAATTTACTGAATAAATTTTCTATCTGTATGCATTTGGTTTGCTGCAAGTATGAGTCCTGCATTATTCTAATATGAGTGTAACCCTGCCGTCAAATATGACGGCAAAATATTTTAGAGGTTTATATATATATATATATATATATATATATATATATATATATATATATATTATTTGATTACTTAGTTTTTGGTCATAATAAAATTAGACCAGTACGCAGTCGTATTAAAAGTGTCCAATATAATTATATTTGTGGAACTTTGGAATATTCTTAATTTTAAACGAGTTATTACAAGACCTACGTTTCTACCATGTGGGTGGTGTCTTTGCAAATCAACTGAAGACACCACATGGTAGAAACCTAGGTCGCGTAATAAGCCATTTACAAATAAAGAATATATATATATATATATATATATATATATATATATATATATATATATATAGCCGTCTTTATTATAATAGTGAGGATTCCTCACTAACTGATGACATAATTATTGCAAAAAATAAAATAATAAAGCTTTAATGGCTGGCAGTAAAGTTTACTAACTAATAGTAAAGAGAATGAACTGAGCCGACTCTGCTTCTGCCTGTGTGTGTGTGTGTGTGTGTGTGTGTGTGTGTGTGTGTGTGTGTGTGTGTGTGTGTGTGTAGATAGATAGATAGATAGATAGATAGATAGATAGATATACAATGGTTTTTATTATAACTGAGAGTATCCTTCCAAAATATATTGAGCTTACTTAGCAGTTCAAACAGTTCTTTCTAACGTACTTTATTGAACGTTTTTGCATAATCTCTAAAACATAAGTATTTTGCATTTGTATTGATCGTTCCGATATCCGTCTGGTCATAATATCGCATTCCTTGTTCCATCGTCTTTAATGAAGTTGCAGTGTTCTAGTTCTATTTCCGGTCTAATTCTACCGCGCACTCTATTCGCCAGGATCCGGATCATAAGTTTTGTTATTTGGCAATTAAGCCTGCCATATTGATTTCGCGTTTTCCTATTTAAGCAGTTCTATGAAAATTAATTTACAATATCTTTTGATATATCACCGTTATTGTATACTAGCAGTATAACCCGGCGTTGCTCGGGTGTAATGAAAGCTTTAAAACTAATCCATGGTCCTAGAGCTCAGACACTTTGGACGTTGGCACGAAAGACTAAAAAGCAATAGTTGTTTCCAGTTAAAGCGAAACCATAGACTGAAAGAAAAATGAATAGATGTAAGTCAAATTTTGATTTCCTGGTATCGATATCAAATAAATTTTTTCGTCGTAAACTGAATTTCGAAGGCTAAACAAGTCCTCTGAGTAAATAGTATCATGGCTGAGACTAAGAACTACAATTATACCTACTTAGTGCCAAACCCGAAGCAAAAACTAAAATAAAAGGGCTGAAAAAAATACAGACATACAGGCAGATAAACAGACACACACAAAAACATTTTGCCTTTTATATATGAATAGATAGACTGAACTATCGCCCGGTTCACACCCACGTCTATTGAACAGGCGTAGAGGCTCATCCCTTGTTCCCTGTTTAGGATGTGGTTTCCGGCTTTCTTTTTTTCAGTCTTTTCAATTTTCCTTATTTTTTTTTCGGTTGGAGTAGACAGACTGAACTATCGCCCGGTTCACACTCCACCAACGTCTATTGAACAGGTGTAGAGGCTCATCCCTCGTTCCCTGTTTAGGATGTGGTTTCCGGCTTTCTCTTTTCCAATCTTTTCACTCTTACGTAGCCCCCTGCACACCAGTGGCCTTACCGCCTTGCCCGGGATGATATGATTAAAATATATATATATATATATTATCGATTTTCTGCACTATTGTAAGAACTGCAACATTGAAACTTCTGAATATCGTTTCTTATGTCTTTGTCTATGAGTGTATCAAATTTGATTAAAATCGGACCACTCCTTCTAAAACCCGATTTTTTCGATTATCGATTTTTGATATTTACCGGGTGTACCTCCACACAAAACCTAGCTAAGAACACTCGCAGACGCTTATAGTACTACTGTGTAAATTTGCAAGAAAAAAGTCGTTTCGGAGTCTATAGGTAATGGACACACACACAGACACACACACAGACACACACACACACACACACACACACACACACACACACACACACATACACACACACAAAGTTCCATTTATAAATAAGTTTAAATTTTATGTTATATCCGTAATTATTTAAATGCCAAAATAATCTAAAGCTTCCAGTATTTCTGTTACAAATCCATCTGGATCTTGCAGCTTCTTCCCTTTTCAGTTAGGCCAGTGATGATTTCCCTTCGGACTTCATTATATCTGGTCTATTTTGGTAATGCGAATTTTTCTCTTTCGTTGTGAAAGAGTTCTCCTACGTATTCTTTCCATGTTTGAAATATTTTTCTCTACTATCAGCATTCTGTATTTTAATTTTATGCACCTTGTCGATGAGCACATCTTTTGTTCTGTTAATTCTTTTATTCTTTTATGTATATCTGAATCCGTAGGGAGATGGTTAATGTTTATTAATTCGGCCTTGTGTCATACATAACCGAACTCTCTACAGCTTACAAGCTTTTATGCAGAGTTATCAGAAGGTTATTTTTGTTATCATCAGAATTATCAAAAGGTTTTCATCAGGATGGAGGTTTGTGGCAGATTAGAATGTGTGAAATAGTATAAGAATAACAATATACATTTTTCATGTTAAAATAGAAATTTATTAAAATAACAGAATAACAAGAATAAGTACTAGTAAAAAGTTATATGAGAAAGTTAAAGGTTTCAAGCGTTCGTACAAATGTTCGTAGTAGTTATTTTGTTGAAAGCGTATATACGTACGTACGTATGTATGTATTATAGTTTGTTTGATATGAATGTCTTTGAATGGAGAAGAAGAAGTAAAATGAATCAGCACACGAGAAAGAAAGAAAAAAAGAAAGAGGACAAATGTCCGAGTCAGCTTGCAATTGAAGTTACATTTTAGTTGTGTCTCTCTCGCTACTCTCATCTGACTGACTGGCGCTGATTTGATCAAAGCCTTTATAGTCATTTAAATTTTCGCACTTGATCGCTTAAGTCCCTTTAGTCTTGCAAGTCGCTTTGTTGGTCAGAAAATCAATTTAACACCTAATTGCGAAATCTTGTTTCGACTTTTTTTAAAGCACATGGTCGATTATTTTTCTATTTGGGAAGTAACAATATTTCATACGTCATTGTGAGTTTTTGTAAAAGTGAAGAAGGTTGCGGATGTGCGTTGTGGTACAGTGGATATCGGCTCGGAACGAGAAGCCGGGGAGCCGAGTTCGAATTCCAGTTGAATCCATTGTATTCACTTACGCGCAAATACCCTTGGGAAAGGTATTAATCCGTCTCTTCCTTCCAGTTATGGGTTAAATAGCAGAACAGATTCGGTTTGGCTGGCAACCAGTCTACCGCAGATAGCAATGGCAACCTACTGCGGGATAATCTTCTGCCCAGTCAGTCATGTCTCTTTCGAGACATGATCGCCCAAGCGTATATCACGTATGGCACTTAACTGACTGACTGAAGAAGGTTGATTTTAATTCTTAATTTCCTATTCCACCTATCTCTCTTATCTGTGATGCTCATTCTTTCTATCGCTATACAATTTTCCTTGAGTCATTCAAATTTTTGCCTGCCTGAATTTGTTTCTGATTTCTTTGTCTATTCTTCCATATACGGCTATAGTATGTACCTCAACTCATTTAGGTACCTCAACTCATTTAGGTACCTCCACTCATTTAGTTATCTACACTTATTGAGGAACCTCCACTCATTTTCAATATTTAAGTTTTAAAGTGATTTTTTTTAAATAAACATATTTCTTGAAGCGTTCATTTTATCTTTAATTAAAAGCAAAATAATTAAATCTATTATTTCCAGTGTACAAAATACCCTGATATATTTCAAATAGAAACTACATAGATTAGAATATTGACCTTTTTTTAGAGTTTTTAAAGTTATCACTTTTTCGTCCATTTTGACAAACTGACAAGTTTATAAACAAAAGTTAATTTTCGATTTTTAAAATATACATCTGTGACACTTTATCTTTAGAAAATTAGCAAATTCAAAATTCAATTAATCTGATTTGAAACAAGTATTACTTGTTTATAGCATGAAATTTAGAATAAAAGTATTTCTTAATCAGGGAGGTCATATACTTCTGACCTGTTAAATTAATGATAACAGCTAGGTCTGGTTATAAGCTGTGTATGGCTAACCAGAATTTACATAATTGTCTATATTTTTCTGTTAGTGGAAGAAACCGTGAAGCACGAAACCTTTTAATGTAACACTTGAAATATTATACTAAAAAATCAACCTTCACAAACACACACACACACACACACACAAAATATTTCAAATATCTTTTAACTCAAAAATTTGTATTAACCGTCTCGATTTTTGAGTAAATATAGTCTCCACTTAATAAATTTATAACGTAACCGCACCAATGCTTTGTAAAATTCTAAAATATCTTTGAAACTTTATAAATTATTATAATTAAAAGAGAAAAAAATGAAAATATTTTTATATATATATATATATATATATATAAAGCAATTAAAAGCTTATCTAATTAAATAATGTCATAGTTTTATAGCATGTTTTATTTTACTATTTGGGGCAGATTTTCTGAAAAAAGACTAACTGAAAAAAAAAGATAATTTACATTCCCCAAGGATTCCTGCGTTTAGCTAATAAATCAAAATTTCGAAACAATTTAATTTATTGAAATTTCATGAAATTACGTGAAGTGACGTGGGCGGGGGTTAACAGATGTAAAAAAATATATATTTTTACCAAGATTTTGAAAAATTAATAATTTCAAAAATAATTTTATTCATTTGTAAATAAGTCTGGAATGTTTCATTAAAATCCTACAATTATTCGATTTTTGAAAGAATTTTCAAATCAAGGTCTTATTTTACCAGAAAAAAGGCGCTAAAATATCCAGTTATCTTTGGTACACCGCTGACGAAAAATAAACAACGATTTTTAACTATTTTCGAACGTGGTAGAAGGAATTTTAAAAAATATCAAAATAAAAATAGTTTGGTCATTCTTCATGATAACAAAAACATTTTGACGATAAAACTTTCCAAATTAATCTGTTTTTCACAGAAAAAAAATGAATTTTGTAATATAAATTGCACTATCCCTAGTAAACTCTGGTAAAAATTTGGTCACCTGCTAACGAATAAAAAAAAAACAAGATTATTTACCGAAATTTCGAACGTGTTAGAGAGGATTCAAAAATTAAAAAAATACTTTGATCTTTCCTCTTAATTATAACAAAAATTTTAACGGAAAAAATATTCTTATTAACTTAAGTTTGGTACATTTTTTCTTTATGATATGCTGTTTTTTTTTTTTTTTTTTTTTTTTCAGTAAATTAGTCCAGGTACCTATGCGATACCTTGGCTTTATTTGCTGCCTCGTTTTCATCATATTGTGAATTTCATTTGCTTCTTGTTATTTGTTCACTTCTCCAATTTCTTTGTAATTATCTCATTTGTTGATCCTGCGAAATTTTCATTTAATGTGACCCACTCAGAATTTCTATTCTCATTTGATTCCATGTACCTGATTTTAACTCTGTTAGTGTACATCACTTTCAAATTCGGGTTTTTCAGGAATCTGTTGTATTGCAATTTGCGTGCTGCTTTGATTCTCTTCAACTTCTATAATTTTACACTATGGTTACATATCACTGGAAAGTTTTCGCATCCGCATTCATCATTGGATATGTTTTATAGCGTAAAACTGCGTTTCTGAATCTCTTATTGGTTGTTATCTTGTCGATTTGGTGCTTCTCTTCATGAGGAGATCCATAAACTTCTTGGGTGTTCGTGGAACTAACTGTTGGGTACTACATGTTCATTCAACAAGCAGCACTGAACATTTTTTTCTCCACGTTACCAACTTTTAAATGACGTTGCGAATACGGATTTGATGAACTTTTGAATAATGAAATCAACTTGTCTGTTTCTGGTTGTTTAGTGAAATGGGTCCATCTATTCGCTGTATTTTTTAAACGAAGGTTTTACTACTTGAAAACTGACTGCCTTCTGAAATGTACATATGTAAATAAATGCTTATAATGCAAATATACAGCAATGTATCTTCTTTTTGTCTAAATAACTCTATTACACAATATGTATTAAGAATATAATATATACACATTAGTCATCCACATACAAGCCTGTTTCGCTGTATTTAAAGAGAATCAAAGCAGCACGCAAATTGCAATAAAACAGACTCCTGAAAAATCCGAATTTGAAAGTGATGTACACTAACAGAGTTAAAATCAGGTACATGGAATCAAATGAGAATAGAAATTCTGAGTGGGTCACATTAAATGAAAATTTCGCAGGATCAACAAATGAGATAATTACAAAGAAATTGGAGAAGTGAACAAATAACAGGGAGCAAATGAAATTCACAATATGATGAAAACGAGGCAGCAAATAAAGCTAAGGTATAGCATAGGTACCTGGACTAATTTACTAAAAAAAAAAAAAAACAACAACAAAAAACAGCATATCATAAAGAAAAAATGTACCAAACTTAAGTTAATAAGAATATTTTTTCCGTTAAAATTTTTGTTATAATTAAGAGGAAAGATCAAAGTATTTTTTATTTTTTAATTACTTTAATTTTTTAATCCTCTCTAACACGTTCGAAATTTCGGTAAATAATCTTGTTTTTTTTTTATTCGTTAGCAGGTGACCAAATTTTTACCAGAGTTTACTAGGGATAGTGCAATTTATATTACAAAATTCATTTTTTTTTCTGTGAAAAACAGATTAATTTGGAAAGTTTTATCGTCAAAATGTTTTTGTTATCATTAAGAATGACCAAACTATTTTTATTTTGATATTTTTTAAAATTCCTTCTACCACGTTCGAAAATAGTTAAAAATCGTTGTTTATTTTTCGTCAGCGGTGTACCAAAGATAACTGGATATTTTAGCGCCTTTTTTCTGGTAAAATAAGACCTTGATTTGAAAATTCTTTCAAAAATCGAATAATTGTCGGATTTTAATGAAACATTCCAGACTTATTTACAGCTCATCAATGTGGCTAGACATCCACTTGTTTCCAACCGTGATCGAAACTCGGCCGATTTGATGTCTGTCGGAGTGCCTACTCCCTAAACAATCAGCGCATGACTGAGAGAGAGGAGAACATTTTATCGTGATATATATATGTGTGTGTGTGTGTGTGTGTGTGTGTGTGTGTGTGTGTGTGTGTGTGTGTGTGCCAGCATGCGGTGTAGATATAGAAAAATCCAAAGGTGTATCCTGTACCTACAGTGGTAGCATAATTCTCTAAGAGAGCTCTAAATATATATGTATATAAATACACATAGAGCAAATATAAGAAAAATTAAGGCAGACACGTTATTTCATGGAAAATCGGAAGTATAGGCCAAAATCTTTTGTACAATAAAGACGGAAGCTGATGATGGTTCACCTGAAATAGGCCCACGCTTCCGATTTACCATGAAATAACGTGTCTGCCTTAATTTTTCTTATATATATATATATATATATATTGAGAAAGAAACTGAACGAGTAGTTAAACAGTTATAAATCAAGATTTATTTCGACAATGAATATTACATTATCTCATTCAGACCATTGAAAAATAAAAAAATGATATTTTTATTTTTCAACAGTCTGAATGAGACAATGTAATGAATTCTTGATTTATAACCATTTATCTATGTGTTGAGTTTCCCTCCCATTATTTTATAAAGCTCTGGAAAATATCCATCGAGCTCCCTATTTTTATCTAATTAATAATTAATATTAATTAGATAAAATCTTGGGGATTATCTTCGCTGTTTTTACGAGTCTGTCATTCTCTCATATATATAATAATTTCCTCAATTTTTTTCATTTACATGTTCCTTTTCGCTGTCTATAATTTTTTTATATACATTTTCATCTTCATTTATAAAATTTTTAAAAATGAAAAACATTTCCCAGATGACCCTGAAGAGGTTGGGATTGAAACTGGTCAGTCGCTCTTCATTTAGTTTTTTATTTTTTATTGTTCCTCTTGCTTTATTACACAATGCCTGTAAGTATTAAATTTAATTTATTTCTAGCCTTAATACGGTTGTGTACTACTAATAATTTATATATATATATATTATATATATATATATATATTCTAAACATATGTTGTTAAATATAAGAGACAATGAATGTCTATTATGTTTAATCATGAGCCGTTCTAAACGTCGTATTTTTTATTTAATTTCAGTTGAAAATAAAGACAAAAATTCTCCAACATTTGGATAATTATTTATTGATTTTCTTCTAAGCTTTCGGCTCACATGAGCCATCTTCAGAGAGGTTGTTTAAACTGAAATATTATAAAATCCACCAACACCGACGATTTTATTTTGTGTTGACATAAAACTCCGCTTGGCAACGGCAATAGTTACCAAAAATAATAAACGCAGTTCTTAAGTTTGCGATGCGGTTTTATGCCGTCACACCGCGGGATAGCGCGAAATGACAACAAAACCATGTAGTCAAATGCAATGTAATATGTTATTTCCTGTTTTATTACTTTCCACTGGTTTAACATTTCTACGTATTATGTTTTTGAGAGTTTTTTCATCTTGTTTATAATTATTATGTATTTGGTTGCAATAGTATAAGTTAATAGTGTTATGTTTATTTTGATGTAAACCATTATTATTAATATTATCATTATTGTTAGAGCTATTGTTAATTTTGTTGAGATACATTTTAATTTGTTGATCAACAACGGAGTTAGGAAATCCATTATTGACTAGTGTTTGCTTAATGTTGTGTAATATATATATATATATATATATATATATATATATATATATATATATATATATATAGGTTAGCCAGAAAGTCCTGACTCATTTAGGAAGCTGAAAGAAAACAGCAAATTTTGGTCTCTGGTGGAATTTCTATGGATTACTGGATTCCGAGCTTGCTCCTCAGGGTTGCGCTATCAACGCTAAAATGTATTGCCAGAGTTTAGACCGCGTGTACGACAAACAAAAGAAGTACTCTGCTTTGGTCAATCGGGGTCGGGCTTTGTTTAAGCAATACAATGTGAGGCCACAAACTGCCGGTTTGACTAAGGAGAAATTTAATCAAATGGACATTGTTGAGATTCTTTTACAAACGTCATTCAGTCCCGATATTTGTTCCGACTGACTATGGCCTATTCTGATCAATGGCAAACTTCTTCCGCTACTAGCAATTCAACACTTTTGAAGTGAAGGAAGATTGCCTACAGTTTTGCCAATTTTATACACATAATCCCTCTATTCTTTTAGTAATGCTTGTACTCATTTCTGACCTCTGACAATTCCTCTCTTCCTGACTTTTAATGTATTTCTGTAATAACACACCTGTAGATTAATCATTCATAATTCATTTACATTATGCAGATAATAAACTTGTTCCCCCAGCTATGATTTACATTAATTTCTGAATTTTGACAATCCTTTTATCCTGATTTTCATAATTTATTTTTATAGAGAATTCATTTGTGATGCAGTTCTATACATTAAAATTAATTTATGATGCAGTTCTATACATTACAATTAATTTATGATGCAGTTCTATACATTACAATTAATTTATGATGCAGTTCTATACATTACAATTAATTTATGATGCAGTTCTATACATTACAATTAATTTATGATGCAGTTCTATACTTTACAATTAATTTATGATGCAGTTCTATACATTACAATTAATTTATGATGCAGTTCTATACTTTACAATTAATTTATGATGCAGTTCTATACTTTACAATTAATTTATGATGCAGTGCTATACATTACAATTAATTTATGATGCAGTTCTATACTTTACAATTAATTTATGATGCAGTTCTATACATTACAATTAATTTATGATGCAGTTCTATACTTTACAATTAATTTATGATGCAGTTCTATACTTTACAATTAATTTATGATGCAGTTCTATACATTACAATTAATTTATGATGCAGTTCTATACTTTACAATTAATTTATGATGCAGTTCAATAATTTACAATTAATTTATGATGCAGTTCTATACTTTACAATTAATTTATGATGCAGTTCTATACTTTACAATTAACCTATGATGCAGTTCTATACATTACAATTAATTTATGATGCAGTTCTATACTTTACAATTAATTTATGATGCAGTTCTATACATTACAATTAATTTATGATGCAGTTCTATACTTTACAATTAATTTATGATGCAGTTCTATACTTTACAATTAATTTATGATGCAGTTCTATACATTACAATTAATTTATGATGCAGTTCTATACTTTACAATTAATTTACAGTGTAAATTAATTGTAAAGTATATATTCCTTCTCTTATTTGATTCCATTTTATGTATGCACAAAATCTAGGCACAAAATGTTCTTTGAGGCAAATACTATTAAAAACTGTAGAAATTTTATACTAATTCTTTACACTGAGCAATCATGTTCTTCCTGATTTTCAGTGTATTTCTGTGAGAAAACATTAGTGTATAGCTATAGATAAATCATTTACAATCCACTTAGATTAAACCTAAAACCTTCTTTTTCTTTCAAATTGTCTTCATGTTTTATCTGCATTCTACAAACTATCTGTGGGAAGCAGCATTTAGTAGGATATGTTGAAAGAGCTAGCTGTTATAGACATCTTCTTCAATATTAGGTAAACTTAGTTGTATAGTAATGTTATATTCAAATTGCAATAATCTAGAACGGTTAAAACTAATTTTTTAAAAATCAATTTCACCCAGAGCAAGGCAGTGAAGCCACTAAGACACAAGGAGTTACTGGGTGTAGAAGAATTTGAAAACAGAAACTTTACTAAGGAGCAATAACTAAAGAACAGGAATTAGGAGGACAATAAAAAGCGATTGACACTGCATTAGACCTTTGATTTTTGGTGGGACCTCATTACCAATCTAGTACTGCATTTAAGTTCAAAAAGTCTAGGTACCATGGTGAAGAGCTCATCTAAACAGTTGCTCTGAAAGTATTTGAAAAGGCACAGAAAGTCATTTTTACAGTGGAGGAAAGTGAGTGAAACCAGTATACCAGGTCAGGACCAATAATATTGCTGATTCTACTTTGGATTTTATCAAGGAGCTCAAGGTAAATAGCAAGGGCACCAGACCATATGTCACAGTAATATTCTAAGCATGGATGAATAGTAAACTCATAGATACATAAGATAGATTCAGAAAAGAAAAATTGTCTAGCATGACTCAAGCAACTGCTGACCTGTCAATGGATTCTAAATAGTATTTTCACTTCAATAATCTTGGAATTATTTCAAACTTTTGTTCTCATCTTGGTTGATATAGATGTTATAATAGAAACGTTTCTACCAAGTACTCTCTGGTCATCATCAGGTGTCCATAGATTGAAACACCTCGTAGATTATTGCGAAATATCCTGTAAAATCAATTATTGATCTTTCATGTTGGAATTTGGTTCTCTCACTACCGAATCTAAGAATTGAACTCATGACCACAAATGATACTAACACATGTATAACCAACTACTATATCTACTATGCCACTGTCCCAAAGGAATTTAGTGGTGTATTTTTGGAGCCTTTTATATTCAGTGTCAGATGGATTTTGACAACTGGATTATGTTACTGTGTTTGTGCCACTTGTCATAATTTGTATTTATTTCTGAGATGAGTAATTTTCTTTCCACTTCACTTAAAAAAAGTCTCAAAACTTCTGGAATTTTTTTTTTTTAATCATTTCACCCCGAGCAAGGCGGAAACGCCACTGATGTGCAGGGGGTTACATAAATGTAAAAAGATTAATTAGAAAAGAGTGAGGAGTACAAGCTAGTTAGAAAGGAACAATAGAAAGCTGAGAAAGCAGGTGCGATGACAGATACATAGGTGGAGAGAAAGGGAAGGTTATACAGGGGTGGGGAGAGAGCTAGAGTCCAGTGGTTAGTAGATGAGTATTGACGTTGCATTTAAATTTCTGGAGGTTGTAGCCGTGAGGAAAGCAAGAATACGGGAGCGAGTTCCACAGGCGGGAAGTGCGAGAGAAGAAGCTGCAGGAGTAGAATTGTGGTCTGCATTTGGCTAACCTGACTGTGAATGGGTGGGACCCAGTTGCCAGTCTGGTTGCATGAGTAAACACCCGTTGAGGAGGCACCAGTGACTTAAGTTCGTTTGATTTGTATATTCTGTTAGATATTTTATCAACATATTCATTTTTGTGTATCAAGAGAGTTTGCATTTCTCTGCTTTGTAGAATTATTTACAGAAGCCCACTCATGTGAAATGTGAAACATATGGCAAGGAGGGTGAAAGTTATTTGCAAACCAATGAATGAATGAATGCCATCAAAGTAACTTATACTTAAATACAGTAACTGATGATTTCTTCAATAAATTACACAAATTTTAGCCTTTGAGTTAGTAGAAGCATTGATAATCAAAGGAAATTATTGCCAACTCTTGGGAACAAGTGAAAGCATCATTGACAGTATAAGGCTATTATATATATATATATATATATATATATAGATAGATAATTTATTTGTTTGAACATTATCTTTAATCGATATTCATATTTGAGTAGATATTCTGTTTTTAATCAAACATTATATTTATATATTTATTTCTACCAATCTGATTATTCACAATAAATTTTGTTATGAAAATGTGTGTCATCTGACAGAATTACAACTTGTGACCCCTAACAACATGGGGGAAATTACCAATAGATCTGGTGCATCTTAGAGCGCTTGACCACAAATGATTTCACAGTCCAATCAAAGCTAAATCAAACCTTATGTAACACAATTTTTGATACTGTGTAAATAACCATCTCTGCTTTGAAAGTGTATTGTACAATGTTATGAAAAGTCCCGAAGATTAATAAAATGGCTTTAACAACTGACATATTTAATTTATTTGTTTGAACATTATTTTTAATCAATACTCATATTTGAGCAGATATTCTGTTTTTAATCAAACAGTATATTTATATAATCCTGCTGAAAAGCATACATTTTTGTAACAAAATTTATCATAAATAATCCAGCCAGCAGAAATAAATATATAAGAGATAGATTAATATCTTCCCCAATGGTATTTGTGCAGAAGTGAATACAATGAATTCAACTGGAATTCAAACTTGACTCTCCAATTTCTTCTAAGGATGTGCATTGTGGTGCAGTAGTTATTGGCTCGAAATGAGAAATCGGAGAGCCAAGATCGAATTCCAGTTGAATTCGTTGCCTTCACTTATGCACAAATAACCTTAGGAAAGGTATTAATCCATCTCTTCCTGCCAGTTATGAGTTAAATAACAGGACAGATTAGGTTCTATAGCCTTGGCTGGCAACCAGTCTACCATAGAAAGTAATGGTAATCTATTGCAGGATAACCTTCTGCCCGGTCAGTCATGTCTCGTGTATCTCATATGGCACTTAACTGACTAACAGCATAATCCAACCAATAGTGGGTATATGGATGATACAACAGTTTATAGCTGCACCTCCTAAAATTTGGAAAACCAGAACCTAGTAGCTCATTTCTGATGTTTGCCAGGGGGCTCAATGGAGAAAGAACTGGTTTGTAAAACCCACTACAACCAAAATCAAACTAGTACCATTCCACAACCACTGAGCATTCCCTGAAATTTCACCTATCATGACTGATTGGTTTTCTCTCAAGAAGGCTCCTTGCTTTGAATGTTTATTGATTTTTAAGCGTTGCTTAGTTGTGGATCAAGGCTGAAAGTATGAAGCACCCCATGAGGATCAAACTCACTAAACAGTTGTAACTGGTTCTAGCAAGATAAGCTTGTTAACTATTACACCATGCTGAGGCGCTTGTGGATATATATCTGATCTATTACTAAAGATGCTAGAAAAATGATCAGTTCATTGTACTGTACCTGACCCATCCCCCAGCTATACTTTATCTTTAAAAGAACCCAGTCAGGCCAAAAACAGAGTACTGCTGCCATATCTGGGCTAGACTGGTGCTGTCATCACTTGCCTTAATTGAGTTCAAAAGCATCTACATGACCTTGTGGGGGGGGGGGTGAATTATTCCACCCTTCGACCTCTTTCTCACAGATGAAACATTGCAAGCCTCTCACTACTTTATTACTATTTCCATGGGCATTGTTCTGATCTTCATTACTTATCCCGCCAGCCCTGATCTTTGCAGTTGTTTTGCTATGCCATGTACACAAGGATTAATGATCCTACTGTCCTTTATATTCCATTTGTTTCTTGCAAACAGTTTCTTCCCAAAAACTGATGCTGGATGTTTACCAATCACTAAAACCCTGACCCCTTCAAGTCTAGGGTCAACTGTTATTTTTCCTGCATAGTCTCATAAACTTTTTTTAAAATCTGTATCACCCCATGATGATATTTTTGATGATATCATCATGGCGTGATACAGATTAAAAAAAAGTTAATGAGACTATGCAGGAAAAATAAAAGTTGACCCTAGACTTGAAGGGGGTCAGGGTTTTAGTGACTGGTAAACATCCAGCATCAGTTTTTGGGAAGATTGATAACAATATCATCGAAAATGAGGACAAAACTGGAAGCGGCCAAAATGTGGTTCTACAGAAGGATGTTACGGATATTGTGGACTAAGCATGCAAGCAACAATGATGTGTTGGAAAGAATGGCAACAAAAAGAAAATTGATGCTGAGCATCAGGAAGAGACAACTGAAGTTCCTGGGACATGTAATGAAGAAGGAGAGCCTGGAGAACCTGATACCAACTGGTCAGATAGAAGGAAGGAGAGACAGAGGAAGGCAGCGGATAACATATCTGCAGGGTCTGATCAGGTGGATGACGGAATGGGGGTTGCCAGGAGCAACAGGAGCAAACATACTAAGAGCCACAAGGGATAGGGAGATGTGGAGAACCATGATTGCCTACGCCCTGAAGGGACAGGGCACATAGAATAATAATAATAAGAAGAATCACCCCATGCAAATCAGTAATGCTGCTAAAACATGAAGGGTTACACAAAGGGAAGAATTAGAAACTGAAACAAAAATGAAAGAGAAGAAAATAATCAGGAGGACAGCAGGCTTAAAAGTTTGCTGATTAATTTTTGGCTGGAAAGCATGAAATGTAAAGGGAGTCCCACAAATGAGAAGTGCAAAAGAAGAAACTCTTAGCATAGAATTTGTGGCTACATCTGTAGAACCACTTCTACATGCACGTACACACCTACATACATTGCCATGCACACACGTTTGTCCGCATATACCCACACACACACCTATGTAAGGACTGCACGTGAAGCCTTCTTTTTTCCGCATTTATCAAGAAATATATAAACTGATTCCCACAAGTGTCTAGCCAGTTGGGTGATGTTTTTTGGAGCATTCAGACTGAACCATTCGTCTCTCCCAAATCACACTAACCACTAATTGCATTCAGCAATTAGACACATAAAAATGTTTCTCTCTATTCTATAAGAACATTTCAATACATGTAAAATTATATTCACTACTATTCAGTACAAACATATTATTTCCTCTTTTAGGGATTTTTGTAACATGAATATTCAGATAATATCTTTAATATTTAAGAGAGAACTCTTTTCATGACATTTTGCATGTGTGAATTATTCAGTTCTGTAACCTTACCTAATACAATGTTGTTATATTCATTACACTGTGCTTTGAGTTATTTTATTTATAATTGTGGTGGTTTGGACAACCAACCTTTTCTTCACTGTTGAAATCACTACCCCGACAGTCAGTCTACTACAAATTGGTATCCAAGTTGTCCAGACCACAACACATCTATGCAGCTCAACTGTAAATTGATGAGATCTTGATGCCAGTCTAGTATTGAGCTTAAATTTTAAAAAAACTCTAGGCACCATAGCAAAGAGATCATCCAAACAATTACCATGAAAGTATTTATAGAAAAAACATATAGGTCTTACCAGTTTTCTGAGAAGGAATCAAAGCATCCATTCTGGTTTTGACCCAAGAAGAAACCTCAGTGGCACAATTTTCAATTGATAAGGTAAAGATGTCAATCCAAGGGGCATGACAAAGAAAATCACTGAGTGAATCCTAATCTGCATGCTGGTAATGGAAAGAGGTCTTATGAATATGAACTTCCTGTTTAATAGATGATTCTTTGAATGAAATATCAATAGATACTAAAGATTTGTCAGAATTACCAAAAGAGCAGTGTTACAAAGCTTGGCAAGAGCAGGGAAAGGAGGTAAGAAATAAATCAAGTAGAAAAGTCTGTTGCTCGGTTTTGCTTGGGAAATGAGTAGGGAACTCCATGATTTGAGTAAGGCATTGGGCAACGGAAAAATTTAATGTCTGAATACCAGCAACATCAGTACATTTAGAATATTTCAGCCATGTGTCATGGTGAGCATTAAAGTCACGGAAGACAAAGATGTTAGCAGATAGATGGAGAGAAAGCCTTTTTATCAGCTATTATGTTTAATATACTACAGTCCTGGGAAGAGGTGAAGTGATAGAGAAAAAACAGATGGCTAACAGAGTTTATTAACAAAAAAAAGAAGCAGATGAAGGAGTAATCTGGGGCCTCAAGAGACAATTCTCTGGCCATAAGAAGATTATCACAGATGTGAATACCAAGGCCATCCATAAGAATGATGGAATCTTTTTGGCAAAGGAACTGAGAATTCATTGGTAGAAAATGAAGAGTTTAAAGTGGTTTCATAAAGTGCACAAAATCCAGTGACTGTCCCAAGAGAAAAGATTTTATAATGCTAAAGTTGAAACAGATACCATGAACATTGGAGAAAGAAAGGTTGAGGAAGATTGGTGTTTTTTTTATTTATTTACTGATTTTCACAATTCTTTTCTTTGTATTTGTCATGACATTCATGTTGAGGCGAAAAAGAAAAGGAAAAGGTCAACATAACTGTCACTATCTGGTGTCAATAGCAATACAAACTAGCCAGTGTGGCTGAGATCTGAGTATAATGTGGACTCAAGGTTGCCCACCAGAAATACATGCAGGGACACCTACCAATGCTCAACATGCCACTACAAATACTCTGATATTATATGACAGTTGATCAGAGCAACCTCTCTAAGTGCTACCAAATAGTTTGGGCTCCTTGCAGATGCAGCAGCCAGCAAACTGCTAACCTTGTCCCATCATAATGAAAAGTCACGGCCACTAATTAGTTTGATCATCAAAAACTTAATTCAGTTAAATCATGGCCATGAAAGAAAAAAAAGAACTGTTAAAGACAAGTTTGCTAACCATTACACCAAGCCAAGGTGCCCATAGTCAGTAGCCTATAGAAACAATTCTCTTATAGAATGATTATCCCTGATGTAAACACCAAGGCCACGTGAATGCTGGAATCTTTTCAGTAAAGGGGAAGGCAACCTGGAACCAAAAATTCTTTGATAGCAATGGAAGAATTTAAGTAAGTTTCACAGAAAACAAAGATATCTAGTGATCATTTATAGAGGAAAAATTCTTTAATTGCAGATGTTGGAACCAATAACATGAATATTAATGAGAGAAAGGCTGAGGTAGGTAGGTGGTTTTTTGTTTATGGTTTAGTTATAGATTTTTTTTGTGTGTGTTTTCCATGAAATTTGAGCAAAGAGAGGGAGAAAAAGTGTAATTGTCACAAGCTGTTGTCAATATAAACAAAAACCAACCAGATCATGGCTGAGAACAGAGCATAGTGTGGCCTCAGCGTTGCCTATTTGAAGTACATGCAGGGACACCTAACCATGCATGAAATGGCACTACAAATACGCCCCAATATTATGTGATTATTAATCAGAGTAGCCTCTCTAAGTACTACCAAGAACTTCAGGCTCCCAATATTCAGTTGGAAGCAGCAGCCAGCAAACTACCAACCTGGTACCCTCACAATGGCAAGTCACAGCCACGATGGCCCTGGTAGAAGAAAAAATAGAGAACTGGTCAATATATCCTAAACAGGGAAGAGGAGATAAACTTCTACTCCTGTTCAATCGACATGGAAGGAGTTTGGATCAGACAGTAGGTCCACCTATCAACACCTATTCAGTCAGTTAAGTGCCATACATGATACACATTTTGGGTGATCATGTCTCCAAAGAGACATGACTGACTGGGCAGAAGATTATCCCGCTGTAGGTTGTGATTGCTTTCTGTGGGAGAATGGTTGTCAGCCAAGGCTGTAGAACCCAATCTGTCCTATTATTTAACCCATAACTGGAGGGAAGAGGTGGATTAATACCTTTCCCAAGGGTATTTGTGTGCAAGTGAATACAAGGAATTCAACTGGAATTTGAACTCGGCTCTCTGATTTGCCGTTTTGAGTCGATATCCACTGCACCACAATGCACATCCCAACTTTTATAAACCTGTTAAAAAAGAGGCACATAAAATACAATTTTTGTTTCATGCTAAATCAACACCAGACAGTAACGCTTTAAGTAGCTCTTGGACCTTATATTAGATGAGCATTTAGTAACTTTTAACTGAATATATAAGGTGTTTGTGAGCGTATGTTTCATATTCCAAACATGGTAAGTACATTGTTGTTGTGTTCATAATTGATATTGCTAAGTGCTGGATTTTTCTTTGTTAATAATATTTCCAGTAAATTTCGCCTTATTGTTTTACATGTGATTATATTTCTTACAAGGATAATATAGCAGTTTGTTTCACCTCTACATAGTAGTTCTCAAGTGATATGGTTTCTGCTGTTTGGTACAGTTTTTGTTTGTGATTCTGTAGCACCAGTTCATGACGTTCAAAGAATGGGATGATTTTTATTAAGACCCTCAGGCTTCACTCGCTCAAAGCCTTTTTTTTAATCATTGATCTTAGACAGCTGAGTTTATATATCTCTGAAGGGTTTTTTGCCATTCAAATAAAAATCTCAATTTCACAAGGCTATTTAAAAAAAATGACTCAAGTTTTTAGATTAATCTTTTGGTTTTGTAATTTGCATTGTTTATACAAAACTACTCCTAAAACAGCTTTCTTCATACTAAAATTGCCATGCCAGAACTGCTTTACTATTGAGTGAACTTGTGTACAGTATGACTGTCATACTCGGAGTGAATTTACAGTGAGTGGACAAAATAATGAAAACACCTTTAAATTTCAAGCAGATTTATTTCAATATTGGGTAGGACGACCACTGGCAGTAATTACAGCTTGAATTCTGCATGAGGTTGACTTGTACAAAGCTTAAATTGTTTCCATTCTTCAACTAAAACAGTCACCCATTCTTTCAGTGACGATGGTGGAGTATATCAACTCTTCACTTGTTTTTTTTTTTAAATTAACCACATTGAATATATTAACCATTAGAGGGTCTTGATAAAGATCATGAAACATGATAAGACAACAGTCAAAAACATAACACATAGAAATGTCAAACCAATAAATAATAATAATCAAATGAAGCTCATCATATATTATAAAAAAATTTAAAACAATTGACCTCATAGTCTTTAATAACCCTACAACTAAATCCTCTAAGGAAAACCAATGTAGTGTACATGCCCATTCAGAGATTGTATCTGTGGTACTAATAATAAACCCACTACATATATTGGTTTTACTACAAACCACACTCTGCTGTAGACTTACCTGCCACCTTTCTGATCATAGTTCAATTAAACAATATTTCCTAGAAAAACATAGCCATGTATGTAATATTAGAGAGATTTTAGTTGATAACACAATAATACTCACATACACACATTAAAAAGAATCTTCAGATATTGGAGGTCATCTACATAAAATTAAAGAAACCCACACTTAATAAAATCACATTTCAATCTGCTCACAACACATTACATTGCATTTAGATATCTGGTTCTGTTAATATTTCAGTCTCTCGTGCATTGTGACGTCATAGAACCGCATTACAAATTTACGATCTGCGTTGGCTTTTAGTGATTGTTATCGTCACATAGCAATGTTTTATGTCAACACAAGATAATATCATTTTGATAGTGAATTTCTTTATGTTAACATCCCTGTAACTTTTCTGAAGATGGCTCGTGTGAGTCAAAAGCTTAGAATCAGCATAATAGAAAATATCCAAGTTTTGGACATATTCCCTGTATATACAAGGATTTATATATATATATATATATATTGTTAAATATAACAGACAATAAATGATTTTCATGTTTAATCATGAAACATTCTATACATCATATTTTGGCTTTAATTTTATATATAATTATATATATATATATATATATATATATATATATATACTAGCAGTATAGCCTGGTATTACTCAGGAGTAATGAAAACTTTAAAACTAATCCATGGTCCTCTTTGGACATTGGCATGAAAGAAAAACTAAAAAGCAATAGTTGTTTCCAGTTAAAGCGAAACCATAGACTGAAAGAAAAATGAATGGATGTAAGTCAAATTTTGATTTCCTGATATCGATATCAAATAAGTTTTTATCGTCGTAAACTGAATTTTGATGCCTAAATAAATCCTCTGAGTAAATGGTATCATGGCTGAGACTAAGAACTACAATTATACCTACTTAGAGCCAAACCCAAAGCAAAAACTAAAATAAAAGGGCTGAAAAAAATACAGACATACAGGCAAATAAACAGACACACACACAAACATCTTGCCTTATATATATATATATATTATTTTCAGCACTATTGTAAGAACTGCAACCTTGAAAATTCTGCATATCGTTTCTTATGTCTTTGTCTATGAGTGCATCGAATTTGATTAAAATCAGACCACTCTTTCTATAACCCGATTTTTTTGATTATCGATTTTCGATATTTATTGGTGGTACCTCGACACAAAACCTAACTAAAAACACTCACAGATGCTTATAATACAACTGTGTAAATTTTCAAGAAAATCAGTTCAGCCGTTTCGGAGTTTATAGATAACAGACAGACGCACACACACAAAGTTCCATTTATAATTAAGTTTAGATTTAGATATATATAAAATACTGGCAATAATTATTAGCCCCCCACCCCCAGTTTTTTAAAAGAAATGATGTATTTCATACTATTTTTAGTATTTATTGCCAAGTGGATAATTCTAAATGAAAACAGAATGGTTCTTTTGTTTTTATAACAAAATCACCCTAAATTTTCTTCATTCTTTCATTGATGAAACTGCAATATAGGTAATTATTAAATATTTATAAATTCATTTGATGCACGTTATTGTGCGGTATTAACAAAAGAACCATTCTGTTTTCATTTACTATAATTCACTTGGCAATAAATACTAAAAAATAGTATGAAATATATCATCTTTTTAAAACACTGGGGTAGCCTAATAATTATGGCCAGTAGTGTATATATAAACACATGTATATACAGGCGGTAGATAAAATAATGAAAATACCTCGTCCAATGATAGCAAAATTTACCAAATTATACAATTATGGGAGTTGGTATTTCCATTATTTTATCCATCCCCAGTTACACCAAGTTCTGCATGAAATTTGGACATTGATTGAAGGATTAAAATGGCTTTTGGAAATGTTACAATGTGTGAAGCTCAGATAAAATTTAACTACAAGCTTGGCTGTGAACCAATTTAAAATAATTCCAGTTGTGGGAGATCTTCAACAAACAAATCACTCAAAATGTTGAATGCGTGCAGACATCAGTCAAAGGAAAATGGCAACTGTTAATACAAGAGAACATCTGCTGATTCCATATATTGTTCAGAAAATATCCATTTGATTTGAATATTTTAACTGCCTGTTCATCACATGTTATACTGAGTCTTCTGGTAAAATATTGCATCAGACATGTCTGACATGCCCACTATAGTTCCTGTTTGGTTTTATGCGACTTTTACTTTTTATTAGAACTCGGATCAACATTATCATTTTTATACAATGACTGAGATAAAGGACAACATAATGTGACAGCTGATAGCAATCCCTATGAAAGACCTTGCACGATATTTTGAAAAATGAACAGGATAAATGCGTTTTGGCTCAAGAGGATTACTTTGAGGAGGATTAAAGTGCCATTACCCTAGGTAGGCTACTTTTTATTTGATTTATGTCACACAGCTAGATCATTTTTAAACAGAGCTCATATTCTTCTTCAGTTCTGTAAAAGTTAAGAGCTGCAACAGGAATTCTTTTTAAAATATTCTAAGCCACTGATAGGCTGTTTATAAAATTGAGAAAAGGACGGAAACTTTTCAGCTTTCGAAACAAAGCTTTTCTGCATTAAACAAAAAAATCACATAAAAATTCAGTTTGTCAATAATAAATGATGTCACATTTAGGTGACTTGAAATTGGTTCAAACAAGCAAATGAGGGAATGCTGGAAGTAACCAAACAGTTTCATAAACAAACCAAAAATACAATTCTTGATAATGACTGGAGTAAAAGTTGAAAATACTTAAATTAAAAAAACAAAAACAAAAAGACAAACTAAAATGAATTTTGGAAAGTTTACCAATTATATAAAACAAATTAATTGGAGATAAGAAAAACTTTCTTGGTATTCTTCAATAAAACTTGTATAAAAGAATTCTTGCAGCCTAAATATATATATATATATATATATATATATATATATACATAGATGTCTAACCATACTGATGAGCTGTGATACAGCAAAACAGACCTGTGTTATATGCACTCACACCCTGATTGAGCACTATGAAGGAATGGTAGACATTGAAAAAACAGTATCTACTTACGAATCTATGCATCGTTCATTCAGTAACAAATTTGAACACTCTTTCGGCTACTAGCGTGTGTTTACATTGTATATAGCATGCTAAAGTCCACCTTCTACTGAGCACCCATAGCTTAGAGGTAGAATTGCTGATTGATGTTAATTTGGTCGGGTTTCAATTCAGGCTAGAAGCAATCGGATGTCTAACCATACTGATGAGCTGTGATACAGAGAAACAGATCTGTCTGCAGATGACTATATATGTATATATATATACATATATCACATTGAGTGGTGGTGTTAATAAAATAGTGCCTTACATACACTCCTGATCAAAATTTTAAGACCACTTAAAAATCTTTAAAAAGAAATATTTTTTTACGGATAGATTTTAAACTCCTCCCACTTAAGGTTAGCAATACTACAATCTAAAAGGTTATGGAAACAAAAAGCTATATTCCAAATATTTTATTTAGAAATTTACATCTTTATAAAATGAGGCGATTTTTCGCATGATCAAAATTATAAGACCAGGGACAAAAATTCTACGAAATTGTACAAAAAGTGTATGAAAACATTCAACAACCAAATTTAATAATGAGTTCTACTTCCACTGCTTTTGATGACTTCAAAAATTCTGTCGGGCATGCTAGAAATAAGCGTTTTCATTAAGGTGCGGGGATGTTGCTCTAGCTTCTGAAGATGGCTTCACAAAGTTCATTTTTTGTTGAATATTGTTTGCCATTTCGATAAACATCTCTTGTCATCCATCCTCAAACATTTTAAATTGAGTTCAAGTCTGGTGAGCATGCAGGATGTCCCAAGAGATGGACCCCATTTTCTTGTAGAAAGATCAAGGTCCGTCTTGCAGCAAGGATTGCAGCATTATTCTGTTGGAATAACCATCTATCCACACACAAACGATGACCCTCCATCATCAATGATGCTTTTTGTAGCATGCTAACATAACCAGCTGCTGTTTGACAACCCTGCGCCACCTGGAGCTCCATCGTCCCTCTGTAAGAAAAGGCACCCCATACCATTAGGGACCCTCCACCACTATGACGTGTGGAGAAAATTTCAGGAAGGCATGTTTTTGTTATGCCAATATTGTTGGAAGCTATCAGGACCATCTAGATTGAATTTTTTCTCATCAGAAAACAGGACTTTCTTCCACTTCTCAACGTCCCATGTTTGGTATTCACGACCAAACTTTAAGCGGTCCACCTTGTGACGTGGAAGCAGTCAAGGAATTTGTTTACGCTTTTTATTTACCATGCCTTTTTGTCATAAGTGTCGTCTGATGGTTACGGGACTGCAATCAGCATCTGTGACTGCCTTAATTTGACTAGAAGAAAGTCCACCATTTTTATAACAACCCATTCTTATTCTCTTACTCAATGCAGGAGAAATTTTGGGGGGGGCCTACCAGAGGATTTTGCTTTTCCATAATTCTCACTGTTCTTTTGAAAGTTGCAAATCACAGTTTTGCTGCGATTTACCTTAGCTGCGATCGCCCACTGTGACAAACCTTGCTTATGGAATTCTAGAATTCGAGAACTCTCAACTTTGGTAAGTTTACTTGCTGTAGGCATGGTAACACATTTACGCAGTGATTGCTAATCTCTAACTGAACTAAAAACATTGGAATGACCATAGATCTAACAATTTATATCCCTGGTCTTACAATTTTGATCATGTGTAAATTGCCTCATTTTATAAATGTAGCTTTTTGTTTCCATAACCTTTTAGATTGTAGTATTGGTAACTTTAAGTGGTAGGAGTTTAAAATCTATCTGTAAAAAAAAAATCCTTTTTAAAGATTTTTAAGTGGTCTTAAATTTTTGATCAGGAGTGTATTATAACAGAGTTATTTAATATTAATAAATATACATTTCTTTTTCCTCATTGGCGAGGAAAAAATGTATATTTATTAATATGCTTGGTTGAATAATTTAGACATATTATGTCTATTTATTTTTAATCTAATCCTTTCATAATTGCAAATTGATTCCTTTACATTTCAATTACAGATATCAAAAAGGGCACGGTAATTTTTGTAATCTTTTTATTTTCCCAAGTACTTTCAATCTCATCTAAGATCAGCTTCTGGGGTGAATTGCTATGCCAAAATTTAATCTATTCGGCATTTTTTTGTATGTGCATAGAACATGCTTTGTTAATTCCAAATTGAAAATTTGCCACTATCTAATGGAGGAAACTATAAGAATATAATTTACATGTTTGAAAACATTCCTGTTGTAACTGTAATTTATAGAAAATTACAATTTAGATATTTTTAAAAAATTTGTAGTTACAGACATTATAAAACATTTTTGCTATACTCAAAACTAATTTTCTTCGGTGTTGGTTGCAATTCTTTTACATAGAAGGATTCAAGAATTTGAAGGTTTTGTTTTATAGTTTCATGGTGATGTATATTTGTATTGCAAATTAATATTTCTTTAAATTGTGAATGAGAACAGGAATGTTCCTTTAAATGTTGTGAAATCAGACTTAAATCAGACATATGTTGTTTAAGTCTCCTTGATAAGGGTGTTGTCATGTAACCAACATATTTTTTATTTTTGTAACCTGAATAAATCAATTTGTTAACATGAGAGAATTAAAATTAAAATAGACATAATATATTTAAATTATTTAACCAAAGATGCTTAAACGAAGATATGCTGCATACATACTTATTATATACATATATAAATAAATATACACATTATCCTACTTTTTTAACATGACTCAAAATTTCATGCTCTATACAATCATCAGGTGCTTATTATGAACTCATAATAATATAATTGTATATTTATTAATATATACTTTATAGGACTGTCATATTACATGGAGCACTGTTTTATTAATGCCAGAAAAATATTTATAAGTGTGTCTATTTGCATATGTATATTTATATCCATGTGTACACACATGGATATAAATGATATTACACACACACACACACATATTGTCCAAAAATGTACTCACTTTTAGACTTCATTGTTTCTTATTTATAAAGATGCAGTTAATTTAATTTAATACCTAATTTAAACCATTAATCTTCTTCATAAACCAATAAAGATTAACATTTCATAATTTCAACCATTAATCTTGTTAGCAAGTCAATAAATCCAGCGTTTACTATCATGCAAAGAATGAGTACATTTTGGGGGGGAACATAATAGATATTCATATATATCTCAATATATCTTACTAATGAATGACAAAATGGCCAAATCCTACCTTATGAATCTTGGCCTATAAAAGGATTTCTGTAGACTAATAAGTATTTTCTGAATGAAATCTTATTAAATATGGTAAGCATGAAATACAGTAAATGCCATTTACAATTTCAAATTGATAAACACGAAATATGTGCAAACAAACACCCAGGTTCATACTACAGATTGCATTTCCATAAAAAAGAAACACCAGAAGCCAAAAAAAGAAATATATATATATATATATATATATATATATATATATATTATTGTAATATTTTTATTACAAGTAGTTATAATAAAAATATTTTACATTACTATATAAAAACTATTGTTTCAGTACTATTAATTGTATTTCATTACATAAATGGTGATAAGAATGATTTTTATGGAAATTTAAAAACAATTTATTACCCATTTCCAGACAGTTAAAGGGAAAACATAAAAACAGAATTCAGAATGTTATATATATATATATATATACATTTTTTTTCACCCCAAGCAAGGCAGGAATACTACTGGTGCACAGGGGGTTACAGTGAGAGAAAAAAACAAGCTACAGGGGATGTCGAAGAAAGAACAAGAGGTGGATGGGAATGAAGGAGATAAAAGATGGCAATTGACATTACATTTAAATTTTTGGAGAGTGTTGCTTTCAGGGAAGCAAGCAAATAGAAAGAAGTTCCACAAATGGAAAGAGTGAGAAAAGAAGCTATTAGAGTAGAAGAAGAAACAGTTACATTTAACTATTTTGATGGTAAAAGTGTGTGATCTTGATACCAATATATTATTATTGTCTTAAACATATAAAGATAGATGTCAACATTTTAATACTAAATATAGTGAGGGGGAATATCTGAGGAACCTTTTGGTGAAATGATTATTATTTTTTTATAACAGGAACAAAAAAAAAAAATTATAATGAAAATTTTGCAGTATCAAATCATTGTTTATATATATATATATATATATATATATGTGTGTGTGTGTGTGTGTGTGTGTGTGTGTGCGCAATCACTCTTTTATGCAAGTTTCATTAAAAACAACTAACAAGGTACTGCAATTAAGCTATTAAATTTTTCTTCTTTTCCTCTAAGTGATTTCTTTCTGTAAATTTTATGTTCACCAAAGAAAACACTTAGACAAAATAAAAATTTTATAAAAAGCCTAATTACAGTACATTGTCAGTTGTTTTTTAATGAAACTTGTGTGTGCGTAAAAATAAAAAAGATAAAATACATTTTGGCTTCTGGTCATCTGATCTGATACAGTAACTTACTGCCCCATCTTATCCTCAGAAATCTTAACCCATTTTCTTTACAAACAATTTTATCTTTCATCCCAACCTGAAGAAGCTGAGACCAACTGGCATAGGTAAAATTTATATGCTTTTCTACTTTGTCTGATCATTCTCCCTCCTTCTCTCGCTCCCTCTTGCTATCTCTCTTTCTTTCTCTCTCTCTCTCTCTCTCTCTATATATATATATATATCACAAACTATTTTGTAAAAAAAAGGATAAATTTGAAGTTTACATTTATTAAAAGCATCTGTAACAAATAAAACAGAAGATAAATACTAATTAACAAAATTTACATTGCATATGATATAACTATGATGTGATTCAAAACATTGAAATATGACATTATGCATACTTTTTTTTATATACAATTGCTGGCAGCTAAAAGTTTTTTCAACACTTTTTTTCTTTTTGCAAAGACACATTAACATCACTATGCAAAAATAACAAAAAAGAATTCACACTCAGTGGAAGAAAAACATTAACCTGCATTTTTATTCCGTTTTTTTATAGAATATATTTGCCAAGTGGCTCTTTAGAAAAATTGAATTTTTACTGGTTTAAAAAAAGTTTGTTTTTTGTTTTACTTAAGATTTATATTTTATATTCTACAAAGATGGAGGTGGCTGCTGCTGATGCTCCAAAGGGCGGCACTGACTTGCAGCTTGTAGCATTGCCTTGATTGCACGGGCTCTCATCTCCAGCTCGAGAATTTCCATCTGGGTCCTGGCAAGAATACGGGTGGAAACAACTTTCTCTTTTGCAGTAATGACACCACCTGGGCTAGAGCCAGATATTGCCGGGGTATGTGTATCAGAGCAGACTGCAATCATGTTATTTGCTGCAACACCTAAAGTCGTTGTCACTGCAGCATGAGGTAGGAGAGAACAACGTCCACAAATGCAGTAGTCACTCCCACTGCAGGCAAATGGGCGGACACTGCTTGTGGCATTCTGCTGCTGTGTCTTTGGCTGAATATGACGGTAGTGGGGTTGCAATGAGGATAGAATTGACACGTTCTTCCTTTTCTGTGTTTGGGATGGGGTAATATTGATGGGAAAGTCAGAACAGTCCACCTCTAGGGCGTGGCGATAAGGTGGGAGAAGGTGAGCTGAGATGTGTGGTCTGGACTGTAACTGCCCTGCCCCCCTTGGTAGTCTGATGACTGATGGCTGGTCAGAGTGTTGCAGCCAGTGTGAGCTGACTGTTGGGCTCTCGGGACAGCTGGTTGAAACACCAGTTCCCATTGTTTGAAGACTGTATCCGGCCACTTGGACGTTCAATGACTGATTATCCTATTATAAAAGAAGAAAGAAGAACTTGATATTAAAAATGAATATGTTGCACGTTGATCATATATTTAAAAAAAAAAATGAACAAAGATGCCATTAAGCAATTTCAAAGAAAAGAAATTAAGGAAAAATCTGAAGAATATTCTTGAACGAATCAATGATGGAGTTGCAAATAAGAATGATTTTCTGATGACAAGAATAAAAGAAATTTTAAAATATACAAACTTTATCAGCACTTGTTTTTAATTAAATATTCATTTACTTAAACTTGGGTTTACTGTTCAAAATCACATTTACTTTTATTTTATTTTAGTTATTATTTTAGTTTAGAAGAACATCTCGATGCTTATTTAAAAAATAAAGCACAAAAGAAAATGATAACCACAAAAAATCTCATCAGACAAGTTAGACATTAACAAAAGATGACAATTTATCAAATAATGAAGAAAAACAAAATGATGTAAGACAAATGTCAATGAACAAGATATAAAAGTAAATAACTTGAGAAAAACATTTAAAAACTTCAAGGAAGTATAAAAAGAGATACAAGTTATTTTTAATGAATATTTTAGTGTACATATGTCTTCCACCACTTTAAAGATATTAATTAAGATTTTTTTTAAAGGTGACTGAATATGAAAACATTTTCAAACCAAACAAAGACTAGTTTGAAAATCAACATCACATTTTTCTATATGAGCTTCAGTACAGATTTTTGTAAAGTAGTTAGATTAGGAAAAGTTAATTTAAAAAAAACTGCTATCTTTTTCCAGGATGAGGGGATCATTGAACTATCAGGACATTTAATGATATTGAATTCTATTTGTGTGTGTGTGTGTGTGTAATTAAAAAAGAATATAATTCTTTCAGAAGAAATATTTTAAAAGCTTAATAATAACATTGTTGCCAACTATAAACACATTCCTAAAACATTACATTACATTGCCATCCTTCTTTGAAGCCATTCTTAAAGAACCTAACTTACTGACTTAATACTAAGAGTCAGTTAGTCAATTAGGTGCCATACGTGATACACACTTGGGTGAAAAGAGATATGACTGACTGGACAGAAGATTATCCCGCAGTAGATTGCCATTACTTTATGCATTAGACTGGTTGCCAACCAAGGCTATAAAACCCAATCCGTCCTGCTATATAACCCATAGCTGGAGGGAAGAGACAGATTAATACCTTTCCCAAAGATATTTGTGTGTAAATGAATGTATGTATGTATGTATGTATGCCGCATTCACCCTAGTCGGGTTGAGCGGGCTTCCTCCCTGACGGAGCAAGTCTCATTGGGATTTGTTTAAGGGCAGGGTCCCAAGTCCTACCCTGGTCCCAAGTCCTAAATGAATGCAACAAATTCAACTGGAATTTGAACATGGCTCCCCGATTTCTCGTTCCATGCTGGTATCCACAATGCACATCCACATGCATAAAACAAACAGACCCAGATAAAAGTGAAATGGCACCTCACTGTGGAGGCTGACCACATAAAGGTGAAGATATCAGAACTCTTCTTAACAGACAAACATGCAATTATGAATACACATTATCATCCAATACATGCTCAGACATAGCAAAATCTTTACAAATTTACATACATATAGAATTACCTATGGTTTTAATGCACATGATGTGACTGACCAATAAAAAGTGACCCAAATGAAATTGAAAATACCAATGTTCTGTCTGTCTGTTTTCTCTGAATCTTTCATGAAGCTTTAGTAGAAGTGAAACATGTTATAGTGATGTATGTTTCCTATTTGTTCTTTATCTTATCATCCTGTCAAATTACAATCCATATTTGATAAGTATTTGATCTTTTACTCATATATATATATATATATATATATATATGCACTCACTTGCAACTGAGCACAATAGAAGTGGGGAAAATTTCATAAACTGCTGTTATTTATGTGTTTATGCTATGTTTTCTCGTTACAGTTTAGAATGCTCATTCAAAATGGTTATCAGATAAACAACTCTCACTGTTGACGTTGTTTACATTTCATAAAATACATTACACACTATGAAATTGGCCTTTCTCTGACATGCAGCAATGGTCTGGTGGGTGAATATCCAATCATTTGGGTTTCAGTCCTGGTTAACAGTTAATCTACCCACACTGAAGAACTGCGATACAGCAAAACAGGCCTTTCAGCAGATTGTTTTATATATATATTGGGCATGTATAATGATAATATACATGCTAAAAAGTCTGCCTCCTTCTACCAAGTGCCTATAGCTCAGAGGTAGAATTGCCGACTGACGCCAATTCAGTCAGGCTTCAATCCTGGGTTAAAAAGCAATCAGAGTCTAACTGTACTGATGAGCTGTGATACAGTGAAACAGAGCTGTCTGTGAATGACTATATATATATATATATATATATATATATATATATATATAAATCCAGGTAAAGAGAATCAACAATCAACAGTTTTATAATTGTGAATTCTCTGGAATTTACTTTTTCAAAACATGCTCTATACAACGAATACTGTAGAGCATAGTATAATTAAATTTGTTTTCTTTTTTTTAAAAAAAAAAATAATTATATATATATATATATATGTGTGTGTGTGAAATGAATTGTTTGAACATTATTTTCTTCTTTTATCGATACTCGTATTTAAATAGATATTCTGTCTTTAATTAAACAGTAATATATATTTATATCTACTGGTCTGATTATTTACAATACATTTTTATTACAAAAATGTGTCATTCGGCAGGATTCGAACCTGCGACCCCTATCCACATAAGAGAAGCTACCATGTGATCTGGCACGTCTTAGACCTCTTGACCACGAATGACCATCAGTCTAAACAAGGTTTTAATCAAGACTATATAACACAGTTTTCAATTCATTGCAATAACCATATTACAACGTCAATAAATGTAAGCATGTTACGGAAATTAACGAAGAGTAACGAAACTTGGTTATAAACAACCGACAATTTGAAATGATTTCTTTGAACATTATTTTTTATCAACCCTTCGTATTTAAGTAGATATTCTGTTTTTAATTAAACAGTATTATATATTTATATCTACTGGCCTAATCATTTACGATAAATTTTTATTACGAAAATGTGCCTCATTAGGCAGATTCGAACCTACGACCCCTATCCACATAGGGGAAGCTACCATGTGATCTGGCACGTCTTAGACCTCTCGACCACAAATGACCATCAGTCTAAACAAGGTTTTAATCAAGACTATATAACACAGTTTTCAATTAATCGCAATACCATATCTGCTTTGAAATGTATTGTAATGTCAACAAATGTGAACATGTTACGGAAATTAATGAAAATTAACGAAACTTGGTTGTAAACAACCAATAATTTGAAATGATTTGTTTGAACATTTTTTTTTATCAATACTCATATAAAGTAGATATTCTGTTTTTAATTAAGCAGTATTATATATTTATATCTAGCGGTCTGATTATTTATGATAAATTTTTTTTTACGAGTATCAATAAAAAATAATGCTTAAACAAATCATTTCAAATTGTTGGTTGTTTATAACCAAGTTTCATTATTCTTTGTTAATTTCCGTAATATATATATATATATATATATATATATAGCTATATTTTTTTTATAATCAGAGATTGTAAAGATAATGAAAAATAATTAAGTAATCAATGAGAACAGAGAAAACTAAGACTGTACATAAAGGGAAGATGTGCAGGTAATTCATTCAAATATATTCCTTTTTAATATGACTGTATATGAAATTATATATATTATTTGGTCAGTTGAGTTAGCTTGAACATTCATGAGTCTAACCTGCCAACCATCATAGTCCTGCATCAAGGTCGGAAAGTCATTAAGGACAAATTCTGTGTTATAACATAGCTGGCCAATGTAGGTGGTTGCTGGGCAATCAACTCATCTTGTTACATGGCTAGGTGTCGAGAACAGTAGATCACTCATGATTTTTTGTTTTGTTCACAAGCAAATTCCTACAAAACCTGTTCTGCATTCATATAAGATTGTATAAATATCAAGGATGGGTCCATAGAGCTGGGATTTAGTTGGATATTATCTCCAGAATATTTTAATTATAGGTCTCAGTATCTAAGTGTAGTTTCCATCAAACTTAGAGTCAAAGGTTTTAGTTAATGTCCAATCCTAGACTTTAGCTTTGTGAATTTTCACATCGTTTTCCTTGGAATTTATCTTGCTTCCTAGCGATATAAAAAAGTTGAAAGATTTTATTGATTCACCTGAGAAAGTTTGTATTGAACCTTGCTCATTGAAACCTAGAAATTCAGTTTTAGAGGCATTGACATAGAGTCCAACATTATTAGTGGCATTTTCTAGAAGATGTAAGAATACTGTGACATTGATAATGGTGTCTGTAGTGATATGTTCATCATCAGCAGAGTTGATATTTGTCAACATTTTTGCATGAAATCGACTTGAGATATGCATGTTTGACCAAGTCAAATATATTTCATACAAATAAATATATATAGAAAATGACTATTAAAACTGCATACAGAGGCAGAAAAAATGATTTCTCATGTATGGTAGTACTAAAATGAACAGAACACACTAGGCAAGATTTCTAACTTGGTCTGATGTTTTGACTTCTGTATTAATAACAGTTACGCTAGCCACATACCTTGGAAAAAATATTGGAAACAAAAGCAATGGCCTTTATTCACTGAGCAATTTTTCTGATTAGCCATGCCAGATAGCGAGGGAAGAACAGTAGCATAGCTACTCTGATACTTATAGTAGCTCTGTTTGTGCTAACAATCTTTTTAAAAAATTTTTCTTCAGCAGACTATGCACAAAACACAAACTCTCAAAAAAGAGTTTGGTCTGTTGAAGAAAAATTAAAGGAAAATATATATGCATATCTCTAGTGATTTCTTGGACATGTAATGAGAAAAGAAGGCTTGGAGAATCTAATACTCATGGGATGCAGATAGAGAGAAAGAAAGACAGGGGAAAGCAGTGTGAAATATACTTGATGGCAGAACAGAGTTTGGGAGAGAAACCAAAAGAAAAAGTGTTAAGAGCAACAAGGGAGAGGGGCAAGTGGCAGTGCATGACTGCTTTCATCCTGAAAGAACATGACACACAAAGAAAAAGAATCTCCTAGTAATGGGAATGTTTTTTATTTCCCAAACACGGAAATGTGCTCACCATATTTGGGAAATAAAAAAGCAATCCAATCACTATAGATACGCATATATAAAAATCTACATATTCTAAAAAAAAAAAAATCATATATATATATATATATGCATATATATATATATATATATATATATATATATAGGATTTAACAAGGGTTATTAAAACCTGTAAAAATAGCTATTCCCTAATGTAAAATACTGAATTTACATTTTTGATACCACCGTATATATATATATATATATATATATATATATATATGAAATGAATTGTTTGGAACATTATTTTTTATCGATACTCATATTTAAGTAGATATTCTGTTTTTAATGAAACAGTATTATATATTTATTTCTACCGGCCTGATTATTTACAATAAATTTTTATTATGAAAATGTCTGTCATTCGGCAGGATTCAAACCTGCAACCCCTATCTATATAAAAATTTATCATAAATAATCAGGCCGGTAGAAATAAATATATAATACTGTTTCATTAAAAACAGAATATCTACTTAAATACGAGTATCGATAAAAAATAATGTTCAAACAATTCATTTCAAATTGTCGGTTGCAATGGAAAAACTGTATTAGTTGCCAACATGTTTCATCCAATGTGGACTTTTTCAAGGGAAAAAACAAAATGAATTTATTAAAAACTAAGTAACTAATAATAACAAAACAAAATGTCCTTAGCAACTGAAAGAATTTAAAGAACGCTATTTTTATACTGTTAACTGAAAATTACGTCAAACACTATCACGTGTGGAGATATTGTTTTTATAGCTTTGTTGACAGATTCAACCATTTTCTTTTGATTTCTTGATACTGTTGTATACATTCGTTCAGGAGAGTAGTAATTCTGTTAAAAAAGGTGAAATAGAGAAAAGGCCTGTGCATAAATTAATATTTTGGTAATATTCAATGGTGGTACTCTTGAGGATTTTCCTTTTTACATGAGTTATTTTCTTTTATTATGAGTGTAGCATTTTTAAAATCAAAATTATGGTTGAATTTATTTCTATGTATGACTAGTGCATTAGCTAAGTTGTTATTTCTGAAATCTCTTTTGTGCTCATAAATGAGTTTTTTTTTTAATTTCTACTTGTTTCTCCAATCTATTGGGGGGAACAATTTTAGCAATTTAATTTATAAATGCCTGCTTCAGAAATTTTTATTGCTATTAGTGTTTGATGATCTGAGTATATTCATAATGGTTTTGGAAGTTTTTGTGACATAGATACATAATACTACTGGCCAACTCTGTCATGTCCACTATCCAGAACAACCTATCTCATCTAAATAATCTTAAAATAGTCACAAAAGAGACGTCAGAAATATACTCAGATCCTCAAACACTAATAGCAATAATACTGATGAGCTTTTTTAGCTTTGTTTCCTGATTAAAAGAATTTAAGTGTGCTACTAGATTGGCATATAGCTGCCACTTCAACTCCAGCAATTATTTCTTGCATTTCCTGCTTGCAGAACACTCTTCCATTTCCTTGCTTCCCTGATAACTAAAATTTTCAAAAATTTAAATGCAGCTACAATTGCAATCTTCTAATTTCTTGAACCGTTTTCATTTTGAATCATCCTCTCAGTACTCCCTATTCTCAGTCTTTACTCTTTCACTCCTTGTAAACTCCTGAATCTGTGACATTTCACTTTGATTGAGGTAAAAAGCTTAAAAAAATGCTTATGATTTCCGAAATATATTATAAGAGGCCTATTTCCTTAATGATTACAGACAGAGTTACAAATTATACTTAGCTAACACTTACATAGGGAATAAAAATAATCAGGGAAAGATTTCCATTCATCATCATTTTCAGTCCTATGACCAGGTGTGGTTGTAGAGTTGCATATCTGGCTTGAAAGCCAAAGGGGTATTCCGTTCATGTTCAGGCAAGCAGATATCGGAGAGCTCGTCACTCTGCAGATTAAACCACAATAACTTTAAGGACTGACTGGGTTATGGACATGTACTTGTTGATTCCATTGGAGGGGAACCCTCTACCTAGGCCATTGACTTTAGTCTAAGAAGTCCTCTACCCAGTGACTCTGTGTCATCACTGCACTGGCAGCATACATAAACATGGAGTCAGTCAGTCATACATAATACACACTTTGGGTGATCATGTCTCGAAAGAGACATGACTGACTGGGCAGAAGATTATCCCGCAGTAGGTTGCCATTGCTTTCTGTGGTAGACTGGTTGCCAGCCAAGGCTATAGAACCCAATCTGTCCTATTATTGACCCATAACTGGAGAGAAGAGATGGATTAATACCTTTCCCAAGAGTATTTGTGCGTAAGTGAATGCAAGAAATTCAACTGGAATTCGAACTCAGCTCCCCGATTTGTCCTTCTGAGCTGATATCCATAACCCCATTGTTTTAGATGGCTACTGACCATACACAAAAGGTTAATTTACCCTTTGACAGGTCTAGCTACCCTCTTCACCAGTAAAGTCTAGTGAAGGAGCTAGTTTAATTCTCGATGACCTGAACATGTGGCAGATGGTAGTAGGTTACATAAGTTACCATTATAGCAAGAATATTAGATTCAGTTTGCCTTGTCTTAAATAGGAAAAATCTTTCACTGTCTTTGGTAAAATATAATTTGCATTGATTTTCACAAATTAAGGTAGAAATGGAGAACAAAAAATCCAACCTAAACAAAAGTCACATATTTACAGTGTTTTTCAACTCTGAATTTTTAAAGTCAGAATTATTTAAGAAGTCATTAGAGTTAGTTAATAAGAAGTTTCTATTGAACTTAGAATAGTTCAATAGAAACTACTTCTATGTGCTGTGTCCATTAAGTACATTTTGATAATGGCTCTCCACAATTTCTTGTCCTATATAGCTCTTATTACATTTTTTTTTTTTTTTTGGTTATAGCTCCTAAACCCTGTTCTGGCATCCATTTACTCAAGCTCGCTAAATAGTCTATGTATTATTTCCCAGTGTCATCCATGTCTTCAAGCTATCCTTTGAATATCAAATATTCCAGGCTCTCTTTCCTCATTACATGCCCTAAAAATTTCAACTCTTTCTTTCTGATGTTAAGTATAAGTGTCCTTTTTGTTTCCATTTTCCTTAAAACTTCCTTATCACTCACATGTTTCAGCCATGGTATTGTCAGCATCCTTCTGTAGAACCACATTTCTGCTGCTTGAAGTCGCTCCTTCAACTGTGAAGAGATTGTTCAGCTTTCACTACCATACAGGAGGATATTCATATCATGTAACAGTCCAGTATGTCATTCTTTGTTTCTAATGAGATTTTCACACATTCAAATGGAGACTGATATCAATTCAGAGTCCTAATATAATATGCATCTTGACATGATGCCTCCTGAATTTTTTTTATTATAATTATTTCACCCTAAACAAGGCAGCACTGCCAATGGTGTGCAGGGGGTTATTTATATATAAAATGATGTTATTGGACTTGATGTTGGCATATCTCTGTATATTAACTTGTGTTTTTATTTTATATGTGTGTGTGTGTGTGCGTGTGTGCATGTACTGGTATATATCACCATCTAAAATGATCAAATATAAATATTCATGCAAACATCGATGTAGATGTATATATTTACATATTTGCATAGATTGTGTTGTATATTGATGCATAGATAATGTAATTTGATGAATTTATTTCTTTTCTACCCAGAGAAACTGAGAAACAGAAGTGTTGCATACATACATATTTGTTTTCGTGTACCTATACACTTACCTATCTATGCTTGTTGGCCTCGACTAATATATGACTTGAAATATATCTGTGTGTGTATGGGCACAAGTTTCTAATAGTGTGTTTGTATCATTTTGTGCACACATTAACTGAGTATAAGAAACCAGACTTGTGTGTGTGTTTGTGTGTGTGTGTGTGTGTGTGAAAATGTTGTTGCCCTCTTTAATAAAACTGACCTTTGCTGCCGGGTTGCCAGGCACATTGACATAAGCTAATAAATACAGGATTGATTCAACTCCAAAGTGATGTCCATCCTTCCACACACAAATATTCCTGGAGCCATTCTTGTCATATTGTATCTAATATCATTTTGAAACAGATGCAACAAAAGTTATATAAGATCTTTCTTACAACCTCTTTACAATTCTGTGTTGTTAAAAGTGTGCTCCAAAGAACTCAACTTATTATTGTGATATTCTAGACTGATACCATTGGCAGGGATTCATCAAATTTATTACATAATCAAATATCTACAAGGCAACCACCATGCAGTATGAAGCCTTATGATGTCATGGATGAGAGAAAAACCTTTTTTACTGTTGAAGAATGAAGAGTGAATAGTGTTTTTTAACTAAAGATTTATTGATAAATTGTATTGATAAATTGTATTGATAAATTGTATTGATAAATTGTAGCTGCTGGATGTGTAAATGTGCAATTGGCATTTCATTGAATTTTAAGAAATCTAAATGAATAATAATCCATATCCCACTACATATATCATGTCACCTTTTGTCCATGGAACTTAGCTTTTCAGGTTAAGTGTCAAGATGTATCCTTGTCGGTGTTGCATTGAACTTTGCCATATGCAACCCATTTTTTCATCACTTAATATAATATATTTGAGGACTGGTTAGTTAGAATGCTTTATTTCCAAAAAGTGAAAATTAATTATGATTCAAACTAAGAAAGCCCTAATACATTTTTGTACAATTATTTTAGGCATGACTGAATAGAGAGACAGAAACAGACCATGTATACTTATCTGTCTATGCTAGTTGGCTTCAAGGAATGTAAAACTTGATATATATCTGTATGTAGATAAACACTGGTTTCTAATAGTGTATTTGCATCATTTTATGTACATGTTGATTGAGCATAAAAAAATAAAAATGTTTTGCATGTACATATATATATATATATATATATTATTTGGGAAGTAATCACTCTTTTATTTCTCTGAAAATTACAGACAAAATATTATCATTCAGTTTTTATATAATTTTTCATGTGTTCTTATGAATTTTTTCTTTTCAGAACTCAAATTATATAATAATTGTCCAAATATTTGAAATATAATGCACATGACTCTACATACATAAACTCTACACTTATTCAGTTACACGTAATACAAAATTCACCTTTGATAATGACTAGAAGTATAGCCAAAATTGCTCAGAAAAACAAAATATTTGGACAATTCCTATATAATTTGAGTTTTGAAAAGAAAAAAAATCATAAGAACATGATTATATACAAAACTTCATGGTAATACCTTGACTTTCATTTTCAATGAAACCTACACACACACACACACACACACACACACACACATATATATATATATATATATATATATATATATATATATATATAACTACCAGTCATAATTATTAGGCCAACCCAGTTTTTTAAAAGAAATGATATATTTCATACTATTTTTAGTATTTATTGCCAAATGAAAATAGAATGGTTCTTTTGTTATTATTACTTTGCAAAATTTTACAAGGCAAAAAAGCAAAGATGAACTCATCCAAATCACTCTAAATTTTCTTTATTCTTTCATTGATGAAATTGCAATATAGGTAATTATTAAATATTTATAAATTCATTTGATGCACATTTTATTGTGCAATATTAACAAAAGAACCATTCTATTTTCATCTACAATTACTCACTTGGCAATAAATATGAAAAAATAGCATGAAATACATCATTTTTTTTAAACACTGGGGTGGCCTAATAATTATGGCCGATAGTGTGTATATATATATATATAAATATATATATATATAAGTTGAATATATGGGTTTAAGTTTGTTTGAGTTTTGTTTAACAGCATATCAACCTCTGTGGGTTATTTAATCCCAAAATAAAAAAGAAGGATTTTAAGGTATTTTTAAAAAATTTTCGGTTATAGTGAGAAGGTTGAATTTTTTTTTATTTTAGAAGACTGAAGATGTCTTCTAGTTTTGTATTCTAAAATGTATCGCTGATAATAATTTTTTCCTTCAAAAATGTATATATTTCTATAAAAGTCTATTTTTATACTTTTATAGGTTTTACTCATAGCTTGGACCCTAACAGGTGATCCCACTCTGGGTCAGAGTGAACCTGGGAACAATAGCTATTAAGAGATGATTGCCTGCTTCTCACAGCCTCCCAATTAGAGGCCTTGCTGCTGGATGCAGTGTACCGTCATACTGTGGACCTGAATATATATAAAGAGCAGTGTCTTTAATGTAACATGTTTCACTTTAACAAGCTTCTTCAGAGATTTTTAAAGATGAAAATCTTTATTACTATGATTAAGCTTTTTTCTTGTGTTCCTGATCAAGCCAAACTCATAAATAATTACATTGGCCATACTACTACATACCTGTCTAGATGACTCATGTTACACCTACCAAACTATAGCCTCATTAAGACTCATTTAAACATGCACAAAAACCTGCCAGACTCCATCCAAAACATACTAGTAGAAGGTACAAGCATAATAGCCTCATTCACATGTAAAAAAAGATTAACAAAATATGTAAACAGTAATGATCAAAAAGGAAAAGCCAACACAATTTTTAGCCATTATTAAATATAAACATGGCAAAATATGCTGAAAGTGTTTGGCAAATAAAATATCCTTACAACCTTCAAACACATTCAATTAGAAATATAAAATACAAATTGTACTTGATTGTCTTTGTGTCCAAAAAATAAAAGATTTGCCTGAAACTAGTAAAATTAAATAAAAAGCTTAATCACGGTACCTTGTCTGTCATTTTTAATGAAACATGTATAAAAGAGGGATTAATGCCCAAAGACAATATGTGTGTGCGTGTGTGATTATGCTGTTGCCCTCCATCTGTCTCTGATGTTAATTTTCAAATGTCCTTTTTGTTTAACCTTTTTTTTAGCACTTTCTTGTTGCTCAAATATTTAGTTAATGGTATTCTTAGCCTACTTTTGTAGATCTATACTTCTATTGTTTCAAGTCTTATCTTCATGTACATATGTTTTAATAGATTGTTATAGTTAATCCCAGATTGTTCTTTAAAAGTTTTATACCTAATTCCAAATTTTACGGTAGGGATTAATGCGTTAATTGCTTTCAGTATAACCATCTTTCAGTATGAGAAATTTCAGCTATTTCTTTCTTATATTAAGTATATTTTTGTTTCCGTTTTCTCTAAAACTTTGTTGTTGTTCACATGTTCAGTCATAGAATTTACAGTATCCTTAAATAGAATAATATTTCTGATGCTTCAAGTCTCTTCTTCGACTAGGAGGTGATTGTCCTCCAGCCTTCAGTGCCATATAAGCGGACTAATATTGTATAAGATTTTTGTACTCTTTATTTTTTTGGTTTCTAATGAAATTTTTACACATTTAATTTAGTTCTAATTTTGTATGCATCTTGACACAACGTCATCTGAAAAACTTTTAAACATAAAATGAGATGATTGGACTTGTTTATTTGAAATGAATGCAAAGAATCAGAGAAACATGGAATTTTCCTTTCAAGAGATTTCCTTTTCTCCAGTGAATATGTGGGAGAAAATTCTGCTAATCTAGGATATGGTATGAAAATAACTTAGACACAGTATTACTGAACAGCATTTGTAAATGGCATGCATCAGATTCAAAGATGCCAGCTGTTTAACAAAAGGTAACAGTCTTACTTAGTGGATTACTTTTTTACTTGAGTTATTTAAAAAAAAAAGAGTATTTCATTTAATTTAAAACCCATGAGAATCTTTCTTCAATAAAGGAAACTCCCACTGCTACTGTAATATCAAATCTTGTTACTAACAATGATAGAAGTGTTTTCTCAGTGGTCAAATTTTCCCCAAATACTAATGTTTTTAAATCCATACACCCAAGTAAAAGTCAGAAATCCATAAATCCATACACTCAAGTAGAAGTAGAAATTAAAAAGTGAGCAATGCAGAATGAAAGAGAGTTATTAGAGTCAACAGAAAGTTTTGTAGTTGTTTTTTTTTTTAGCTAATGTATAAATTGCATGCACATACATTTCCTAGAACATGCTGATAATGGCTCATTATAACCGTCTTCACTTCTCTAAATTATGGAGACTAAAAGCAAAATGCTGGATATTTTTTTAATCATTTTACCCCAAGCAAGGCGTTAATGCCACTGATATGCAGAGAGTTGAAGTATTAGGCAGAAGGAGAGTGAAGACAAAGGCAAACCAGCTACAGGGGGTGAAGAGAAAGGGCAAGAGAAGGATGTGAACACAGGTGTGAAGACAGTTGCAGAGGCAGAGAGAAAGAAAAAGAACAAGATACACGGGGTGATGTAGAAAGGGCTGGAGTTAAGTGGATAAGAGATGGGAATTGACAATGCATTTAAATTCCTGGAAGGTTATAGCCATCAGGAAAGCAAGTGTTTGGAAGGGAGTTTCCACAGGTGGGAAGCGTGAGAAAAAGAAGCTGCTGGAATAGAATTATCGCCTGCATTTGGTTGATCTAACTGTAAAAGGGTGAGACCTTGTTGCCAGTTTTGTTGTCTGAGTAAATTCTTGTGGAGTAAATATATATATGTATATTTTTTTTTCTTTAAGAATTAAATCCCAAGCAAGGTAGGATCACTACTGGTCTGCAGGTGGTGGTTACATTGAGACAAAAACAAGGTACAGTGTGTTGAAGAAAGGGTAAGAGATGGATGGGAATCAAGGAGGTCAGGAATGTTTTCATCAATGGAAACAATGCTGGATAAAGTGAATGACTACAGAAGGTGACTACTTCAAAAGAGATTAAATACTGAACTGATGTGTTTTTTTTTTGTTTTTTTTTAATCATTTCACCCCGAGCAAGGTGGAAACACCACTGATGTGCAGGGGGCTACATAAATGTAAAAAAGATTAATTAGAAAAGAGTGAGGAGTACAAACTAGTTAGAAAGGAACAACAGAAAGCTGAGAAAGCAGGTGCGATGACAGATACATAGGTGGAGAGAAAGGGAAGGTTATACAGGGGAGGGGAGAGAGCTAGAGTCCAGTGGTTAGTAGATGAGTATTGACTTTGCATTTAAATTTCTGGAGGTTGTATCCGTCAGGAAAGCAAGAATACGGGAGCAAGTTCCACAGGCAGGAAGTGCGAGAGAGGAAGCTGCAGGAGTAGAATTGTCGTCTGCATTTGGCTAACCTGACTGTGAATGGGTGGGACCCAGTTGCCAGTCTGGTTGCATGAGTAAACACCTGTTGAGGAGGCATCAGTGACTTAAGCTCATCTGAGCAGAAGCCATGAAAGTATTTATAGAAGAGACAAAGGTAGGCCACATTTCGACGATAGGGAAGTGGCTGCAGTTGAGTCGCCAGATCAGTACCTATCACATTACAGACTCTCCTTTGGAGCTTGTCAAGAACACTGAGGAGAACAGCAGGGGCACCTGACCATAAATGGCAGCAGTACTCCATGCACGGATGGATGGTTGACTTGTGTGTTGTAGTTTTATTTATATACCACCAGTCACAATACTTTCTGGTCAGACTTTATACATAGATGTATAAAATGTCATAGTTCATATTTGAAGAGAATATTTTTTCATGTGCAGTATAATGTTATGTAATAAAATGTTAAGATGTTGGAAATTAACCATTTTCTTTGGAATTTTTATGTTTGTTGCAAATGATGTTGGCTTGGAAAAGTATTGTTTCTATTAGGAAAAAAAAACAGGATGCTAATTAGATTTTTTTTCCCAATCTTATATTTCGTATAGAAAAGAAGGCAGTAATATTCTTTTAAAAGAATTTGTGTAAATGTTAAATGTTAAAATTAGAAACAAAAAAAGAAGCTATTTCATAAATTTCTATAATCTTGGAGAACATCTTCAGCAGAGCTTTGAAAACAACACTCACAACCAAAATGGCAGACTCCAGTTAGTCCTTGAAATCAGAGAGATGACTGTTTGTTATTCTCTCAATGATGCCCCAGATTTAGTCACTCGAGAGATTCAAATCAGGAGAGCTAGCAGGTCATATGTTAATAATATGATCATGAACATTCCCAGCCAGCTATTCCTCAGTAGAACATGTGAAGCCTCCCTTGAACCTGCCTCCTTTGCTCTGCTCCAGGAATTGAACACAATCTCCAGCAACCTGATTTAGGTCATGGCATTAACCAGGAGAACCAACAAGATCAATTATGGTGATATGCATGGCCTTGATCTTGACTTGGTAAGTACCATTTAGTGTACCTTTTCACACAATCACCTATTGAAAGATGAACCAGAACATACCAAGTTTCCCTGGTGTGCTTGAGCATTCATAGCTCATGTCAACATGTTAGGGTTATGGCTGATAATTTCTTAGCCTGCTTGATTGATTTATTGATTGATTTATTCATTTTCTATGGCTTATCAAACCATTGCATGTTATTTAAGGCCAGAAAATATTTTTAGACTAAAAGAATCTTTTTTGGGGAATAGAAATGGTTTAATGGATGTCAGCTCAGAATGAGAAATCTAAGAGCAGATTTTGAATTGCAGTTGAATTGTATGGGCACCTCATGTTAAACAGACTGTGTGTCATATTCTGCCATTGTGGAGAGGTAGGTAAATTCAACCATATTTACAACATCTGACCCTTTATTGTTTTTCCTCTTCATTACAGATGACATGTATCTACCAGAGGTCTTCAGCTTTTTCTCTTGGTCACTTTTGATCAGCCACCTAACTTAAAAACACTATTTTTGGTAGCTAGTACTATAAGCACAGTACATGTCATATTTAATCAACCTGAAAGTCACCATGTTAATGCTCTCAACACAAGTGAAAAAGTAATGAAAATGTTCAAGTTTACTGCATAGGTCATCTTCCGTTTAGTGATCATCTTCTTTCATGTGCTGTGTTTCTCCAAAACCTGGGCGATCATGGCTCTCCATAACTTTCTATTCTTTGTAGCTCTTAACAATGTTTGTCTTTTTATTATCCTTCCTTGTTCTGTCATCAAGTTGCACAAGGTGGGTTAATTGCATCTTTCTTCATTCACTCTTGCCTTAATATATCCTGTGAGTGTCCAGGCCTACTTTCTCATTATGTGTCCCATAAATTTCAGCTACCTCTTCCTGATTTTATAATTGTTGTTATGTTTCCATTTTTTAAAATCTTTCTTGTTGCTCACATGATCCATTATTGATAATCTCATCCCCCCATCTGCAAAATTACGTCCCTCTTGACTTTCATACATCAGTCAATTTTGCAGCACTGATTACCATATATGAGAATAATGTATATTCTCAGATATCATGTGTAGCTTCTTCTTCTTTTTCTTCTATGTGCCATGTCCCTTCAGGACAAAGACAATCATGACTTTCCACATCTCCCTATCCCTGTTAGCTCTTAGCACACTTTCTCCTGTTACCCCACTGAACCCCGCTCTGCCATCCACCTGCTCAAGCCCTTCAAATATGTTATCCGCTGCTTTTCCCTGTCTCTCTCTTTCTTTCAATCTGACTAATGAGTATCAGATTCTCCAAGCATTCCTTCCTCATCACATGTCCTAAGAACTTCAGATGCCTCTTCCTGATGCTCAGTATTAATTTCCTTTTCATTTCCATCCTTTCTAAAACTTCATCATTGCTCACAGGCTCGATCTATGATATCTGCAGCATTCCTTCTGTAGAACCACATTTCAGTTGCTTCAAGTTTTTCCTTCATCTTTGATGATATTGTTCAGCATTCACTGCCATATTGAAGAACAGACATCACATAGCAATCTAGTACTGTCTTCTTTGTGTCTATCAAAATTTTTCTATCTTTTAATACCCTATTGAGCTTCTGAAATGCATCCTTTGCCATGCCAGTTTGCCTTTGGATCTCAGTGTTGTACTTTCCATCTTCCGTTAGAACACTTCCCAAGTACTTAAATTTTTGTAGTTGCTTTTTGTAGTTGCTTACAGGTTAGTTTCCCTAACCTGTAATTGGCATTTTGGGCTTTTGCTGATGAACATACATTCGGTTTTCTTGTAGTTTATTTGTAGTCCTATGGTATATTTGCAGTGGATGAATAAGTGACAAAAATTTATGAAAGTGAAAGAAAACTGAAAAAAATAAACGTTCAGTGGATAAGCATTCATCCTGATGGTAAAATAGAATAAAATGAATAAAAATAAAATGCAGGGTGGGGAAATACCCAAAGAACTTGGAAAGACAAAAAAGCAACACAAAAATTTAAATTAAAACAAGCATGATTATAATGAAGAGAGTAAACAAGGCAAATATTATGGAAATGTAGAGGGAATGATGCCAGCAGGAGCTTTGTTAAAGAAGTGAAACAGGTAGAGGAAAGAAAATGGCTGCCCATGTCAGAGGGCAGTAATGAGAATTGTCAGATCTGTTGGACATGTTCAATAGTTTTTGTTAAAGAGGGCAGCAAAGGGTAACCGGGGTTAGATTAAGGTTTATGTATAGGAAAAGAGTGCTAAATAAGGGAGGAGACAGGAAAGAAATATAAAACTTGAGAATGGATGAGAGAGAGATAGGGCATGTGTGTGAAAAGTTGAAGGAAAGAGATGGAAAAATTTGAAGCAAAATGTAGAAGTGATTAGAAGCTCCATCCAAACCCAGGGAAGAAATTTAGCTGATTGATAAAAAAAGAGAGATAATTTGGTAGAAAAAGAAAGGATGAGAGAAAAGAAGAAAAAAAGAAGAGTGAAAAAAGGAGGATAAAAGAGAAAAAAAGAAGAACAAAACGAATGAAAGAGAAGAAAAGTGAAAAGAAGTAAAAAAAAAAGAGAATAACAGAGAAAAGAAGAGAACAAGAATAACAAAGAAAACTTGGATGAATTGAAATTTAGTTGAAAAAAAAGAGAAAAGAAAAAACTGTCAAATGTAAAGTAAATGAAGAAAATAGGAGATTCTAATTGAAGCAAGAAAATTAGTCTGGAGAAAATAAAGACAAGAAAATATTTAAAGACACAAACTAAAGAGATGATTGCAGATAGCACGAGAACAAATACGGTTTTCCAACACTTAGACATCAATGTGGGTCACGTAGTATGAATGATTCTTATCTTTTAAATGGCAATTTTCTTTTTGCGAAGAAGACAAAAGATATTTTTACTCAAATCCATCCATAGGGGAAAAAATGTAATAAAACTGAGAACCAGAAAAAAAAATAGCTGGCATTGCTCAAAGAGATTTGTAGAAAGATGTCCTTTCGCAGATATGATACTCACTTTTTAGGCAGAACTTATTAAATGTAAGTCAAAGAGGAGACTTTACTGAAAGTAGTTATTACAAATATCAAGTTGACAACAAGGAGAAAAATGCATTTGACTGTTCTGAAATGAGTTTTCATTCTCTGGGTGAATCAATAATTGTTGTATGAAAATAAACATAGATTTTACAAGAATATGAGTGACTACAAAAAAACAATTTACAAAAGCTAAAAATCAATACTCCTCTCTAAATGATGTTAATATTTGTATCCAGTGTCCAATGCAGATTTTAAAAGCATTATGTTAACTGATGGAAGTTGGAAAAATATCACTTTTGTCTTATTTTTTTTATTTTATTTTCAAGGTGATAACAAATATTACAGATATATCCAATTCATTGTTAAAGATGTTGGAAAATGGTTGGTTTCTTATACTGGTTTATTGTTTGGTCCTTGGTATAACTGTAAACTGCATCTGGCAACAAGTCCGCTGATTAAAAGATTGTGAGAAGCATAAAACCACCAATTGCTGTTGTTCCCAGGTTCACCCTAACCCAGAGTGGTAGCACCTGTTAGGGTCCCAGCTAAGGGCAAATAGTTGATCCCCAAACTGGGGTCAAAACACTATGAAAGTATAAAAATAATTTTCTAGAAATATGTAAATAAAAATAGACTTTTATAGAAAAATATACATTTTTGAAGAAAAAAAAATATTGCCATCATATATTTTTTAAGAAAAAAAAATATTACCAGCAGTACATCTTTGAATACAAAACTAGAGAACAGTTTTCAAAAATACAAGGATAAAAACAATATCTTATCACAGTCTGACTAAATCAACCTTCTCACCATAACCGAACATTTAAAAAAATACCTTAAAACCCTACTTTTTGGTATCAAATAACCCAGAGGTTGATATGCTGTTAAACAAAACTTAAACTCATTGTACTATTCTAATACGTATCTGACACCCCCTACTATACTCTAGCTTTGAAAGAACAAGATCAGACTAAATATGAAATATTGCTACCGTATATGGGCTAGAGTTACAAAATCCTCACTTTCCTGTCTTGATAAAGTTCAAAAACATCTATGTAGCTTTGTGGGTGATGAATCATTGTAAGATAGAAAATAATTCATTACCCACAGAAGAAAATGTTCCAAGACTCTTGCTACTCCTCTATCACTATTTCCATGGCAAATGTTCTGATGAACTTTATTCCTTGATTCTACCAGTCCCGAACTCTGCAACTGGAAGCCACCCTACCACATAAATACAGATCAATCATCCTTATTTCATATGTAATCCATTAGTAAAAAGGAAGTTCCAGCCAGGCAACTTCTCCCCAAGAACTGCTGCTTTGTAGAACAGGCTCCCAGCAGCAGGTTTTCTCAAAATTTCTAGCACCTGAAGAAGACCAGGGTGTTCAATGGCCGAAACATTGAAAAAATGGTAACAAAGATGAGGACAATAGCCTGAATAGTATAAATAATGTAAATGCTACTGCATCTCAGAAGTATAGACAGATGCTTCTTTATTGTTGTTTTTATTTTTTTAGTTATGGATTTGTCAGGTCTTGCAAATTTTAATTTGTCAGTTAGAGATAGAACTGATTACAGCTTTTCAACAATCAAAGCCAATGTGTGAACATGAACATCACCAAGCTGGCCAACCTCATATTCTTTAAATTTGCAGTCTTTTGCGCTGTCTTGTGAGATACACCCACAAATGCTTTTTACCAAAAGTAGCAAGTGAGAGAAAAACTTGTCAAAGAACATGAGATTTAGGACAGGAAAATGGCAGTTTTCGTTGTACAATTTGTCATTGTTAACTTTGTTGCATTGAGAGTGCAGCAGAATAATGGTTCTTGCTAAAAAGAAAGGAGATTAATGTATGCAGTAGAATTGGAATTGGATTGTCAGTGTGCACTCGACCCAGAGTGATGCAAGAATTGCAGGAGAGGAAGGTGGCTGTTTTCAAATTCGGCATGACATGTCAGCTTGGTTAACGTGTACCTCAGTAGGCAGAAGCACTGAGTATTTTCAGCAATAATATATTTTTTGCATTCAAGCGATAAATAATCACAAAGTTAAACATTCAATTACTAAAATGAAAGAAGCAAGCTTTACTGATTCACAGTTTTCAAAGTAAAAGATATAATGTTTATTTCCAGGCAAAGCATAAATGTGAAAAGATGTGATGTCAGTATAAAGGTTATTGGTGCAGAAAGTAGAATTGGAAATCTGAGTTCAAGTTCTGGTCTCCTCTGTTGCATTCATTTGACACTAATGCCCTCTGAAAAGGTATGAATTGATTTCTACTTTGCATCTTATTTACTGGTTAAATTCAATTCCATTTTTGGCAACAATAATTGTCATGCTATCTGCACATATATGCATTCTTATCTTTTAGTTGGAAATAAAAATTATGCTCTTAGTTTTAGGTGACAGCCAGTCTAAGAGAAAAACAACTCCAGACTCAGAACTGTAGAGAAGCAATGAGAAACTACTCCATTATTTTTCCTAAGAAAACATGTCAACTTACAAATAAAGAAAAAAAATTTCTGTAGGAAAATGGCATTAAAAAAATAGGGATATATATATATATATATATATATCGCTCATTCAGTAATGAATTAGAGCACTCTGGCTACTGGGCATATATAATGATAATATACATGCTAAAAAGTCTGCCTTCTTCTACTGAGTGCCCATAGCCCAGAGGTAGAATCACCGACTGACGCCAATTTGGTCGGGTTTCAATCCTGGGTTAAAAGCAATCGGAGTCTAACCGTACTGATGAGCTGTGATACAGTGAAACAGATCTGTCTGTGGATGACTATATATATATATGGGGGTAGAAAACAAATGGATTCATTAAAAAAAATGAGTTAGTACAGTACTGGATGCCTGCTTGAAAATTCTGCTTTCTGCACTTGATAATAGTCACTTGGCCAACACATTCCATACTACCACTTCTTTGAGTAGACATCTTATATGCCACTTATGTAACAGAAGTACAATAAAAAACATTTATTAAACCATAATTTACAAAAACCCTTAAGAAAATTTTGGTTGAAAATCCAAAAATATATATTTTATATAAGAGAGGCACTATATATCAAACAATTTTCTTCTGTCATCAAGCTTAAATTAATTAACAGTGTAAATGGAATTTAAAAGTTTTTAGAAAAAATAGACAGATGCTCATGTGATGCCGAGTCACACACATCACATGATAACTTGTAAAGAATGCTCCTTTTCAAAAACACAAAAATTACATTACAGTCAAAAATAGCATCCTTGAAAATGGCCAGTGAAGTGACTGAAAGCACTTAGAAACTCAAAACTTATGGAATATTTTTACATTTTGTATCTCCAGCAAAAAAGATACATGTAAAAATACTGGGGAAATAAATAAAATCTTCCTTGTTGGACATTTCTAATGAAACATGTTTAAATGAAAGATTGCTGCTTAAATATGCATTTATATATATATATATATATATATATAGCCCTATTTTTTAAATGCCATGTCCCTTCGGAAATTTTTTTTTTCATTTGTAAGTTGCCATGTTTTCTTGGGAAAAATAATGGAGTAGTTTCTCATTGCCTTCTCTACAGTTTTGAGTCTGGAGTTGTTTTTCTCTTAGACTGGCTGTCACCTAAAACTAAGAGCATAATTTTTATTTCCAACTAAAAGATAAGAATGCAACTATGTGCAGATAGCATGACAATTATTATTGCCAAAAATGGAATTGAGTTTAAACAGTAAATCAGATGCAAAGTAGAAATCGATTCATACCTTTTCGGTGGGCAATAGATTGGTATCTCTCGACAGTTCAGGAGGACAAATCTGGATTCAAAACTATGGAAAAGGCAATGGGAAACTACTCCTCATTTTTCTCCCAAGAAGAAATAGTTAGAAATTAATGATCTCCTAAGTCCTCAATGGCGATATACTGAAAAAGTTCACATTTTGGGGAACACAGGCCAAGTGCAGAAGTGGAATTTTCAAGCAGGGTTCTTCAAGTTCTATCCTACTCTGTTTTATTCAATTTATTCTTCATGCACATGAAAAAGGCATGAATCCACCTCATCTTCCCCAGTATGTTAAATAGCAGAGGAGATCAGGCTCTCTATTCTTTGGTGGAAGTCTGTGTGGGAGAAAAACTCTAGAGTCAAAATCAATGAGTAGATAACAGGAAACCACTCTATGACCTCTCCCAAAAAAACATGGCAATGAAGAAAAAGAAGCAATGGAGAGCCATGATTAACTGGATCCTGAAGAGACATGGCATTTAAGAAAAAAAGGCATAAACCTACATTGCAGATTATATATTTTTAAAACTCTAGCAAGATACAAAACCTAATTTGCACATAAACTTAATTTAGTTTTAGCCGATGCATTTCGCCCACTGACAAACTTTATCAAAATGAATTTATTTTAAATAAAGTATCTGTAAGCGAAAAAAATCTTGGTTACTAAAAAAATATAAAATGTTCATAAATAATCATTAGGTAAATAGAGAAATATTAGATGTTTAATTATATCATTTTGCATACCAGAAAATTTTTTCATTTGAAGTATATTATTTGGATTGTTATGGTTTATGATGTTGAAATGATGAATTTAACTGATTTCTTTTAATTTTTTTTATGTTTGTTGTATATGTTGGTTTGGCAAAGTATTGGTTTTATTAGGAAAGGTGAGATTGGGAAAAAAACGGGGTACAGATTAATATTTTGATAATGTTTGATAGCAGCACTCTCATGGATTTTCCTTCTGAGTAAATTATTTTTTATTTTGATGAATATAGCATTTTTTAGGTAAAAATTGTGGCTGGATTTATTTATGTGTATCACCAGTGCATTTGTTAAGTTGTTATTTAGGAGATCCCTTTTGTATTCAAAGATTCATTTTTTTCAAAAGAAAATAGTTAAAGCCATCATTCTAAATAACAATCCCAATAAAATGACATAATTATCTACTATTTTTCAATTGACCTAGTGAATATTTATGAGCATTTTATAATTTTCTAGTGACCATTAACATTTTACTTTTGCTTATAGACACTTTATTTCAAATAAATTAATTCCATTATTACCTTGATAAAGTCCTTTCAGTGGACTACATGTCAGCTAAAATTAAATCCAGTTTTCTTCTTGTCTCTTTTTTATTCATATTGTCCTCTCTACAGATTATATCTGAGAATATTTACACAAACTAAAATAAATGCACTTGTCAATGCTACAATACATGCTGTCTATTAAAATCTATTATTCTTACAAACCACTCAAATATTTTTGGACATTCTGACATAAATTACTGTCAATATTAAAAAAAAAAACATCAAGACTAATATCCTCACCTTTTTTTTTTTTTTGGCTTGAGTCACAATGTTTAGACAGGTGCACTTTTCAACCTTCCTCAAGTGCATGTTGCACTTCATAATATGCAAGACACTGAATGCAAAACCACTTGACCTCACACTCTGGGTTTTTAAGTATGGGACTGAGCTGCATGTCATAGTCATTATAAACAAACACACCAGAGAGAAAAAGAGCAGTTTCTCAGACATCACAGATGGGAATGTAAGGTCCATGCTTTGAACAAGGTGACTGAAGCTGCTCAAATGCACACTGGCTGAGAAAAACTTACAAAATTAAGGAGTTGAATAAGTGCCATAACTCCATTACCTTAACATTTCAGATTTTTGCACAATTTGAAAATACAGATATATTTTAATAAATATGTAAATTAAGGGTGGAATAAAAATTATTTATTTTAAACAACAAATATTAATTTTTAAAATATTTTTCCTTGTCAATTCATTTAAGATAGGAGTGAATATTAATCACAAATATCAAACATTATACAGTGAAAATTTCAAATCAAACCCATCTCATTACGATGTATCAGGCTATAGTCTTATTGATGTAACGTTGTGTGGGATATGCTTCAAGTAGGTGCTGAACAATTTCACAACTAGACTCATTTCTTAAAATTTGACTCAATGACCAAACATGGAAATTTCTTCAAAGAGCCTTTCTTGGCTGAATGACATTTTTTTTCACATCTCGCATGTGCATGTGCATTATATAAAGACTACCACTCAAGTTTTGGAGAAAGGGGCTATTATCTTATTGCATGAACTTTCCATCACTCTTAATGGTTTTTGTTTCCTTCCCACAATTCCTCTGTCAAGTTTTACCCTTCTCATTTCTCTTCTCCTTTTATTCACTTAGTTTCTTATTAACTACTTTTTCATTTAAATATTTATAGGCGTACAGGTCAACAGGTTCATCAATTATGGTGAAAAAAAAAAGCATTTATTTTGTTTAACAAATATTTCCAACAAATCCCCTTCTTTGTCAATGCACTTCATTTAGTATTTCTCCATTGATTACATAGAGTGAACACTATACAAAGAAAATTTCAGTTAAAAATTCAGCTAGTAACTGTGTATTGTTAATTATATTCATTCTAAGCTGTCCTATCATTCTTTGTAAATGCTTCTTACAGCAAAACCAATATGTTTTTTGCTCAAAAATATAAAGTTCCAATTCAATATAATTTAAGTAATCCCTTATGGAACAATACTTTGTATTCTTATAAGGTCAGCCCTTAACAAAAAAATATACTTCTCATTATTCTAAAAATTTTCTTTCTTTTATTCTTCGATTAAGCTTTTATTATTTATATTACTGATAGGTAAAATGAATAAAAAGTCTATATCAAATAAATTTAAGAACTGAGGCAAGAATAAAAAATATATTTTCTTTTTCTAATCGATATCCCCCATGAGTTGGATGTGTGTTGTGGTGTAGTAGATATCAAAGCAGAATGAGAGCCGAGTTCAAATTCTATTTGAATTTGATCCATTCACTTATATGCAAAGATCCTTGGAAAAGATATTAATCTGTCTTTTTTCTCTCCTGCTATGGGTTAAATAGCAGAACAGATTGGGTTCTATAACTTTGGTCAGCAACCAGTCTACTGTAGAAAGTGATGGCAACCTATTGTGGGAAAATATTCTGCCTAGTCAGTCATGTCTCGTTTGGGACATGATTATCCAAGCATGTATCACATGACACTTAATTGATTGATCCCTCTATGCAAGACAGTAAAGCCACTAAGACACACAAGGTTACAGAGTATGGAAGAATTAAGAACAAAAGCTTTAATAATGAGTGAAAAAAAGAAAGAGTAATCAAGAGGACAGTAGATAGTAATTGATATTGCATTTAAATTTTTGCAGATTAAAGTTGGTTGGAAAGCGTGGAGCTGGAAGGAAGTTCCACAAGCAGGAAGTGCAAGAAAAGAAACTGTTAGCATAGAATTTATGGCTACATCTATGCAGCTCAACTGTAAATTGATGAGATCTTGATGCCAGACTTAAACTAAAGAATCAAGGGACCATAGAGAAGAGCTCAACTAAACAATTAAAATGAAAGTCAATCAGTTAAGTGTCATACATGATACATGCTTGGAGGATCATGTCTCAAAAGAGATATATCTGACTGGGCAGAGGATTTTCTCACAGTAGGTTGCCATTACCTTTCTGTGGTAGGCCGGATGCTTCAGAACCCAATCTGACATGCTATTTAACCCATAGATGGAAGAAGACATGACAAATTAATACCTTTCCCAAGGGTATTTGTACATAAGTGAATGCAACGAATTCAAATGGAATTCAAACTTGGCTCTCCAATTTCCCATTCAGAGCTGATAACTACTGCATCCCAATGCACATTTTGAACAACATGAAAATATTCCTCAGAAAGATACAGAGAAGAAACCTTACTATGGTAAGAAAGTGACTGAAGCAGAGCAACCAGATCAGGACCAATAATATTACTGATTCTTCTTTGGATTTTATCCAAGAGCTCAATGTAAATAGCTGGTGCGCCAGACCATATGTGGCAGCAATATTCTATGCATGGACGAATGATAGACTTATATACATGTAAGATAGATTCTGCAGAGAAAAATTTGTAAATTTGTTGTTGCTTTGGATGTAAAATTTTTTAAAATTCTAATTCCAGTACAATAAGTGAAATTTGAGATAAGCAGATTTATATGTGCGTTGTGGTGCAGTGAATATCGACTCAGAATGACAAATCGGGAAACTGAGTTCAAATTCCAGTTGAATTCCTTGCATTCACTTACGCACAGATACTGTTGGGAAAAGTATTAATCTGCCTCTTCTCTCCAGTTATGGGTTAAATAATAGAACAGATTGAGTTCTATAGCCTTGGCTGGTAACCAGTCTACCACAGAAAGAATGGCAACCTACTGCAGGATAATCTTCTGCCCAGTCAGTCATGTCTCTTTCGAGACATGATTGCCCAAAGCATGTATCCCATATGGCACTTAACTAACTGAGATTTATATACTTTGATATAAACTCTTAACTTTTAAGTTGGAGGAGGTTGTGAGTGGAAGATTCTGGCACTGAAATTATTCGAGATCATTATGCAAATAATTTCTATAAGACATCAAAATATTTTCAGATCATCTTTCTTTTGAAACTTTTTTCAAGGACTTCTTTTCCATATTCATCTAAATTTTCATTTTCTTGGCTTCATTCTTTTTCCTCAGTGGCTTCTTTTTTTTTCAAGACTATTCATATTTTTTCTTAAAATTCTACAGTTTATTTATTTCTTATTCTCCTATCTATATTTCACCAACGCCTTTTCATTTTCTCCAAAATCCCTTTCTTGTTTTTTTTTCTTTTTATACTTTACTCTAGATTTCTTCTCCATCTTCCTGTCAATGAAAGGTAGAACACATAAAAAAAATTCAAGGAATGAAAAGTTGCTAATATTTGTGTTTTAAACTTGATAATTTAGAAATTCTTCCCCATTGTGTCACCTTTAATTACCAGCATCCAAAATAAGGGGCTTATCAGCCCCAAGTGGAAAGCTCAAGAAAGAAGATGTTTGTTTTATTTTTTTTTTTTTAATTTTTTTTTTTTTAAATCTCCCCCACCTTACTGCCACCTGGAATTATTGGTGAACGAAAGGAAAATACAAAGAAATAAAGAGAATAAAGTTAGAAAGATGTATTGAAAGCCAAAAGGAGATTTAAGACGATGGGGAAAATGATGATGATCGGATGACAAAATCAATAAAGAAAATGATGATCATGATGATGATGGTTATCACAATACTAAATGACAGTGATTAACTCAACTTCAAGCCTCTATTTCAACTCAACAATGAAAAAGGAAAAAGGAAACCAGATAATATGAGAAAGAATATAACAATGTGAACATTAGCATCACGAACAATCAAGTAAGAATTATGATAAAAATAAAATTTAAATTAAAGTAATAAAGTTAAGAAAAAGGGGACAACAATATTGATAAGAAATAACACTATTCATAATCTGTACAAAATGACAATGCAAACAGCTGTTCAGTTAGTCAAAATGGATATATTGAGAAATAATGATAATAATAATGAACTTCAGAAAAAAGTAAAAAAAATGTTTGAACATCGGCAAATTATGAAAAACTTTGAAAAAATTAACAGAGAAATTCTGATGCAAAATAGCTAAAAAGAAAAAACAAACAAATCTCTTTACCACAAAATCTAAACTTTGAATTATAGCTTTGTTAGTTATATGGAGTGCCTCTAGAATGACATTAGTATTTACAAATTTTACATGTCAGATTTTTACATGTCAGATTTTTCATATTTTTTATTACTTTTTTTATTTTAGAACTTAGATTAACATGGAAATTCTCCCTGGGAAAATTCACAACTGAAAAAAATACCCAAAATCATGAAATTTTATTTTTGATTTAGTCAATCACTCTAATCTATCTATATGCTGAAACAATCCTGCACGTATATAAATCTACCATCGCCTGTGCATTGAATACTGCTGTCATATCTGGTCGGGTGCTCCTGCTATCCACCTAGGTACCCTTGACAAAATCCAACAAGGAATCTGTAATGTGATCGATCCCGACTTGGCAGCTCAGATACAGTCACTTTCGCACCGGCACAATGTGGCTTCCCTGTGTCTCTTCTACAAATACTTTCACAGCTTCTGCTCCGATGAACTTAGCTCACTGGTGCCTTCTATATATGAATTTACTCAAACCACAAGATTAGAAACTAGGTCCCACCCTTTTACTGTGAAACCAATATAATGTAAATGCAAATTCAATTCCAGCACCTTCTTTTCTCGCCTTTTCCTGCCTGTAGAATTCCCTTCCATTTACTTGCTTCCCAGACAGCTACAATCTCCAAGAATTTAAATGTAAAGTCAATAGTCATTTCCTATCTCAGTAACCTGCATCCTCTCTCCCATGCTCCTTTCTTCATCCACTCCACTCTCATCAGTATTCTCATCCTTCTCTTACCCACTTCCTGACACCCCTATAACCTGTCACTCTTTCTTATAAATTTCCTCCTATGTAACCCCCTGCAAAACAGTGGCAGTAAAATGCCTTGCTTGGAATGATATGATTATAAAAAAAATAAAATAATGTATAAAATTCTGTGACTTCTGTTAGTCTGTCCATGACACCCTCTAACAAAAAACATACATTGACCAACTGAAACCCAATTTTGGGGAAAGGTGCAAACAAATGTTTGGATTTTTCTGATTTTGCACATTTATAAATCGACCATTTTTCCGTGCACTGAATACCATTACCATATTTGGTCGGGTGCTTCTGCTAATCATCTTGAAGTTCATGACAAACTCCAAAGAAGAATCTGCAATATAATCAATCCTGTCTTGGCAGCTAGCCTTCAGTCACTTTCTCACAGATGTGATGGGGCTTCCCTCTGTTTTTTCTACAAGTATTTTAATGGCAACTGCTCTGACAGGATTTTTTCCCTGGTTGCTCGACCACATGTATTTAAGTGTGCTACTACATTAACATCGAGATCCTACCCTTTTATCAAAATAGTTAAATGTAATTGCTTCTTCTAATCTAACAATTTCCTTTTTTTCATTTCCTGTTCATGAAGCTCCTTACTATTTGCTTGTTTTCTTAATAGCTACAATCTCCAAAAGTTAAAATGCAATGTCAACTGCCTTCTTCTATGTATTTGATTTCCATACTTCTCTTATCTTTTCTTTGACATCCACTGTACCTTGTTTTTCCTCTCACTATAATCTCCTGCTCACCAGAGGTGGTCCATCCTTGCTTGGGGTGAAAGGATTATAAAAAAACAAAAAACAAGTGGGTACAAAGTACAGTTGGTTCTACTAGTGTGCATATATTTTCATTTTTTCAGAAAAATTAAAAGTTTTATTATATAACATACAAAATAGTTAAACTATTTTAAAACAATTTAATGATAAACTAACAAATACTTATTTAATAAAAATGTAATATTGTTTTTTGTCATATCTTTTCTTTAAGTTTTTATGTAACAAGAATCCAGTTTACCTTGCATTTGCAAGAACTATAAACATATCACAAGGCCAAATGCTTCAAAATGTTAGAATTTGGCTCCAAGAATAAATATTTATGAATGACCAATTTTATGTTGCATGCTCAAAAGTCAGAAATCCAAAGAATTTATTCTTCACTGTTAAAAAGGGGAAAAAAAATTCTTCAAAAAAATTGTTTTCCATGAAATTCTAAAAAATTAAATTAAATTAAAGAAATTATTATAATTCAAAGTAGGATTTTTGTCAAAGTATTTTTCAAAACAAATCAGCTTATTCAAATTTCATTGATTGGGTTGCAAAATTTAATAAAACAAAGTTTGTCAATCTCAAAATAAAAAAAATGTTAGTGATAACTTAAGCAATACTAAATACTCAAACAGTGTGTTGCAAAAAGATTCTAGTTTCATTAAATTACAAAATTTTATAGTCACCATCTCCTGACATGACAACTAGTTATTGTTTTGGTGCCAGGATATCTTAATGAGGGATTACATATTGCTGACAAATCAGTAACTCAAGGATAACATCTGTGCAGAAATTTTGGCGCTACAGCCAGAGTTATTAATCAGTGTTACAGATAATGCTATTGAAAGAGTGAGACTGTATAAAGTTAAAAATGGAGGATATTTACATTGTCTATTTTTTCATAATTAAATGGAAATGTTTCCAATATTTGCATTTTCATTCTGTATAAAACTATTTCTGAAGAATAAAAGAAAATATTGAAATTGCTAGATTTTTAAATCTCTAGGTGACTTCTTGGAGATTCTGTATAACAATAAATGTAATGCCTAAATGCTGTTCAATCGTGAAACATCAAGTGATTAGTTTTCAAAGAGAGGCTTGTCTAGAATGGCCTTGAAAGAGAGAAGAATCAGATAGTTGCAAGATTTTACCAAAATATTTCCTGTTTGGGTAATAATGAACCCTATCACTTGGCAGTGAATAGGACTCTAAACAAGATGTTTGGATGATGGCGTCATCCCAGATGATCATATGTATAAGTTAAGCTATCATTATCACTATCATTATTGCAAGGAGCAGTCCTAGGAGTGACAGTAACAACACTGTAATAAAACAGTGAAACTTGAAAGATGTCAAAGATAAAAAAAAAGAGCTATGAAAATGATTAAGATAAAATTGGGAAAAGAAGGAAGGAGAAGAAGAAGAAAAAATAATAATATAATAATAATAATTATTATTATTATTATTATTTAGTATCATCATCATCTCTCTAACTTTGTGGGGGGAAAAAAAGAACAATTTCAGCATAGCAATAACTTGAATTATAAAGAAGTATGAAAAGGTACATATAGAAATTTGGTGAGAGAGAATGCAGAAAGAAAAATTACAATAAAATAACATACAGAGCAAAGAAATACATGAGAAGAGACAAAAGAGACATTTACATCAAGAGGTTGAGAGAGAGAGAGAGAGAGAGAGAGAGTGACATAAGAGAATGGCAATGCAAATTTTTGATGGAGGCAGAGGGAAGAATTATTTGTAACATTATAATAAGAAATCAAACAAAAAGAGAGAAAAAATAACTCAAATAGAGAGAGAGAGAGAGAGAGGAGAGGGAAAGAAACAGAGCTATACAAAGAGAGAGGCAAAAAAAACAAAGATGGATTTGTTTAAAATCAATAGCAATTTGAGAAAATTTAGAAATGTAGAGTCCAAATCTATTGGCACTTTTTTTAAGTAGTGGTGGGATGTGTCTTTAAAGAATACAAATAATGAAAGACTGCTGCCAATGGTTGTTTTTCTGAATGCATTACCATTTTCTGAGATTTTGAGAAATTTCAAACTAAGGAAGAGAAAAAAAGGTTCTTTCTGGGGTAGGGTTGAGAGAAGGAGAAGAGAGAAAAAAATGTATGGAAGGTGAGGCTAATGAAGACAGGAGGCTAAAAAAAACTAAATGGGATCAGAGTAGAAGGGATTAGAGATGGATAGTAGGAGGTGGTGGTGATGGTGGTGGTATTAGATCTAGGAGCAAATTTAAGAAAATGTCTTGGCTATGTTGATTGGCTGGATACATGCTGACAGCAACATGGAACCACAAATCAACTGCAAATGAGATGAACCATGAAAGCAAAAAGGGCACAAAAAAGGAGCGAAAGAGGTAAAGAAATATGAAATGATGTAGAGAATTTCCAATGAGGAGAGAGAGAAGAAACAGGAACAATTCAAATGAAAACTAAGAATGTTTCAAACATTTTTTTAAAGTTTGGGATTGAATAAAGATTAGGAATAAATCTATAAGGATGGATCATTATGTGAGCTGAATTCTGATCGGAAATTTTCATTGTATAATGTTCGAGTGAGTGAGCAATTTGTTTTTTATGGTTATAAACTTTTTTAGATTATTCAAAATTTGAAAATAGTTTGCAGATTGTAAGAAATTTTTGGAGAATAATGATTTACTGATAGAAGCCCCACTAACTAGCTGGCAAGGAGAGGTAGATGGATAATTTTCACAAGAATATTTATGCAAGTGAATATAATGACTCAGAAATGTAAATTCATTGCACCACCTGAACACCTAAGCTTACAGCATCTGGTATTCCCAACTGGTCCCCAATCAAGATATTGACCAGGCTCAACATTACTTAACTTCGGTGATTGTATGGGAAACAGTGTTTCAATGGTATTCAACTGAATTGTATTAACTAGGAAGGAGATGAGTTTGAAAAATAATTATCTATGGTTTAGAATAACGCTTTTTCCCACCCCCCATCATTAGACTGTGGTATCATTGATGTACCTACATATATGTGGGTAACAAGTTAGTAGTTGAAAGAATGATAGAAATAGAGAAACAGAAAGATAAAGAGATAGATTTATGTGCAAAAAGATAACGTTCATACAAATATGCGCAGACTTGTGTGGCTGCATTTTTGTTTTTCAATCTATATAGCTTTTATCTTTGTTAGCTTGAAGGGTAAGTGCTAATCAACCTCACCTGTCTAACACATTTCTTTCTTATTGAGTAACAGACTGGTTAGTTATCTTGAATATAATCTCTCCTGTGCAGTTGCCCTGCTTTGTTCATGGAAACCAAAGCGGAGGGAAGAACAATTCTTCTGGTACAAAATATTCTGTTTTGTTTTAGTCACTCTGACGAAACACTCAACTCTTTCGTTCATTGTCTGGAAAAATCACATGATAGAATCCGAGAGAATGAGTTATTTGAGCAACCAAAGTCAAAATCATTAACATTAGTGCTTAGAATTCAGGCAAATATTTGCAATAAAAGAGCCAATAAAAAATATAATGCAACACTTGTTTAGAATTTATCATTTTTTTCATCTCCTCTAGAGGTCTTTCGTAATACACAAATAGATACAAATTCATACTGCAGTTAATCCTTTACATAAATATAAATAATTTCGCAAGCAATGCAATAAAGCCACTCAGGTGTAAAGAGTTACTGAGTGTGAAAGAATATGAGAAAATAAAATAAAAAATCATTATTAAGAGAGAACATTAAAAGAACAGGAATTAAAAGATAGAATTAATATAACTGATATTGCATTTTGATTTTTGAAAATCAAAATTGACTGGAGGGCAAGAAGCAAGAAGTGTGAGAGAAGAAACTTTTAGCATAGAACTTACAGTTACATTGAAAATAAAACAGCTTTCTTGTTTACAAATCAAAGATTATATATTTGAGGTAGAGAATTTAAGTAACAGTTTCCAATAAACTGGTCTTTAACTTGTGACTCAAATTGTTTAATTAACAAGATGTCATTGTGATAGCATCTTCTATGTGCCCTGTTTTTTCAGGACATTGGCGATAATGTCCTTCCACATCTCCCTATCCCAAGTGGCTTTTAGAACACTTTTCCCTGTTATCTCACCCAATACCTGCTCTGCCATCCACCTGCTCAGGCTCATCACGCTGCTTTTCCCTGTCTGTCTTTCACTCTATCTGGCCTGTGAGTATTAGGTTTTCTAAGCCGTTCTTCCTCATTATATGTCCCAGACACCTTAGCTGTTTTTTCTTGATGCTCAGTATTAATTTCCTTTTCATTTTCATCCTTTCCAAAACTTCATAATGCACATGTGCTCAATACATGATATGACTGTGATAACATAAAGAAACTTTTTGCACTATTTACATCATTCAAACTGTGGTCCTCATCTTTATTGCCATATTCATGACATTTAGACCAGTGGCCACTCCAACCTTCTTCAGGAGATATATGATGAAATTTCAAACCCTTTGAACCATGGAGGTAAAGTGTTCTATTTCCATGTGTCATGCTTTTATGAATATCTGAAGAAATCCGGAGCATACAATGGCCCAAATATTGTAAATATAGCGATAACAATGAGACAACACTCCAAATGATATAAGTAGAGTAAATAGTTACAAAACCTCATCTCAAAAATATAGACAGATGATAAAAAGACTTATACAACTATTCCTTTAATTTTACACCTTATCAGATTTCATTATGCAAGTCAATATTTCCCCAATAAAACTGGTATTAAGAAACTAATATTGGTAAAATTCTCCGGACATATTTATATGATAGATATAAAATGTGAACTTTAGCTTATAATATTTGTTTTTATTAGACAAATGTCAATTAATTTAGTGGTGCAATGATTTCTCATCATATTGTAAATAAATGTGCATATATAATATAGTTGTTGATACTTCATAATTTCAGATCTAGAAAAATTACCATGGGTTGTAAAAAAGATATAACTTTAAAGTACATTCAAGGTACATTATTAACTGTCAGGAACACAACAACAGAATTTCAAGAAGAAATGAAGAGATATAAGAAAACAATCAAAAAAGAAATTGAAAACTTTGGCAAGATAAAAGCAAGAAAAAAATCTGGCATTAATAATGTCACAAGATTGATTGATTATTTGTTTAATGGCATATCATTTACTTATGGGTTATTTAATGCCAAAATTTTATTTTCTTGTAATTTCTGTAGTAGTAAAAATATGATGTTATTCTGCTTTCACAAATGAATACATGGTAAATGAAACTCAGCTTTGTGCATAGATGTTTGTGTGGACATAATTAGTAGAAGCACTGATATTTTATGTTGTTTTGTTAAATTTAAATTTTTGAATACAGTTTTTTTTTAAGAAATTGTAAGATATAATATGGATTATCATGATGAAAGTTTTTTCATATTGGTTGTTTAGTTGATTTTGTTTAATGACATGTCAACATCTCTAGGGGTTATTTAATGCTGAAATCTAAATATTTTGAACAATTTTATGGTTGTAACTAAATACATTCTGAATGCAATAGTATGCTTTCAACTCCAGATAAAATGTATAAATGTCATTTTGCTATAAAATGTATTGTTGGTAATTTTATTATAAAAATGTATTGTTGGTCATTTTATTATAAAAATGTATTGTTGGTCATTTTATTATAAAAATGTATTTTTATACTTTCATAGTGTTTTGTTTTTGTTTGGGGGCTCACTATTTGCCCATAGCTGAGATGATAAGAGATGTTATCACCCCAGGTTAGAGTGAATCTGGGAACAACAGCAATTAACTGGAGATTTTAGAAAAATTGAAAAAGTACTATGTAAAAAAGAAAGTTGATTGTGTAAACAAGAAAATATTTGTGAATTTAAACAAAAAGAAAAGATGCAGAATCTTAAGAATATTGGCCAAAAACATGAAAGCAATTCCAAAGAGAAGCAAGTTGGGCAAGCAGTACATGAAAACTGATTTCTCAGCAGTAATCTTTAGTGATGAATGTTGAGCTACATAGGACAGGACTGAGCTCACTGGGTCCTTCATCCAACAGAATGATCAGTGGTAGATGGTTTCAATGCAAATAATACCCTTCTCATTTTTCATTATTCCAAACCAGTTTAGATGTGGAGGTAGAAACTTCAATTTCACATTTTGAATTTGATTTTATATCATTTTTGTTTAATAAACTTGTCAACTATTTTTGGGTTCTTTAAAGCTGAAATATATTTTTAGGGTTAAGAATAATTTTTTCGGGTGTGAATATTGAATTAACAATTCTTTTGAAGATAATTTGTTTTTCAGATACAATTGTGAATATTTAATTCATAAATGGGGTAAAGTGATGGATTCATACCTTTCCCAAGGGTATTTGTGTGCAAGTGAACATAAAAACTGAATCGAATTTGAACTCAGTTCTGTGATTTTTCATTCAGAGCTGCTATCCATTACACTACACACACATCCATTCACCTTCTAAAAGTGGGATGGACAAATCAAGTTCAGATTTCATCCAAACATGTCTTCACTTTGTGTTCATGCCCTTAGGAACTAGAAGGACAGACAGAGCTCTCTAGCCTTATTCGACACCTAATCTTAACCATATATATATATATATATATATATATATATGTGTGTGTGTGTGTATGTATATATGTATGTAAAAATTGCTGTAGCTCTTTTGATAAATATTTTGTTTTTGCAACATGACAGAAACAAAAAAACAAACTAACCACCTATTTTTCTTGGAAATTATTGCAAATCTTTTAGAAAATAAAATATAAGATTTCACTACTGGAAAATATGAACTAAAAAAATCAGAATACATTTTAAAATAGTCAACCATGACAGCCTTGATGCAAAAGAACATTGCATAACAAAGGAAGATAACTCAGCAGGTGGCCATACCTGACAATCAACAATACTTCATTTAAATATATTCCCTTGAAGAACATCTGAATACTACTTTCTACACTGTATGTGTGGATAGATAGATAGATAGATAGATAGATAAACACACTTACACATACAATGATAGTCATAGCTAGAGACTAGCTAGTTCATAGTTTATCATTATGTGCAACACTTTTAAACTATACAAATATTTTTTTATAAACTGCAGCCTATATATATATATATATATATATATATATGCCATCACTAGTTAAAAGACAAAAGTTTTAAGCAAAGTTGTTTAAATAATGTCGTAGAGAATGTCATGTTGAGGATATATGTGTATGCGCAAATATGACACGAATGATTGTGAGTTTTGAAATAAGGAGGAAGAAAGAATAAAATGAGAAAAACCAAAAATGGAAAAGTCTTGAAGAGGAAAAAAAAGAACAACTCCGAGATGAACACCGAAGACAATTGTCAGAGGGGAAAGATTGCATATTTTTGTGAAGGTCAAACTTCTGATGTATGAAGCTGAGCTTGTGTCAAGGATATTGCAAGATGCAAACATTTACTTCCATTCATACATACATTCAAAGAGATGACGTGCTGGATTGTACACAGTGCTGGGAAATAGATAACAAATGGAGTTAATGTTTTCTTGGGGAGGCAGCAAAGTAAAGTTTTATTTGTTATACAGTGACAATGACAAGAACAAGTAAACAAGATCAGAATCGTATGACTTGATATATTGATTTGAACAGAGCCAAATAGCAAAGTCATCATCATCCTCATCATTATATATTTCTTTTCTGGAAGCAGTTTTCTGAACCCATGCTAGGTTTCAACCTTGGCATGATGCATATTTGTGCCTGTAGGGAGTGTGCTGATTTTATTCATTACGAATCTTTGTGTGGAACTGATTGCTAACTTGCTTAAATGATAAACAACCTAAGTGCAGTGTCCTCACTGAAGAGTTCCTTTTATAGAAATAGTTCAAGGGAGATAACTGATAATTTCAGCTCCCTTCATTTAGTACCTTTTTTTTTGGGCAAAATTGAGATGGACTAAGTATTTCTAACAACATAAGTATAGAAGCACCTCTTTTTCTCAAGGATTCTGCCAATTGTAATTTCCCATCTACTGAAAACACCTTTATTTTCCACCTCTGACACTATTTCTCTCAATCTTGCTATGTCCACTCTTAATCTTCTATCACTAATAATGTTCATAGTTCCCAACTCACCAGTCAGCGATCCATTGTATGAATAGCATTATACTCATGGCAATACAGCTGTACCAAATGTTTCTTGCAACAAAGAAGAGACAAAGAATCTTGCATCAGCTGCCTCACTTAATGCCAAAGCTTCAGATGCTAATGGACTCTTTGTTACTCTGTCCAGCTTTTTAAATTGCCAGCTAATTGGTGATACTTTCTTGTTCACGCCTTGAATAAAGACAACAATACCACCCTGGGAAGAATGATCTTTCAGGCTCGTATATGTAGCATCTGAATATGCTAAGACTCTCATTTTTTTGGATCACCCAAATTAGGAAATTCTAGAACAATTTTCTTAGCTTTCAATTTATCCACTGTTTTGTTTGCCTCTTGTAGCATTTTCACAGTTGGATGTTTTCCCTTATTGCTCATAACACACATTTCATATCTGGTATTGTTTGTAAAGAAACCCACATCATTTGTCCACTTAAGCATTTTAAACTGTTTTTTCTCTTCTGCAGTCAAGTCATTTGTTTTCTTTGTGGTGTGACTTTTAGTTATGTTAATTGGTGTTATAATGGAAATATATGATTCTTGTTTTGTTTACACAACTTCCAATCCTTGACATTTAAATGATCTATTTTCATGTATGCTGACTTTAAATATTCTATTTAGTTTTTCTATGATTTGTTCATGAAAAAAACCATTAGTACAAAAGGCAAAATCATCCAAAATTTCTACAAGTGACTCTTTATTATACAACTTGAATAAGGCATTGTCATATAAATTATATGTACCCCTCAGCTGTAAGAGTACTTAAACTCTTTTTTAATAAGATTTAAGTGCATCATCTAATATGCACATGAATTTTTTAAAATACTAGATTTTAGTTTTTGGATAGACATCACAAGATGGGTGCAGAAATACCCCTCATTCCAAAGGGATCCTTGTAGAAATGCTGTTATATCAATAATTTGCAACCTACTGCAGGAAAATCTTCTGCCTAGTTAGTCATGTCTCAAAAGAGACCTGATCGCCCAAGTGTGTATCATGTACAGCAATTAACTAACATATTACTACTGTCTTTTATTAATTGACATGGATGAATATGATAGTAAGCTCTTCTATGATGTATCAAGGCAATTTATACTTTTTTCCCAAGCACAACTGTAGGACATTTCCAAACTTTAAAATTTCTACTGTTATAATAAGCTTTATCACTATTATCGCACCTTATGTCTGAATGCTCCTCCGATCTTTTCAGTTGAATCTGCTGCAATATAGTTTTTTCTGGCACTGTGTAAAGCTTCCATGTTCTGTCTTATAATATCATTAGATGAACACTTCATAGCTAAAAGTTTATCCTCTAATATTGACAGGAGTTAACTCCAAATACGAATTGGTTTAGGCTAAAATGACCATTATTTTGTAAAGTGTTCTTGGCACTTACTGCCTATGCAAATGCAATTTTTGGTTCACACTTTGCATCTGCAATAGTCTTATAAAATGCTTCTGCCAAGACCTGATTATACTGTTCCACAATCCCATTGCTAAATGTTGATTCAACTGCTGTCATTGCAGTTTCTATATTTAGTTTTTTATTCATCTTCTTTTCATCTGAAAATTTCCCTTTGTTAGTACTCAAGAATTTTCTAGGTGTACTAAAATACACTATCCATGTTTGCTAAATATTTTGCCCAATTTCATCTTGTTGTTAAGAAAACACTAAACAGGCTGCAGAGTATCTTGTGACAGAATCAATCATATGCAATAGTTTTATTGTGAAAATGTTCTTTCAACTCTATACACACAACTTGGTTAAATTTATCAACCACGGGCATAGCTATAACTTGACGTGAAGGTATAGATTTATATCATGCATACTTCACATGAATTGCAACATTTTTCAGCATTATTAAAATCTTTTCTCCCCTTAACAAGTTTACACAACTTTTCTTTCAAGTCAAAATTTTCTGTGTAGTTCCATTATTTTTTTTGTTCTTTCCTCTAACAATGTTAAGATTTTTACAGAAATAGTTTGCAAAACTCTCAATTTGCTCCACTTGTCAAATAACAGATTTCTAAGTGGAATAAATTAATGGCCTGATGAGGTGCAAACTAAACTTAACCCATCACCCAGAACTTTTGCTGTATCATTTACAAATTTAAAATAATTCCAGTTTTCTTCATAGAGATTTTAGTCACTAACAATGGAATTTCATTATTTACTACGCAGAAGTCAATCATAATCCTTTTTCAACCAATAACTGCCAAAAATTTCACTTTACTAGTTGCAGTATATGCATTGGTTTAGTGGATATTGGCTCAGTTGAATTCCTTGCATTCACTTACATATAAATATCCTTGGTAAATTGATTAATCTGTTTCTTCTCCCACCGGCTATGGGTTAAAAGACAGGATAGATTGGGTTCTATAATAGCTACCTACTATGGAAAAATATTCTTTTTCAAACAGGATTGTCCAAGTGTGTATCATGCAACTTAACTGACTGAGTTGCATTAACCTCAGCTCCATCTCCAGGCTTGAATACTACCTCAGTTAAAAAATATTCAACTCAATATTTGTCTTCATCTGACAAAGCATTAATAAAAATGTTCAACCATGTTTTACCAGTGACAGTTTTAACACAGGCACTGTCCAATATGCCCATTCTGAAAAACTTTTTAACAAACCTGGAAGCATGAAGTTCTCTGCTATATAGAGTTATATAAATCTCTTACATGTTTCTTGTATTTTCTCAATCTTGAGGGGTGTTTTATAGAGTCCCAATTAAAGCATCTCATAATTTTTCCATCCAAGCTGATTGAACTAAAACCTATGTTCATAAGTTCTGTGGATAAATTTCCAACCTTCTCTATAATTTACTAGTCACTGTCAAACTCTTGTTTAAAATACTACCAGCCATAATTATTAGGCCACCCCAGCTTTTTAAAAGAAATGATGTATTTCATACTATTTTTAGTAGATAATTCTAAATGAAAATAAAATGGTTCATTTGTTATTATTACTTTGCAAAATTTTACAAGGCAAGGAAGCAAAGATTAACTTGTCCGAATCACCCTAAATTTTCGTCATTCTTTCATTGATGAAACTGCAATATAGGTAATTATTAAATATTTATAAATTCATTTGATGCACATGTTATTGTGCAGTATTAACAAAAGAACCATTCTATTTTCATTTACGATTATTCACTTGGCCATAAGTACTAAACAATAGTATGAAATACATCAGTTTTTTAAAACACTGGGGTTTTTGGTTACAAAACTGGTTAAAATTTGATACATGGTGCTTCTATATCTGGCCATTAATTGGGAAAAGATGCCCCCCACCCAATTTTTTTTTTTTCACATTTCATACTTTTATAAGTCATAGACCCACACATAAAATGAACCAGTCTATCATTTTCATCAGACACATTTACTGCAGTCAATAGGAAAAAAGGCACATACAACTCTAAAATTACTCAGTTTACTATACTGGTATTCAAACTGAATCAAAAGTCTGTTATACTTACACCAGTAGTGTATCTGCAATCATAAAATTCCTTAAAAGCTAAATAAGTCTGGGTATTTTCATCTTTTTAAAATAATGTGTCCAGTTTGTCTATTATTTTCTTGACACGATTTTCCTGAGACAATTTCCTGAGGTTGCAAGTCTCTAACACAATCTCTTGCCTGTCTAGGCAAACTGAGAAAAACTGCCAGACTTCGTTCACATTTATTTAAGTCCATGTACATCTGCCATATTGTTAAAATGTTTTTCTATTCAACATAATTCTCTTCAGTCATCAAAAAAGAAAAAAACAGATAGACTACATAACTATAAATAGGAGGTTCAGAAATGCAGTGGTTCAAAGCAAAGCCTATCAAGGCGCCGACTGTGGAAGCAACCACATTCTCGTCATCTGCAAACTAAGCACCAAAACTGAAATACAACACGCTCGTGTATGACCTCAACCTACAGAAGGAATACACTAACAGCCTGAATATCCAATATGAAGAAAAAGTTGGAAAAGGACAATCGAAATGGGACTCACTCAAGGAAGCAATAGTGACATCAGCAAATAACATTCCCCCTAAAAATATCAGGCGCAGAATAAAAAAGACGAGTGGATGACTGAAGAGATTCTCGACATGATGCAAAGGAGGCAGAAAATGATATCAAGATATGGAATGGTGTATAGAAAACTAGACAATGGAATAAGAGAAAATGCAGACAGGCTAAAGACGAATGGCTCAATGACAAATGTGCAGAAGTCGATAGACTGAGCAGGCATAATAAAGCAGACATGCAGAAATAAAAGAAATAAAAGAACTGACAGTAAAAAAACCTGCCCTTCAACAGGATGCATAAAATCCAAGGATGGAACAATCATATTGGAGAAAAAGCAAATACTGCTATGATGGGAAGAATATATAAAAGATCTTTTCTATGACAAGAGAGAGCAACCGATAATACACAAAGATGTGGACTGACCATAAATATTAAAGTCTGAAGTGGAATCTGCAGTGGAATTTTAAAGCCTATTCAGTTGTCACCTTGAGGTGCAGTATAAATGGCAATGTATAGAACAAAACAATATAAAATATCCCATAAAATTACTGTGTCTCAGACTGCTACCATTGTTAACTTGCTTAGATGATAAACAATCTGAGAACTGTGTGCGCCCTGAAGAGTTCATGTTATAGAAGTAGTTCAACTGTTAATCCACACATCTTTTCCATAGTTAACAAAAGAGGAAGACTCGAAAAGAGACCTTTATTCTGTGAATACAAATTATGTAAGCTGTCGTAAATTTAAGTCTATGCAGTGGATACAGATACAGACTTTTGAGATTTTGGGGACACAAAATAAGGAAAGAAGGCTGAAAAGATTAGACACTCACAGGTCATATTGAAGGCAAGAGTTGAAAAAGGAAACATCACGTAGCCAACTTAACGATAAAGTTGACGAAAGTTAAAGTTTGTTCTAGAGAATTTTTTTCTCCAGAATCTAACAGAATCTAACACACCTATAAGTCTACCATTCATCCATGCTTAGAATAATGTTGCTGCATATGTTCTGGAGCTGTCACTATTTATCTAGAGCTCTTTGATAAAAACCAAAGAAGAATCAGCAATATTATGGACCTGGATTTGGTATCTCAGCTTCAGTTACGTTTCACCACTGTAAGGTTGCCTTTTCTATAAACTAGCAGTATAGCCCGGCGTTGCTCAGGTGTAATGAAAGCTTTAAAATTAATCCATGGTCCTGGAGCTCAGACTCTTTGGACATTAGCATAAAAGCAATAGTTGTTTCCAGTTAAAGCAAAACCGTAGACTGAAAGAAAAATGAATGGATGTAAGTCAAATTTTGATTTCCTGGTATTGATATCAAATAAGATTTTTTTGTCGTAAACTGAATTTTGAAGGCTAAATAAGTCCTCTGAGTAAATGGTATCATGGCTGAGACTAAGAACTACAATTATAACTACTTAGAGCCTAACCCGAAGCAAAAACTAAAATAAAAGGGCTGAAAAAATACAGACATACAGGCAAATAAACACACACACGCACAAACATCTTGCCTTTTATATATATATATAATCGATTTTCTGCACTATTGTAAGAACTGCATCCTTGAAACTTCTGAATATCATTTCTTATGTCTTTGTCTATGAGTGTATCAAATTTGATTAAAATTGGACCACTCCTTCTCTAACCCAATTTTTTCAATTATCGATTTTCGATATTTATCGAGGGTAACTTGATACAAAACCTAACCTAAGAACACTCACAGACGCTTATAGTACAACTGTGTAAATTTTCAAGAAAATCGGTTCAGCCGTTTTGGAGTCTATAGGTAACGGGGACACACACACACACACACACACACACACACACACACACACACAAAGTTCCATTTATAAATAAGTTTAGACTTAGATATTTTCAAGGTATATGTTTAGATGAGTTCTTCACTATCGTTCCTGGAGTTTTTTCATTTAAGTGCAGTATTATGATGTTTATGAGACCTCATCAATTTACAGTTGAGCTGGTTAAATATAAATTCTATGCTAACAGTTTCTGTCCTGTCATTTAACCCATAGCTGAAAAGAGAAGCAACAGATTAATCACATTTTGCAGAGTATATGAGAGTAAGTGAATGCAACGAATTCAACAGGAATTCGAACTTGGTTCTCTGATTTCCTCTTTCCAAGTTGATATCCACTGCAACATGTTGAACATCCAGTATCTCCATTTCAGTCAGTTAAGTGCCATACGTGATACAAGCTTTGGGTGATCATGTCTTGAGACATGACTGACTGGGCAGAAGATTATCCCACAGTAGGTTGCCATTACTTTCTGTGGTAGACTGGTTGCCAGCCAAAGCTATAGAACTCAGTCTGTTCTATCATTCAACCCATAACTGGAAGAGATGGATTAATACCTTTCCCAAGGGTATTTGTGCATACGTGAATGTGAGGAATTCAACTGGAATTTGAACTCGGCTCCTTGACTTGAAAGGCATCTGCACTGCATTGTGTGTGATGCATTCTTTCACACCCTACCATGGAGCAACACAAGCCTATTATTATTCTATTTCCATGGCAATTGTTCTGACAGGCTTGGTTCCATCAGTTCTAACATTTATATCTGAGACTTGCCATGCCACATACACAAGGATCAATCATCCCCATACTTTTTCTATACTATTCGTAAGAAAGTTCCACACTGACAAGTTTTTCCAAAGACCTACTGATTTGTGGAACAGTCACCTATTCACTATACTCTTGACCTTTTTAAATCTAGGGTTAACCTTCTCTTTTCTACATAACCTCATGTACTGCACTTATTGCCTTGTCTTATGCTTATAAAATACCACACAGTATCCTTCTATCTTGTGTGGCTTCATGGCCTTGTTTTGAGTGAACACTAGTACAAGAAGAAGCAAGGAAACAAATTTGTATTAGTCTATATTTCTGAGATGATGTATTGTAACCATTTACATTATTCAGACTGTTTTCCACATTTTCATTGTCATATTCACATTGCTTCAGCTATTGTATGCTGTAATCTTCTTCAGGATAAATATATTGGAATTTCAAACTGAACCCTTTAAATATGGCCCAATAGATAAAAGTATTGGTTGAAGAAATCCAGTGACTTGTCATAAAGTAGTGTGAGTTCAATACCTGGCAATAGCAAAAGTGAGCAAAAACTTGAAGAGTTTAGTAACTAAAGAGAAATAACTGAAACTGATATCTCGAGAAAAGGCATAGCATGTAGAACTAGAACAGTCTACCCTGCAGAACAAAATAAAGGATTTGCGTCAAAATTCCAATGTATATCACCTGAAGAAAGCCAGAGCATACAACAACTGAAACATTGTGAATATGATAATAAAAATGAGGAAAACAGTCTGAACAATGTAAATAGTGTAAATAAATCTGTATTTGACAGAAAAAATGAGTTAACAAGTTATGGTAACTTATTTAATTTAGACTCGATAAACTAATTGATATTACAGAGCTTCTAATGACTTTGCTTTACTTGTCATTGTTAGTGGCAGAGATAATGATGATATGCTCCATGTAATTATAGAGAGGGAGGATAGATTGATTGATTCATTTTCTATGGTTTATCAACCCATTACAGGTTATTTAAAGCCAGAAAATATTTTTAGATTGTAAAAATTTGGTGGGATAATTAATAATGGTTTACTGATGCAAGTCGTATTAATTATCCTATAGCTGGCAGGGAACAAAAGAAGTGGATTCATATCTTTACCAAAGTATCTGCCTGTAAGTGAATATAACAAACCCAACTGAAATTGGAACTTTGCTCTCTGATTGACAATTCTGCATTATCTATTACACCACCCAAACATCTCAGCACACAGCAGCTGGTATTCCCAAGCAGTCACTCATCTAAGTATTGACCAGGTTCAATGTTGCTTAACTTTTGTGATAATACAGAAACCAGTGTTTCAATATGATGTGATTGTAGGCCTGCAGAGGACATTGAAAGATTGTGTGGTGCAACAGGAAACGGCGTTCTAAGAGCCACCAGGGATAGAGAGACATGGAAAGCCATGACCGCCTACGTCCTGAAAGGACAGGGCACATAGAAGAAGTAAAATATATTTAAGGCTAAGCAACTTGAGGTCATCCAGCAAAAGCCCGTATTTGCCATCAGACTTACTTGTTTATCAGCTTAGATATTTTTGTCAGTTGTTTTCCAAACTGCCAAACCAATCTAGATAGAACGTTATTGAACTTTTTTCCCACCTAAGCAAACATTTATGTACTTTCTTGGCAACTACTCAGCTAAGAAAGAAAAACAATTGAGATAGATGCTTTGTTTGTTAAGTTACAAAATAGGGTTGCAAGTTTTAATTATTAAGGTGGAATGAAATAAATGGTTGTCTTTTTTCATTGCACTAAAGCAAGTTTTTTTCTCCATTCTGTTTATGCAATCTAAATGTAATTTTAAAGACCTGCATCAATGCTCTTGGGTATTATTTAAATCTTTTAATTATTTTTAGTTTCTCTTTTATAAGGTTCCAAATAAGCACAATTTTGTGTCATTATGGTCTATGAGTTTAAACTCTACAATTAAACTGCCAAAGCTAGCCATAATATTAACAGTATTTGAAAGCTGAAGTCAACTTCTGAAAGGTCTGTGTATCATTGATTCCAAAAATTCACTTCTGGTGATCTGGATTTCCAACCTAGGCCTAAATGTGGTCAAAAATCATCACTCAAAAATGGAGAATTGAGAGCAGCTGCAGAGGCTTATAAAAAAAATTAAAAAAAAAAAACAAACATCCAGGGTGATGAGGGTGGTTCATACAACAACCAGAAGACATCTGCTAAAATTAACAAAGTGAGGAAAAAGTAGAAGTTGATATCTCATGAATTGTCTGATGACCAGCTGTTTGCATAACACAGTTTGTTACTTGCTGAAATTCACACATTCATTTATCTTTTTCTTGGTTGCATAATTATTTTTGTAGTGTCTGTATTATAATAAAAAATGTATCTCTCTTTGGATTGGTAAACTTGTTCCCTGCTGAAATTTCCCAAAATGAAATCTTCACTTTGAAAGGATTCCACCTGACTATTTGATCTATTGGAATACTTCATTACATTCACTTGTGACTATGTCTGACCATGGAATTATGCTAATAAAGCACCACAGAGAAATATTCTACCTTGAGTGTCTCTTTCGCCTTGATTTGGGTAAACATTGGCATAAAAAAAATAGAAAAATAAAATTAGCAGTTACTGTCTTCAAAGGAGTCAAACATGAGATGTAATTAAATTTTGCTTGATTCTAACTGAACACTTTAAAGCACACCAGATTTGATAGTAGTTTTGTATGTACTTAAACTAATATAAAATCTTAAAAATGAAAAAAATACTGTTTGTTGGTGGTGTAATAAAGGGTAAAATATACAGGGTGAGACTTTCAGAATTAGGCTACTTCTGGTATTTAGAATGCTTCCAAAAAGAAACTGCTCTCCTTTAACCACCATAGAGAAACTTTTCTTCCTTCCATCAGAACGGACAATGCTAGTCTCCTGGAAAAGCAACACACTGTGCCTTCTTGTCCTCACTCTTTCAACCAACCACAAGTGGAATGACTACATTGAATCTATAGCTGCATCTACCACTAGGAAGGTTAGGTCACTCTGTCGGGCCAGAAAGTTTTCTTGTCAGAATCCATCTTGCACATTTATAAATTTACCATTTGTCTGTGCATTGAATTTTGTTGCCATATCTGGTCGGGTGCTCCTGCTATTCATTTTGAGGTTCTTGACAAAAACTAAAGGAGGATCTGCATCATAATCAGTTCTGATTTTGCAGTTTGCCTTCAATCACTTTCTCACCAATATCATGTGGCTTCCCCTTTGTCTTTTCTTCAAATACTTTCAAGGTTTCTGCACTGATAAGCTTCTTTCCATGGTGTCTTGACCACATGAATTTAAGTGTGCTACTAGACTGGTACTACTGTCAAAATAGCCAAATGTAATTTCCACTTCTGCTCTAAGAGTTTCTTTTCTCACACTTTCAATCTATGGAACTCTCAACTGTATATTTGCTTCCCTGATAGCTACAATCTCCAATAGTCTAAATGCAATGTCAATTCTTACCTTCTATTTCCCTAAATCCCATCCATCTTCCATCCTTTCTTCAGCATTACCTGTACCCTGTTTTTTTCTCTTTGTACCCCCTGCACACCAGTGGCAGTCCTGCCTTGCTTGGGGTAAAATGATTATAAAAAATGTGTGAAGACAGGCATATTCAACTGCAGGATAATGCAAGAATTTGTTTCAAAAACCTTTTTAGCAAAATCAATGCCATTTGGCATCAAAGTCTTTGTCTCACCCTCCCTGTTTACTGGATTGTCTCCTACTGATTAACATGTTTTCCACATCTTAGATGCTTATCAAGATGAAAAATGAATGCAAACCAGGTCAAAGGCACTTTCTAACAGTTTTTCAACTCTAATGATTTTATCATGATGGAAATAAATTAATTGCCAACAATCTGGCAACATCCTGTTGATTCTAATAAAGTTGTGTTTATCTGTGTTACAATGTTATAAACTTTGCGGTTCAAGATGGTCATTTATTTTGTTCCAAGTTGCAAGAAATTATCAATTATGGTCGTAGATCTTTGGCTACATGATGGCAATTTGACAGATTATTGCTGTCTAAATAGTCAACAAACCTCTGGACATTTTAACTTAATTATTAAGAGACTTTCTTCAAGACTTACCAAATTTGGCATGGTCACTGGCCTTGGCAATAAATGACTGTCACTAGATGGGCTGACCAGGGATGAACTGAAATTTGGGAAAACAATAACAAAAGGATAAGTAATAATCATTTTATACATGATGCAATATCAATCAAATATATTTCATACTTTATTGTACGAAAATATTAAATAATAATGAAAATATCGGCTCAAGTAAGAAGTTAACATTTTCACTGCTTTTCTTTTGAAGCTTAAATAATCAATCTGCTTGATTAGATTCAAAACAACACACATCAACATTTCTGTACACTTTTTATATCTTTTTTGTATGTATCTAGTGATACTTCATTTCTTGTCTTTCCTTATGCTACAGAAATCTACTACCTTGAGTGACTCTTTGGTGAATGTTGGCATAAAAAAAACATACAAAAGTCAAATTAGCAGTTACTGACTTCAAGGATTCAAACATGAGATCTACTTTTCTCAACTAGGTTAATTAAATTTTGCTTGACTCTAACTGAATATTCCAAAGTTCACCAGACTTGACAGCAGTTGTGTATTTATCTAGTGAAACAAATATAACATCTTAAAAATGAAAAAAAAAACTGTTTGTTGGTATTGCTATAAAGGATGCAATACATATGATGATATTTTTAAAATGAAGTTCAATTTTATTCATTAAGAGTATTTATTTTGATAAAATTTTTATTACCAAATTACCACACAAGGATACATTCAGATATTTAATCAAAATATATATTCAAATATCAACCCTAGTTTAAAATATCAAACAGCCCTTTCTCAAAAATACTGAGAATTAAAAGAAAATAACTTAAAGCAGTTACTTCCCCACTACCCACTACTACTAACTCAAGGGTCAGGCTACATACATCCCACCACCAAAAAAGAAATTACTACTAAAATTCCACTAGCTTAACCCTATAAAACCCAATACCTTCCCAACTCCTTCCTTTACTAGAGCAAACCTCTGGGTTTAGAATTTTTTTCTCATTCTTTGGTTATATGGGGCTGAGAATGCAGGTCTTAAAATGACATGTTGAAAATGGCTATTTTCCCTCTATGTTTTATCTGAATTTACAGAAAAATAAATAAATAAATATATATTCATATATATATATATATATATTCACAGACGTAGCTTTTTTTGGATTGATAAACTTGTTCCCTGTTGAAATTTCCCAAAATGAAATCATTATACTGAAAAGATCCACCTGAGGATTTGATGGTGTTTTGTTGGAATAATTCATTACAGTCACTTGCAACCATGTATGACCATAGAATTATGCTAACACAGCAACACAGAAATCTTTTACCCTGAGTGGCTCTTTGGCCTTGTATTCAGTGAACATTGGTATAAAATAAAGATACAAAAATAAATTTAGTAGTTGCTGATTCAAGGGATTCAAACACAAGCTGGACTTTTCTTAACTAGGGTAAGTAAATTTTGTTTGACTATTACACCAAGCTTAGCAAAAGATTTGTAGTCATCTAGGTGAAACCTATATAAAGTTTTAAAAATGAAAGAAAGAACACTGTTTCTTGATTCTACAATTAGGGTGAGACTTTCAGAATGAAGTTATATTGTAATTATTAAAACTATTTACTAACCATATATAAAATAATTATTATTAAATAATCATATAAAACACAAGTCATTTTCATTTTTACAACTGGTCATCCATAAATATTTCTTTCTGAAGCCAAATTCTAGCTTTTCAAAGCATTTGGCTTTGTGAAGAGACAAGAAAATTTTGCTAGAAATAAAGAAAAAAGTACTGGATTGCTATGTGATATCAGTTCTTTAATATGGCAGTGAATGCTGAACAATATCATCAAAGATGAGGGAAAAACTTGAAGCAACTGAAATGTGGTTCAACAGAAGGATGCTGTGGATATCATGGGTCAAGCATGTGAGCAACAATGAGGCTTTGGAAAGGATAGAAATGAAAAGGAAATTAATACTAAGCATCAGGAAGAGACAGCTAACGTTCCTGGGAACATGCAATGAGGAAGAAAGGCTTGGAGAATCTGATACTAACAGGCCAGATAGAGGGAAAAAGAGACAGGAGAAAACAGCAGATAACCTATTTGAAGGTCTTGATCAGGTGGATGACAGAACAGGGGTTGTGTGGTGTAACAGGAGAAAGCATGCTAAGAGCCGATAGGGGTAGGTGGAAAGCTATGATCACATACTTCCTGAAGGGACAGGGCACATAGAAGAAGAAGAAGATTTGTTTATAGTTCATGCAAATGCAGACTGAACTGGAAACTGGATTCTTGCTTATAAAAACAATACTGCACTTTTATTAAATAAGTATTTGTTATTTAAATCATTGTTTTTTTTTAATATTTGGAGTATTTTGTATGTTGAATAATCAAACCACCCCACCAAAAAAAAAAAAATTGAAAATTTATTGTGCTAAGCTATGCACCCTAGTAAAAGTTACTGTACTTTGCACCCCTTCATCTGTTTTCACTTCTCTCCAAAATTTAGTGTGATTATTTTTAGAGGGTGTTAGATGAACACAGAATTTTATATATAGGTATTAACTTTGTTACTTGGGAATTCCTCAAATGTATATAGTAGATCTACAGTAAACTAACAACAAAGAATGCGGTTTATAATTTGAAGTTGTCTTAAAAGAGTAGATTTTGAAACAAATTTATATTTTCAGATACAGCAACATGAGCCTGTTAAATCTACTAACTTTAATTATACGATTACAACTTACATAGACTTTAATCAGATTCTCAGCAGTAGGTAATCGTCTGTTTCTAAACGCTGCCAATAACTATCAGTTTCTCTGTCTCCAGCTATGAAGAGCAGCACATAAGTTACAACAAATTTAGTATAAGAGATAAGAAATTGAACTTAGAATAGGTTCAGCTAGGAGTAGTTTCACCCAATACTGCCGGTTGCTACAAACCAAACATTAACTGATAATCTTCAGCTCGTATGTTGATGTTCTCAGTCATGTCAGATTGAGACTCTTATATGGATGTCATGCATGGTACCAACTTCACTCAGAAATATATAAACTGTCAGCTGTATACAACCATTTTCTCAGGTGAATGATTTAAAATGGCTTTGAGTTGATAAAGCCTAAAAGAAGTTCTAGCAACATCAGCAAATGATGTCACCCCAAAAGAAAACAGACGTAGAAGAAAAAATCAGAGGATCATTTAATGAAATTCTTTACATGATGCAAAGACAGAAAGCAATGCTGAGACGTGGAACAGAATACAGAAAACTACACAAGGAAATAAGTGATTGAATTCAGACAGGCTAAAGGAAACTGGTTCAACAACAAATGTGCATAAATAGAGAGATTGAGCACAACAAATAAAGAAGAAATGCATAAAAAAATAAGGGAGCTAACAGGCCAAAAGACATACTCAGCAACAGGATGCGTAAAAACCAGGGATGGAACTCTCATATTAGAGAAAGAAAAAACACTTCAGCAATGAGATAAATATATCAAAAATCTCTTCCATGATAAGTGGGAGCAGCTGGCAATATGCAGAAATATCAACAAACCAGGAATGTTAAAAACTGAAATGAAAGTCATTGTAACACCCCAACGGACGGTCCAAAAAATTTCTCTGGCGGCCGTTCTCCACGCTGTGATGTTTGCCGGGAGTTTGTTGAAAATGTCGGCCGAACAGCTGGGGGTACAAGATTAAACTATAAAGAATGAACTTCCACAACTTGGATGAGTTGAAAGGATGCTTTATTTCATTTAGAGTTAGCCTTTTTGGTTGAGGCAGGCGAATGTGACACACAGCTCTAACTCTAATTAATGGAGATCAACAAATCCGAACTGACCGAAACAAGACGAACGGAGGTTCCTACTTCAAGCACATACCCGGCAGAACTCAACCCAACTGATCTGACTCGGAAAAATCACCTGAATTTATTTAAAATTAATCCGGAAATGCTTTAGACCAGCGGGTGATAACCATTGGCGACTGCAAGTCCGAAATTTCAGTTATCTTTTTTTTTTATCTTAATAAAGCTACCACCGGAAAATTCTTAATGTGTGGTTAAGATACAGTAAAAGACAGCCTTTGACCTGGTCATTCAAAAAAACTATTTCCTGAACTTTATCTCTTATCACATTAAATCACCGAGTCAAATATTTACCGGAAGAGTGGTAGGATTTAAAACAGTAATCTGATACCCTTTTCTCTTCCACAATTTCCCTCATAAAAAAAAGCGTTTATTTTTTTTCTCTTCTTTTTCACTTTTGTTAAACGAAACATGTTTTTAATCTATTTTCTATTCTTAACCATTTTCTATTTTAATCTATTTTAATAAAATACATATTTTACAAATCACCTCAATATACGCCTAGTTATATTGTCACATCATAGATCAAATTGAGCAGAAAAAAAGCAGCAGGACCAGACAGTATTGTAATAGAGATATTAACAGCCTTAGATGATTTTGGCATAGACAAGATTACAAAAATAATAAATGAAATCTACAACAGTGGCAATCTACCGGAAGATCTAAACAGATCAATTTTTATAGCTCTACATAAGAAGCCAGGAACAATAGTATGGTAACTCCACTAAACAACCAGCTTAATGAGCCATATAACAAAACTCATAATCCAGATTCTAATGAATCGTCATTGTCGTCGTTGTCCTGTGGCCTCGGCCGAGAAAGAACTCACTACACCCCTCCAGTATTCCCTGTGCATTTGGAACCCTGGCGCAGTTTATAGCAAAATTCATAATCTTGTCAAATAGCTGAATACTTGATGCTTCGCCAGGGCTAGCAAAAGTCTTTATATTGTGACATCAACACTGGATGCGTTGCCTTCCATGCCCTATCCTGTTATTTAACCAATAACTGGAGAGAAGTGATGGATTAATACCTTTCCCAAGGGTACCAGTGCTTAAGTGAATGCAGGGTACTCAACTAGAATTCGAACTCGGCTCACCAATTTCTCTTTCCAAGCCAACATCCACTGCACCACAACGCACATCCATCACTGAATGCTTACAGTGCCTGGGATTCCCAAGCGGTCACCCATCTAAGTACCAACCAGGCTCACATTGCTTAACTTTGGTGATCAAACGAGAACCGGTTGTATTCAACGTGATATGCTGTAAGCATATGATGAATAGAGAATGCAGCAGAATCAGGCCAGAGGTAGGACAAGAACAGTGCAGGTTCTTCAAAAACACTGGAACAAGGAATGCAATATTTATGCCCAGAATGTTATCAGAAAGTGCAATACAAATACAGAAGGATATGTATTTGAGTTTTACAGATTACACAAAGGCATTCGACAAAGTACACCACAAAGACTTGTTAGAGATGCTCAGCAACATCAACTTATTCGGGAAAGAAAGACATTAGGGTAATCAAGAACCTACACTGGCAGTAAACTGCCTGCACAGACACAAGAAATGAATTCAGCAGATATACAAAAACAAAAATGTATCTTCTAACTTGATCTATTTAACCAATACTTAGAAAGCTAGAAGTCTTGCCAGGATTCATTATTGGCAGCCACAATCTGAACAATATAAGATATGCAGATGACACAGGGCTGATAGCAGACACAGAAAAGAAAATACAGGACCTCCTACAGAAGGTAGCAAGGGAAAGTGAGAAGAAAAGGCTAAACATAAACCTCAAGAAAACTGAATGCATGGTTATCAGTAAAAAGAGGACTCAAAAATGCCAACTACAGGTCAGGGAGACTAAAATCAAACAGGTGCAGAAATTTAAGTGTTCTGACAGAGGATGGAAGTGCAACACTGAGATCCAAAGGTGCATTGACAAGGCCAAGGATGCATTTCAAAATTTAAGCAGAGTATTGAGAGATAGGAAGATTGCATTGGAAACAAAGTGTCCTGGACTGTTAAGTGATATCTGTCCTTCTAGCAAATAGTGGACAATCTCTTCAAAGATGAAGGAGGGACTCAAAGCAACAGAAATTTGGTTCTACAAAAGGATGCTGAGGATAACATGGACCAAACATGGGAGGAATGAGATGGTTTCAGAGAAAATAAAAATGAAAAAAAGAAATTTTTCTTAACATCAGGAAGAGACAAAGGTGGGTTTGGAGAATCTAATACTCACAAAATGGATAGACGAAAAGAGAGACAGAGGAAAGCAGTGCAAGACATACTTGATAGGCTTAAGCAAGTGGATGGCAGAGCAGGGTTTGGAAGAGATAGCAAGAGGAAAAGTGTCAAGAGTAACAAGGAAGAGGGGCTAGTGAAAGTCCATGATCAGCTACATCATGAAAGGAGACTGCCTAAAAAGAAGGTCTCAGTTCAAATTTATCAGAATGTTACATAGTACAACAAGAGACGTCTGAAGAAATCCAGAGAGAATAATGGTTGAAACATTGTGAGTATAGTATAACAACCAGGACGAACATGCTGGTCAGAATAGCAAAGCATATAATAAGTCTTTTATAATATGGATAAAATTAAAATTTTAAATATTATTTATTCTTCACAGAAACTGCCTAGCTAAAAGTATCTATGGAAACTATGATACTATATATATATATATATGGTATCATACTTCCTATAGATACATCCATCTCTAGGATGTATATATATATATATATATTATAAATTATGTTTTAGAACATGTACATAATTTCTTCTATACATGTCCTCATTGTAGGGAAGAGGACATGTATAGAAGAAATTATGTACATGTTCTAAAACATAATTTATAATAAATATTCACTGCTCGATACATCATATATCGAGCACTGTTTTAAATTAATGTTTTGGATGTAAAAATTTTTCTTTTTTTCTCTCCTCATTCTATACTCACTTGGATATATATATATATATATATATATATATATATATATGTATGTATGTATCATACACTATATATAAAAGCCATCATTTGTGAGATTTTATATATATTTCTCTCTGTTTTTGTGTGTAATATTTGTAATTGTAATATAGGTAAAAATTAGCAACTTATTGGCAAATGTAGTAAATATTATATGGTCTTAAGCTATATTTTTACGCTTTAATTAACACATTGACGACATTTTCAAAATTCTTGGGTTATTGTTTGTTAGGAATGTGTGAAGTCTTAGTTGAATGCACATACAATTAGCATGGGAGACATTGCTGTTCAGGTAACGCTCAGATGCGGATGTGTTATTGCATGGTACACATGTATGCCAATTTGTAGTCAACATGTTAACAGATTATTCCTTCTTCATATATTTTCCTTTTTCATTGCACAAAATGCAGTTATACCCTATATATATGTGCTGATCATTGATGTCATGGGTACACTAGGATATATATAAAATGTGTGTGTGTGTTTTTTTTAATGTCAGACATAACTAAAACTATATGAGTAGAAGAACAATATGAATAAAGTCAAAAGAAAAACTTATCTTATCCAATGTGTTTCATTCTCTGATGGACTTTATCAACATAAATGTAAAAAATTTATTTTGCAACAAAATAAGTAGGCAATTTTTTCCAAAATTTTTAAATTTAAGAGTATGCATAAAGTCTAAATGAATTGTGAAGGATGCAAAGAGACAAAATCTTAAAAAAAAAGTGATTAAATTTTTACCTTTTATTATTTAAAGTATATAATAAATACATTAATCCTAAACTAAAATAATATAAATATTAATAAGATTACTTACAAAGAAATGTGTGTTGTGGTGCCATGGATATTGACTCGAAATGACAAAATGAGGAGCCAAGTTGGAATTCCAGTTGAATTCCTTGCATTCACTTATGCACAAATACTGTTGGGAAAGGTATTAATCTGTCTCTTCCCTCCAGTTATGAGTTAAATAATAGGACAGAATGGGTTCTATAGCCTTGGCTGGTAACCAGTTTACCACAGAAAGCAATGGCAACCTACTGCAGGATAACCTTCTGCCTCGTCAGTCATGTCGCGAAAGAGATATGATCACCCAAAGGGTGTATCACGTATAGCACTTAACTGACATTTTTTTTTTTAATCATATCACCCCAAGCAAGGTAGTAACGCCACTGATGTGCAGGAGGCTACATAAGAGGGAGAAGATTAGAAAAGAGAAAACCGGAAACCGCATCCTAAACAGGAAACAAGGGATGAGCCTCTTCACCTGTTCAATAGATGTGGGTTGAAAATATTTACTCACTTTTGTTTATTAGACATTAAATTACATCACTTAGCATCCTTTATAATTTACCTGAACTTTTCAGTTAGCCTGATGTATATTTATGAGCATTCTTAAATTTTTTTTTTTATTATAATCATGTCACCCCAACCAAAGGCATTTTACTGCCACTGTTGTGCAGAGGGTTGTATAGGAGGAAAGTTATGAGAAAGAGTAACAGGTTACAGGGGGTGTCAAGAAGAGGGTAAGAGAAGAGGTTAAGAGAAGGATGAGAATACTAATAGGAGTGGGGTGGATGGAGAAAGGAGCATGAGAGAGAGGATGTAAGTTAGAGAGACAGGAAGTAACTATTGACTTTACATTTAAATTCTTGGAGATTATAGCTGTCAGGAAAGCAAGTATATGGAAGGGAATTCCACAGGCGGGAAGTACGAGAAAAGAAGCTGCTGGAGTCGAATTTGTGTTTACAATTTATTGGCTTCACAGTAAAAGGATGGGACCTAGTTGCTAATCTTGTGGCTCAAAGAAATTCATATATAGGGGGTACTAGTGAGCTAAGTTCATCAGAGCAGAAACCGTGAAAGTATTTGTAGAAGAGACACAGGGAAGCCACACTGCGTCAGTGAGAAAGCAACTGTATCTGAGCTGCCAAGTCAAGATCGATTACATTACAGATTCTCCGTTGGATTTGGTTGAGGACACTTAAGTGGATAGCAGGAGCTCCTGACCAGATATGGCAGCAATATTCAATGTACGGGGGAAAAAAAATTGAAAAACTAATGTCATTTTTGCTTTTCTTTGTAAATACTTGTTGCCAAATCAAGTCTTTACATTTGCCTTGATAAAGTCTATCAAAGGATAAATTGCATCAAATAACGAGTCCTTTTGTCTTTATTCATATTGTCCTTCAAGAGATATACAGTTATATCTGCCATTTTTAAACACACATAGATTATATATATATATATATATATATATATAATATCATAGTTCTTATAGATACATTCAGCTTGGCAGTATCTGTGAAGAATAATATTTAACATTTTAATTTTATTTCTACTATAAGAGATTTTTTATATGCTTTGCTCTTCCAACCAGCATGCTCGTGTAGAGTGAGTTATTGTGTTTTCTTGACTTAATGTTAATTGCTCGGTCTGATGACAGGAAGGTTGTTTCACCGTGTCGTGCTAGAAAGATTTTTTCACCAGAATCTATCTTACATAATTATAAGTTTACCATTTGCACATGCTTAGAATGTTGTTGCCACATATGAACTAGAGTACTTGCTATATAATTAGAGAGCCGTGATAAAATCCAAAGAATCTGCAATATTATTGATCCTGATCTGGCATTTTAGCTTCAGTCACTTTTCCACTGCTGCAATGTAGCTTCCCTGTGCCTTTTCCATAAACACTTTCATGCGAATTGTTCTGATGAACCTTTCCTCTATTATGCTTAGACTTTATGAATATAAATGCAGTAATAGACTGGCAACAAAGTCCCATTATTTTATGGTTGAATTTGTTAGATATAACTGTAAGTTTTATGCTAACAGTTTCCTTTATCACACTTCTCACCTTTGAAACTCCCTTCTGGGCTGATGCTTTTAACCCAACTTTGATTTTCAAAAATTTAAATGCAATGTCAATCATTACGTACTGCGTTCTTAATTCCTCTTCTTTTATTGTTTTCGTTTCGTAATAATGTTTCTCTTCTTATATTTATTCATAATCAGTAGGTCCTTATGTCTTAGTGGCATTATTGTCTTGCTTGGTGTGAAAGGATAACAAAAAATAATAAAGAGTCTTATATCCAATTCATGAAAATATTTACTTATACACCTGAGCAAAATGAGGGGTAAACACATTAATTAATTGACCACTGTTGTTGTTTGTTAAGTAATTGTTTTGCTAAAAAAACCAAAAAAAAACCAACAACAATCCTAATGGCAATATGAGGTCATCTAGAAAAAGATTAAACATTTATGCCATTAAGCATAAAAAGAAAACATTTTGTTTTAAAGTCTGTTGTAATTGTAGACGCAAACTAAGAAAACATCTATCATTGAGGAAAAACACATATTTGTCAGGTAAAGATTTGATTTTTTGCCATGATTCATTAATAATTACATTGGTGCATATATTTTTGTAGAGTTTCATTTATCAAATGTTTAAGATTTGTGGGGAAAAAATTCCTGAGTCAGTTTAAAAATCTATTTTTGAAAAATTAGTGTCAAAATTGTTAGAAAAATATTATAGCAGTCTCAGAACTAATCTATTTGTACTTGCCGAGAATGTGATCAGAGTGAGAAATAAAAATGGAGAGAGATAAATACCTATGTTTCATAGATTACCCAAAAGCATTTGGAAAAAATATGACACAGAGACTTTCTTGAATGCTAGGAAAGCTTGTTTTACATAGGAAAGATGTATATGCAATCCATAACTTTTACTGAGAACAATCAGCCTGTATACTGATAGAGAATATGTTCAGTGCAGACACAAAACTAGGAAGAATAAGAATGAATTTCTTCACCAAATTTATTTGACCTTTGCCTCAAGACACTCCTAAAATAAGTAGTAGGATTTCTTATAAGTGAATATAATTTTAATAACATAAGATCTGCAGATGGCATTGTGTTGATGGCAGACTCAGAAGAAAAGCTGAAAGATCTAAATTAAAGTCTGAAGAAAGGGCTAACTATTAATTCTAAGGAAATAGAATACACGGTTATCAAAACATGAGCAATGTAATAAGCAATATAAAATGAAGCCAGTATGAGAAATGCATAATGATAGCTAAAGATTTCTTTTACAAACTAAGCAAAGTATTAAGAGGTAACATTAAAATTCTTTTTAACAAAGAAACTTGAGAACAATTCTTCAAATTGATCAAACGGACACAAACTATCATAAACCAGAAAAATCTAGTGTGAAATTAAGAAATAAGTAAATATATAGTAAAGACTGGATAGGATTAATTATTAGCTGTAAGGTGATAGAATACATGCTTGTCGGAAAACAGAGATATGTTGTGGGGGGGAGCATAAAATCAAGCAGGTACAAAAATTGAACTATTTGGGTAGCATAGACACAGACATCTGAAGTTAAAAGTGAATCTTAATATATATATATATATATATATTTTTTTTTTGACAGTATTTATTTATTTCTATTATATATATAAATTTGATATTTCAGACCGGCCTCGGCCTTTCATCAAAAACAAATGATTTTAAAATCATTTGTCTCTGATGAAAGGCCAAGACCAGTCAGAAATATCAAATATATATATATATATATATATATATATATATATAATAATAGAAATAAATAAATACTGTCAAAAAAATACATTTTTAAACTTATAACTTTAAAGTAGTTTTTCCTATACATATTAAGACAGTATACGTGGATCATCATGATGCTATATATATATATATATATATATATATATATATATAATTAGCTTGAAAGTTGTACTCCATGCAGATTTTAAAGCTAGTTAGGCCAAAAACTAGAGGTACCTCTGGTCCAGCTTAGTAAACAGCAATAATAATTTCAAAGAAATAACTTTGAATGCCTCAGCCAACTCCATGAAAATTCAAAACTTTACTTTAACTCTGATTTAGGCTATAAGTTCAATTCTGGCCCAAAAATTAATTTAAGCTGAACGTTCAATTTGGGCCAAAATAGCAATTCAGGCCAAAAGTTGAGTTCCTGAAATCACAAACTTTGCAAAACTTCAAAGCATAACATCACAAAACCTCTCACATTAACTCCTATTCTTTGGCACTTTAAAGAAATAAAATAATTTCCTCAATGAACAAAGTTTTGAAGATATTATGAACTGAAAATTAAACAAAAAATTTAAAATTCACACAGTTTTTGAATTACTTTAAATTCAATAGAAATTTTAAAAAAATATTTTAAAATTTGAATTTTTCACTGTTTCTTGATCAAACAGACACAAATATCAATATTGGGTGTTCAAGCACCAGATGAAGGACAGGTTTTAAATCCTAGGAAATTCCCAATTCTAAAAATGTATATGTCTATGTAGAGCAAGTATGAACTTTTAACTGTCACCTCTTCATCCAGATACAAATCCCATTGCTGGATGTTCAAGTACCAGATGAATGGCAGGTTTTGAATCCCGGGATCATCCTGATTCTGAACAAAGTATAATATGTCTATGTAGAGCAAGTGTGGCCTGAATTAAAGAACAGAGACACATGAATGGGCAGACAGAATTTGCTGTTTATTTTTTTTAGATTTAAACATTGAAAAATATTGTTAGAAAGAAAATTGTCCTGAACTGCTATATAATAACTGATGTTCAATATGGCAGTGAATGCTGGACAATCTCTTCACAGATGAAGAAGAAACTTGGAGTGACAGAAATGCTAAGAATGCCATGGATTGAGCATTTAAGCAAAAAGGAATTTTTAGAAAAAATGGGAACTAAAAGAGTGCATATATTTAGAATCAGTAAGAAAAAGTTTAAAATCTTTTAAAAAATGAGGAAAGAAGGCCTGAAAAATCTAACAGTCACAAGACATAGTGAAAGCAAGCAGGAGAGAAATAGCAATTAACCAACTTAGTAAGTTCATATAGATTGGTGGCAGAAGAACAAAGAGAAGTGGTAAAGGTGAAAAACAGCAAGTTTTGGAGAGTCAAAACAGTCCATGCCCTGCAGGTAAATGGCACATAAAAAAAGTTACTTATTTTAATGTCACATTAAAACAAGTTTCTGGTTTCTGGTTTTAAGTTTCTGGTTCAAATTCTGCTTTTATTACTGAGACACCCCACCATCACCTCACCATTATCATCATCATCATTAGACTAATAAAATAATAGATTAAGATAAACAACCCACATTTATTATCACTTTTACTGTGGCATTGTTATAATATTGTTGTCTGGCTGTGCTGGCCCATTTAGAGAAAAATAGGAAATTGCTAATTATTTGAAATAAATGACTATAAAAATACTGATGGTGATTTCATTTAAGCATTCTAATCTTGATTTTAATCTGATATTCTGCAGTACAGACAAAACTAAACAATCCCACAACACACAATAAAGCAAAACATGTCATATTGCATCCTATTTTATCTCTTTGTTGGTTTAGAAATAACACTGAGTGCTAATTTATTTAGAATACAAATGTCTTGAAAACTCACACATACACACACACACATACATACATACATATATTGAGACATTTTCACACAGATTTTTATGTTCAGTATGAGTCTCTGAGATAACAACAAAATAAATGTGATCAGCACTGGTCAATAAAAATGAGAGAAAAATAATTAAACTTTCACAAATACAATTTTATTAAAAAACAAGAAATTAATAGAAATCAATATGCAAATTATTTGTAATCAAAAATAAATTAAAAGGAAAATGTAAAAAAATTCTAATATATTTTTAAAATAATAAAAACAGTCCCTTACTGATGCATTCCTGAAAATTTCTTATTTTAAAATAAATAATTAACATCAATACACCATATTTTTGATCAGAAAAAATAAATATATTAAAAGATCATTTTTTTTTCTTTTTCATTTCCTGTTAATGACACCTTTGGGCTGATTCACTGATGATAACAATGGGTTGGTTCTTTTTAGTTTCAAAAACAGAAAAAAAAGTTCTCAAAAATATGTTTTTTTATTTCTTCTCTAAAATTAGAAGAGAATTAAAGCAGGAAAAAGTTACAATAATAGTTATATTTTTCTTTAAAAATAAGATATTTGAATAGCCACCTCACCTGAATACATTTTTTTAAAAAATTAGTCACAAATTTTCTTTAAAGAAAATAAATTTTACATAGAATAAGACTACATACATTTCCAAATGTTCTGTGTAATACTAGAAAAATAGAATTATAAATCTGAGTGAAATACACCCTCTTTTCTGAACATTTTCTACATTTCTGAAAATCAGAGGAATTTGAGTGAAATACACCCTCTTTTCTGAACATTTTCTACAATTCTGAAAATCAGAGGAATTTGAGTGAAATACACCCTCTTTTCTGAACATTTTCTACATTTCTGAAAATCAGAGAAATATGATGGAAATACACCCTCTTTTCTGAACATTTTCTACAATTCTAAAAATCAGATAAATATGAGGAAATACACCCTCTTTTCTGAACATTTTCTACAACTTTCAAATATGCAGAAATTTGAGGGAAATACAATTATTCCTGAATATTCACTGCACATTGGAGAAATAGGTAAATGCTACTGGGGTGGTACAATGACAGGTTGAACAGAAAAATTTTAAAAGTATTCTATCAGATATGAAAAGAAAGAATGTTTGTTGTTGCAAAATATATATGCAACAAAGAGATGAACCGACTATTATGACAATGTATCAACTCACACTAAAAAATTGAATGTTATAGAAAAATTTCTTTAATGGAGAAACAAAATCAACCATCTGATCTTAATAGAATACAATTCTACTAAAATGAAAAAAAAATTATTTTTCACATCAGAAGAGAAAAGCAGACACTGATATCAAACAACAGCTATTTTTTTATCCAACCAATGAGAACATCCAGCTAGTTAATGGTTATCATAACAACCAAAGCCACAATCGTAGAAGTTTTACTTTGAAAAAGATGTTTCCTTTCAATATTTATTGTCTACATTTTATTTATTTATTTAACAAATAATTTTCTAAATTTACTTTTTATTAAAAATCCTATTTTGTAAGAAATATTATTAAAACATATTTTTACATTCTTCCATCAAAAATCGAAAAGGTAAAAAAGGAACTGTACAAGGAAAGATATATCGCTTCATTAAATTAATATCACATATTACATGCGACACACAAATTTAAATAAAGATAATATAAGAACTTCAAAACATTCTAAGAGAATATTCTCTGTGTCTACCAACTTTCAATTCCAATACCCAAGATAATTATCATCCCCATTGCATACCTATTTAACTTTGTCAAGCAGCTTAGAATTAAAATTTAAAGTATTCTCATCTGGAAGTACAAAAAATAAATGAACCATTTTCATCATCATTGGACTTTGATAATATTCACAAAGTTAACTCTCTTAGACCAAGTAAATACTATTTGTGCATGAAGAAAATGTTTAATAAAATTCACTTTAAGCAAATTTCTAATTTTTGGGTAGTTAAAAGATAATACATTGTATTTTCTACACATTCTACAGGATGAAACAGAACATTTAACTTTTTTTCTGGAATTCTTGATCTCAAAACCTGATAAATAAAGTTTATTAAGTATAACAAAAACACCCAAATACTTATAGCAATTCATAATGACTAATTTCATGAAATGACAATATCTTGGTAACAAGATAGGATACAAAACTTCAGGAGGATAAAGGCAGGTTTTACTGATTCTTCCCTTAGATCTAATCAATCCATCAACATCCAAAAAAAGAACATCTCAGTCAAAAGAATTTAACAAGAATAATTTTTCTTTTGAAAGAAATAAAGACTGCATCAATTTTAAAGAATATAACATAGCAAATTGAACAGGATCTGAATTTGACTTTTTTAAAGAATAAATATATTTAAACACAAACTCTGAATAATACAGAAAAAGTACAAAAAAAGGTACAGAATATTCACATGCAGTACATTTTATAACCAAATCTATTTCATTTAAACTTTTTGGAGCTGAGCTCAAAAAGGTTTTTATGACAAAACCCTTCTTATTCATAATTAATCTAAAATGTTATATATTTTGTCAGATAGAAAAGAATGTTGACTTCCAGAATCCAATAAACAACTAACCTTATTCACATAGTTATTATAACACAGACTTAAGTTATAAACAATAAAATATATTAATGTTCTACTTGAAAACATTGGCTAGAGTTTACTGGAGATTTATTTAATTCAGGGAATAAAGCACCTACATTTTTCTACTTTCACATTTCCAACAAAGTTTCAGAAGACTCATTCAAACAGGACAGTTACCTGAAGAATGTAAAAAAAACTAACACAGACATTACACAATTTATGTATACTCAGTCAATTTAGTGCCATACATGATACACACTTGGGTGATCATGTCTCTTTCGAGACATGACTGACTGGGTAGAAGATTTTCCTAAAGTAGATTGCCATTAACACATTACTCAATAAGTCCCAGGCTTGACACATAAATACTACCACTAATAAAAAATCCATATGATTTTTATAGAGTACTAACCTTCAAGTGGCATGTGACAAAATTTGGACCCAATCAGAGTATTAGTTTACAAATTACAGTTATTTAAGTGAAGCTACTATTGCAAATTTTCAAAACAATGAAAAGTCTGAATTTCGTATGTTGATAAAGCATTGCTTATTGACAGGAAAAAATACTGTTCAAGCAAAGCAATAGCTTGATAAGTGTTATTCAAAATCTGTTACATTGGAAACAATGTTTAAGAGGTGACATGCTGACTTTAAATGCAGTCGTACAGACACAAATGATGTTGAATGCTCAGCTCACCTAAAATCAGCAGTTGTACCAGAAAACACCAAAAAAATCCACAAACTTGTTTTGGCTGATTGTAAATTGAAGTTGCACGAGATAGCAGAGGAGTTGAACATCTCAGATGGCAGTATATTCACCATTTTGCTTGAACATTTGTCAATGCGAAAGCTGTGTTCAAACTGGTTGCCGCATTTGCTCACAATCTATAAAAAAAATAACGCATTGACAATTCAGAGCATTGTTTCCAACTGTTTCAACATAACCAGAAGGAGTTTTTGTGTAAATATGTGACAATGGATGAAACACGGATCCACTAGTTCACTCCAAAGTCAAATTGGCAGTCAGCTGAGTGGACAGCAGCAGGTAAAAACCATCCAAAGCAACCAAAGACACAAACATCAGCAGGCAAAGTTTTGGCCTCGTATTTTGGGATGTGCAAGGTATTTTGTTTATCGATTACCTTGATAAAGGAAGAACCATTAATAGTAAATATTATATAGCATTACTGGTGCTTTTGAAGGAAGAAATTGTCAAATAATGGCCACAAATTAAGAAGAAAAAAGTGATCTTTCACCAAGACAACACACTGTGTCACAAGTTGATTGCAATGATGGCAAAACTACATGAATTGCACTTCGAATTGCTTCCACATCCATCCTATTCTCTAAATCTGGCCCCAAGCAGCTACTGGCTGTTTGCAGATCTCAAAAGAATGCTCCATGGAAAGGAATTTGTTTCCAATCAAGAATTGATATAGGAAACTGAGGTGTATTTTGAGGCCAAAGACAAATCATTCTACAAAAAAGACATTGAATTGTTAGAGATGTGTTGGCATCAATGTATCACCCTAGAAGAAGACTATGTTAATAAATAAAGTTGAATTTTGCCTAAAAGTTGTTCTTTTATTAGTTAGGGGAGGGATTTATTGAGTGATCTGTTACTTGCTTTAAGTGATTTTTAAAAATAATTATTCTCAAAGATTTTATCTCAATACATTGCACACAATTCTCAATTTCTTTAAAAAAATGAGATAGGCTAATTTATCTTGAGATTAATTTTCAGGATCAAAAAAGAGACATTTTAATTTTGGGACCACACTATAATGAGAAAGAATCTAAATCTTTAACAGAGGGTGCTGAGGAATTTCTACTAATACCTTCTAAACTCTCAGTTAAGTTTGACAACTAAGGTTGTAGAACATAATCTGTCCTGCTATTTAATTCATAGCTTGAGGTAGAAGAGACAGATTAATATATTTTCCAGAGGTATTTGTGTGTAAGTGACTGCAGCACATTCAACTGGAAATTGAACTCAGCTCTCTGATTGCTCATTCCGAGCCGATATCCACTGCACCACAATGCATATCCAGTATACTATACTAAACTGCTGTAAATGCTTTTTCAAAAAGGGAAATCTTTTGCACATAAAAATACAATGAGAATTAGTTTTACATAAATTACACTTATAAAACACAAGAGATGGTTTCGAATGAAATTTTTTATGATAGTAGGATTTTTACTCCTAATATTAGATTTAAACTTTATGTAAATAAAATATTTAATTTTGCTTGCCTGATTAAGAAAACCATAAAATCTAGGTTTGGTTATTTCCAAAGTTCTGATGATATCAGAATAATTTTAAAATATTTAATTTAAAAATGGATAATTAATTAGCTATTTCCCATTTCAATAAGACAGGTAACTTTTCGAACACAACAAAACTCATGTAAAGAAAATGAATTCATAAGTTCATATATTTATGCTTTTAGATTTGTAAGGAAGTGTTTTACAGTATCAAATTTTTTATCATGCAATATTTTAGAATATGCCTTTGTTTTAAATGTGTTATTAATAGCATAAGTTTATGTCAGAAATTGAAAGATGACAGCTAATTTTTTTAATGTATCCCTTTAGATTTTTTAAAACAATCATTCTCAAAGATTTACTCTTAATACATAGCACATAATTCTCAACTTCTTTAAAGAAATTGAGATAGGCTGATTTATCCTGAGATCAACTTCCAGGATCAAATAAAGGACATTTTCATTTTGGGACCAATCTATAATGAGAAGAATTTAAATCTTTAACTGAGGGCACTGAGGAATTTCTAATAACAACTTCTAAGATCTCAGTTATGTTTCATAAACTCTGTGTAACACAAGAATAAAATAAAATCTTTTTTTCTGTTATAGATTAAGATTACTTCTTCTTCAACATTACTAAGTAGCTGTTATTTATTTATTTATTTAAAAGATAAATGAATCCTAACAATTCATTTATTCCAGTTTTTTTTTTGTACATTAGAGCTACTTTTTAAAAAATCACTATCTGATTTTATAAATTGAATTATTGTATCTATATTATTTTTTAAAATGTTTCTTTTACTCAGGAAAAGATTAACAGTGGGTGATGAAGCCAATTTTGACAAAGTCAAAATAGAAATACTTAATCAAAACACTCAAAGAAAAAAAAAACAACATAAAATACCATCAATTTAGTTACAATTTCTAAATTGATATACATTTTATACATTTCATATATATATTTTATACAATTCATTTATACATTTCATATATGCCATATGCAAAGTCAAACAATTAACTGAACTCACAAAAATCACTCTCAATTTCACCAACTGTCATAAACACACACAGAAAAAATATAGTATTTAATTTTTCTATTAAACATCAACAATGAATGTTGTATGCATAGTGAGACATTTTTGCACAGATTTTTCTGTTCAGTATGAGTCTCTGAGGCAACAACAAAACAAATATGACCAGCACCGGTCAATAAAAATGAGAGAAGAAGAATAATTAAACTTTCACAAATACAATTTTATTTAAAAACAAGAAATTACTTGACAAATGCATACAGATTAATATGCAAATTATTTGTAACCAAAACTAAATTGAAATCAAAATGTAAGAAAATTCTAATATATTTTAAACATGAAAAATTTTAAAAACAGTCACTTACTGATGCATTCCTGGAAAATTCTTTTTTTAAGATAAATAATTAACATCAATATACCATATTTTTGACAAAAAAAAAGTATATATTAAAAGATTATGTTCATTTTTATTTTCCTGTTAATGACACTTTTGGGTTGATTCCCCATTGATGACAACAGGTTGGTTCTTTTTTATTACAAAAACAGCAAATAAAGTTCTCAAAAATAGTTTTTTTTTAATTTCTTCTCTAAGATTAGAAAAACATTAAATCAGAAAAAAGTTACAATAGTAGATATTTTTTCTTGAAAAATAAAATATTTGAATAGATGCTTTGCCTGAATACTTTTCTTTAAAAAAAAACAGTCACAATTTTTCTTGACAATAAAGAAAATAACTTTTGCATAGAATAAGACCATATACATTTTCAAATTTCCTGTGTAATACTAGAAAAATAGAATTATAAATTTGAGTGAAATACAGCCCCTTTTTTTTTTTTTCTCAAAATGGATAAATTTAAGAAAAATACAAATATTCCCGAATATACTCTGCACATTAAAGAAATAGGTAAATATCACTGAGGGGTACAAAGGCAAACAGTTTGAACTGAACAATTAAAAAAGTATTCCATCAGAAATGGAAAGAATGAAGGTCTATTTTTGTAAGATGTATACACAGCAAAGAGATGAATTGACCATTATAACAATGTATCGATTCAGTTTTAAAATTTTACATTATAGAAAAGAAATGTAAATGCCAATATCAAACAATTTTTTGAATCCAACCTATGAAAACTCAGCTTTTCAGGCTAGTAACTGTTTGTTATAGCAACCCAAGCCTTAATCTCAGATAAGGAAAGTTCTTTTTTAAAAATAAGGAATTTCATTTCAAATAATTCTCATCTGTGAGCACATGTTTATTTATCCATTTATTTAACAAATAATTTTCTTACTTACTTTTTATTAAAAATTCTATTTTCTAATATATTTTTTTTTATAATAAGTTTTTACAACACACACACACACACACACACACACACACACACACACACACACACACACGTGTGTGTGTATGTGTAAAAATTTCAGACAGGATATATCTGTGAAAGGGCAAAATGAATAATGATAAAAGGAAAACTTATCCTAACTGACATGTTTTACCCTCTGAGGGATTTTATCAACACAAATGATTTGCCTTCATAAAGTCACTCAGAGGATGAAATGTGTCAGCTAAGTTAAGTTTTACTTTTGGCTTTTTTTAGACACATAGATAGATAAGATAGATAGATGACTTAGAAATGAAGATAGATAGATAGATAGATAGATAGATAGATAGATAGATAGATAGATTGATGTAGTACTAAAAAAAAAAATGTTGGTGTAATAAACTGATAACTTATCAGAAAACCTAATATCTTAGGCAAGAACAAAATCTTGAATAAGGAAAGAAAAAAGGGCGGGGACAAAAAGACCAAAAAGCAAACACCTACCTATGCAGTAAATAAAAGGGCTTAATGCCTAAACTATCTAACCAGAAATAGAAAATTTCACAAAATCAACACTCAACATAAGGTAGCTTGAGTCGCTACTTAAGTTTCAGGTAACTCAATAAAAATATAAAACATACTCCATGAGTTAAAAAAAATAAAACATCAATAATTTTCATAGCACCATCAAATTCACAATGGAATATTAAGCCATTTCCATTCAGTTTCTGGATGTACTTGGAACATCTAAACAAGAACATCTTCATATCACTACACACTAAACCTACAGATGATCATTGCCAACTAAATTTTAGCAGCTGCACCCTAGCAACTAAAAAAAAAAAAAAATATCGATAATCTATAGCCAGTGTTTACTCATAAAATGTCTGACACTGGGGATTACAGAAAACACTAAGCAACTAATCAATCACTTTCTCAATAGAAATTATCTCCTTAAATATATAAAAAAATCAATCATTAAGGCTTCCAAACACAATGGAAATACTCTTCAGAGTTATAAAACAAGAAAAATCCCAGAATTCCCATGGTTTTCAATTTTAATTGCAACATTCGCAAACTCATATCTTACTAAAAGTTTTCCACTACATAAAACTTGACCTCACAATTAATAAGATATTTAGTGAGACCTCACTTAATACAAGTTGACTAAACCTACAATCACACCTTACATCTTCTAGGCTACAAAATCACTAACTTATCGAGACAACATAACATAAAATAAATCCCAATGCCAAGTTTGTAAATTTATTATCACTGATAATATTTTTATGTGACCTGACACACACACAACATGACTTCATCCGTTATTTGTGACAGTTCAACTGTAAAATATTTACTTTTTTGCAACAAATGCAAACCAGGAGATCACATTCATCAAACAGGCACAGAATTCCATTTTTGGTTTATTATCAAAGACAACAACATCAATTTCACTGCAGGTGCACATTTCAACCAAACATATCATAGTACTGATAACATTAAATCCATTGTTTTAGTATCTTCGTTTAAATACCAACAAGCATGCCAAAAGTCCAAGTTAAAATACATTTTTAAAATAAATGCATACATTCTAAATTGAAATGAAAATTTAGGCATACTCAATAAATACATTTTCTACAAAAAGCCTTCTAGAAACCTACACAACCCTAAATGAAGCAGTCAACAAGCTTCTAAATTTCTAGATTTCGTTAGTAATATATGTGTAAGAAAAAAAAATTATTTTCATTAGTTTCTTTCTATAATAATGACAATATTATCTGTTTCCTTATAAGGAAACATTCAGCATTCATTGACCAAGCAGTCAGTTCCACTGTCAGTTGAAATTTATAGTAAAACAATTTTTCAGGAAAATAAGTTTCTCAAATACAGTTGTTGTTATTGCTCTTTCCAGTACTGATGAAGGCTGCCTTCTTAACCTTCTGTTTGAAGTGGTGTAGAATATCAGCATCTTGACTATTTTCTCTTCAACCTACAATGTGATATCCTTTTTAGTTATTGGTTTTGCTGAAAGTTCTCAATTGATGTGGTTTCTGGTATTTGGTACAGATCTTTGTTTGTAATTTTATAGCGCTAATCCAAAAGGTTCAACTTTTGCATTTCAATCATTTCAACAGAGATTCTGATAAAATCACAAAGAATGTTCTTATCCTTGAAAATATAAAAATATAATTCATTAATTTCAGTGATTTGACATGATTAAGTGATATAATTCTTTAAATGCCTTTGAAAATAATCAAAGCTATTGTTGATAACTAAGTCAAAGCCATTAGAATTTATCTATATATCGCTAAGGTTACTGAACACCCATAGTTCAGAGGTAGAATTGGCGTCAGTTGGCGACTCTGTCGGGTGTAAATACTGGGTAAAAAGTAATCGGATGTCTAACTGTACAGATGAGCTGTGATACAGCGAAGCAGATCTGTCTACAGATGACTATATATATATATATATATATATATATATATATATATATATATATATATGTATATATATGAATAAAGTATACCTGGTGAGCCAACAAACCTACCAAGGTTTTACCTAAGTGGATTGTCAGGGAAAGCTGGCCTTCCCTGATGATCTGCTTAGGTAGGTTTATTAGCTCACTAGGTATTCTTTATTTATTCTGCTCTACCCAAGTATTGAGCGCTTTATTGTTAGTAGATTACTTGTCTCGGTTTTTTTTCTTTGGGCTATGTGCTGACTCACTCCGAACCCTTTTGACTGGTGTTCATGTGCTTAGCTCTTTCTTTTTTGATAACCATTTTTACTTCCACATAAATCCGCGGAGGGTTTTTTGACACGACTATAGTTATTAGTCTGTCATTATATATATATATATATATACATATATATATATATATATATATTACTTATGCTAGCCAAACTAAAAAAAATATCTGCCTGATTTAGAACTGTTAAACAGAGGCATAAATGCCTTCAAGCTTTTTGTGGACATCAGCCAACTTATCAACAGAGCACTCTTATAATGTAGAAATATACAAATCCAATTTGTAACATCTCAATCTATTTATCAATATTTTGATTGAAGTTCCAGTCAGCTGAAAGTACAAGAATAAATCAACACATCATTCACTTAAGTGCTGTCAAGTTTTGCTTAAACAGGCTAAATGCTGGTCCAAGCAAATGAACAACAAAGGTCTCAAGCAATACTGCTTATTTCAAACAGAGACAGTGTGTGTGTGTGGGTTGGAGTAAACATCTCTAAGAACTTAGCATTAGCTCCTCAACATCATCAGAAAGTTCAAGTTGGTGCCACAGCAATAAACAAAGTTATACATGAATAACATCAGAAGCTGGAAGGTGTCACTAGAGTTGTCAAGAAGTTCCATGGGGAAAACATTACTGAAACAGAATGCTGTCATACTAATGAAAGGTCTACAATAGTAATATTTAGTATGCTTCTCCTGACACAAACACTTCACTGGCAAAGTTGATCATGTTACCAGTCACATACAACCAGCCATGTTACCCTATGATTATTTAATTTTATTTTCTCTCTTATCTGCAAAAACTGATCTAAAGTGGCAAAGAAAAAAACCCTCATGTTTTATCCAGTCTCATACTTTGAATGCATATATATTTTTCACTTTAGTAGGTGGTGTGAAACCTTAGTTTCCACCACTTTCCTAAATCTGACGAAATGAGTAAACATTGTCTTCTTTGTCTGTGCTGTGTCTCTTCAATGTAAGCAATCATGGCTCTCCACAATTTCTTTTCTATCCTTTTTAGCTCTTGGTAAAGTTTACATTTTTGCTATCTTTACTAATCCCTGTTCTGCTAACCATTTACATAAGCTTGTTAGGTAGGTTATGTACTGCTTTCCTCTATGCATCCTGCCTTTTATATATCCAGTGAGTGTCTAATTTTCTAAGTCCTCTTTCCTCATTATGTACCCCAGAAATTTCAATTATCTGTTTCTGAATCTAAGTATTAGTGCTCTTGTTACTTTTATTTTTCTTAAAATTGTCACTAACATGTACATTCAATTTTATTCTCAGCATCCTTCTGAAGAACCACATTTCTGTTGCTTCAAGTCTCTTCATCATCTGTGATGAGATTTTACAGCATTCAATATAACATAAGAGTCTAGTATCCTTTTCTTTGTTTCTAATGAAATTTTCCTATTTCATTTGCTTAGCTCTTGGAAGGCATCATTTGCCATCCCAATGTGCCTTTGGGTTTCAGTGTTACTTTTTCAAAACACTTCCTAGATGTTTAAACTTTTTTACTAGCTTGCGTTTGTTATCTCCAATTCATGGTTCATATCTTTTTACTGGTAAGCATACATTTTGTATTCATACAATTGATGTTTTATCCTTTCTTCTCCCTTTCTTTTACTATTTTCTATAAAAATATAAAGATAATTTTACAAATGATATGGTCTTTACTAATAGAACTGATGTCTGGATTTTTATTGTGAAGCAAGTATGATAATAAAAATATGCCTTTGCTAGAGTTTACATCTTCAAATATCAGTTTATGTATAAGGTGCTGGTACCATGTAACCTAATACACTGCCACATACTCGGGTCATTACTGACTAAACCAGATCTCTGTGCATCGAATACTGTTGCCATATCTGGTTGGGTGCTCCTGCTATTCATATTGAGGCTCTTGACAAAATCCAAAGAAGGATCTGCAATATAATTGATCCTGATTTGGCAGCCGAACTTCTGTCACTTTTGCACCAATGTGCTGGAGCTTCACTTTGTCTTTTCTACAAGCATTTTCATTGCAACTGCTCTGACAAGCTTTTTCCCTGGTTTTCTGAACACATATACTTAGGTGTGCTACTAGATTAACATCTAGGTCCTACCCTTTTGCCATCAAAATAGATAAATGCAAATGTCTCTTCTACTCTAATAGTTTCTTTTCTCACACTTCCTGTTTATGGAACTCCATTCCACTTACTTGTTTCCTTGATAGCTACAATCTCCAAAGATTTAAATGCAATATCAACTGCCATCTTCTATTTCCCATTCATCTCTTATCTTTTCTTTGAGATCCCTTGTACCTTGTTTTTTCTCTCACTGTAACCCCCTGCACACCAGTGGCAGTACTGCCTTGCTTAGAGTAAAATAATAATAAAAAAAGTACTTTCTGGTAAGGATAGTGACTAGACATTCAGCAGGATTAAAAATTGGACTGAGCATCAAGAAAAGACAGCTAAACTTCCTGGGACATTTGATGAGGAAGAAAGGCCTGGAGAATCTGATACTCACAGATCAGATAAAGGGAAAGAGAGACAGGGGAAAGTAGTGAATAATTTATTTGAAGGGCCAGTGCAAGTGGATGGCAGAGCGATGTTTGGGTGGAGTAACAGGAGAAAGCAAGCTAAGAGCTACCAGGGATAGGGAAACATGGAAGGCCATGATTGCCTACATCCTGAAGGGACATAGTACATAGAAGAAGAAGAAGAAGTTTCATTTGGACAGCTTCTTCCCAAAAACAGTTACTTTGTGGAACAACTCCCAGGAGGAGGATGCTCTGAACACTATAATCTTGAACTTTTCAAGTCTTCAGTTAACCACTTTTAACAATGCTACCTTGAGTGGCTATTTGGCCTTGTATTCAGGGAACACAAAAAGCACAAAGAATGGATAAACATTCCTGTAGAGTCAATGGAGTAGAAAAAAATGGAGGCTTTTCTAAAGTGAAGAGTAGAGAGTTCAATCAATGTTTACAAGTCAGTGACTAAGGCGAGTATAACATATTAAATTTGGCTGGGGTTGAACCTAGAGAGGGATGGTTTCTGTCAGGTTTACTTGCCTAAGACATACAACAGATAAGTGAATGCATCTCTGGCTTTCAACTTCGATATGTGGCAGGAACTGATCAGGTGCTCATTTGCACAGCAACTTTATGACCACACCTAAGTTCATAGACGTGATGATAATGCCTTCATAGAATTCAGGAAGTTAATATTGTTACAAACTGTTAACAAAAAATTATAACAAAAATGTGAGTCCAGTTGAAAAGAATAAAAAAAACAAAAAAAGATTACAAGTAGGTAATCATCGAAACGGGGGGAAAAAGTCAAAGAATATTGCAAAGAGTATAGTAAGAAAAATAGTTTGTGTCCTTAGTAGATAAAGAAAGTGGAGTGGAGGTGGATAGTAAGATACTTACCATTTATAAGCAAACTTTGGAAGAGCCCACCCACCCAGTGTCAGGAACAAATGAGATAGATCACTTGTGACAGGTGATGAGGCATGGGCACCAGCACCGTTCTTCTGTTATTTCTGCAGCTGGCCTATACACCTCAGGGTCACTTGGATGCATACAAATTGTAGCCGTGATATCAACACGTTCAACTCTGACCAGTGTTGTCTGAAGGAAAGGAATGCACAAATCCAATTTTCTGGAAAGGCCTTGGTGAATATTATGGAGGTAAATCCCACATGGGATTTCATTTATGTACTAGATAATACCTACAGTTGTTCACATCAAGGCTTGAATATGAAAATCATGATTTAGCACATTGATATCTAATTGTGTCTTTTAGAAATAAACACAATTTTGATTTTTCTATAGAAATGGAAAAACAAACAAAAAACTGTTCTACTGTTCATTTATATAAACAACCAAAATAAGTAACTTTTAGTTACAGATCACTCAGGGTAATTAATAATTAACTTTAAACAATAAACAAGTAATAACAAAAAAAATAGAGGTCTGTTATTCTATGTCCTGTGTAATATCTTATCTCCAATATGAGATAATGCTAGATGATCTCTTCACAAATGAAGAAGAAATTTGAAATGACAGCAATGTGGTTGTATAAACAAATGCTGAGAATATGTGAACAATGAGGAAATAGGAAGGAAAATAGAAACAAGAAAATTTGTACTTCCAATCAAAATGAGACAGTTGAAATTTCTGGCACACATAATGAGGAAAGAAGGTCTGAAGAATATATATATATATATATATATATATATATATATATGCTAGAAAAAAATTTTAAATATTCTACAATTTCATGGGTAATACATGTTTTGCAGCCAACTGTTGTATCATTTGGGTCTAATGAGCAGCAGGTTTGGCTGTGAAATATGTATTACCCAGGAAAATGGAAAATATCTAAAAAATTTTTCTAGATTATATTACTCTATTAAATTAAATAAATAAATTTTACATTGGGTTCTTTTGAGTTTGTCTCTATCGGAATTTACCTAACTTACACACCAAATATTCTACATTATATATATATATATATATGTATATATATATTATCCTATATCTATAACACAGTACCTTGTCATTTGTTTTTATTAAAATTATATATATACATGAACATGGATATCAATAAATATACTTAAAAAATACATACAAGTATATGCACAGATATAAATATCTTTTTAGTGTAAATAAAACAGTGCTTGATGTAATATAACAGAGTGATTAATTGCATGCTAATAAATACACATATTATCCTACATCTATAGAAAAACTAGGAGTTTCATGCACTATACAATCACCAGGTGCATATTGTGAACTGACCATTATGTATATATATATATATATATAAAGAATACCTCGAGAGCCAGATAACCTACCTACATGTCACCTAAACAGATCATCAGGGAAGGCTGGCTAACAAGGAAAGAAACAAATGACATGTATAAAGGAAATTCAATCAACCCACGTGACCTTGTTAGCCAACTTTCCCTGATGATCTGTTTAGGTAAAACCTAGGTTTTATTTATTCTGCTCTACCTAAGTATTGAGCCCTTTTTTGTTAGATGATTGCTTGTGTGGGTTTTTTTTTCTTTGGGCTACATGCTGACTCAGTCTGAGCTCTTTTGACTGATGTTCATGTACTTAGCTCTTTCTTTTTTAAAACCATTTTTTTCCCTTCTTCGTAGATACATGGAAGGTTTTTTCGACACAAGTATAGTTATTATCTCTTTTATCTTAGCTCTAGGTTAGCTTATAGAGCACACTTGTAATCAAATAACATGGAACACATAGATTATGGGTGTTCACTTAAAACATACCCATCCCTGACCAACATATTTATGAATTATGCTGATTACAAAAAATAGAGAAGTGAATTGTTAATATGCGTTGGAAATCCTACTTTTATCTTAATTTAAATGACAAAAATGTTACTAAAAAACATGGATTTAAAACCAATGCTTAACACCCCACATATCAAAGAATTAGACAGATTTGAAGCTGAGTTTATCGGCATAATTAAAAATCTTAAATACAGAAGGATAAGGAACAATAATGTGCAGATAAAAATTAGTACTGATATCTAAATCTAATCTAAACTTATTTATAAATGGAACTTCGTGTGTGTGTGTATGTGTGTGTCTGCTACCTACAGACTCCGAAATGGCTGAACCGATTTTCTTGAAAATTTACACAGTTGTACTCTAAGCGTCTGCGAGTGTTCTTAGCTAGGTTTTGTGTCGAGGTACCCCCGATAAATATCGAAAATCAACAATCGAAAAAATCGGGTTATAAAAGGAGTGGTCCGATTTTATTCAAATTTGATACACTCATAGACAAAGACATAAGAAATGATATTCAGAAGTTTCAAGATTGCAGTTCTTACAATAGTGCAGAAAATCAATAATTATATATATATATAAGGCAAGATGTTTGTGTGTGTGTTTGTTTATCTGCCTGTATGCCTGTATTTTTTTCAGCCCTTTTATTTTAGTTCTTGCTTCAGGTTTGGCTCTAAGTAGGTATATATATATTTATTTATTTATATATATATATATATTATCCCTTAAATATGAGCTGTGATACAGTGAAACAGATCTGTCTGAGGATGACTATATATATATTGTCATCTGCAGACAGATCTGTTTCGCCGTACCACAGCTCATCAGTACGGTAAGACTCTGATTGCTTTTTAACCCAGAATTAAAACCCAACCGAAATGGCGTCAGTTGGCGACTCTACCCTTGAGCTATGAGCGTTCGGTGGAAGTAGGCAGACTTTTTAGCACATATCATTAATATATAGATATATTATCCCTTCTATATATATATATATATATATATATATATATATATATATATATATATATATATATTATCCCTTCTATATATATATTATCCCTTATATAATTATATATATATCATCTGTATATATATATATATATATATATATATATATATATATACTAGCAGTATAGCTCGGCATTGCTCGTGTGTAATGAAAGCTTTAAAACTAATTCATGGTCCTGGAGCTCAGACTCTTTGGACGTTGGCACGAATGACTAAAAAGCAATAGTTGTTTCCAGTTAAAGCGAAACTGTAGACTGAAAGGAAAATGAATGAATGTAAGTCAAATTTTGAGTTTCTGGTATTGATATGAAATAAGCTTTTTTCATCGTAAACTGAATTTTGAATGTGAAATAAGTCCTCTGAGTAAATGGTATCATGGCTGAGACTACAAATGGAGGCTTTTCTAAAGTGAAGAGTAGAGAGTTCAATCAATGTTTACAAGTCAGTGACTAAGGCGAGTCTTACATATTAAATTTGGCTGGCATTGAACCTGGAGAAGGATGGTTTCTGCCAGGTCTACTTGCCTAAGACATACAACAGATAAGTGAATGCATCTCTGGCTTTCAACCTCGATATGTGGCAGGAACTGATCAGGTGCTCATTTGCACAGCAACTTCATGACCATATATATATATTATCCCTTATATATAAGAAAACAAATTTCATATATACATATATAAGGGATAATATATATAGCGTAGAATCATTCCTCCAAATTAACTCACCTGATATCTTAGCCCTATGTGAAACTAACCTTGACCCTTCTATCCCCTCCTCTGAGTTTTATGTTCCTGGTTACCTTCCCCTCTTCAGGAAGGACTCCAATGTCCATATGCTTGGGCTTGGTGTATATGTCAGCGAACACCTCCCCCTAGCTAGAGTGACATCTCTTGAATCCCTGGACCAGTCTTTGATGTGCTTCTGTCTCTCACTTTTAAGCTCAGTTAGCTATCTCTTCTTCCTCTACCGCTCCCCCTCCCCTCCTCTGACTGTTCAGTACTTGACAGCATCTCTGACAATATCGACAAGGCCATTTCTTCTCACCCATCTGCCCATATTTTCATGTTTGGTGACTTTAATGCTCACCACACTAATTGGCTGGAAAACTCTGTCACCGACCCTGCTGGTGTCTACACCATTAATTTTTCAATCTCCCAATCCCTTACGCAAGTGGTAGACTACCCCATGCATTTCTCCAATAGCCCTAATGGAAGGGACTCGCTACTAGACCTCTGCTTCACTTCCATCTCAAATTCTTGCACCACCAGACAGCTCTGCCCTCTCAGAAATTCTGACCATACCGTAGTTTCTGTCAACATCTCATTCCATTCCACCCCTACCCAAGAAACCCAGACCAGCAGAATATCCTACTGCTATCAAAGAGCAGACTGGGATTCGTTCCATAACTTTCTCTGCGACGTCCCTTGGAACAATGTTTTTAGTCTTCCCGTTGAAGACTGTGCATCAGAGGTCTCCTCCTGGGTTAAGGCTGGCATCGATGCTTTCATCCCTGCCAGGAAATTTCAGCTTAAATCCCATTCGTCTCCCTGGTTCTCGCCTGCTTGCTTGGCTGCCATTGCCCACCGGAATCATTTCTTCCGGCTTTATCATTGCCATGCGTCAGACCAAAACAGGTGCCTTTTTGCCTCAGCTCATAATAAATGTAAAACAATACTTAACAAAGCTAAGATGATGTTTGCTGCCAGAATGAAGCAACGCATAGCTTCCTCTAAGTTCGGCACCAAAGACTACTGACCCCTCCGTAAAAGCATGCTTAACAAGTGTAAGTCCTCAATACCCCCACTAATCAACGAGTTTGAGGTCCTCACCTCCTCAGAGGACAAGGCTGAATACTTTGCTCATAGATTCTCGACCAATTCGAGTCTGGATTCGTCTGGAGTCTATACACCCACCTAGAACTGAGGCCCAATTGAATGACGTCCACATCACACCCTTGCTGATTTCTAACATAATCTCAAAACTTGACCCTCACAAAGCGAGTGGTGGCGACAGAATCCCAATCATAGTCTTGAAGAAATGTGCCCCTGAACTCTCCTCTGTCCTTTCTAAGCTCTACAACCTCTGCCTTATTTTCCTCCTGCTTTTCCTGCCTGTTGGAAGTCTTCTTCTGTGGTTCCAATATTTAAGAACACTGGTGAACCCTCGGACCCCGCAAATTACCGCCCTATCAGCCTTCTTCCAATCTTTGGCAAAGTGTTCAAAGCCAATATCAACGCCGAGGTCATTCAGCATCTCACAGCCAACAGGCTCCTCTCGGACAAGCAGTATGGCTTCTGCTTCACCAGGTCTACTGCTAATATGCTAACGACCATCATCAAGTATATATACTAGGCTCTCGACAAGAATAGTGAAGCCCGAACCATTGCCTTAGGATATCTCTAAAGCGTTCGACAGAGTATGGCATGCTGGCCTTCTATGGAAACTGCAAAGTTACGGCATAACTGGACTTTTGTTGGACCTAATCCAGTCATTCCTCTCAGAACTATCCTACAAACACGGGTGTCCCCCAAGGCTCTATCCTAAGTCCATACGCTCTTTCTAATCTACATCAATGATCTCCCTGATGCCATCCCAAGTAGGCATGTATGCCGATGATACTACAGTTTACTCTCACCTCAATCAAAAATCTGGTGTTGATGACAAGGCGAACCTCACTGCCGAGCTTGAAAAGGACCTCCAATCTGTGGTGGATTGGGGTAAGAAATGGCTTGTAAAATTCCATTTTTTCTAAAACAAAGCTGCTGTCAATTAACCACCACAGACAACTGCACCTCCCTCCCATTAACATGGAACAGGCTTGCCTCACAGAGAGTAAAACCCTACACTTGCTTGGCCTGACACTCTCAGCGGACCTCAAGTGGAATGACTACATCGAATCCATTGCTAAATCCGCTGCTATGAAAGTTGGCTCTCTGTGCAGGGCCCGGAAATTCTTTCCGTCTGAATCTATCCTGTACATATATAAATCTACCATCCGCACATGTAATGAATACTGCTACCACATCTGGTCGGGTGCCCCTGCTATTCTCCTCGGGATTCTTGACAAAATACAGCGGAGAATCTGTAATGTGATCGATACCGACTTAGCTGACCGCCTGCAGTCACTCTCTCACTGGCGTGACGTGGCTTCCCTGTGCCTCTTCTATAAGTACTTTCATGACTTCTGCTCTGATGAACTTAAATCACTGGTGCCCTCTAGGTGTGAATTTGCATGAGATACTAGATTGGCAACTAGGTCCCACTCTTTTACAATGAAACCAACAAAATGTAACCGCAATTTCTACTCCAACAGCTTCTTTTTTCGCACTTCCCACCTGTGGAATTCCCTTCCGCATGCTTGCTTCCCCGATGGCTACAACCTCCAGGAGTTTAAATGTAAGGTCTATAGACACCTCTTAACACACTAACTCGCACCCACTCTCTCCAACACTCTCCCTATGTACCTCTTAACTCGTCTATCACCCTCATTCTGACATTTCCTATACCCAATCGCTCTATATAACCCCCTGCGCTATAGTGGCAGTGGACTGCCTTGCTTGGGATGAAATGATTAAAAAAAAAAAAAAATATATATATATATATATAAGGGATAATAAATATATAAATGATATAGTGCAATACTAGACTGGTATCAAAATATCATCATTTTACAGTTGAATTGGATAGATGTAGCCATAAGTTTTATGCTAATGGTTTCTTTTCTCACACTTTATCACTTGTGGAGCTCCCCTCCAGATCCATGCTTTCCAACCATCTTTAATCTGCAAAAGTTTAAATGTAATCAACATCTAATGTCCTGATTACTCTTCTCTCTTTCTGATCACAATCAATGATCATGTTTCTATTTTTCCACACCCTGTAATCCCTTGCACTTTAGTGGCTTTTCCACCTTGCTTGGGGTGATATCAATAAAAAAAAAAGGTAAGACTTCATAGAGACTTTGAAGTATGATGGTCGCTGTATAAGTTTGAGTTTAATTTAACAGAATATCAATTTCTGTGGGTTACTTGATGCCAAGAATGTTGGGTTTTAAGGTATTTTTTATGTTCATTTACAGTGAGAAGGTTTATTTAGTCAGATTTTAATAAATATTTTTTGTTTTTATTCTTTTTTATTTTAGAAAACTGAAAATGTCTAGTTTTGTATTCAAAACTGTTTTGCTGAGAATAAATAATTTTTTTCCTTCAAAAATGTATTATGGCAATATTTTTTTTCCTTCAAAAATATGTATTTTTTTTATAAAAGTTTATTTTTGTTTATATATTTCTATAAAAGTCTATTTTTATACTTTCATAGCATTTTGACCTCAGTTTGGGGGTGTTTACTATTTTCCTATAGCTGGGACCCTAACAGGTGCTACCACTCCGGGTCAGGGTGGACCTGTGGGAACAAGAGCAATTAAGAAGTAGTTCCATGGTCCTCACAAACTTCAAATCAGAAGCCTTGCTGCTAGATGCAGTTTGCCGTCATACCTAGGACCTATGGTGGCTGTAGTAAGAATGGTAGGTAAAAATGTGTTGTTTTGATGTAAGGAATACTGTAGTATGTTTGTGTCAGTTATCATGGCTAGCTAGGTTTAAAATAAGATAGATGGAAAACCAATGTTTTGTTTTTTTATTCTTCTCAGTAACCCCTTGTGTCTTAGTCTCTTTATTGCCTAGCACATGGTGAAAGGATTGAAAAACTATATAGGCAGATAGGAAAAAAATGCATATATAAAAACAAGAGTTGATGATTATAAAAGCAATTTTATCCTTGAGTAATACAGGAAACAACTTTGGAGCACAGGCTTGAAATATTTGTGCATTAGGAAAAGCTGAAAACACTTACTAGTGAATGTACACATTTATGCATATGTATGCACATTTTTCATCTATTTATAAACACAAGCATATGTAAGTGCAAAACATGCATTGAAATCTGCAAGTTACTTCCTTAATGAAACTGAGTGCCACTTGCTTACATATGCACATTTACAGAAATGCAAATGCAATTTCACAAGGAATACATATTTATCAAGGCAAACATATGTGCACTGTTCACACCCAACAAATGCAGGATATCCATTTACACATATTCAGACTGAAAATAAATTCTTGCATAAACATATGCTGAAAGCACAAACAGGTATGACATTTCCATAATGCCTGCATATATTATCATTGATCTTCTAAAACCTTACACGTTCAAATGCGGAAATACAAGTTTGAACATTCAGTCAAATGCACAAGTTCATTTAAATATACACATTTTCCAGGTGAAACGTCAATGGAAACAAATTAGGATTCCATAATTTTGAAATAAGTTTATCTATCGGAGAGGTTGAGTATAAATATATTGAGTTGAGAATAGACCAGAACTGATCCATCTCCACTGGCAATATTCCTCAAGTTAACAACCAGAGTTTCAGTTTTGTTTAACTGCATATCAACACCTCTGTGGGTTATTTAATACCAAAAAGGTGGGGGTTTAAGGTATTTTTTATAATGTCCGATTATAGTGAGAAGGTTGATTTAGTCAAATTTTGATGAAAATTTTTTTTTTATCTTATTTTCAAAAACTGAAGATGTCTTTTAAAATGTATTGCTGATAATTTTTTTCCTTCAAAAATGTGTTATGATAATAATTTTTTTCTTCAAAAATGTATATTTTTCTATTAAAGTCTATTTTTATGTGCATATTTCTAGAAAAGTCTATTTCCATACTTTCATAGTGTTTTGACCCCAGTTTGAGGGTTAACTATTTGCCCATAGCTGGGACCCTAACAGGTGCTACTGCTCTGAGTTAGGGTGGACCAGGGAAAAAACAGCAATTAAAAGGATTGAATTCAGAGATTGAATTTTTATTGTTAATGCACATAATAGACTGAATGCAGAACATCACAAACACACACATATTCTTTGTGAATCTTGTATGAATATCATCCTTGAATGTTTTTCAGTTGTATTACAAGTAACCAGGTATCTTTAAGAGTTGAAACAAACACTAAAGGCCTCAGTGTTTCATTTTAATCTATTAGATAAGTAAATTATAGATAAAAAAGTAGGGAAAAACTAGCACCGATACATCTATATTATGACACTCCTCAAGTTAACATCAATAAATAGAAATTTTAATTGTCAATGCACCCAACAGACCAAAAGCAGTACATTACAGTCCTCACAGAAAACCTAGTCCTCACTCTTCCATCTTGATAGAATCAAAAAGCATCTCAAAGTCCTTGTGGGTGAAAAATTATTTTCCACCTCTGAACCCCTCTCTCACATGTGGGATGTGGCAAGCCTTTCACTACTCTATCATTACTTCCATGGAAAGTGGACAAACTACTTTGGTCTTGCTAGTTCTAACCTACATGGCTAGAACCTGCCATGTCACTCACATTGTAGCAAAGAGTACTTTAGAGTAGAGTAAGTTCCACCCAAACAGCTTCTTCCTGCAAGCCACTGCTCTGTGAAGCCAACTCCAAAAAGGATGTTTTCCTGATCACTTACAATCTTAACCTCTTCAAACTTAGGGTTAACCATTATCTTCTTGTTCTATCCACATAAACTGTTTCTTAATGTAACACTTTACCTTGAGAAATCCCTGGGCTTTGTACAGAGTAAACCTTACTGTTAAAAAAAAAAAAGAATCACACACATCTATACATACATATCTTCCTCCTTGAACTGAGACTGAAGAGAATATTTTTCAGTTTCTTTCTAAGCAGTTTGGCACGGTTCGCAGCCTCAAATGATGTTCTCTCAACCAAATAGATACAAGATCTGATCTGATGCAACAATTTGTCATTGTATACACCAATATCTTATAGTACCTCCCAGCCATTCAAAGTTAGGAATATATTTGTCAGGATTTACTTCCCAGTTGCTTGCAGTAACAACTGTTCCCAAGCAGGCCCTTATCTAAGTTCAGACTGCTTTACTTTGCCTAACTTTGGGTATCAACTTAGAGAAGTAATATTTTCAGAATGATTTGAGCATAATATATATATATATATATATATATATATATATATATATATAGCCTTTGAGATTTGAAAAACAAATCACTCAACCAGCGGTCAAGAGCAAGGGATAATTTACTCGCTCCAAAATCATTTTGCTCAACCAACTCCATTTTCTTAATAGTTGCCTTACACATAGCTTGAATTGCTAATGGAAAACAAAAAATGAAATTTTAATTAAAATTTTTAACATGTTAGAAAGGATTTAAAAAATCTTTTTAAAATAATAACAAGTAGTTTCTTTCTTCTGTTTGACTACAACCTCCATTTCATAGATGATAAAAAATAACAAATCTGATTTTCTCAACAATTTTCTATAAAAAATTACTTGTATCATTTGTTTTTCAGTGCACGGTTGAAAGAAGTATGCATATTTTTTCTCTTTCTTTCAAAAGTTCGTTTTTACTTTTCATAAGCGGGGAGGAGATATAGATGTTGAGTAAAGGATAATATTTTTCCAAATGAGTTTCGAAAATCTGTGAGCACCTTTAATCTGGGTGACAGAGACATTTTGGCTCCACTCTGGAAGCATTAATTAAATGAATGTTTACACTGACCAGGTCGATCAAAGCGATACAGGAGCTTGTCAATGTAAATTCCATTTGTCAGATCTTGCTTTGATGATGGTGGGATGTCACTGTCTTTTGTTTAACCACACATTTTGAAATAAATCAGGGGCCATGCATAAGACCAAAGAGTTCAATAATGTCATTGTAAGTCATTCTAAGTAACGTGTGAATCTTCAATGGCATACTTTTGGGTTGTAAACGATATCTGATTTCCTTTTTCTATATTTGAAAGGAAAATGTTTCATTGCAAGATTTTTAATAGACCACGGACGAGAAAAGCAAACTTTAATCACACAATTAAGTTTTTAATCGACTGAGTCAATCAGGCGAGTGAAATCTCAAAGGCTGTATATATATAATGTACAGTTTAAAAATTGCTATATTTAAGAGGAAAGACAGCTCGTTACTGGAAACAGTATTTATAGATATACACAGTATGAGATAGGAATCAACACAGCATGGTTACTGTCAGTTTCATGATTCAATACAAGTCTCAAATCAAGAACAAGAAAGTGGACATTGAGGTCAACACCCAGCAGTGATAGTCTGTTTCATGCTTAAAAATAATTGTCAGGTCACTGATTGTGTTTAAGCAGGAAACAGATTGTCATCCTGGATGTTGACTTTAACATCCACTTTTATATATATATATTGCACAGTATAGTAGAGTCAGTTGGGCACTATCTGTGAGAAAATAACACCATGATGCAATTCACTCTGCCAGATTGGAAACAGTTTGCTGTACTACCTGGCATTCATAATGGAATTCCAATACAAATATTTCAAAGTGTTTGCAGGTCAATCTGAGGACAGTGCAGAAATTTGGAAAGAGTTGGATGATATATCCAATGAACATCATAGTGTTTGGAGTGATAACTAGTGATAACTCTATTCATCTTCTCACAGGGCTTAGACTCCACATGGAAGCCTACATCAAGTGCCTTCAGGAAATAGTGCTGCCCTTGATCAAGAGGGTGACTGCTAGAAGACCCTATGTCTGGCAACAGGATTCTGCAACATGCTACACAACCAGAAGAACCCAGTCATGACTGTCAAACAACTGCTACAGCCATATCACGACTTACATCTGGCCACTTAACTCCCCAGACTGCAAACCCCTTGATGTGTGGGGTGCAGTTGAGTAAGAAATCAACAAAACATATTATAACACCAAAGATAAACTGAAGGCAAGGATTATGGCATGATTCACCAATTTAAACAAGGAGACTATCTAGAAAAGATGCAAGAGATTCCGAAGTCGTCTGGAGGCTGTGGTTGAAGCCAATGGCAATTTTATTGAATAAATTTACTCTTTAGTATTTCAAGATATTTTTGTGTAATTTTGTTAAATATATTTGAGATGTCAGTGTTATTTTAATTTTTATGTAATTTAAGTGGCAATTCATCCATCAGACTATATATATATATATATATATATATATATATATATATAAAGGAAAACTCAGCACATTATCTAAAGTCATTATAAACTATAATTTATTTTCACGGGTCAAATATATATATATATATATATATATATATATATATATATATATATATATATAATATGCCAAAAATTGTTATACTGGAGTTTTAATTCTAAAATCTATCCTAATTAAAATGCATAAATAGCAAACTATTCAAATCACTTAACGTTATAGAACAGATGGCATCATATACAACCTTTGCAATTTAAATTTTTTTCAAATTCTCAATTTACAAAGTAATCTGTGTGCATCAATGCAATATTATATAAAATAGCCTTTAACCTTAGATTTCTAAATAAGCTTCCATCATGAGAATATTAAAAAAAAAACTGGGAAAATTTTTCCAGATGTTGCATTTTTAATGTACCCACGCTAAAAACCTTTCACTCGGAAGTAAGGACAAATAACAAAACAAGCTATTTTAATAATATGGAAACAAGTTTGATAAGCTCAGTCTATTTTCTTCTTGGCAGCACAAAAAATATGCTTTTTCTTTTTAATTTAATTTCTGAGAATTTGAAAAAGTCTGTTAATATAGTTGAAAGCTTTAAAGAAATACATCTAAAAATGAGACCACGTAAATAAAAAAGAAAATTAAATGATTGTGTCAAAATAATAAAACAAAAAAAAAGCATATAAACTAGAAGAATATTAAAAAGAAAGGGTTAATGCAAAAAAGGGTGGGGAAATACCTCACTTTAATGCACACACACACACACACACACACACACACACACAGCAGCAGCAGAAGCTTCAGCAACTGGCAGCCATTAAATAGTTCATCTTCTCATCATATATTGAGAAAGAAATGAAGTTCATCTCAAGAAGTGAGATGCGATATTTTGACAGCCTGTATTTACCTTCCCAGTTTCAAGCTGATAGCTTGTCATAACATCATAAGTAGAAAGTTTTTCTTTGCTTTTTTTTTTCTTGCCTTTCAGCTTTTTTTTTCCCCCTCTTTACAGTTTTGTAATTAGGCAAAAAGAAAAAAATATACAGAAAAGAAATAAGACAAGCAAGAAAGAGACAACTTCTGTAACTTCCAACAAGAGAGAGAATAAGTTTTGGAGTAGTCAAATGGTAAGATGGGCAGCGGTAGAGGTGATAGCAGAAAGAAGGTAAGACGAGTGGCATTGTGGAAACTATGGAAATTGAAAAAAAATTGTGCTGTTTTGTCATTTAAAGGCTTCTTCATATTTCATGGAAAAATACCTTTGACATTTAAAATCTTTAATAAAAAAATAGCCAAAAAAAGCAAAGAAGTTATTTTAAAAAAAGATTTTCTGTGATATTCTGTATTTTAGGTGAACAATTTCAAGTAAAATTTATAAGGTAATATCTTTTACAGCCTATATTTTCATAATAATAATAGTAATAGTAATAATAACAATATTGTTGTTTTAGAATAATAATAATAATAATAATAATAATAGCAACAATCTTCATGTATAAAATGCAATGTATATCACTATATATTTTGTAAGTAATTCTTTTTACACTGAACATAGATACTACATTTTGAGCTTAAGCAGAACACTAAGGAAAACACGTTGAACATCAGACACTGTGATGCACAGCAGCTCTGCAGAAATAAATTCAGCAGATGGGGGCAGAACAGAAGAAAAACAGCAATAGCAAATGCATCTCAGAAATAATACAAGAATAAGCATGACAGATTGGTAAATTGATGCACAAGTGATTGCATTTCTGACATGCACAGTCTGACCAAGAGAATGAAATCCTGTGGACTTTTAAGATTCAAACCATGAGTTGGAAACATGAAGAACAGGAACATGTCAGCAGATTTCAATGTCCTGACAGCAGTGAGTACCGTTTCTAGTAATTTTTCAAAATGGCATAATCAACTTCTAGTAGAGAAGAAGGCATTTCAAAAAACAATGTATCAGTTTTGGAAGAACCTTGCCTAGCGTTCCTGAAATCAACTTCCTTTTCATGAATTACAAGTTCGAAGCAATAAAGCACCTCTAATCCTTGTATATAGCATTTCATCTGTATTTCTTGTTGAGAGCCTTCCATACAGCTATAGATAGATGGTACTACAGTACCAATTAATTAAAATATCATCATAGGATAAATTCAATAGATTCTAAAGAGGGAAATATGAAAAATAATAAATGAAATTTTTTTGCTCATATACACCTATCTATACAAATATTTATATTAAAGCTATGGTTGAAGCCTAATTTAATGTCAAATCATATAAGCTCAAGTCCACTATTCTAATATTTAAGCAGACTGTTAAATGCTAAACTAGTAAAGACCAAGTCTTATTTTAAATGTTTTGCTACCTATTGGTTTTGAGCTAATAATCTTGAAAAAGGTATATATCACAAAGCTCTTATATAAGAGCTTTTTGATTAATTTTCTTTAGCAACATATCACCCTCTATGGATTAGTTAATGCCAAAATCTAAATAGACAATTTGTTTTTTGTTTTTTTTGAGATAATGGTTCTAGTGATACAATTCTTACTAATTAACCCATGACTGTGGAGGATAAGAGGTGAATTCATTCCTTTCCCAAGTGTATTTGTGCTTAATTGAATATAATTAACTGAACTCGATCTTGGCTTTCTAAATAACTATTCCGAGCCATTACACCACCTATACAAAAAATCTTACAGCATCTGGTATTCCAAAGAAGTCACCCATCTAGGTACTGACCAGGCTTGATGATACTTAGCTTTATTGATCATACGGGAACCAATATTTCAACATGATGTGGGCATAAGATCTCTCTCTCTCTCTCTCTCTCTCTCTCTCTATATATATATATATATATATATATATATATATATATATATATATATATATATATATATATGTGCATGTGTGTGTATAAATTTAAAATTTAAATTTAATGTATTCAGGCAGCAGATAATTATATAAACATATATTGTTAAATATAACAGACAATGAATGTTTATTATGTTTAATCATGAGCCGTTCCAAACATCATATTTTGGCTATGTTAGGCAATTTTTGTCTTTATTTCCACTATAAATTAAAGTTAAAATACAATGTTTAGAACAGCTCATGATTAAACATAATAGACATTTGTTGTCTGTCATATTTAACAATAAATTCAGGTGAGGGGATCCAAGGTTTTACGATTTTGAGCCCTCTGGCATTTATTTTTTTATATAAACAGTGCTCAATATTGTAGAGCTTAATATAATCATATAACTATGAATTAAATGCACATCATGACATAGAAATTTCTGTTTTGAGATAGAATCTTGTCATCAGGCAATGTTGGAAATCATTTTCACAACCAACTTCACTTGATGACATGATTCTATCTCCAAACATAGAAATTTCCATGTTGCAATGTAGATTTAATTCATAATTATATGATTATATATATATATATATATATATATATATGGGGGTGCAAAAGTAGGTATACATGCACACAAAGAGTATTGCATTGATTATATAAACATACCAATATAATACTGGTTGTACTGATATAATACTTATTGTTACCTATTTCTGCAAGCACACATATATGTGTGCGTGTGTGTGAGTGCATTTATGTGTGCATACGTATATGTGTTTATAAATGTCAAATATAACCAAAACTATATCTGTAGTATCTGTAGTAGAACATCTTAGCCAATGCAACCTGCTAACTCCTTAACATCTACTATTTAAAACAATTCATTCAATCTTAAATCAACCAAAACTATTATGGATATGATCAGAACCAAAAAATATCCATGATAATAATAATTCCTGAAGCAGGTATATATGAAATAAAATGTCTTAACTGCTTCTTATAATACACTGGGAAAACTTGCAGAAATTTAAAAGAATTATCTATCTTATACAGAAGATCTTATACAGAAGAATTTATCAAATGCATTAATTATACATAGAAATAAATTCAACAAAATATCTATCTAAAGAATACCACACATATTAAAAGAGAAAAAAACTTACTTAAACAGCAAATTCTTGATAGTGCTTCTATTGCATCTTACCAAAATATAAATCTACACCCCAGATTTTTTAAAAATATATCATTTTCTAAGCCAATATAGATGACTATGAGAAATTTAAAAAAAAAAAGAAAATGGTTAAATTCAAAACCTTCTATTAATTGAAATCTGTATTACATAAGTTAATGCCAAACTAAAATAATATAAATATTAATTGCATAATAAAAAAAAATTTAACAAGAAAATTTCCTCATTTTTGTTTGTTAGACATTAAATTATATCAATTAGAATCCTTCATAATTTAACAAAATGTATATTTAACCTGATGGGTATTTATGAGCATTCTTTAATTGAAAAATTTTTCAAAAGTAACAACATTTTTGCTTTTGTTTATAAATCCATGTTGCAAAATGAAATCCTTACATTTACTTTGATGAAGTCCCTCAGAGGCTGAAACACATTGACTAAGTTTATACACACATATTTATAGACATAGATAGATAGATAGATAGATAGAGAAGTAATGGATTTTCTATTTATTAATCCAACAGATTGTATCATGTAAATATTATTACTCATATGTGAGTAAACTCTGTATTTATTTATTTTTGTCTACTAGCTTGAATATTTGAGATATCTTATTAAAAAACTGCTAGAGAGCACATACTTATCTATAAAAAAATTTCTCAAATATTTATCCCATTATCAAAAATAAATAAATATACTGTTTAATAAATAGTCTGAGTGCTTACTCAAATAAGAGCATCCACTAAAAAAAATTTTAAATAACACACACACACACACACACATATATATATATATATATATAAATAAAAATAGAAAAAATCAGATGCAGGTACCCAAGAGGAACTCATGAAAAATGTTCCTATACGAGGAACATAATCCAATAAAAAAAGAAAAAAAATGCTTCTTAATTTATGAATAAAAAAAAGCAATATTAAGTCCAAAACAACTAAGCCTCAGTATTTATTAGATGAGCTAACAATAAATGAACAAGATTACCTAGCACAACCCAGGCTCACTTGACATTTAGGATCAGCATTATTTTTTTTCTCATTTGCTTCAGGATAGCCAATGAAAATAGAAGGAGAAAAGTATAAGAAGAAAAAAAATAAAGCCTAGTATTTAACACTTATTATGTGGAGAATAAAGTATACAACAGAGAGCAAAGATCAAAGTGAATTTGACAATATGCAGGACAGACATGCATGCAAAACATCTCTGTAATTTTGCAAGAAATAGTAGATTTTGGTGGCCTGTAGTTGTCAAAATTTCATTTTATATATATATATATACGTTTGTGGGAGAGTAGTAATTCTGTTAACAAAGGTAAAATAGGGAAAAGGTCTGGGGGTAGATTAATATTCGGGTAATATTCAATGGTGGCATTCTCGAAGATTTTCCTTCTAAGTGAGTTATCTTCTTTTATTATGATTGTAGCATTTTTAAAATCCAAATTGTGGTTGAATTTATTTCTATATATGACTAGTGCATTAATTAAGTTTTTATTTGGAAGGTCTTTTCGCACTCATAAATGTGCTTATATATATATAGGAACAGGTGACAGTATCTGATCAAACAAAAATATATTTTTTACTAAATTCAATAGAAATTAATTGCAATCAAATCAAAGAAAACTGTTCAATTCTTAAATGCTCTTAATATAACCATGCCAAGTTCATAACTGGTTCACAATACATATCATGTTTTGCTAAAATGGTGAGACATGAAGAATAAAATAAGCAAAGCAAACTAAAGATGATCAGTGAGAGTTGTGTCGTTTACAAGCAGAATACATCAATCCAAACAGAAAATTCTACAAATAACTCATTTCATAAAACATCCTTGCTAACTGAGAAATGGAAAGAACAGAATCGTAAAGAGAACACAAACAGAACTAAAATCTTATTCACTCCACTGACTATTTGCCCTGATGTGTACACTGATCCTGACCCCCATCTCCCCAATCAACATTTTCTTAAAACTCCAACAACTTTTTATACACGAATCTATCTTTCAGGTATTTTCACTTTGGCACTGATTCATGGTTGGAAAATTTAGTGAAAAGGCTTGATAGATGAGTAAAAGACATAGTAGAAGACAAGGCAAAACACTGGACTTGTCTGAGCAAAATCTTATGGGGGTAAAGGAGATATTAGCTGCACTAGCTGGCTAAGTGTTCCCTAATTTACAGAGAAAAACACGAGTATACTTCCCATCCATACCAACCCACTTATCAGTAAGGGTGAAGGATTGGAGCTCACCTGTACAACTCTGAACTAGTACAGTGGCTCATAAATAACTTTTCAAGATGTGGCCTACAGAAGTAGACAATGAAAAAAAGTAATAAGCTTTAAGCATACATTAAAAAATATATTCCTGTTCTACCATTTTTTTTTATGGTATAAACTACTTTCTTTTTATTTTCTTTCTCAATCTTTTTCTAGTCTCCTGTTCTCTTTTTCTTTGCTATTTTTTCTGAGAAGTACTTCCCTCTTTTTATATCTTGAATAATTTCTCTTTTTCTTCATTTTCCTTTACTGTCCATTTTTTTTCACCCAAATTTTCTTCCTTTTATTCTTTATTCATTTGTTATTTTAATTTTTATACAAATTCTTTTAAATCTCTCTTTCATCTAGTTCTTAAATTTTTCCTTTTTATTTTTATAAAATAGAATGAAAAGCATTGGTTAAAGGACAAAAGCAGAGTTTGAAGAAAACAGAAGTAAGAATAGGAATGTACATAAATAAAAAGAGTAGAATGAATCAATTCTGAGAAAAATAATTAAATAAAAAAGTAAACGTTTTTATTTTCTTTTGTTGTCTTGTTTTTATCTCTTCCTACACTTAAAATCTTTTAACTTATTGTTTTTTTATTCAATTTGTTATTCTTTTTTCATTCTTAAAATATTACAATATTTTCATTCTCACAACTTTTTTATCTGTTACTGTTTGTAATTGTTTCCTTTTCTCTTTACTTCCTTTTTCTAATCATTAATTCATTCTTTTCTATAATTTTCTCATTCTGCCAACCCTTCTTTTTATTCTTCAGTCAGTTAAGTGCCATACATGATACACACTTGGCAGAAGATTATCCCGCAGTAGGTTGCCATCGTTTTCTGCGGTAGACTGGTTGCCAACCAAGGCTATAGAACCCAATCTGTCCTGCTATTTAACCCATAACTGGAAGGAAGAGACGGATTAATACCTTTCCCAAGGGTATTTGCACGTAAGTGAATGCAACGGATTCAACTGGAATTCGAACTCGGCTCCCCGGTTTCTCATTCTGAGCCGATATCCACTGTACCACAACGCACATCTTTTTATTCTTACATAACACATTTAGATCATGTCTCTTCATGGTTTCTTTCTCAAAATTTATTCATTCTACTCTTTATTTTTATTTTCTTCAAAGCCTAATCTTGTTCTTTATTCAATTCTTTTCATTCTATTTTAATGATTTTTTTAAAAATCTACTTCCTTTCTTACATTTTTCTCGAAAACTCTCACTTCCCATCCTTTTCTCTCATTCTCCTCAACTCTTATTCATTTTTTACACTAATTCTTTCTTCCCAGTTCTCTAGCCCATTGTTTTATTTCGTTTCTTCTTTTTTTCTCCCTCAGTTCATTCCTTTTGTTTTTCTTTTTGAGTGAGTTTTGTTTTGTTTTTTTGGTCTCTAGGAAAAGTTTTAAGAGAAAGTAGAAATGATTGGTGATGAATACAATGAACAACAAGATGGATGATAATACTACCCCAGGCAAATCTATTGATTTTTTTTTTAATATTTATATCTCAAGTTGTGAGATTTTTCTGGTTTGTATGCATGGTAAAGCTAATTCCAAAAAATAAAAATAGAAAAAATCAGATGCAGGTACCCAAGAGGAACTCATGAAAAATGTTCCTATACGAGGAACATAATCCAATAAAATAAGAAAAAAAATGCTTCTTAATTTATGAATAAAAAAAAGCAATATTAAGTCCAAAACAACTAAGCCTCAGTATTTATTAGATGAGCTAACAATAAATGAACAAGATTACCTAGCACAACCCAGGCTCACTTGACATTTAAGATCAGCATTATTTTTTTCTCATTTGCTTCAGGATAGCCAATGAAAATAGAAGGAGAAAAGTATAAGAAGAAAAAAATAAAGCCTAGTATTTAACACTTATTATGTGGAGAATAAAGTATACAACAGAGAGCAAAGATCAAAGTGTTTATTTACTGAATTTGACGGTATGCAGGACAGACATGCATGCAAAACATCTCTGTAATTTTGCAAGAAATAGTAGATTTTGGTGGCCTGTAGTTGTCAAAATTTCATTTTTTACTTGTAGCTGGGCCAATTCCACTGATCTAAAAAGCTTGGTACTTTAAAAAAAATATTTTCAAAAGGTAAGTGCATTCTGATGCTATCAACTAAAGTAGTTAAGAGAAATATTCACAAAGTCTTTTTAAATTCTGAGTTGAAAAACACGAGTAAACAAAAAAGAAAAATAGATAACTGTTAATCACTGTTGTAAAATGTTGCAAGTAGTTTGAGGTTTTTTAGTTTTTCTTTTCTGTAAGTTACAAAAAAAAAATAAGCAAAAGTATATTGGACAAATATTTTAGAAAAAAAAAAGATTTAAGTCTACTGTTGTGAGAAAAATAACCACAATCAATAATATACTGAATAACATTTTTAAAAAATGAAAGAAATATATGAATACATAATTTGGTAGTAGACTGACATCAACATGAGTCATATGACAGAAAGCATTATTTATTATAATATCCTGAAAAAAAGAAAAACTTGCAATATTATAGATTCTCTGATGTTTTACAATAGTCAAGGTTCAGAGAGGAATAGAAATGTGAACTGATTAATAAAATCACAAACTGTGATCAAGGCAAATAATTTATTCTAATTGTATCATTATGTGCAGACATTATAACAGTTACTAGCATGGAAAGTGGAATTGGTGAGCCAAGTTTAAGTTCCATCCTAGCCTGGTGCATTTACTTTTGCAATAATGCTCATAAGAAAGGCATGAATTCATCTCTTCTGTATTCAGCAATGAATGTGCTTTGTGGTGCAGTGGATATCAGTTTGGAACAAGTAATCAGAAAACCGAGTTCAAATTCCAGTTGCATTCACTTAAGCCTGTCCAAATACCTTTGGGAAAAGTATTAATCTGTCTCTTCCCTCCAGCTATGGGCCAAATAAAAGAAAAGATTGGGTTCTATAGCCTTAGGTGGCAAACAGTCTACCACAAAAAGTAATTGCAACCTACTGTGGAAAATCTTCTGCCTCTCTTTCAAGACATGATTGCCCAAGTGTGTATCACGTGATACACTTAACTGAGTGACTGTCTGTATTCTGCAATAGGTTAAATAACAGGGTAGACTGGGTTTTCTTTCTAGCCTTGAGTGGCCACCAGTCTATGAGAAGAACTATTGTAAATTCAGAATCATAAAAAAAGTATTGGGGAAATCACTTCACTATCTTTCCCAAGATATCATGGCAATTCAAACGTAATAAGGAAATATATATATATATATATATATATATATATATAGGTTAGGTAAATTGTTGCCATTTTATTTTTTTAATTTTGCACATACACACTGTTTGTCTATATTTCTAAGATGAGGTAGTATTTACAGTATTTACATTATTTGAACTATTGTCCTTATCCTTCAATCGAGGCTTTATGCAAGGAATGGAGTTCATATACTCCAGTGATTGTAATAAAGGGTTCAATTCAAAATTTCTGGCACCTGAAGAAGGTCAGAGCGTACAACAGTTGAAACGTCATACAAATGGCAACAAAGATGAGGACAATAGTCCAAATAATGTTAATACTGTATAAACGTTCTTTGGTTTTGATTTTGATGACTGCACAGTATATTAGGGTCATTTGGGCACAGTCTATGAGACAAAAGAGCACTATGATATGATTCAGTCCACCAGAAATTTGGAAATACGAATATTTTGGGGCATTTCGGTGTCAATCTGCAGTGTAGAGGTTTTGGAAAGAGTTTGATGAGTCTGATGGTGGTTACAGAGGAGTTTGGAGTGATCTCTAGTGATATCAATGTTATACCTCCATTCATTTTCCCACAGGGCCACAGACTCAACATGGAGGCCTACATCAATTGCCTTGAAGAGATAGTGCTGGCCTGAGTTAAGAGGATGGCTGCTGAAAGACCCTATATCTGGCAGCAGGTCTCAACAACATGTTACACAAGCAGAAGAACCCAATCATGGCTGTCAGACAATTTCTATGGCCATATCACCCCTTACCTCTGGCCACCTAACTCCCCAAACTGCAACTCCTTTAATTATTCAGCAATTTAACGAAAGGAGCCCATCCAGAAGAGTGGCAAAAGATTCCAAAATCATCTGGAGGCAATGATTGATGCCACTAGTGATATTATTGAATAAATTTAGTCTTTCGTATTTCAAGATATTTTTGTGTAATTTTGGTAATTATATTTGTTAAAATGAGATGCCAGAATTATTTCAACAATTCATCCATTGCACACTGTATATATAAATGGATAAGCAAAGTTTCAAATTTCTTAAACAATGCAACTGATTATATAACTCCTGCACTGACTAGGCTTCAAGTTTAGGCACATAATCTGCAGACAATATAATACATATAAATATGGTTCCCAAGCATTGGATAGCATCTAGCCAAGGAGAATGATAACTCTGAATTCAAAAACCATGGAGAAAACAGTCTACTACATTTTCCAAGAAATCATGGCAATTCAAATTGAAATAGCAATAGAATCTATGGAGAGTCCAGTATCCCTTACATCCTGAGGAGATATGTCAGTTGTTTAAAAAAACTTCATCTTATATTAGAGATAAAGTTTGGTCTACTAAACACTGACAATATTAAACTGAATTGAGTTTAAATTTCAAATGACACTATTTAAATTTACTTTGCCAGTTTATAATCATGCTTTGAGAAAAGCATGAATTCACTTCTTCCTATGCTGTTATGCCTCACTAAGTATCTTAATTATTTAACATATATTAGATAGAGAAGACAGTGAGCATTTGAACAAACCATTTTCCAATTAGTACATCACCTGCCTTGGTAGGAACAGTTAAAAGATGGTTTTCTCCTGTTTCTATTTGCCCTGAACCAAACATTTATCCTCATTTAAGTCTATCTTTTGCCCGGGGAATATACTTAGATAAATAAATCTAATTGAATGCAGAGACCCTTAAAATGAATCCATGTATAAAATTAAATGTTAAGATTTAATAGCTCTTCAAGAAAAAGAATGTTGAATTATGATCATATTAATTTTTATTTAATGATTTCAATAGATTGAACCTAGTTGCATATTATAAAGACTGCAAAAACATCATGTTCTTGCAGGTTCTTTTTTGAACAGTGTAAAAATTTAAAAAAATGTCCCATTTGATTGATTTGCATGTAAATATAGCTTCATAAGATCACAAAAATTTTATACAAGCAACAGATAATTTCAAAATCTATAAAGAGAACAAAGATTGTACAAAGAAAATTGATTCTACCATTGGAAAATATTGAATTATGATAAAAACACTTGCAATAAGGGAAGTAGATGTATATAATTTGAAAAATTATTTTAAAAAACTTCAAGGTAAATTTAAATATATTAGCAATATTCTAACTATATTTCCTATAGTTGAATTACATTTTTTTCGCATTTGTCTATACTGTTGGCATGTTTACAACATTTTGGCTGTGCTTAGAATTTTGAACAGAACCCTTTATTACAATCACTGGGGAATATCATTCTCATTCCACTTCTGGTGGCCATGTAGTTATCTCCCTTAAACTTAACTCTTCTAAGTTATTTGTTCACCACTGCTGGCTGTGGTATTGAACTCACAATGCTTTGGGTCAAGTCACTGGAACTAACCAATGTCTATATCCACTGGGCCATGTGTCCTTGAGCATGTGAATTTCTGGGATGTATAAACCTAATGTCTCAGTAACTATTTTTTTACCAGAATTCATGCTGTAATCTTTTTGATGCTAATGATTTTCTCTAACATTTTTTTACCAGAGCCCATATTGCAATTTTGACGCTAATGATTTTCTCAAGCACTCCGTATTATTGGTTCTTATATTGTATTCATTTCTATGCTAGACTGGCTTAGAAGATTTTTGTAGCCTAACTGATTTCTTAAATTTACATAGTTTCCAGTGGCATTCTCTTTCTATCTGAAGAAGGCCAAAGCATACAATGACCAAAGCGATATAAACATGGCAGCAAAGATGCGGGCATTTTTTTAGTTTGCACATATCACAAAAATATTTAGTGCTGTTGTAAAAATTCTACAGAAAGATAAAAATTTCATGTACCAAACGAGTAAGCAACAAGGAATTCTTAAAGAAAATAGTAACAGAAAAAACACTTCTACTCATAATCAAGAACAGACAGCTGAAATTGATATATAATGAGGACGAAGGGATTGGAAAAATTAACCCTCATGGGCCATATTGAAAAGACGAGAGATAAAAAAAGGCAGTGAGTCACTTATTTGACAAGGTTGTGTGAATAGATAGGCAACATATATGGAAGGAACTTTAGGAAAGGAGGAAAAACTACTAAAAGGCATGCAAGATAGAATGTTGTGGAGAACCATGATCACTTATATCCTGAAGGTATACAGATCATAGAAGAAGTTTCAATAAATCACCTTCTCTAATTTGAATTGTTTTGGAACTGATGGTTTGCTGTTTGCATCTATATATAAAATTTTGTGACTTCTTTCCGTCTATCTGTCACACCCTCTAAAATAGACATATATTGCCTAATCAAAAACCAAATTTTGGGTAGAAGTGCAAATAGGTAAGGGAGTACAAAGTACAGTATCAATCTTTTTAATATAACTTTATGTAAACTGCCTAAAATCAAGCAAAATCTGACTACTTTTTAGGTGTTTTCATAATTTTGCAAACGCTAATGTTTTTTAACAAGAATCCAGTTTCAAATTTGCCCTGCATTTGCAAGAGCTATAATCAAATCACAAGGTCAAATGTTTCAAAAAGTAGGAATTATGCTCCACAAATAAATATTTGCACATGGTCAGTTGTATATTGCATGCTCAAGAGTAAGAATTCCTAAGAATTTATTCTCATCATTGTTAAAATGGAAAAACAAATTTTCTTAAAAAATGTTATTTGCCATGAAGTCCTCTAAAATTAAATTAAAGAAATTATTAAAACAAAAATGTAGGGCATTTTTCTAAGTATTTTTCTAAACAATTCATCTTATTTGAATTTCATCAATTGGTTTGTGAAATTGAACAAAATGTAGTGTTTGTAAATCTTAACAAAAATGTCAGTGATAAATTTAACTATACTAAATACTGTAATGATTTCAACATGCATCAGTGTATTGCCAAAAATTTCTAATATTTAAATTCTCTTGCTGTCTAAGTGTTTTATATCTCTTCTCCAAACATCTACTAAGACTTTTAAGGTATAAAAGACCTTAGCAATAAACAATAGTTAACAAATACAGTTGATAAAACATTTTTTTTTAATACCCAAGTGTTCTTTGATATTTTACCATTATGGTATGCTAGGAAGCTTTGTCTCTAATGTTTATTCCAAGTATAAGTGGGAGTTTCAAACCTTTAAAAAACATCAGATCTCTTTTCTCAGATGAACCAACCAACTTTTTTTTAAAAACTGAGTCTGTAATTTTGTGGAATAGATGAAAAATAATATTCTCTTAATGAGGATGTACAATTCGGCAATCATATTAGCTTGTAAACAATGCTAATATTATAGTCTGTGAACAAGCATCTTGCAATGGACAAAGTAGCACATGCAGAAATGTTTCCTAGAATAGAAACAATCCTAACATAATCCAGAAAAAATGGTGCATTAATATTTAAAGCGGTGTTATGTTTGGATAACATATGACAGTTTTAGAAATCAAACATTCCTTCTTTTTTTTTTTTGACAGCATTTGTTTACCTGTCACTGCTCTGCTTATTTGATAAAGTTTGAATTATGTGTATTTTTTCCAATTTTAATCAATTATCATCTACGAAAGAAGAGCAATATTTATGAAATGGCCAATGAAATAGAAGCCATTTTCATAAATTATCTGTTAAGTTTTTACTTTTGTCAGAGTTAGTGAAAATTAAGATTTAAGACAATGGTTAAAAATTGAGATCTGGTTTTACCGACTCTTGCCATGGCTTCCACAGTGTTTAGAAGCAACCTTTTTCTTCCTAGAATAGTTTCACATCAATTTCCATTGGTTGGTACAGAATGGCATGCGCTGCTTTTTCTTTCATCAGAGTTTAGATAGCAGTGTTTCCCATATAAAGTTTCTTCCAAGGCACAAATATCATATATATATATATATATATATATATATATATATATATAGCTTAGAGGTAGAATCTCTGACTGAGGTAAAATTGGTTGGGTTTCAATCCCGGATGGAAGCAATCAGATGTCTAAGTGTACTGATGAGCTGTGATACAGTGAAACAGGACTATCTGTAGATGACTATTTATGCTCTTGCTCATTGACTTTAAAAACAGTAGCTACCCCTCCGCTATTAACACATCATTCTTCAGCAATGAATTGAACACTCTTGGCTACAGCCGTTTGTTTACATTGTGTATACAACAGGCTAAAATCAGCCTTCCTCTTCCAATAGCTTAGAGGTAGAATCTCTGACTGATGTCAAATCAGTTGGATTTCAATACCGCCTGGAAGTAATCGGATGTCTAACCGTGCTGATGAGCTGTGATACAGTGAAAAAGGGCTGTCCGCAGATGACTATATATAATTTTACTCCAGGCAAGACAATAAAGCTGTTAATATGTTAATATGCAGGGAGATTGCTAAGGATTATGAAATATAGAAAAACATTATCATGGAGAGAAGACATTAAAAGAACAGGAATTAAGGGGACAGAAGATAAGAATTGACACTGACATTTACATTTTTGAAGATCAAAGATAACTGGAAAGCAAGGGGTCAGAAAAGAATTCCAGAAGCAAGAAGTGTGAGAAAAGAAAATTTTAGTATATAACTTACAGTTATGTATAGAAATTTCAACTGTAAAATAATAAAACTAAGTTGAAAATTTAGTACTGCATTTAAATTCATAAAGTTAAGTTACTAAAGAGGAAATTTCATAAGAACATTTACCATGAAAATATTTATAAAAAAGGCATAGGAAAGCTACGTTCTGGCAGCAGGAAAATCACTGAAATTGAGAGGATGGTCAGAACTATTAAAATTGCAGATTTTGGTTTGTATTTTATCAAGAAACTTTAAAAACAGAGCAAAAGCACCAGACCATAACTAGCATTAATATTCAATACATTGAATAACGATAGAGTTATAAATCTATAATATAGATTCCAGCAAGCAAAATTGCGTCATACAACACAGTGAACTAACTTTCATTTTGTAGCAGACCTAGTGACTGATTCAGTATAATTTTTTCACTTATATATATTAGGACCTTCAGTGTATATCATTTCACCAAAGTGTAAACAACTTTGTTTTTCATAGTATTAAACATGTCAGATTTTGTGTATTTATGAGGAATTTTATTGCATTACTTTATTTTTAAAAAAATCTGCAGCTGAAGTACACAGAATTCTTGTTGAGACTTACAGTAATCATGCAGTGTCAGAAACAACAAGCAGGTTTAGAAACGTAAGAAATGATTTTGATGTTGAAGATAAAGAATGCTCTGATGCACCAAAAAATTTTGAAAACTAAGAATTGGAGGCATTACTTCATGAAGACTCAGGTGCAAGCTGGACTCGCGGAATTATCAGGAGTTGATCACACAACAGTTTTGAAATGTTTGAAAGCATGAATGATTCAAAAGCAAGGACTCTTGTGATATCTCGTATGGCAAGGGTGCTACACAAGCTGAAGCTGAGAGATGTTGAACAGCATCTTGTCACATGTAAACAGCTTCTTCAATAGCAGAAAAAGAAAAGGGTTTTAGCATTGTATTATGACCAGCAATGAAAAGTGGTTACACTTTGATAATTCTAAGCGTAGAAAATCATGGGCTAAGCTGAGCCATGCATCAACATCAGCGGCAAAGCTGAGTATCCATGGTTCAAAGCTCCTGCTCTGCATTTGATGGGATCAGCTGGTTATAGTTTAATAAGAGCTGCACAAACTGACTAAAACCATTATGGCTATTAGCTAATATTTTTCGATTGGTTGCACATGGACTGATTGAGCAGCACTTTTTTCTTTATGAAGATGCCAAAAAATGGGTCAACTGGTGGTTAATAGTAGCTAATGATGGATAATACTTTCAATGACATGTTTCTTACTAATTTTTGTAAATAAAAAAATACTTTTCATGAAAAACCAGTGAGTACTTATTTAAGGTCCTTAACAGTATAGCTCGGCGTTGCTCGAGCGTAATGAAAGCTTTAAAACTAATCCATGGTCCTGGAGCTCAGACTCTTTGGACGTTGGCATGAAAGACTAAAAAGCAATAGTTGTTTCCAGTTAAAGCAAAACCATGGACTGAAAGAAAAATGAATGGATGTAAGTCAAATTTTGATTTCCTGGCATCGATATCAAATAAGTTCTTTTTGTTGTAAACTGAATTTTGAAGGCTAAATAAGTCCTCTGAGTAAATGGTATCATGGCTGAGACTAAGAACTACATTTATACCTACTTAGAGCCAAACCCAAAGCAAAAACTAAAATAAAAGGGCTGAAAAAAATACAGACATACAGGCAGATAAACAGACACACACACAAGCTTCTTGCCTTTTATATATCTATATATATATTATTGATTTTCTGCACTATTGTAAGAACTGCAACCTTGAAACTTCTGAATATCATTTCTTATGTCTTTGTCTACAAGTGTATCACATTTGATTAAAATTGGACCACTCCTTCTATAACCCAATTTTTTCAATTATCGATTTTCAATATTTATCAGGGATACCTCGACACAAAACCTAGCTAAGAACACTTGCAGATGCTTATAGTACAACTTTGTAAATTTTCAAGAAAACACACACAGACACACACACACACAGACAAAGTTCTATTTATAAATAAGTTTAGATTTAGATTAGATTTAGATTTAGATATATATATATACACTGAACTCTCCTCTCATTTTAAACATATGAAAATACAGCAGCTCAGGTCTTAGAAGCAAACAACCAGAAGATCTACATATATGATTATAGTGGTGAAGGCTTGTGAAGAACAAATCACACTTTTGAAAGAGGGAATACACTTAAAATATCACAAGGTTTCCAAATGATCTCCCTCAGATTTTGAATTCTGAGTTGTCTTTCTCTTATAGTGGTTACCAACAAAAGTTAAAGAGCCCAGTTTTTCCTGCTATTTAACCCATAACTGGGGAGTGATGTATTTGAATCTTTCCCAGGGTATTTTTACATAGAGTAATTGCAATGAACTTAAATAGAATTCAAAATTGTCTCTCTGATTTCACTTCCATGTAAGGCAGTAAAGTCACTAAGATATGAAGGATTACTGGGTGTGAGCAAATTAGACAACAGAAGCAGTTTTCAAGAAGGAGAACATTAGAAGAATAATCAGGAAGACATTAGCTAACAATTGATTATACATTTAAATTTTTGAAGATCAAACTTGTTTAGAAAGCAAGAAAACAGAAAAGAGTTCCACAAGGCAGAAGTGTGAGAAAAATAATTGTTAGCACAGAACTTATGGTTACATCTAGCCAATTCAGCTGAAAATCAATTGGACCTTGTTGCTAATCTAGTACTGTGCTAATTGATAAACTTAAGGTACCATAGCAAAAAACTCATCTGAACAATTACCATAAAAGTATTTAAAGAAAAGGCACAATTAGGAAAATCAATGACAAAGATGGAAAAAGTATTTTTGCTGTCAGATTCTCATAAAATTCTTCTTGATATATAAAAAGTCGTAAGTTATTTGCCTTTATATATGTTTGTCAGTGTGTGAAGCAAGTTCTAAAGAATTAACAGAATTTTATTTTCAGTCTGACATTATATCCATTATGTTTATGGATACCAATGTGTAACTTGACAGCCTGTGTTATTTTAGAAAGTATGAATTACTTCAAACTCCACTGCATATTTGAGAAACTTAATAAAGAAAATGTGCTCTTTAGCAAGATCTGAAGCTGTGTCCTTCTTTCATTATAAAATCTCTCAAATAAGCAGCCTGGTAGATATAAATAATAGATACAATTTTTAAAAAAAGGCACCTACTCAAACATCGAAATTGACAAAAATACTACTTTGAGCATTTATATTACGAAATATTTCATTAATATTTCATTTATATATATATATATATATATATATATATATATATGTGTAATTACAAAATAAGCTTAACTGCAGTACCTTGTCTGTCATCTTTAATGATTTAATGAAAGATATTTCCTAAATAGATATATATATATATATATATATATATATATATATATATAATTAACAATTTTTCAGTATATTCAATGTAAATATACTGACATGCTTTCCCTACAATATATATATATATATATATATATATATATATATATACTAGCAATATAGCCTGGCATTGCTCGGACGTAATGAAAGCTTTAAAACTAATCCATGGCCCTGGACTCTTTGGACGTTGGCACAAAAGACTAAAAAGCAATAGTTGTTTCCAGTTAAAGCAAAACCGTAGACTGAGAGAAAAATGAATGGATGTAAGTCAAATTTTGATTTCCTGGTATCAATATCAAATAAGTTTTTTTCGTCATAAACTGAATTTTGAAGGCTAAATAAGTCCTCTGAGTAAATGGTATCATGGCTGAAACTAAGAACTACAATTATACCTACTTAGAGCCAAACCCAAAGCAAAAACTAAAATAAAAGGGCTGAAAAAAATACAGACATACAGGCAGATAAACAGACACACACATGTATCTTGCCTTTTATATATATATTATCAATTTTCTTCACTATTGTAAGAACTGCAACCTTGAAACTTCTGAATATCATTTCTTATGTCATTGTCTATGAGTGTATCAAATTTGATTAAAATCGGACCACTCCTTCTATAACCCGATTTTTTTGATTATCGATTTTCGATATTTATTGGCAGTACTTTGACATAAAACCTAGCTAAGAACACTCGCAGATGCTTATAGTACAACTGTGTAACTTTTCAGATGTTTCGGAGTCTATTGGTAATTCATATACACACACACACACACAAACAATGTTCCATTTATAAATAAGTTTAGATTTATATATATGTATTGCAGGGAAAGGATGTCAGTATATTTACATTGAATATACTGAAAAGTAAACTCTACAAGATGATATGTCAGCCACTTCAAAATGACAATGGCATGCTAACATTTGTTTATACCAATTATTATAGTCCAAAGTGTTTCAGCTACAAAAAATGTCACAACAAGTTGGATTAAAGATCCAAAGCTAGCAAGTGATTTGAATTGCAGATAAGACAATATGTATTACAGATGGCTTCATCTAGTATTTCCTCTTTAGAAAATGTGATTATTTTTATCCTTTTGGATTACTGACAAAAAAAAAAAAATCTTACTCTTATTTGATATCTCTAATCTATTCAAATCACATCACAAAGATACCGTGAGACAAGAAGTAGGCCTGTTGGAAAACCTCATATCCACTGTAAAGAAGAGAAACTTCAAATCTTATGGACACATCACAAGAGGGAACACTCTTTTAACTGCCATCCCATGGGATAGCATCTTAAATAAAATAGGTAGACAGATGAAAAATAGGCTGACAATATCATTGAGTAGACTGGAAAATCTTTCACAGAGATGCAGCCAAAATATATGAAGGAAGCTGGTCAGATTGTAAGCAGCACAGTGACCCTACAAACACACCCAGTCATAAGACTGATGATGATGATAAGTGATATTTGCCAAATATTAACCTTAATAAAAATGAATGCTATTCAGTAAATAGGAAGCTATTTCTAGTTTTCTTTCCTTGAAAGGCAACTGAAATTTAGACATTTAATTTCCAATTTCCATTTCTTCTTTCAGTTTGATGATGACACACTCAAATTTGACAATGGAAAAAAAAGCTTTTTAATGCTTCTCCTCCTATGTACAATATTCCTTCAGAATGTGGGTAATCATCCCCACCCCAATTTCCTGTGCTTTGTAGCAAGGGCAAATAATGGTTTCATTCAAATGCTCACTTGCTTAGTCTCTTTTTTCCATGCCAGTGATGAGAGTCTAGGGAGAAGTAGATTCATGCCACTTTACAAGTTATGAACATAAACAAAGTGTATATAAATACTTTTATCTGTGATGGTTCTTAATATACTTTCTAAAAAAATCAGTAGGTATATTGACAAAAGGAATATATTCATAGCATTTGCACATTGCTAGAAAGTGGGATTGGTATACCAATTTTATATTCTTTTATTTCACACAAACAGCCTTGGGAAAAGTATGAATGTATTTCTTTTCTCCCCAGCTAGAAGGGAGATTAGGCTCTTGACTTGGTTTGCAACCACTCTGGTACAAAAGATATCAAAATTCAAAACCAGTTTGGCATGGTGTTGAAAATCCACCCTGTAAACTATAGCCCTATATTAAATATGGAGTGTGAAGTACTTGAATATATTTACACCATTAAATGGTGTTAGAAGAAGAAAAAAAAACTCACTTGGTTGGATAAACAGAAATTAAAACATTCTGATATCAGTTGAAATGATTATAGCAAGTGACACACTAAGAAAGTTGGTTCCTTGTGTCATGCAAGAGTGTTTCTTTGTCTTGCATATATATAAGACCCCCCCCCATCGGTCTGTGCACTTAACATTGTGGCCACATCTGATACCATAATACTTCTGATATGTATCTAGAAATTCTTGACAAAATCAAAAGAATCTGCAGTGTTATCAATCTTGACCTGGTATCTCAGCTTCAGTTACTTTCTGACCTCCATAACATAGTCTCTCTCTCTGTTTTTTCTATAGATATCTTCAAGGCAATTGTTTTGAAAAGCTTTCCCCTCAGTTATCTCAACTTTAAAAATTTAAGCATAGCACAGGATTCATTATTTTTATAGATAAAATTGATGCAAATAACTGTGGGAGTTTTATTCTAATAGTTTATTTTTGTCTGTGGAACTCTTTTCTAGTTTTTTGCTTTCCTGTCAACTATTATCATTCAAAATTTAAATACAATATCATTCATCATCTTCTGTCTCCTAGAATCCTGTTCTTTTTATTGTCTTTTCTCCTCACTAACATTTACTGTTGCTTTCACTCAAGGTATCCCTTTGCATCTTAGTAGCTTTATTGCCATGCTTGAAGTGAAATGACTAAAAAAATATTTTGATTGCTAACAAAAATGACTCAATTGTGTACACATTTATATTTGTATTGAAAAGGTATTTTGGTACAGCAAGAAACAAAACTGTAAAAATCATGTGATGGTGAAAGATCATGACATCAATTTTTGTTAAAAAATCCAGTAGTCATTTAACACTAAAAATGTATCCAAGTTTGGTTGCTATAGCACGAAGTTTCAGGGTCACCATCAGTTATGTCAACAACTTCTAATTGCTTATTACTGCATCGGAACCACTTGTACATCATTGCCAATAGTTATGCATCCAACTATTTATGACCATATTGTATTTACATATCATCAGGTGCTGTGTTTTAAGTTATCATAGCTTTGAATAATACAATTCCTTATAACCAAATTATATTTTCACTGTCAGATATTTACCAAAAATCTTATATTTTACTTATATTAAGACTTGTCAGAAATACCCTGATTTGTTCTACTCGATCTACTAAATGAGTTCGTCTTTCTTTCTCATTAGTCAAAATAATATATTTGCCACAGGCATCCTCACGAAATCTTGGCAGTAATCTTCTTTTTCATTGCAAAACACCCTATTTTTCCTAATTCTACATATTTTATATTTATATATTTCACTGTGTTATATGCAAGCAATAAAAGGCATAAGACAGTGATACTTATACTTTTAAAAAATGTTACTGTCATTTTTATAAATTTACCACTTCAGCCTTCTTCATATTTTTTAGAATATTTAAAAAAAATTGTGATAAATTCTGTACTTCAAGTGTAGATAGTGAAAAAGTACCAGACATAAATTTTAATGAGAGCAGTGGTGGCCATTGAATCGTTTCTGCATCTATTTTTCTAGGATGTAGTTGATTTATGTTTCTTTGAAAATATCTGAAATTTACTATACATGTCAGATTTTCCAGTCATTCTTCTACATTGCCAGCTCACTATTTTTTTCTTTTTTTCTTTTTCTTCAAGTGCCATGTTCCTTCAGGAGATAGGCAACCATGGACTTCTACTTGCCCTTGTTCTTTGCCCCTCTTAATATTTTTACTCTTGATATCTCTCCCAAGCCCCACTCTGTCATCCATTTGCTCAAACACATTCAATATGCCTCACGATACTTTCCCCTATCTCTCTTTTCCTCTATACATCCTGTGCGTATCAAATTCTCTAAACCCTCCTTCCTCATTACATGTCTCAGGAACCTCAGTTATCTCTTCCTGATATTAAAATAACTTTTCTTCTTGTTTGCTTCCTCTTTAGCACTTTGTCATTGCTCACATGCTCGGTTCATGGTATTCTCAGATTCTGCTGTAGAACCACATTTCTGTTGCTTTGAGCCTCTCTTTCATCCTTGAAGAGATTGTCTAACATTGACTGCCATATAGAAGGACAGATATCACAGAGCAGTCTAGCACTCATTTCTCTGTTTCCAATGAAATCTATAACATAAAGCTTTTCCTTTTTTCAAAAAGCCTTGAACTTGTGACCCTTAAACACCAGAGATTTTCTCATGATTCTGCTTATTTAAATATAACACATAAAAAAATGAATCAAATTGTTCAACCAAACATTATTTTAACTAGTTATTTAGCAGTATAAATATTTCAATTTAGGGCTGTTCTGTAAAGAGTCAAATGTTACATAGAACAACAAAATAAAGGATGTTGTGGAGAGCTATAATCACACACATCTACATCGCATGTAAAAGTGGCTCACCAAAAGATTAGGAAAAGTTAGGCTTGGGGAATAAACTTACATTTACTACGTCTTCATGTGCTGTGTCCCCTCAGAAAATAGGTGATTATGGCTCTCCACAATCTCCCATCCTTTATATCTCTTAATAAATTTTGTCTTTTTGTTATGTCTCCTAAACCTTGTTCCACTATCCATTTACTCATTTTCATTACATATGTTATGTGTTGTTTTCCTCTCTCTTGTCTTCAATCTGTCCTGTGAGTATAAGATTTTCCAAGCCCTCTTTCCTCATTATGTGCCCTAGAAATTTCAACTGTCTCTTTTTGATGTTAGATATAAGTTTCCTTTTTGTTTTGATTTTCTCTAAAACTTTGGTCTTTTTCACATGTTCTGTCTATGCTATTCTCAGCATCCTTCAGTAGAACCACATTTCTGTTGCATCAAGTTTCTTCTTCATGTTTGAAGAGATTGTCCAGTGTTCACTGCCATATAGGAGGACAGATATCATGTAACAGTTCAGTACTCTTTTCTTTGTTTGTAATTACTTTTTTCTGTCTCTCAATACTCTGCTTAGCTTTTGAAATGCATCTTTGGCTATCCCAATGAAACTCAGTGTTACACTTTCAGCCCTCTGTTAGAACACTTCTCTGATATTTGTACTTCTTTAATTTTTGGTAACTCAATATTATTAATGCGCCTTTTCAGCGGACCTACCCAAATGTACAATACAACATGTATTGAATGCTGTCATCATAGTCTTTCTTCCAATTCAACTTCAGGTTTCAGTGTCACACTTTCTGTCCTCTTTTAACACACTTCTCAGATATTTAACTTTTGGTACTTGCTTGATTTTGGTATCTCCAGTTGGTAATTTGCATTTTGATCTAACAACCGTGCACTCTGTTTTTGGTTTACTACATCACCAAATTCAAGAATTAATGCTTAATCAACTAAGTTAATTAGAGATAAAACCCATTTGCATGTATCTTGAATTATTTGTAGCATATATAGTTTTAGAAATTTAATTTTACTACTGATAACTAATAATTATTTCATACCTTTCCTAGTGGTATTTGCACATAACAAACCAAACTTGAATTAGAACTCCAAATAACAATTCTGAGCCATTATCTATTATACCATCCACACATCCAAGCTTATAACACCTAGTATTTCCAAGCAGTCACCCATCTAAGTACTGACCAGGCTTGATGTTGCTTAACTTCATGAACATATAGGAACTGGTATTTTAACATGATGTGGCCATAAGCCACAAAATGCATTCTGTTTAAAAAAAAAGGAAATTATTTTTATATTTCATTTTGACTGATTTATATGTTGCAAACTTTTAAAACACTAAATGGAAATATATTTATGATGAATTTAAAAGCTACAAGGAGCTGTTATGAATTACATTTATTGGTTGCTTCCATTTGTTTTCCAGTATAATTTCTATAGTTATTCTTTAAGTGGTCATTGTGGGTACTTTTTTCTGCAACATAGGAAGGACGGATAAAAGTTAAAAGAAAAATGACATTTTCATAAGATTTTTCAAAATTATATTTTACAGAACAAAGAAAATGAAAAGAAATTCATGATTCTCAATAGTCAATGGGAGGAGAAAAAAAATTTGGAAAGAGTATCTAGTTCTGTATGCCACAAGCATTCATCTTCGTGTGCTAGTTTTCCTATTTTATGAATACAATCAACCAAATTGATTAGCAGTTAAAGTGCATTCACAAAATGCAAAGAAAACTGGTAAAGTTACATATTCAGACAAATTGTACATTTAATAATGCAGAATAGTCATTTGAAGATCACAATTATTTGTCTTTTATATTTATAGTGAAAATAAAGACTTTTCACATAATTTCCTCTCACAACTCAAGTATTTCTTTCTCTGGGGAAGAGCCAGAAATGACATGAAGCCAAGTCGGGAGAGAAGTCAGCCTGCCAAACAAATGGTATGTGGTTCTTGACCAGCAAAGCTTAGATTATGCGGGTGGAATGGACAGACAACACTCTCCACATGTACAAATTCTGCATTAAAATAGAATGAACTGATCCTGTGCATGTTCTTATTTTGTGAGCAATTTCCTGGATTGTTACATCACTGCCTTCCATAACTATTCACCAAACCTTCTCAATTGGCTCCTCATTTCACCTTATGAACAGCCTGACTTAGTATGCTTCACACTTCACTGAGATGCAGCCGAACAAATTTTTCCAACACAGCATTAGTTTTGTCAGGGAAAAAATAAACTTGGATACATTTCAATTGCACCTCATATATTTGATTAACACAATATCCCATATACTAATTACTATATTATTATTTTACATGTTGCTATTGGAGTCTTACCATTCTTATACGTTCCCTGTGATCTCTTTTAATTGAATATTGTTTTTCATTCTTGTATACATCTCTTTTAACACATTTATTGTTGCATTGCTGCCTGGCTGTGCTGGCTTTTTTTGGAAAAATATATAAAACTGTTATTTACTGAAAATAAATGACTAACGCTAAAGCTGACTTGCCATGGGCACCACAATTTTCTTTTTTGATTGAATACTTTAAAATAAAAGAAGGGTTAAATAACACCCCCAATACACTATCATTAAAATACATCACAAAAAGATTGTAATCTATACTAATCTCTGACCAAGGATAGCACTAAGTACTAGTTAGTTTGAAATATAAACACTAGGGACCAACATCTCACAGTATCTTGAATATATATATTAGTCATTCACATACAAGCCCGTTTTGCTGTATCACAGCTCATCAGCATGGCTAGACACATCCACTTGCTTCTGGCCGGGATCAAAACTTGACCGATTTGGTGTCAGTCGGAGTCTCTACTCCCTAAGCCATCGGTGCATGGCATCAGAGAAGGGAAATTTTAACGTCTTGTATATAAGCAGTGTATACCAACACCAGTCACTGAGAGAACTCAATTCATTTCTGAAGAGTCACACATTATAGCTGAAGTGGAAACTGTTTTTAAAATTTTCTTCTCCAGAGAGCTATATATATGTGTATGTATGTATGTATGTATGTATGTATATATATAAAAATAAAAAAGAGACAAGAGGAACACTATACTTAGTCTTAGCTGTTGCGTTTTGTCATCTGACAGACTTTTCATTTCCACCAGTTAAGTCTGTCAGATGATGAAATGTATCAACTAAGACTAAGTATACATTTCCTCTTGTCATTTTTTTATTCATACTATTTATTCTACAAATTACATCTAAGAATCTTTATGGCAAGCCACTCATATTTGACGATGCCCAACTAATAGGGTGGCTAGCTAAACCCTGTTGCAAATGCCTGCTCAGGCAAATTTGTGTTTAGTCAACATGCACAGATCCCACCTGTGGTTTATATGGCAACTATGCTAAGAAGACCTTAGTTACAGTTTCGAGGAAAAAGTGCTTTATCTAGAGTGATAAACAGTCTGAACAAGACCAACATGCACAAATCCTCAGTCACAATGACTCCATGCTAGCCCAACTTCAAACTGCTCTGAAAGAGTTTTGTCTACCCACTTTCACTCACAAAACTTGGGTCAATCTGCAGTACGGTTTTCATGCACCTTCCAATATCTTTGTATCTCTCAATTCACAGCTTAGCTTTTGGAATGCATCTTTGGCCATCCAAATACACCTTCATATCTCAGTGTCACACTTTCCATTCTCTGTTAGAACACTTCCCAGGTATTTAAATGCATGGTCATCAGCAAAAAGAGAAGCCTAAAATGCCAATTACAGTTCAGGGATACTAAAATCAAACAGGTATAAAAATTTAAATACCTAATAGTTGAAGAGTATAAGGCTCACCTTTGCAAAGATGTTTCCGACTAGCGTCCAGTTAGCAGGCAAAAATAAACAGGGTTGTAACTCATGACATGTCCCTCTCTCCTTGGATTGGATATTGTGTTGATATTTATTGAGCACAATAACCACAGCTGAATCATCAGCCAATCAGAACCTACAGAACAGACTTGCCTAGATAGCAGAGTGGAATATAAATCACCTGCCAATTTGTTGGGGAGACTGAAGCTGTCAGTTTCAACTTTAACTACAGTTGATTACTAGCTGTTGCTATCTAAGAATTCTACAGTAGTTTATTTAGTTCTTTCTTCTCACTTTCATTTACTACATTCCCTGAAACTTACATAGTAGATTGATTATATAAAATGAATATATATGAAAATATTATCAACACTGGTTGGTTGACACCAATTCTATTGTGAAACACTGACAGGCATAAGAAAATCTAATGTAGTGCACAAAACACACAACATATAGTTATATATAACGCATAAAATATTTAGAAAACTAACCTTTGCTTTCTACCAATAAGGTATCATCAGCAGTAATATTTTACTGTATGATGATACCTAATTGGTAGAAACTATGATAACAGAAGGTGATTTTCTAAATATTTTATGTTTTAATTGGTCAATATTTTCTTTTTTGAAAATTGTATTGAGTGCTTTTTCCTTAATTTAACTGCCTTTTGACAAATATAAATTCAAAAATGAATATAAAACAACATATATATTTATATGTGTGTGTGAATTGAAATCTGACAAGATGATAGAATAAATAAAGAACAAGGTATGAAAATGTGTTTCAATCTAACATGTTTCCCTTTTATTAAAGCTTCATCAGAGATCTGGTTAAAGATAAGATATAAAAAAGTTTAAAAAACAAAGAGGTAGCATACTGGAATGTTGTTTGGGGTTTGATTCTTACTGTTAAGATATGAGTCATATGTAATAAAGCAATAGATAATTATCTTAAATAAATGTATGAATTTATAGAAATGCTTGTCTGTTTATATGTATGTGTGCATGATAATTCATGTGTCAAGTGTATTAAAATTATATATATATATATATATATATATATATATAGATGTAAAATATATGTGTAAGTAATCATGTTTAGCTATTACTCCATGTACAAAACAACTATTTCATTTATATGAGTATACAAACTGAAATATTTACTTATATGAAAGATTGTTTTTGTTACCTAACATTAGCACACACACACACACACACACACACACACACACACACACACACACAGTATATGCCAGTATATACATAAACCTACACTGTCAAATTTTGGAAGAGAAAACTGTATATTTCCTCAAAACAGTTTCCATGGTAATGTCAGACCAAATTTCCATAAATTTTCCAAAATTTCTACTTCTTTTTCAAGTAAAAAAAAAAAACAAACTACTCTCTTATTCTCTCTACTTCTGCTATTATCTATCACAATAACCATCTCTTCATCCATTAAAAAAAATCACAAAAAATACATAGAAGGAAAATAAGTTCAAGAAAAACAGTAATTAAAAAAGTTAGGCAGTAATATTTTCACTCTATCCAAGTTGTCCACCATTTTTTATATTTTTAACTTTTTTATTTATTTTAAAACTAATGTCACCACAAGATGTTGTGCTCTGAAGCCAGTATGAAGATGACGTCTGTCAGCATCAATCAATACTCCTCTTGTCTGGCTGAGACAGATGGAGATGCAATAGTTTGGCTTTGAAGGGATTCTCTCTTACCATCATCATTCCTCCACCACTTCTTTTTGACATGGTATAAACATCAGATTATTTACAAATCCATCAATCCTCTCTCAAAAGAATTTTATAAAAAAAATATGAAGAAAATGGAGATCTGAAATTAAAATGGTTTAATGACACTGGAAATATATTTTAGTAATAAGCTAATGTTGAAGGCTATTGATAGATTTAGAGACATTGAGTCACACTTTTGATATGTTGCTTAAAGTAAGAATCTAAAAAACATTATTTTGATATATGATGAAAGGAAAATCATAATCAAATACAAACCTAAAATTCACATGATTCCAATTCTGATATAATATAAATGAAACTCATAAAGGACAAATCTAAAAGCCACAAAATTCTTACATGGGTATCAATCAGTCAAGTGCCATACGTGATACATACTTGGACAATCATGTCTCGAAAGAGACATGACTGACTGGGCAGAAGATTATCCCACAGTAGTTTGCTATTGCATTCTGTGGTAGACTGGTTGTCAGCTAAGGCTATAGAGCCCAATCTGTCCAGTTATTTAACCCATAACTGGAAGGAATAAATGGATTAATACCTTTCTCAAGGGTATTTGTGCGTAAGTGAAATGCAATGAAGTCAACTGAAATTCAAACTCGGCTCCTTGATCTCCTGTTCCGAACTGATATACACTGCACCACAAGGCACATCCGTTATACGGGTATAAGATAAATAAAACTCATGATTAAAGTATGACTTTTAGATTGGTACTTTAATATTGAGTCTTTTCTTCTTCATATAAAAAAGAGAATTTTATTACATATAGATTGGTGCTTTAATTATTAGTATAATCTCCTTTAAACGATTGCTTCCCCTATGGCTACAATCTCCAGGAGTTTTATGTAAGGTCAATAGACACCTCCTAACACACTAACCTGTTCCCATTCTATCAAGCACTCTTCCCATCTGCCCAACCCTCATCCTCACTATCCTTACTCAACTGTCACCTTCCTCCTGTCATTCCCTATGTCTAACCACTCCTTCTCTTTACCTTCCCCTATGTAGCCCCATGAGCAATAGTGGCAGTGGAATGCCTTGCTTGGGGTGAGATGATTAAAAAAAAAAAAAAAAAATGAAGCTAAAACTCACAAGATTGTTATTCTGGTATAAGATAAATAATGTAACTGATGTTTTCAGTACCAATCTAAACATAATGATAATCTCCTTTTTCACATAAGAGAGGTAAGACTAATGATTAAAATACCTGTGATGAACAGGAAGTTATCTCTTCAACAACTTAAAAACAGAATGACATATTTGAGTTTCTGTGCATGTGGATCACTGAAGATCTTCTGGTTGAAAAGCTATTTAAAAAAAATATACATATATGAACCAATCAGAGAAAAAAAAAATATATTGGTTAAGTGATCCTCTTTTGATTTCCAAAAATATATGAGTGATGTTGTTTATTCTATTCAGAGGAACCAATTCAGTGCTTCCCTCAATACAGATCAGGCAGACACTATTAACTTACCCTCTCATCCTCCCTCTCTCATGCTGCTGTCTTTATCTCCTCTTCTTCTTCAAAGAACATTTTGTAAAATTTAAGACACAAGAAACAAACATTTAACTGAGTGGGTATATCAAAGACATCATAGACTACAACACTACCCCACTCCACTGATACATAATTATCTTGTAAAATTTCACTCTATTAATGCCATCATACATTCAACAAACCAAACTCTTCTTACTAATCTTGTACCAGACAAAGAACATTCTTAAACTCTTTTTATCAACCTTGTACCAGACAAAGAACATTGCTAAACTTTTCTAATCAACCTTGTACCAGAAATAGGAACATTATTCATTCTGTAAAATACAGAATTGCTAATTTCTATGAAAAAAATATATTTGAATACAACATCTTGACTGTTTCTTATTTTTATACATTCCTTATGGTGGGCTATACTACATAAGGAAAATCCCAAATCAAATCCAACCACTAATAAACTTACAGACGCACCACATACCAATCTAAAAGTCGTAAGATTCTTATTCTGTCATACAATAAATAAAATTCATGATTAAAGTACAAATGTAAATGTCACAAGGTTGTTATTCTGATATAAGATAAAATGTAAATCATGATTATACTATTTATCTATATGTAACGAGATTCTCATATATGTATAAGAGAGATAGGACTCATGATTAAAGTACCGATCTATACATAATAAAAATTCTCATTTTCATATGAGAAAGAAAAGATTCTTGATTAAAGTACTGTATGTAACGAGATTCTCATATATGTATAAGAGAGATAGGACTCATGATTAAAGTACCGATCTATACATAATAAAAATTCTCATTTTCATATGAGAAAGAAAAGATTCTTGATTAAAGTACTGTATGTAACGAGATTCTCATATATGTATAAGAGAGATAGGACTCATGATTAAAGTACCGATCTATACATAATAAAAATTCTCATTTTCATATGAGAAAGAAAAGATTCTTGATTAAAGTACTGTATGTAACAAGATTCTCATATATGTATAAGAGAGATAGGACTCATGATTAAAGTACCGATCTATACATAATAAAAATTCTCATTTTCATATGAGAAAGAAAAGATTCTTGATTAAAGTACTGTATGTAACGAGATTCTCATATATGTATAAGAGAGATAGGACTCATGATTAAAGTACCGATCTATACATAATAAAAATTCTCATTTTCATATGAGAAAGAAAAGATTCTTGATTAAAGTACTGTATGTAACGAGATTCTCATATATGTATAAGAGAGATAGGACTCATGATTAAAGTACCGATCTATACATAATAAAAATTCTCATTTTCATATGAGAAAGAAAAGATTCTTGATTAAAGTACTGTATGTAACGAGATTCTCATATATGTATAAGAGAGATATGACTCATGATTAAAGTACCGATCTATACATAATAAAAATTCTCATTTTCATATGAGAAAGAAAAGATTCTTGATTAAAGTACTGTATGTAACGAGATTCTCATATATGTATAAGAGAGATAGGACTCATGATTAAAGTACCGATCTATACATAATAAAAATTCTCATTTTCATATGAGAAAGAAAAGATTCTTGATTAAAGTACTGTATGTAACGAGATTCTCATATATGTATAAGAGAGATAGGACTCATGATTAAAGTACCGATCTATACATAATAAAAATTCTCATTTTCATATGAGAAAGAAAAGATTCTTGATTAAAGTACTGTATGTGATAAAATTCTCATTTTTGTATTAGAGAGCTAAAACACATGATTAAAGTACCAATCCATACATAATGAAATTCTCATTTTCGAATGAGAGAGAAAATACTAATGATTAAAGCACCAATCTATATGTAATAAAATTCTCTTTTTTATATGAAGAAGAAAAGACTCGATATTAAAGTACCAATCTAAAAGTCATGAGATTTATATTCTGGTATCCTTCAGACTCATGATTAAAACATTTTCAAAAAAACAAAAACAGAGCAAACCAATTTCAAGTTTCTTGTACAGTTATAAGTTGTACTGTATTTATAAAATCTGTGAAACCCAATGATTAATAATCAAAATGGTTTTTAGTTCAATTATTGGTTTTAATCTGGTATAGTCACAAAAAAAAAATACAAATGACCAGATATGCATTTTGTGCATCAAATATTTATTACTGATCATAATGTGATAAATGAATTGAGAATTGTATATCATAATATCAAACTAATTTAGATTTTAAAACATAAACATATTGCAATCAACGTGGCTCATATCATAAACTTAACCATATTGTTTAACCTGACACCAAGGAAATCTTACAAACTTAAAATAAAACATTTGTCTTTTATTATGCAACAAATAATAACAGCGAATATATCATTATTCTTTAAGCATAACCTTTTGCTATTTTTCCCTTTGAATCCCAGATATAAAGTGACATTTCCCATTTGCTTTTTAAGCTAGCCAATCATGTTAAAAAGCATAAAATATGACCTTCTTTGCCTTGAAATAATGCTATAAAAATATTTCAGTCAAAAGTCTGCCATATATGATTCTCAGCCAATCAGACAACTTATTACAAGATTAAGTGAGTTAAACTCTACTTGTTAAATGTACCTTGAGAAGAATGCAAGAAGAGAAATGTCTAGATGAGCAAACACGAAGACTTAGACTTGGAATAAAAGAAGGAATAGGAAGAGAGGATGATAGAATGATAAGAGAGGAAGTGGCTGGGGCTGAGTCTACCTCTGGGATTTTTTCAGATACGTCTGTGACAGTGATTCTCTTTCATTTCATTTAATTTCCTGAATGCGCTGCCATGGTCTGTTGCCTCCACAGTCACCTGCGTGATGATGACAATACTGGCAGAATGAATACACAAGAAGGAAGCCAAGAGGAAGTTTATAAATGAAGCAAGAACGCATGCGACTGCGATTGAAAGAAAATTCATGTGACTGACAAACTAGTGAAACAAGATAACAAAGACACGCCGTAGAATTAAGTATAATCAAGTGAGTTTGCATAGAGGCAAAAATATTGCATGTGAATGAAAGATTATACAGCAATATGGACACAACTGAATTGAATGCAAAATGCATAAATTTATCTATATTATTGTTTGCATTTGAAGGACGAATATAAGTGTACAAATAATACTGCATGAAAATTCAGTAAAATGCAAGCGTAACTGTGCATATATAAGTGTGAATGTCAATGTGTATGAATAAGATGCAAATGTGATTGCAAAGCTATGTGTGCATTTATATATGAATATATGCTCATAATGTGCATGCTATCAAATCAGCGAATGTGTGACATCAACAACTGATGAAAGGCAAAGTGCAACTGCCAACATGATAAGGACTGCACATGTTGCATGTATAGGTGCAATAAGATATGGAATTGCATAAATTAGATTCTCTGCAGGGGCGTGTTCATGCAAAAGTGTTACAATAGGATGAAATGATAGCATGATATCATCATCATAGTGAGTATACACATGAGTGCCATAGTGAGTATACATTTTTGTCTTTAAGATTAAGTACCCAAAAAACATTATGGGTTTTCAGTGCATGTGTGTGTTGGAATATGGATGTTTAATTCTGTATAGCCACGTAAATATGTGTAGTATATAATGATGTATTGATGTATGGCTAAATATACGTGTATATTTGTCAGGCGCATGTGAGTGATGACTGTGAAGAGATTTGATACATGAATTGAGTGCCAATGTGGCCAAAGGGTGTTGGTGACAAAAAGAGTGAGGGACTAATGGCGACAAAATGGATGATAAGGAAAGAGGTAAGGCACTGGTGTTGTTAGGGGAGGATGCCGTCTTCTCCTGAGTTGGCAGACATTCTGGCATTTGCAGAAACTCTTGTGAAGACTTTATTTCTTAGAGGACCTGTTCATACCAACTGTGGCAAGGCCATTATTCTTTTGTATAGTTCACAGTTTGGCATGCATAAAGGAAATCCGAACATAAAAGACATGTCGTCATGTGTAAGGGCAAATGGATAATGGTGTGAATATGTGTCTGCATGCATAATGTAATATGTTAATGTGTAAATTGCAAATTAGTATCACTGTGAGGGTGACAGCATCATTACAAGTTTATGTTGGAGAAGGAAAGAACATTTGTGTTTGTATAAGAGCAATTAATTTTTTTCATCTTTTATTGTTAAAAATATAATTATAAAGTGGATCCATCAAAGATTAACAGTATTTATGAACTTTCAATTGGGACTGTACAGATGATTTGTAGTAATAGGTATTTGCACAACAGATTAGAATTTCATGTAACACATGTTTTGTAATCATTTCACATCAAGCAAGGCAATAAAGCTACTAAGATGCAGGGGGTTATTGAGTGAAAGAATATAAGAAAAAGAAAAAATAATTAAGGAGCGAGAACAGTTAAAGAACAGGAATTAAGAAGATAACAACTGACATTGCATTTAAATTTTTGAAGATCTGACTTGACTAGAAAGCAAGAAACCAGAAGAGAAAAGCAAGCAAGAAATACAAAAAAAGAAACTTAGCATAGAACTTATAACTGGGCATTCGAACTTCAAAGTGATAAAACCTTGCTGCCGGTCTAGTATTGCGCTTACATTCATAAAGTTTACATACCATGGAAGAATGCTTATCAGAACAATTAGCATGAAAATATTTATAGAAAAGGCATAGGGAAGCAATAGGAAAGTGGCTGAAAGCAAGATGCCAGATCAGGTCAGGACCAATGACATTGTAGATTGTTCTTTGGATTTTATCAAAAGTCACTATATATATAGCAGGAGCACCAGACCATATGGGGCAGCAATATTCTAAGTATGAATGAATAGTAAACTTATAAATATATCAGACTAGTAGTATAGCCCAGCGTTGCTCTGGTGTAATGAAAGCTTTAAAACTAATCCATGGTCCTGGAGCTCAGACTCAGCCTAAAGAATATTTGTGTGAAGTTTGGTGAGAATTGGATAAAAATTGTGGATTTGTATAAAGGACATACAGACAGATAAACAGACACACACAAACATCTTGCCTTATATATATATATATATATTATCGATTTTCTGCACTACTGTAAGAACTGCAACCTTGAAACTTCTGAATATCATTTCTTATGTCTTTGTCTATGAGTGTATCAAATTTGATTAAAATCAGATCACTCCTTCTATAACCTGATTTTTTCGATTATCAATATTTATTGGGGGTACCTCAACACAAAACCTAGCTAAGAACACTTGCAGATGCTTATAGTACAACTGTGTAAATTTTCAAGAAAATTGGTTCAGCCGTTTCAGAGTTTATAGGTAATGGAGACACATACACACACACACACACACACAGACAAAGTTCCATTTATAAATAAGTTTAGATTAGATAGATTCAGGCAAGAAAAATTATCAGAGGAAAAATTTAGCTCTAAAGGTGCAACAAGTCACTCTCCTGGAAGTTAACATTATTCATGCTAATGGAAGCAGTTTCATTTTGGTTGCATTAAGATTAACACACTATTCCTTAATAATGTCAACAACAGAATTTAGTTCATTTCCTTTTAGATAAGTTGCCAATTTAACTTTATTAAACTGATCAGACTATTACATGTGTATAATAGCATATATATGATTAAAAGAACTACATAACCAATATAGTATGTGAATAAATATTCTATATTTTTTATTCTTAGAAAATTTTTAAAACCATTTGTTTTTAAATCTTTAAAGAAGCATGTTAAAATGGTCGATGTTAGATTAAAGAGACTTTTCTTCCTACCTGTTCTTTACTTATTCTATTCATCTTGTTAAATTTCAATCCATATATTCAACTCACACTTTCATACGTATTTTGGGGATTGTATTTGAATACATATGCATAGAATGTATGGATAGTGTAATGGTTATCAATGCAGAAAGAGGAATTGGTAATGCATGTTCAAATTCAAGCATAGTTTTTTTATAGGGTTACTAGCCTGCCATCCAAATCAGAGTTCTCTTTCACTGTAGATTTGTTGCCAGTTGAAATTGGAAATTCTTGCTTACATTGCTATTAACACTGTGAGGCTATCTTGCCTTAGACACACCATGGCTACAATGGCTACAGTGCATGTGGTACCCCTATGACCTTAATGGGTTCACATCACTCATTCAGTAATGAATTAGAGCACTCTGACTACTGGTGTATGATACATCATACGCTAAAAGTCTGCTTCCTTCTACTGAATGCCCATAGCTCTGAGGTAGAATCGCCAAATGATGCCAATTCGGTTATATATATATATATATATATATATATATATATATATATATATATATATGATTTGGTAATGAGTTATTTGTGCAACCTACGTTTCAACATTTTGGTATCTTTAGGGGATTTATAATAACAGTTATAATAGATATTATAAATTGCTTGAAAATATCAAAAAGTTGAAACCTATTTTGTGAAAATAACTCATTTCAAAATGAATAATGTTCAAAGGTTCTACAATATAAATGTATTGAGCACTTTTTAATAAAACTGAATACTGGTCTAATTTAATTATGATCAAAAACTAACTATATATATATATATATATATATAGTTATGTAAATTAATAAGTATACATATATATACTATTCAAGTGTTAATGTATGAACAGTGCTGTATCATATATATATATATATATATTTATATATATTAATAAATATACATATTATCCTACAACTATGGCAAAACTCAGTTTCATGCATTATGCAAACACCAGGCTCATATTTAAAACTGATTGTTTAATAGATTTGAATTTAAGTTCATTCGATGTTCATGGGAATTAAATCTTATAAAGTTAAGTTACTCCTTTTTTAATAACAAGATTAAAAATTTGAATATTTAAATATTCTATGGTAACAAGTTGATAAAAATTAAAAATCTTAAATTAAAATAAAAATAAAAAATAAAAAAATGCAAGGAAAAGAAATCAAAGGAGCTTAAATCATGAGTTTTCACAATTTTAATATTCAAATATTACATGTACATGAAAAATGTAGAGAAAATTACAATTTTAAAATTTTAAATAAAAATAAGATAAAATAAAATTAAAAAAATTTAGAATTAAAAATTAAAATTAAACAATGTAAGGAGTAAAAATAAAGGGGGTTTAATTCATAATTGTTAAAAATAATTTTGCAGGAGAAAGAAAGAAAGAAAGAAAGAAAGAAAGAAAGAAAGAAAGAAAGAAATAGGCAAACGTAAAGAGAAATCTATAACAATCTTGGTCTAAGAATTTAAGTAAGTATTTTTTCTATCGCAGCATGTGGTCATTAAATCACTTTTTTATTAAGCAAATTTGGATTATTGATATGGTTTAAGATGACAAGTTTTTCTAAAAGGAATAGATTACATTTATCTTCTTTTCCATTGTAATGTTTAGATTTAGCTACAATGTTCCAGGTAATCAGTGGGTTCTTAATGTTGTTTTATAATTTCCAATAATGTATAGATAGACAAAGCAGTACTTTTGCTGTATTTACTGTTGTTTAAAGACATCATGTGGTTGTTAAATCTTATCTTCCATCTGTTAGAAGTACTTCTTAAGTAAAATTTAACATCATTATTATTCAAATGAATTTGAGCTCTATGAACAATACTTTTGAACATACACTGGGGATTCAACAGGCAGGTTTTATTTTATCAGCAGTTGTAACTGTTTTTAGAAGGGTAATTTTTGCTATTAGTTGAGTGATGGATTTGGTTATATGAGCCAAATATTTATTTGATATCATAGCATTATGTTGTGAAATATATTTATCTATGTTTTTAACGCAACTATAACTAACTTTGACAATGTTTTTGTTGAAGATTTTTTTTTTAGTGTGGGGGACTGGTAGAAAGGTTTGTGAACTCACAACTTGATTCATGCCATTGACAAAGGATAATATGTACATTGATTACTATATATATATTTATATTGCTTTTGTTCAGATAAAGATCAGCAAATCCAAATATTTCATTAGAATCTACTAATGTGCCCAAGAGTTCATCTATACAAAGCAATGTAAATATTAATTAAAAGTATCTATGTACATATAATGAAACGCACATCCGATAAAAATGGGAATACATTCTGGGTAAGATAGCATAAATGGTATGTCCGGAAAATATCCAGCCAATTTGAATATGAAACTTTGATGTAATTCGGTAACCAAACATAACAGACCTTATAGCACATGTGTGAATAGACACACTCCCAGGGAGAGGGAGTACTCAGTTTACAATGAAATGCCTTCAAGGTAAGTTTGAGTTTTGTGTGACTGTCACATTCACAGTGAATATGAATCAAATTTTGCTTGAAACTTGGCTATTCAGAAGCACAGATTATTCAAAATATTAACGCAGCTTCAAAGACTAATGTCCAGCTGAAATTTTGTTACTGACAGTTCAAACTTGGCCAGGAATTCATTGAAAGAAATTCATGATCTGGAAAGTCTTGAACATGCAGAAGACCTGAAAATGTTAAATGCATGTAAAATGTAATTAAAGAGAATTGGCAATTGGTGATGCAAGAGCTAAAATACCAAGAAATTCCACAGACTATTTTGAAATAATTTTTTTAAGCAAGTTCTCCCCAACAAGGCAGTAAAGCTACTAAGACATGAAAGGTTCCTGGGTGTGGAAGAATTAGAAAGCAGAATCATTACTAAGGAGAAGAAACAAAGGAAGAGTAAATAGGCGTACATCAGATAGTGAGTGATAGTGCATTTAAATTTTTGAAGATTGAAGTTGAATGGGAAACAAGAAACAAGAATTGCAAGAACAGAATTATTAGCATAGAACTTACATCAAGCCATTCTAACTGTAAAATGACAAGACCTTGCTGCCAATCTAGTATTGCGCTTACGTTCATAAAGTCTAGATATCATGAAAAAAAAAGCTCATCCAAACACTGACCATGAAGGTATTTACAGTGATAGGAAAGTAACTGAAGTCAAGATGGCAGATCAAGAGCAATAATATTGCTGATTGTTCTTTGGATTTTTTTCAATGATCTCTAGATATACAGCATGAGAACTGACCAATATGTGACAGAAATATTCTAAGCATAGGCAAATGGCAGACTTAAAGAGAGCGATTCTGGAGAGAAGAATTGTCTAGCACAACACAGTGGACTTACTAATCATTTTTAATATGTCATCTGCACACTACTCACATTCTCATTGTAGTGAAGGGTCAAGATGACAATTACTTGATTTAACAAAATGACCATAAATCACATGCATAGATTGCCAGCAAGAAGCTGATATTTATGGTTTTTGACATGTGATTATGCAAATTTGAATGTGCATGAAAATAAACGGGAATAAGAAAATGCACAAGTGGTAGTTGAGAAAGACATTATGACATTATTGTTGGCAGACATTTTTTGTACAAGCTGTTTCAGAATTATAGCATTATTGACCTTACAATTATACTGACACTCATAAGGCAGACCACAGTCAAAACATAGCTGAATCATTTTTGGAAGCATCATTTCATGGAAGTCTGGGAGTCCCACTTAGTCTCTAGTCTTTGCTCCCTGTAATTTCAGACTTTTCCAATAGCTTAAATTACACTGTCAGGAAGAAAACTTCAAACAATGGAGAATATGATGAGGGTAATTCCAAAGGATAACTTTGCAGACTGTTTTGAAAAGTGGAAAGATGCTGGTATAAATATGCAACATTCTATGGTGTGTAGGGTACCCTGAAGAGGACTACAACCCCATTGTCTTAAATAAGCTTCTTTTTTTTAATATTAAATATGCTCTGCAAAACATGCACTACTCAATTTTTTTTTTATATAATCATTTCACCCCAAGCAAGGCAAGACTGCCACTGGTGCACAGGAGGTGTCAGAAAAACAGAGTAAAAGCAATACCAAAGAAAGAATGTGATTTAGGGTGATGGATGAGATTTAGAGAGGTAGGAGATGGCAACTGATGTTGCATTTAAACTTTTGTATATTGTAGCTATCAGAAAAGCAAGTAAATGGAAGGAAGTTCCACAGATGAGATGTGCAAAAAAAAAAACTTATAGATTAGAAGTGGTGTTTACATTTGACTATTTTGACGATAAAAGAGCGTGACCTTGATGCCAATCTAGTAGTACAAGTAAATTCATGCTGTTAGTGCACCAGAGACAAGCTTGTGAAAATGTTTGTAAAAGGGACAGAGGGAAGCCACATTCTGTCGGTGAGACAATGAGTAAATGCAACATAATCAATGATAGATATTCAGAACTCCCAAATCACTGAATTCTTTTTTATTTTGTTATGCAGATTATTATTCTCAAATAATTACACACACACGTTTCTCTTTGTACACAATTACACACACTTAATCTTTTTCTGATACAAACACTCGGTCAAACGTTACGCAACAACTTTAAAAAATCTATTACATTCTTTGTTTACTCAAATGCGTAACCTCATTTGCATTTGAATGTAATCATGCATACATATCTGTTAAAAGAATTTGTACGTAGGGTATGAGAATGCATTTGTATATTAATCAATCAGTGTCTGAGAATGTATTTCTATAAGTATGACTGGCTGCCTTAGAGTGCATATGCACATGTGGTGCATGTTATATAAAAGGTGACATTTGTAGTGCAATCCCATGAACACAAGCCAAAAGAAAATGAATAATGAAGCTCTATCAAGTGACAATATTGAAAAACTCAATTGTTTCCAGCTGTTGGTCTGTAGTCTTAAACTCAATGGAAATATCCAGTAATGCTATTCGTAACTGACATGAAAATTTGGAAAAGTATTGAGGACACATTGAAGGCGGTGTCTCATAATACATTTCATGACAAGACCAGAAAGGCATTTTTCTGATGGAATAAAAAGCTGACAGCAAAAGCAGGCGAATATTTTCCCTTTTTTTTTTTTTTTTGCCAGTTTTGTTTATAATTTTTAAAGATGGCCACTAACAATTCACTTCATGAAAAGGTGAGGGCATCAACATTTGAACCATTGTTCTCTGAACAGCCACAACAGGGTTGCTTTATTCTGATTCTCCTCATCATTTGAAAGAGGAAAAGGAGGTCCAAAATATTTCTGCTTATTATGAAGAGATTCTGATTCATTGTTGCAAAAAGGATGGACTACAATTTCTTTGCTACTTAACGCTTTTTAGCTAAGATTCTTGGGAAATACGTGGAAGAATCTTTAAAGAATCCTTGGCTCACAGGCATAACTAATGTAAACAATCAGTTTTTTTTATTTTTTTACTGCCTAGTTGCATTATGCAGCTTTTTTTTTTTATAAACAAAGAGAAAGAAAAGCATAATATTGAGCCAGATTTGGAGACATTAATTTCAATGCTTTTTTTTTTTGCTTCTATTGTTCTACATGCAAAATATGAGCAACTACATGAAAATATTTCAATATGACAGATAATGCTCAGATAAAAATTTGAAAATCATCAAGTTGTTCTAACTTCAAAATATTTCTTTAATAAAAGAGAATTTTTTTTTCATAATCATTTCATCCCAAGCAAGGCAAGACCAAAACTGATGTGAGAAAAATATCAAAGAAAGGACAAGAGTTGAATGGGAATCAAGAAGATAGAAGCTGGCAATTGATGTTGCATTTAAACTTTTCGAGATTGTACCTATCAAGAAAGCAAGCAAACAGAAGGATTTTCCACAAACAGGATGTGAAAGAAAAAGAAACTGTTAGAGCAGAAGAGTTGGTTACATTTAACTATTTTGATGGTGGATGGGTGAAAACTAGATGCTAATCTAGTAGCTCACATAAATACACGTGGTTGGGAACTAAGAAAAAAAGCTCATAAGAACAGCTGCCATGAAAATACTTGTAAAAAAGCCAGAAGAAAGTCATGTCATGTCAGTGAGAAATTGACCAAAGGTGGGCTACCAAATCAGGATTGATTATAATACAGATCTTCCTTTCGATTTTGCCAAGAACCTCAAGATGAATAGCAGGAACACCTGACCAAATATTGTAACAGTATTCATAGCATGTACAAATGATAAATTTATAAATATGCAAAATGGATTCTAATGAGAAAAAACTTTGTTGTTCAATACAGTAACTCAACCCTCTTAACACTAAATACAGCTGTAGGCTCAATGTCATCATTCCATTTGAGAGAGTGATGCCAAGGAGATGCAGTGTGTTGCTCTTGAGGAGACTAATTTTATAAGTAGGAATTATGGCTTGCTCATCAAATTTACTGATGCTGGTTTATGGAATTAAACAACAGTAAATTTTGTCAAGATTTCTTTTACTAAAAACATGTAATAAAGCAATATATGTTCATTTTAAATGTAAGTGTATAAGAATGCTTGCCTGTTTATATGTATGTGTGCCACATGTAATAAATCAATAGACATTTATTTTAAAAGTAAGTGTATATAGGAATGCTTGTCTGTATATGCATTTGTGCATAATAATGTAAAATTTTTAAGTTCATGTCTAGTAAACAAATCTCTGAAGAAGCTTAATAAAGTGAATCATGTTAGATTAAAACATTTTTCCTACTTGTTCTTTACTTATTCTATCATCTTGTCAAATTTCACTCCATATATTACATACACACACAAATATATATATATATATATATATATATATATAACAGGATAGACTTTTAGTTTTGTGCATGGATGTGTGTGTTTGCGTTTGAAAATATACTTACCCTTTATTATTTTCTCTTCTCATTTAGATCTTACACCAATATGATGAAGGCTAGTTTGAAAAATTCAGTACAACTTGTATGTTTTTTTTAAAGATTTTTATGTTTTTATCCGCTTTTTTTTTTCCTTACTGATTACTCTTCCTGTCAAATAAGAAACTCTGTAACCATCCTCAAAAATATATTCTTCCTGAAAATATATTTGGAAAGGGAGATCTTATTGCTTTCTTTTATATATTGGTTATCTGTGATGATGCTAGAGAAGCCAAACATATTTTTGCACCCTACTGACAAAGATCAAATGAACAGAAAATAATCCAATACACAGGGAGCGACACTCCCAAAGCTTCATCTTAAGCTTATGAAAAAACTGCCTAACTCTGAAAGATGCGAGATATTTCTTTTACCAAGCTTCATATCAAAATTTTCATTTCGGAACTTGAAACCAGACTGAATGCTTCCAAAAGGTTATATAAATATTAAAAGACAACAAGCAGAATTTTTTTAAAATTATTTCACCCCAAGCAAGGCAAGATTATGCAGGGGCTTACAGAGAGAGAAATTGAGCAAAAAGATTGGGTATAGGGGTATTGAGGAAAGTATAAAAGATGAACAAGATTTAAGAAGACAGAAGATGGTGATTGACATTACATTTAAATTTTTGAAAATTGTAGTTATCAGGGAAGCAAGTAAACAGACAAAAGTTCCAAACAGGCAGGAGGTGTGAGAAAAGTAACTGTTGGAATAGAAGTGTGAGATTACTTTTAACTATTTCAACGGTAAATGAATGGGACCTGGAAGCCAATTTATTAGCACCAGATAAAAAAAAAGCTCATCAGAGCAGTTGTCATAAAAATATTTGTAGAAAAGACAGAGGGAAGCCACATCATGTCAGTGAGAAAGTGACCAAAGTTGAGATGCCAAGTCAAGATTGATTACACTACAAATCCTCCTTCGGATTTTGTCAAGAAGCTTTAGATAAATATCAGGGACACCAAACCAGATACGACGACAGTATTTAATGCATAGACAAATGGTAGATTTATAAATCTACAAAATAGATTTTGACAAGAAAAACATTGTTGTATAACACAGTGACCCAAGTTTCTTTGTAGTAAATGCAGCTACTTGTTTGATGTAGTCATTCCATTTAAAGTTGGTTAAAAAGTGAGGCCAAGGAGACACAATGTGTTGCTCTCTAGGAGACTAGCATCAGCCATGCTGATGATGGACAGGAAACTTTCTGTATGACGGTTAAAGGAAAGAAATATTGTATTTGAAGCTTTAAAATTTACAAACCATTTCCTGCCCTAGTTAACCACTGATTGAAGGTCCTTTTCAAGAAAAAAACTTTTTAAAATTGTCTCACATCAATATTTATCTATTCACCATATTCTTATAATCTTCATTTCCTACTTCTTCCTCTAGTGATCATATTACACACCTCATTCAGTAACCTTCTACATTGAGGAACTCTTAGGCCTTATATTGGGTGGACATAAAAATAAGAGTTGTGTATTTTTTCTCACATAACTTAACAATCAGATGTCACTGGATATCAGCCACCTTGACATTTACCAGTTTCAATGGCAATTTTCTTAATAAAAAGTGACTGAAGCTAGACATACTTAATAAAAACAGAAAGGGAAGTCAAAAGGGGCTTGCAGAGAGGCTGTTTTGACATTTTCTGCACAAGTTAATTTAATATTGCTTTTACATACATAAAGATCAGCTAAAACAGAATGTAAAAGATATATCTTTTAACATTTGTCTATATTTCTGAGATGTGGTATTGTAACTATTTACACTATTTACATTGTTTAGAATGTTGTCCTCGTCTTTATTGTCATATTCGCAACATTTCAGCTATTGAATATTCCGGCATTTTTCAGGTGATATGCATTGAAATTTCCAGCAGAATATATCCCCGGAAGAAGCTGTAGCATATAACATTGTGAATATGTCAATAAAGATGAGGACAAGAGTCTATACAATGTAAATAGTGTAAATATCATCTTTCAAATATCAAAATTAACAGATATTAATTATTATTTTAGCAAAGAAATAAAACAAAAAACATTTTCATTTTTATTTTAGACAATGAAAATAAAAAGGAATTTTATTTGGTGCTCTGTACAGGATGTCATAAAGAGACAAAAATCTAAAAAAAAATTAGTTTTCATTTATTTTCATTAAGTTAATGGAAAAGTTCTAAACAGTATTTTAGAACAACATTAGCAAAATCTTAGAAGTGTATTTGAAGTTTTACTGAACTCTTCATTGCTTTTACAATCAGTCAATTAAAATAGCATTTCAATTATGACAGATTCAGATACTAAAAATTTACTTCAAGAAAAACTTATTGAAACAATCATTCATTGAATCCTCTAAAACACTGAAAAATTTTTATAAAATTATTTTTTGGCCTAGTAGATTAAAATTTTTGTTAAACTAGGTTCCTTGGTAGTTGTGAGTTCAATCTCTAGATATGGTAACGCTGAAAAGTCACATACTCTGTTTTGGTAGAAGCAATGAATAAGCAACACAAATGAAGTAGACTAGTGTGTACTAGCTTATATAAAACATCCCCGAAAGACAGAAAACAGAATGGGAACAATCTATTCTTGCAGGTTTAACAAATATTTTGTTCTGAAATCCCCAGAAGATTACTGAGTACAAAGAGAGACACCTAAAAAAGGACAGTCCATATGACAGCAAAAACATTGTAAGTATAACAACCATGAGGAATAGAGAAGTTTGAATAGCAAGGCATATGATTAAGATAAAATGGATGTTTTCCAACCAGTAATAAAAAATATATATAGTTTTACTGCATTTTTTTTATTTTACAATTCAGAGTCGATTTTCTGTAACTTGATGTCCTGTTTGACCAAAAGTCTTAATGTTTTAAATTCTCTGGGGACTTTTATAACAAATATAAACATTAAGTGATACAAAATAGAATTTCTTCAAATTACATAAAATTAAATGAGTGGGGGAAAGTGGGGTATCGAATGTAAACATAAATAAAATATAAATAAAGATTTCATCAAAATCTGACAATTTTATTGATTTTTTATAGAATTCCAAAATCAATGTTTTTTATGGAATTTCAGAGTCAATGTTTTTCACTCCAAAAAAAGCACTCAAATTTCCCACACAAATTTAAGATTCCATATTAATGTCAGAAAAACAGATTTTTAACCAAAAATTTCCAAGGTTCTAAAATAAATAAAAATATAATTTTTACTTTAAAATAATTTTTTGATATTTCCTCTTAATAATAACAAATCTTTTGACATTGAACTTTTGTTTTTATTATGTTTTGGGCCTTTTTTTCATCATTCATCCTATTTTTGGAGATATCTATTAATGTAAGAATCCAAAAAGCAGAATGCTGTGGCTATTAGGAATGAACTTCCTGTTGTATCTGATCATTTTGGTTCTTCTGACTTTAAGCAATAGGGTATATCTAGGATATATTAACATAAACAGAATCTTGTGAAAAAATACAAAGTTATTTTCTGTGTTTGTTCCAAATGGAATTCTTCATTATAATTTTTTTTCCCTGGACAAAGAAAAAGATGTTGTTGCAGAACAACACCCATCCTCATATTATAATAACATCAGGTAACACAGCATGAAGCTGGGATGGGAAGTTCCACCTCGTGTGGCATATTCTACAGACCTGTCACCTTCAGACTCTCATTTGCGTTACTCAAAAAAAAAAAACACTCCTTGTGTAATCAACAGTTTTAACAAGTTTAAGATATCAAAACATTCAAGGATCTGGCAAATAAACACCAAAATCATTTCTATGAGGAACACAAGTTCTATGAAAAGTAGTAACTTTTTGATTAACAGAAATAAATCCATATGAATGCGTGTCTTCATTAGTGTACATCACATTTTTATAGAAAACACCACACAAATAACAACAATTTAACATGTTTTTGATTAATTGATTCATTTTCTATGACTTATCAACCCTTTGCAGGTTATTTAAAGTCAGAAAATATTTTTAGATAATAAGAGCTTTGGTTTTGGAGATAAATGAATGGTTTGAGATATATGAAGATGAATGAAGAAATAGATAAGTAGATATATAGATATGAGTAGACAATATCTGTCTATCTGTGTATATCATTCAGTTCGTCATTCTCTTTCTCTATTTCTCTGTATTTCAACTTGTTAGTATCTATCAATATCATTATGTTCATCTCTCTTCCCTCTCTCTCTCTCTTTCTCTTTCTATTTCTATTTCTCTGTATTTCAACCTGTTCAACCTGTTTAAATATTTATATATTTATTATTCTGTTCATCTTTCTCTCTCCCTTTCTCTGTAATTCAACCTGCTTACATCTACTATATCATTTTGTTCATCTTCCTATCACTGTTTTTTTCTCCATTCCTCTGTACTTCAACCTGTTTATATATATATATATATATATATATATATATATATATACACATGAGCAGGCTGACAAACATGAATATAGATAAATATATATAAAGAAATTGATAAATACATGAAATAGTCAAAGAGATGAGCTTAACAAACCAAATTCTGTGGCCCAGTGCTTCGATATTTACCTCCTTTTTTCATAACTCCGCTAATGCTTTAATTTTTTTTTTCCAGTAAAGTTTAAGCAGTACAAGCCTGGGAGTCACTGTAGGTAGATTATTACATTAAAAAGCAGTTTATAGGGATAGGAGGGAAAGATAACAGTTAACTTTAGGATTGAACAGGTTAAGATTGTAGGAATCATTAAACAGAGCAGTACTTCATAGGAAGCTGTTCAAGTGGAATTCAATTCTCACTAATAGAGTACAGAGGGAATTTAATGGGTTGCTACAATGTTAGTGACATGGCAAGTCTTAGCCATGAAAGTTAGTGCTCGAACAAACTACATTACTTGGTTCTGTCAAAGAATCTAGTTCATATGAGCACTTTCCATTGAGTGGCAATAGAGCAGTGAGAGGCTCACCATGTCCTGCCTGTGAAAGAGATGTCAGAGAGTAGAAAATAATTTCTCACTCAGAAGAACATGGTGATGCCTTTGGAGTCTATTGATACTGCAAATAAGAACTGGGTAGCTTCCGCCCAAATATGACAACAGTACTCCATTTTAGGCCTAATTTTGCTCTTGTAAAAATAGAAGATAGCATGAAAAATCTGGCACTTACTAAACTGGTACAGGGACTTGACCATTTTACCTGATTCTTTAGCGATAATTCGTATGAACAAATTCTACTTGAGGTCAGATGGAATTTAAGGCCTAAGAGTCTCACAAAGCACAGTCTCCCAATGGAGAACATCCATTTATCATGAAATTGTTTCATGATACAAGTCTTACTAATTAACCTATAGCTGGTGGAGACAAGGTAGATTATTATCTTTTTCAAGGACATTTGTGCATAAATGAATATAATGAACACAATTGGAAAATGGATCCTGGTTATTCAATTAATACTTCCAAGCCATTATCCATTACATCACCCATGCATCCACACTTAAAGAATCTGGTATTTCCAAGCAGTCACTCATCTAGATACTGCCCAGGATCAATGTTGCTTAACTTTGGTGATCATATGGGAACCAGCATTTTAATATGATGTAGCCGTAAGCCTACATCAATTTAACAGTACTCTTCATTTTAAAGACATCGTAACTTTATTTTGCAATAGCACTCTAAGGATATCCATAAATTTGTTCTTGTGAGGTATGATGGTCTTCCATAAATTTCTTTCTTTAATATCTTTGAATTCCAATGAGTCTTTAGGAGAGACAATACATTCCTGGTGCCAGCTCCATAGGTTTGAATTCAGAGGATTTCTTCTCTTAGATTGTCTATTGATGCTAGAGAACCATAGTTGCCAGAAGAAGAAACAGATTAATCCATTTTTCCATAGAGATTTGTGCAAAAGTGAATGCAAACTATGGCAGAATTTGATGTTTTCTCGTTGATTTTCTGCTCTGCTGTCATGCCACTCGCACATCTTCTTATGGAGATATACCCGTGCATGTGTATGTAATTCAGCATTAATAGTTAAAAGCATATATCGTATTGCAAAATCATCTTCTTGACAGAATATTAATCTGGTTTGAGAACTGAAATTGTGGCATACAGATGAAATGTCTTTCTTGAGTATACTTTGTGACAAAATGGCAAAAAAGAATCTAGTTCATTACCTTATTACCAAAACAAAAAACTGAATTAATCCATTGAACAGAAACAAATTTTTAGTTTATTATCAGCATCAATGAAGATCATGATCTTCCATGATTTCCTGTCTTTAAGAACTCTGCATAATTTCTTACGTGTTACTTTTTTTTTATAATCACATCGCCCCAAGCAAGGCATTTTACTGCCACTGTTTTGCAGGGAGTTACACAGGAGGAAAGTTATGAGAAAGAGTCACCGGTTATAGGGGGTGTCAGGAAGTGGGTAAGAGAAGGATGAGAATACTGATGAGAGTGGAGTAGACAGAGAAAGGAGCATGAGAAAGAGGATGCAGGTTAGTGAGATAGAAGATGACTATTGACTTTACATTTAAATTCTTGGAGATTGTAGCTGTCGCGGAAGCAATAGACAGAAGGGAATTCCACAGGCGGGAAGTGCGAGAAAAGAAGCTGATGGAGTAGAATTTGTATTTACATTTTATTGGTTTCACAGTAAAAGGGTGGGACTTAGTTGCTAATCTCAAGTAAATTCATATATAGGGAGCACCAGTGAGCTAAGTTCATTAGAGCAGAAGCTGTGAAAGTATTTGTAGAAGAGACACAAGGAAGCCACATTGCGTCGGTGAGAAAGTGACTGTATCTGAGCTGCCACGTCAGGATCAATCACATTACAGATTCTCCGTTAGATTTTGTCAAGGGTGCCTAGGGTGATAGCAGGAGCACCAGACCAGATATAGCAGCAGTATTTAATGCACGGGCAGATGGTAGATTTATATATGTGCAGGATTGTTTCAGACGGGAAAAACTTTCTGGCCCTACACAGAGAACTGACTTTCTTAGTGGCAGATTTAGCTATGGATTCTATATCGTCATTCCACTTGAGGTCTGTTGTGAGAGTTAACCTGAGGAGGCGCAGTGTTTGCTTTCAGGGAGACTAGCCTGATCCATGCTAAGGTGGGGGGACGATTTTTTGTTATGGTTAATAGATAGCAGCTTCGTTTTGGAAGCATTAAAATTCACAAGCCATTTCTTACTCCAGTTCGCCACAGATTGAAGGTCCTTTTCAAGCTTGACAGCAAAATTTGTTTTGTCAGCAGGATCTAACTGATATGTAACATTGTCTACTGCTTCAACATCAGCCCTACTAGAGGGCAGTGAATGATAGACAATCTCATTATACATGAAGAAAAGACAAAATGTACAGGGTGTGATGGGTAAATTGCCATCATATTATGTTTTTAATTTCATGCATACAAAGTGTTTGGTTTTGATTGTCAACTGCACAGTATAGGACGGTCAGTTGGGTACTGTCTGTGAGAAAAAGAGCATTGTGACACAACTCACAGGCAGAAATTTGGAAATGGCATTTGGTATAGTCTGGCATTCATGTCAGAAGCTCCAATTAAAACATTTCAGAAAATCTGAAGTCTGTGTAGAGGATACAAAGAGTTAGATGAGTCTAAGGTGATTACAAAGATGTTTGGAGTGATCACTAGTAATTGCAACATTATGCCTCCATTCATCTTCTTACAAGGCCTCTGACTCAACAAAGAGGCCTACATTAAGTGCCTCGATGAGAAAGCGCTACCTGGATCAAGAGGGTGGCTTCTGGAAGACCCAATGTCTGGCAACAGGACACTGCACCATGCCACACAAATAAAAGAATCCAGTCATTACTCTAAAACCGTCTCTGTGACTACATCCTCACTTACATCTGGTCACCTAACTTCTCATACTGTAAGCTCCTTGAATATTATGTGTGGGGCACAGTTGCACAAAAGACTAAAAAACTCCTTGTAGCTCCAAAGATGAAGTGAAGGCAAGAATTATGGCAGCATTCACTAACTTAAACTATAAGACTCCAAAATTATCTGGAGGCTGGGGTTCAAACCAATGGTGATTTTATGGTACATATTTACTCTTTAGTATCACAAGATATTTTTGTGCAATTTTGGGAAAATATATCTGTTAAAATGAGATGTCAATGTTATTTTAATTTTGTGACAATGTATCCATTGCACCATGTACTTCTTTTGAACTGATGTACGATGAAATATCCTTTTTTTTTTGTTTTAGAGAAAGTGAAAACAAAAAGGATGCTTATAATTAACATCAGAAAGAGATATTTGAAATTTCTAAGGGAAATAAGGAAGAAAGAAGGCTCAGAAAATATGACACTGACAGGGCATATTAAAGGCAAGAGAGACAGAGGAAAGTGTATCACTTACCTCACAAGTTTGTGCAAATGGTTGGCAGGATAAAGATTAGAAGAGGTGGTGAAAAGAGAAATTTTAAGAGCTATAAAAAACTGAAAATTGTGGAGAGTCCTGATTGCCCACATCCCAAAAAAACATGATAAAGAAGAATGCCTGCTGTATTATTGCCTTCAATCTGGACACCGAGCCAATGCACTCTCCTATTATGATGATAATATTAAACAGAAATTATGTTCACTTAGTCATAAAAATACACTCAAAAGCTTTACTATTTAACTGGATAGCTAGCTGACTGCATCTTCTGAACTTTCCATTAAGAAACTATGCATAAAACATGAAATGATTTGGCAAACAGGTTTGGCATCAGTTTGCAGTAATCTTTACCTTTTGGAATAACTGCTAGGCAGCAAGAGATAACAGACAAAGGAAATGCTAATTCACTAAGTTTACTTCTATTCTGAAGAATGAGGTTTAGCACACCATAATGACCCTGCATGTTCCTTAGAGGGGGAAAAAAAGGTGACTGTCTCTTTTCATTTAAATTTCTTACAAGATGCCATTATTCATAAGTCGTTTTACAGCACCTTCATGTTCAACTGACATTCTGTTATGCATGTATATTCTGCAATAACATCAGTCAAAGAGCCAATGTAACAGTGCCAAAAGTTGATATAAACTGTGAACTATGGTCTAATGACCAGCAAATATACAGTACACTGCAGAAAGATTATACATTTCTGCTATATTAAAAACTAAAATTTGCAACCAAGTAATTTACTATTATGTTTTTATTTCATTTTCGGGGAAACAAGACAGCTTTCTATTATGGAATCTTCAAGACTATTGTGTTATAAAACTAACAATTTTGTACTTGCCAAGTTGATATAGGTTCAAGAGCAGTGGTGGACTGAGTTGAAAATTTATACAGAGAAAACTTGTAAAATGGTCCAGTCAAAAGAACTCACTTAATCCCAAAGCATAGTCAAAGGAATCAAATAAAAGTAAAGGTTTTAAGCAAATAAAATTAGATATATTTAATATTGTCTATTTATATTAATGTATGCATAATACAAATAATAGAAAGTTTTAATAATTTCATAATTAATTTGTTTAAGTTTTTACTTTTTTTGGTTATTTCTAAAATGAAAGACCATTACTTTAGAACCCACTGGGAAATTTCTTGGTAGGCCAGTCTAGCACTGTTCAAGAGTCATAGTGAAGAGCTGCACGACATGCAACATTTAGGTGCAAGGTGTAGCAATATGAGTCAACTGAGGTCTTGTTAGATTAAAAACAGATGGACACATCTCAAAAATCGATTTGGGAGATCTATTTTTGACCGATGATTATTAGTAAGTGGAGGCAATTTAAAAGTACAGAGCAAGAGGCTTAGACAAAGAGTCTAATGAAGATAAATTACTATTTTAGACAAAGAAAAATCTATGAAAGTGACCATCCAAAAAGCACACACAGAGGGATGAATCAGGCCATGGAGAGGACACTTACAAGACAGTACACCTCACCTACACATCATCTCTACTTCACTTGCTTACAGCAGTAGGTTACAGCCCAAGAATAAAATCTGATTAATTGCTAGATATTGTTTTGTTTAGTTCACTCATGGGTAATGATTTGGCCGAAATGTAATCTTTAAGCCACAAAAGTTTGACTTGAAGAAACTGTACCGTGTGAACAAACGTTGTGTCTGGTCTGAGCTGAAACACAACAAAGGTGAAACCAGAGAATAAAAAGATGGAAGGCATTGATCAGGTGTCTTGAGGCATGAGGAAAACTAACAGATAAACCCATTTTGTTATACTTGTTAATTTCATTCTCACTCCTAATTCCCTGTAAATGCTGCACCTTCAAGAATTCTCAAGCTTAAACTCTGACCTCCTATCAAAATTCTTCTTTTTTGCTATGGAAAGTTGTGGTATTCTTGAAACTGAATGAATGCAGTAATTTATCTATGACTAATGTTAGGTAATGTGAAGGATGTGCATTGTGGTACAGTGGATATCAACTCAGAACAAGAAACCGGGGAGCCGATTTCGAATTCCAGTTGAATCGATTGTATTCACTTACGCGCAAATACCCTTGGGAAAGGTATTAATCCGCCTCTTCTTTCCAGTTATGGGTTAAATAGCAGGATAGATTGGGTTTTATAGCCTTGGTCGGCAACCAGTCTACCACAGAAAGCAATGGCAACCTACTGCGGGATAATCTTCTGCCCAGTCAGTCATGTCTCTTTTGAGACATGATCGCCCAAAGCGTGTATCACATATGGCACTTAACTAACTGACTGAATGTTAGGTATGTAATCCTCTGAGTTGAAAACAGTTATGGTAAACAAACTTATAGACAACAAAGATTGAGTCATCTAAGGATCCAATGCAGGAATCACTGTTTTAATATTTTAAAATGTGCATTGTGGTGCAGTGGATATTGGCTCATCATGAGAAATCAAAGAGCTGAGTTACATGCAGATACCCTTGGAAAAAATTAATCCATCTCTTCCCTCTAGTTACTGGTTAAATAACAGGGCAGATTGGGTTCTATAGCCTTGGTTGGCAACCAGTCTACTGTAAAAAGTAATGACAACCGACTACAGGAAAATCTTCTGCCCAGTCAGTTAAGTCTTGAAAAAGACATGATCACCCAAGCATGTATCGTGTATGACTGACTTATTTTAAAATTATATTTATATATACTAGCAGTATAGCCCGGCGTTGCTCAGGTGTAATGAAAGCTTTTATATATATATTATCGATTTTCTGCACTATTGTAAGAACTGCAACCTTGAAACTTCTGAATATTGTTTCTTATGTCTTTTTCTGCGAGTGTATCAAATTTGATTAAAATCGAACCACTTCTTCTATAACGTGATCTTTTCGATTTTCGATATTTATCGGGGTACCGCGACACAAAATCTAGCGAATAACACTCGCACATGCTTATAGTACAACTGTGTACATTTTCAAGTAAATTGGTTCAGCCGTTTCAGAGTCTATAGGTAATGGACACACACACACACACACATACACACAAAGTTCCATTTATAAATAAGTTTATATATATATATATATATATATATATATATAATTAAGAATATTTAAAAATTATGGACAAATATTTTTCTAAATTATATATAATTAAAAAAAGCGAAAAATCATGTGCAAATAATTAAAAATATTTAAGAAGCATATAGAAAATAGTTTAAAATTTTATATGAATAATTCCTTTCATTTTCACACTGTCATAAGGTTACCTTTCTGTGCCTTTTCTATAAATATTTTCATGGTAAGTGTTCACATGAGCTTTTCATTATGTTACCTAGAACTTTTTTAATTGAAGCACAGTACTAGACTGATGACAAGGTTACACTAATTTACCATAAATTTTATATTAACAATTTCTTTTCTCACACTTCTTGCACGTGGAACTCTCTTCCAGCTTCTTGCTTTCTAGCCAACTTTAATGTCAATTGCTATCTACAGTCTTCCTGATTACTGCTCTTTTGTTCTTGCTCCTTAGTAATATTCCTGTTTTCTAAGTTTTCACACCCAGTAATTCCGTGTGTCTCAGTTGCTTTACTGTCTTGTTCAGGATGAACTCAAATAAAAAATCAAAGCACAATGAAAAACTTTTAAGATGATGACAAGTGCATGATGTTTCTGGATATAATAATTGTTTTGAAGATGATGCTAATGATAAAAGTTAAAGGGAAGACTATGATGATCTTTACAGTATGAAGAATAATAGAAAATACAAGCAAAAAGAAAAATTATTAAGACACCAGTGTTACAAATGATGATGACAAGTGCATGATGTTTCTGGATATAATAATTGTTTTGAAGATGATGCTAATGATAAAAGTTAAAGGGAAGACTATGATGATCTTTACAGTATGAAGAATAATAGAAAATACAAGCAAAAAGAAAAATTATTAAGACACCAGTGTTACAAATGATGATGACAAGTGCATGATGTTTCTGGATATAATAATTGTTTTGAAGATGATGCTTATGATAAAAGTTAAAGGGAAGACTATGATGATCTTTACAGTATGAAGAATAATAGAAAATACAAGCAAAAAGAAAAATTATTAAGACACCAGTGTTACAAATGATGATGACAAGTGCATGATGTTTCTGGATATAATAATTGTTTTGAAGATGATGCTTATGATAAAAGTTAAAGGGAAGACTATGATGATCTTTACAGTATGAAGAATAATAGAAAATACAAGCAAAAAGAAAAATTATTAAGACACCAGTGTTACAAATGATGATGACAAGTGCATGATGTTTCTGGATATAATAATTGTTTTGAAGATGATGCTAATGATAAAAGTTAAAGGGAAGACTATGATGATCTTTACAGTATGAAGAATAATAGAAAATACAAGCAAAAAGAAAAATTATTAAGACACCAGTGTTACAAATGATGATGACAAGTGCATGATGTTTCTGGATATAATAATTGTTTTGAAGATGATGCTAATGATAAAAGTTAAAGGGAAGACTATGATGATCTTTACAGTATGAAGAATAATAGAAAATACAAGCAAAAAGAAAAATTATTAAGACACCAGTGTTACAAATGATGATGACAAGTGCATGATGTTTCTGGATATAATAATTGTTTTGAAGATGATGCTTATGATAAAAGTTAAAGGGAAGACTATGATGATCTTCACAGTATGAAGAATAATAGAAAATACAAGCAAAAAGAAAAATTATTAAGACACCAGTGTTACAAATGATGATGACAAGTGCATGATGTTTCTGGATATAATAATTGTTTTGAAGATGATGCTTATGATAAAAGTTAAAGGGAAGACTATGATGATCTTTACAGTATGAAGAATAATAGAAAATACAAGCAAAAAGAAAAATTATTAAGACACCAGTGTTACAAATGATGATGACAAGTGCATGATGTTTCTGGATATAATAATTGTTTTGAAGATGATACTTATGATAAAAGTTAAAGGGAAGACTATGATGATCTTTACAGTATGAAGAATAATAGAAAATACAAGCAAAAAGAAAAATTATTAAGACACCAGTGTTACAAATGATGATGACAAGTGCATGATGTTTCTGGATATAATAATTGTTTTGAAGATGATGCTTATGATAAAAGTTAAAGGGAAGACTATGATGATCTTTACAGTATGAAGAATAATAGAAAATACAAGCAAAAAGAAAAATTATTAAGACACCAGTGTTACAAATGATGATGACAAGTGCATGATGTTTCTGGATATAATAATTGTTTTGAAGATGATGCTTATGATAAAAGTTAAAGGGAAGACTATGATGATCTTTACAGTATGAAGAATAATAGAAAATACAAGCAAAAAGAAAAATTATTAAGACACCAGTGTTACAAATGATGATGACAAGTGCATGATGTTTCTGGATATAATAATTGTTTTGAAGATGATGCTAATGATAAAAGTTAAAGGGAAGACTATGATGATCTTTACAGTATGAAGAATAATAGAAAATACAAGCAAAAAGAAAAATTATTAAGACACCAGTGTTACAAATGATGATGACAAGTGCATGATGTTTCTGGATATAATAATTGTTTTGAAGATGATGCTTATGATAAAAGTTAAAGGGAAGACTATGATGATCTTTACAGTATGAAGAATAATAGAAAATACAAGCAAAAAGAAAAATTATTAAGACACCAGTGTTACAAATGATGATAACAAGTGCATGATGTTTCTGGATATAATAATTGTTTTGAAGATGATGCTAATGATAAAAGTTAAAGGGAAGACTATGATGATCTTTACAGTATGAAGAATAATAGAAAATACAAGCAAAAAGAAAAATTATTAAGACACCAGTGTTACAAATGATGATGACAAGTGCATGATGTTTCTGGATATAATAATTGTTTTGAAGATGATGCTAATGATAAAAGTTAAAGGGAAGACTATGATGATCTTTACAGTATGAAGAATAATAGAAAATACAAGCAAAAAGAAAAATTATTAAGACACCAGTGTTACAAATGATGATGACAAGTGCATGATGTTTCTGGATATAATAATTGTTTTGAAGATGATGCTTATGATAAAAGTTAAAGGGAAGACTATGATGATCTTTACAGTATGAAGAATAATAGAAAATACAAGCAAAAAGAAACATTATTAAGACACCAGTGTTACAAATGATGATGACAAGTGCACATGATGTTTCTGGATATATTAATTGTTTTGAAGATGATGCTTATGATAAAAGTTAAAGGGGAAGACTATGATGATCTTTACAGTATGAAGAATAATAAATACAAGCAAAAGAAAAATTATTAAGACACCAGTGTACAAATGATGATGACAAGTGCATGATGTTTCTGGATATAATAATTGTTTTGAAGATGATGCTTATGATAAAAGTTAAAGGGAAGATATGATGATTTTTTACAGTATGAAGAATAATATTAAATACAAGCAAAAAGAAAAATTATTAAGGCTGGTGTTACAAATGATGATGACAAGTGCATGATGTTTCTGGATATAATAATTGTTTTGATGCTTATGATAAAAAGTTAAAGGAAGACTATGATGATCTTTACGGTATGAAGAATAATAGAAAATACAAGCAAAAAGAAAAAATTATTAAGACACCAGTGTTACAAATGATGATGACAAGTGCGCATGATGTTTCTGGATATAATTGTTTTGAAGATGATGCTTATGATAAAAAGTTAAAGGGAAGACTATGATATTCTTTACAGTATGAAGAATAATAAATACGAAGCAAAAGAAAAATTATTAAGACACCAGTGTTACAAATGATGATGACAAGTGCATGATGTTTCTGGATATAATAATTGTTTTGAAGATGATGCTTATGATAAAAGTTAAAGGGAAGACTATGATGATCTTTACAGTATGAAGAATAATAGAAAATACAAGCAAAAAGAAAAATTATTAAGACACCAGTGTTACAAATGATGATGATGCATGATGTTTCTGGATATAATAATTGTTTTGAAGATGATGCTTATGATAAAAAGTTAAAGGAAGACTATGATGATCTTTACAGTATGAAGAATAATAGAAAATACAAGCAAAAAGAAAAATTATTAAGACACCAGTGTTACAAATGATGATGACAAGTGCATGATGTTTCTGGATATAATAATTTGTTTGAAGATGATGCTAATGATAAAAGGATTAAAAGGAAGACTATGATGATCTTTACAGTATGAAGAATAATAGAAAATACAAGCAAAAAGAAAAATTATTAAGACACCAGTGTTACAAATGATGACAAGTGCATGATGTTTCTGGATATAATAATTGTTTTGAAGATGATGCTTATGATAAAAGTTAAAGGGAAGACTATGATGATCTTTACAGTATGAAGAATAATAGAAAATACAAGCAAAAAGAAAAATTATTAAGACACCAGTGTTACAAATGATGATGACAAGTGCATGATGCTACTGGATATAATAATTGTTTTGAAGATGATGCTAATGATAAAAGTTAAAGGAAGACTATGATGATCTTTACAGTATGAAGAATAATAGAAAATACAAGCAAAAAGAAAAATTATTAAAGACACCAGTGTTACAAATGATGATGACAAGTACATGATGTTTCTGGATATAATAATTGTTTTGAAGATGATGCTTATGATAAAAGTTAAAGGGAAGACTATGATGATCTTTACAGTATGAAGAATAATAGAAAATACAAGCAAAAAGAAAAATTATTAAGACACCAGTGTTACAAATGATGATGACAAGTGCATGATGTTTCTGGATATAATAATTGTTTTTGAAGATGATGCTTATGATAAAGCAAAGGGAAGACTATGATGATCTTTGCAATTATGAAGAATAATAGAAAATACAAGCAAAAGAAAAATTGAACACCAGTGTTACAAATGATGATGACAAGTGCATGATGTTTCTGGATATAATAATTGTTTTGAAGATGATGCTTATGATAAAAGTTAAGGGAAACTATGATGATCTTTACAGTATGAAGAATAATAGAAAATACAAGCAAAAAAGAAAAATTATTAAGACACCAGTGTTACAAATGATGACAAGTGCATGATGTTTCTGGATATAATTGTTTTGAAATTCTTATGATAAAAGTTAAAGGAAGACTATGATGATCTTTACAGTATGAAGAATAATAGAAAATACAAGCAAAAAAGAAAATTATTAAGACACCAGTGTTACAAAGGTGATGACAAGTGCATGATGTTTCTGGATACGTAATTGTTTTGAAGATGATGCTTATGATAAAAGTTAAAAGGGAAGACTATGATGATCTTTACAGTATGAAGAATAATAGAAAATACAAGCAAAAAGAAAAATTATTAAGACACCAGTGTTACAAATGATGATGACAAGTGCATGATGTTTCTGGATATAATTGTTTTGAAGATGATGCTTATGATAAAAGTTAAAGGGAAGACTATGATGATCTTTACAGTATGAAGAATAATAGAAAATACAAGCAAAAAGAAAAATTATTAAGACACCAGTGTTACAAATGATGATGACAAGTGCATGATGTTTCTGGATATAATAATTGTTTTGAAGATGATGCTTATGATAAAAAGTTAAAGGGAAGACTATGATGATCTTTACAGTATGAAGAATAATAGAAAATGCAAGCAAAAGAAAAATTATTAAGACACCAGTGTTACAAATGATGATGACAAGTGCATGATGTTTCTGGATATAATAATTGTTTTGAAGATGATGCTTATGATAAAAGTTAAAAGGGAAGACTATGATGATCTTTACAGTATGAAGAATAATAGAAAATACAAGCAAAAAGAGAAATTATTAAGACACCAGTGTTACAAATGATGATGACAAGTGCATGATGTTTCTGGATATAATAATTGTTTTGAAGATGATGCTTATGATAAGAAGTTAAAGGGAAGACTATGATGATCTTTACAGTATGAAGAATAATAGAAAATACAAGCAAAAAAGAAAATTATTAAGACACCAGTGTTACAAATGATGATGACAAGTGCATGATGTTTCTGGATATAATAATTGTTTTGAAGATGATGCTAATGATAAAAGTTAAAGGGAAGACTATGATGATCTTTACAGTATGAAGAATAATAGAAAATACAAGCAAAAAGAAAAATTATTAAGACACCAGTGTTTACAAATGATGATGACAAGTCATGATGTTTCTGGATATAATAATTGTTTTGAAGAAGATGATGCTTATGATAAAGTTAAAAGAGGAGAACTATGATGATCTTTACAGTATGAAGAATAATAGAAAATACAAGCAAAGAAAAATTATTAAGACACCAGTGTTACAAATGATGATGACAAGTGCATGATGTTTTCTGGATATAATAATTGTTTTGAAGATGATGCTTATGATAAAAGTTAAAGGGAAGACTCTGATGATCTTTACAGTATGAAGAATAATAGAAAATACAAGCAAAAAGAAAAATTATTAAGACACCAGTGTTACAAATGATGATGACAAGTGCATGATGTTTCTGGATATAATAATTGTTTTGAAGATGATGCTTATGATAAAAGTTAAAGGGAAGACTATGATGATCTTTACAGTATGAAGAATAATAGAAAATACAAGCAAAAAGAAAAATTATTAAGACACCAGTGTTACAAATGATGATGACAAGTGCATGATGTTTCTGGATATAATAATTGTTTTGAAGATGATGCTTATGATAAAAGTTAAAGGGAAGACTATGATGATCTTTACAGTATGAAGAATAATAGAAAATACAAGCAAAAAGAAAAATTATTAAGACACCAGTGTTACAAATGATGATGACAAGTGCATGATGTTTCTGGATATAATAATTGTTTTGAAGATGATGCTTATGATAAAAGTTAAAGGGAAGACTATGATGATCTTTACAGTATGAAGAATAATAGAAAATACAAGCAAAAAGAAAAATTATTAAGACACCAGTGTTACAAATGATGATGACAAGTGCATGATGTTTCTGGATATAATAATTGTTTTGAAGATGATGCTTATGATAAAAGTTAAAGGGAAGACTATGATGATCTTTACAGTATGAAGAATAATAGAAAATACAAGCAAAAAGAAAAATTATTAAGACACCAGTGTTACAAATGATGATGACAAGTGCATGATGTTTCTGGATATAATAATTGTTTTGAAGATGATGCTTATGATAAAAGTTAAAGGGAAGACTATGATGATCTTTACAGTATGAAGAATAATAGAAAATACAAGCAAAAAGAAAAATTATTAAGACACCAGTGTTACAAATGATGATGACAAGTGCATGATGTTTCTGGATATAATAATTGTTTTGAAGATGATGCTAATGATAAAAGTTAAAGGGAAGACTATGATGATCTTTACAGTATGAAGAATAATAGAAAATACAAGCAAAAAGAAAAATTATTAAAACACCAGTGTTGCAAATGATGATGACAAGTAAATGATGTTTCTGGATATAATAATTGTTTTGAAGATGATGCTTATGATAAAAGTTAAAGTGAAGACTATGATGATCTTTACAGTATGAAGAACATTAGAAAATACAGCAAAAAGAAAAATTATTAAGACACCAGTGTTACAAATGATGATGACAAGGCAAAGAGCTTGGATATAATAATTGTTTTGAAGATGATGCTTATGACAAAAGTTAAAGGAAGACTATGATGACTTTTACAGTATTACGAAGAATAATAGAAAATACAGCAAAAAGATAAATTATTAAGACACCAGTGTTACAAATGACGATGATACAAGTGCATGATGTTTCTGGATATAATAATTGTTTTGAAGATGATGCTTATGATAAAAGTTAAAGGGAAGACTATGATGATTCTGGCAGTATGAAGAATAGAAAATATAAGCAAAAAGAAAAAATTAAGACAGTATAAAATGATGATGACAAGTGCATGATAAGCTTGACATAATAATTGTTTTGAAGATGATGCTTATGATAAAAGTTAAAGGAAGACTATGATGATCTTTACAGTATGAAGAATAATAGAAAATACACAAAAAGAAAAAATTATTAAGACACCAGTGTTGCTAAAATGGCTGACACGCGCATGATGTTTCGGATATAATAATTGTTTTGAAGATGATGCTATGATAAAAGCTAAAGGGAAGACTATGATGATCTTTACAGTATGAAGAATAATAGAAAATACATAAAAAAGAAAAATTATTAATATACCAGTGTTACAAATGATGAATATGCGTATGATGTTTCTGGATATAATAATTGTTTTGAAGATGATGCTTACGATAAAAGTTAAAAGGAAGACTACAAGACTTTTAAAGATGAAGAATAATAGAAAATATACAAAAAGAAAAAATTATTACACACCGTGTTACAAATGATGATGACAAGTGCATGATGTTTCTGGATATAATAATTGTTTTAAGATATGCCACCGAGGCAAGCAAGGAAGACTATGATGATCTTTACAGTATGAAGAATGATAGAAAATACAAGCAAAAAGAAAATTATTAAGACACCAGTGTTACAAATGATGATGACATGCGCATGATGTTTTTGGATATAATAATTGTTTTGAAGATGATGTCAGTATAAAAGTTAAAGGAAGACTATGATGATCTTTACAGAAGAAGAATAATGGAAACATGTTAAAAAGAAAAATTATTAAGACACCAGTGTTACAAATGATGATGACAAGTGCATGATGTTTCTGGATATAATAATTGTTTTGAAGATGATGCTTATGATAAAAGTTAAAGGGAAGACTATGACAGATCTTTACAGTATGAAGAATAATAGAAATGATAAAAAGAAAAATTATTAAGACACCAGTGTTACAAATGATGATGACAAGTGTACGATGTTTTCTGGATATAATAATTGTTTCAAGATGATGCTTATGATAAAAGTTAAAGGAAGACTATGATGATTTTACAGTATGGAAGAATAATAGAAAATACAAGGTAAAAAGAAAAATTATTAAGACACCAGTGTTACAAATGATGATGACAAGTGCAGATGTTTCTGGACATAATAATTGTTTTGAAGATGCTTATGATAAAGTTAAAGGGGAAGACTATGATGACTTTACAGTATGAAGAATAATAGTAACACAAGCAAAAAGAAAATTATTAAGACACCAGTGTTACAAATGATGATGACAAGTACGATGTTTCTGGATATAATAATTGTTTTGAAGATGATGCTTATGATAAAAAGTTAAAGGGAAGACTATGATGATCTTTACAGTATGAAGAATAATAGAAAATACAGAAGCAAAAAGAAAAATTATTAAGACACCAGTGTTACAAATGATGATGGACAAGTGCATGATGTTTTCTGGATATAATAATTGTTTTGAAGATGATGCCAATGATAAAAGTTAAAGGGAAGACTATGATGACCTTACAGTATGAAGACAATAGAAAATATACATGAAAGAAAAATTATTAAGACACCAGTGTTACAAATGATGATGACAAGTGCATGATGTTTCTGGATATAATAATTGTTTTGAAGATGATAACATAGATAAAAAAGTTAAAGGGAAGACTATGATGATCTTTACATTGTATGAAGAATAAGCGAAAATACACAAAAAAGAAAATTATTAAGACACCAGTGTTACAAATGATGATGACAAGTGCATGATGTTTCTGGATATAATAATTGTTTTCTTTGAAGATGATGCTTATGATAAAAGTTAAAGGAAGACTATGATGATCTTTACAATATGAAGAATAATAGAAAATACAAGCAAAAGAAAATTATTAAGACACCAGTGTTACAAATGATGATGACAAGTGCATGATACTTGGATATAATAATTGTTTTGAAGATGATGCTTATGATAAAAGTTAAAGGGAAGACTATGATGATCTTTACAGCATGAAGAATAGAAAATACAAGCAAAAAGAAAAATTATTAAGACACCAGTGTTACAAAAGGTGATGACAAGCATGATGTTTCTGGATATAATAATTGTTTTGAAGATGATGCTTATGATAAAAGTTAAAGGGAAGACTATGATGATCTTACAGCATGAAGAATAGAAAATACACAAAAAAGAAATTATTAAGACACCAGTGTTATAAATGATGATGACAAGTGCATGATGTTTCTGGATATAATAATTGTTTTAAAGATGATGCTAATGATAAAAGTTAAAGGGAAGACTATGATGATCTTTACAGTATGAAGAATGATAGAAAATACAGCAAAAAGAAATTATTAAGAAAGATCAGTGTTACAAATGATGATGACAAGTGCATGACAAGCCTCTGGATATAATAATTGTTTTGAAGATGATGCTTATGATAAAAGTTAAAGGGAAGACTATGATGATCTTTACAGTATGAAGAATAATAGAAAATACACAAAGAAAAATTATTAAGACACCAGTGTTACAAATGATGATGACAAGTGTACGATGTTTCTTGGATATAATAATTGTTTTGAAGATGATGCTTATGATAAAAGTTAAAGGGAAGACTATGATGATCTTTACAGTATGAAGAATAATAGAAAATACAAGCAAAAAAGAAAAATTATTAAGACACCAGTGTTACAAATGATGATGACAAGTGCATGATGTTTCTGGATACAATAATTGTTTCAAGATGATGCTTATGATAAAAGTTAAAGGAAGACTATGATGATCTTTAGCATGAAGAATATTGAAAATATAAATAAAAAGAAAATTATTAAGACACCAGTGTTACAAATGATGACGATAAGTGCATGATGTTTCTGGATATAATAATTGTTTTGAAGATGATGTTTTTGATAAAAGTTAAAGGGAAGACTATATATCTTTTACAGTATGAAGAATAATAGAAAATACAGCTGAAAAAGAAAAAATTATTAAGACACCAGGGCACAAATGATGATGACAAGTGGCGATGTTTCTGGACATAATAATTGTTTCGAAGATGATGATGATAAAAGTTAAAGTGAAGACTATGATGATCTTTACAGTATGAAGAATAATAGAAAATACGCGAAAAGAAAATTATTAAGACACCAGTGTTACAAATGATGATGACAAGTATGATGTTTCTGGATATAATAATTGTTTTGAAGATGATGCTAATGATAAAAGCAGTATGGAAGACTATGATGATCTTTACAGTATGAAGCACAATAGAAAATATTAAGCAAAAAGAAAAATTATTAAGACAACAGTGTTACAAATGATGATGACACGCATGATGTTTCTGGATATAATAATTGTTTTGAAGATGATGCTTATGAGAAAGTTGCTAAAGGGAAGACTATGATGACTTTTACAGTATGAAGAATAATAGAAAATACAGCAAAAGAAAAATTATTAAGACACCAGTGTTACAAATGATGATGACAAGTATGATGTTTTCGGATATAACAATTATTTTAAGATGATGCCAAGGGGATAAAAGTTAAAGGGAAGACTATGATGATTCTTATAGAAGAATAATAGAACATAAGCAAAAAGAAAATTATTAAGACACCAGTGTTACAAATGATGATGACAAGTGCATGATGTTTCTGGATATAATAATTGTTTTGAAGATGATGCTTATGATAAAGTTAAAGGAAGACTATGATGATCTTTACAGTATGAAGAATAATAGAAAATATTAAGCAAAAAAGAAAATTATTAAGACACCAGTGTTATGCAAGGTGATGACAAGCATGATGTTTGGATATAACACCTGGTTTCAAAGATGATGCTGGTGATAAAAGTTAAAGGGAAGACTATGATGATCTTTACAGTATGAAGAATAGAAAAATACAAGCAAAAAGAAAAATTATTAAGACACCAGTGTTACAAATGATGATGACAAGTGCATGATGTTTCTGGATATAATAATTGTTTTGAAGATGATGCTTATGATAAAGTTAAAGTGAAGACTATGATGATCTTTACAGTATGAAGAATAATAGAAAATACAATAAAAGAAAACGGCTAAGACACCAGTGTTACAAATGATGATGACAAGTAAGATGTTTCTGGATATAATAATTGTTTTGAAGATGATGCTTATGATAAAAGTTAAAGGGAAGACTATGATGATCTTTATGGTGCGAAGAATAATAGAAAATACAAGGAAAAAAGAAAATTATTAAGACACCAGTGTTACAAATGATGATGACAAGTGCATGATGTTTCTGGATATAATAATTGTTTTGAAGATGATGTTTTTATGATAAAAGTTAAAGGAAGACTATGATGATCTTTACAGTATGAAGAATAATAGAAAACGTACAAAAGAAAAATTATTAAGACACCAGTGTTACAAATGATGATGACAAGTACGATGTTTCTGGATATAATAATTGTTTTGAAGATGATGCTTATGATAAAAGTTAAAGGGAAGACTATGATGATCTTTACAGTATGAAGAATAATAGAAAAATACAAGCAAAAAGAAAGAAAATTATTAAGACACCAGTGTTACAAATGGTGATGCCGGACAAGTGCATGATGTTTCTGGATATAATAATTGTTTTGAAGATGATGCTTATGATAAAAGTTAAAGGAAGACTACAGATGATCTCTTAAGGTATGAAGAATAATAGAAAAATACAAGCAAAAGAAAAAATTATTAAGACACCAGTGTTACAAATGATGATGACAAGTGCAATAGATGTTTCTGGATATAATAATTGTTTTGAAGATGATGCTTATGATAAAAGTTAAAGGAAGACTATGATGATCTTTACAGTATGAAGAATAATAGAAAATACAAGCAAAAAGAAAATTATTAAGACACCAGTGTTACAAATGATGATGACAAGTGCATGATGTTTCTGGATATAATAATTGTTTTGAAGATGATACTATGATAAAAGTTAGCGAAAAGACTATGATGATCTTTACAGTATGAAGAATAATAGAAAATACAAGCAAAAAAGAAAATTATTAAGACACCAGTGTTACAAATGATGATGACAAGTGCATGATGGCTGGATATAATAATTGTTTTGAAGATGATGCTTATGATAAAAGTTAAAGGGAAGACTATGATGATCTTACAGTATGAAGAATAATAGAAAATACAAGCAAAAAGAAAAAATTATTAAGAGACCAGTGTTACAAATGATGATGACAAGTGCATGATGTTTCTGGATATAATGGCTTGAAGATGGTGATGCTTATGATAAAAAGTTAAAGGGAAGACTATGACATCTTTACAGTATGAAGAATAATAGAAAAATATACAAAGAAAAATTATTAAGACACCAGTGTTACAAATGATGATGATGGCAAAATATGTTTCTTGACATAATAATTGTTTTTGAAGATGATGCTTATGATAAAAAGTTGGAAGGAAGACTATGATGGGATTCTATAGTATGAAGAATAATAGAAAATACAGCAAAAAGAAAATTATTAAGACACCAGTGTTACAAATGATGATGACAAGTGGCCGATGTTTGGACATAATAATTGTTTCTATGATGATGCTAATGATAAAAGCAAGGAAGACTATGATGGATTCACAGTATGAAGAATAATAGAAAATACAAGTTAAAAAAGAAAATTATTAAGACACCAGGTAATATAAATGATGATGAGCGTGCATGATGTTTCTGGATATAATAATTGTTTTAAAGATGATGCTTATGATAAAAGTTAAAATGGAAGACTATGATGATCTTTACAGTATGAAGAATAATAGAAATGAAGTTAAAAAGAAAAAATTATTAAGACACCAGTGTTGTCAAATGATGATGACAAGGCATGATGTTTCTGGATATAATAATTGTTTTGAAGATGATGCTTATGATAAAGTTAAAGGAAGACTATGATGATCTTTACAGTATGAAGAATAATAGAAAATACAAGCAAAAGAAAAAATTATTAAGACACCAGTGTTACAAATGATGATGACAAGTATGATGTTTCTGATATAATAATTGTTTTGAAGATGATGCTTATGATAAAAGTTAAAGGGAAGACTATGATGACTTTTACAGTATACAAGAATAATAGAAAATACAAGCAAATAGAAAAATTATTAAGACACCAGTGTTACAAATGATGTTGATGATGATGCGCATGATGTTTCTGGATACATAATTGTTTTGAAGATGATGCTAATGATAAAAGTTAAAGGAAGACTATGGGATGATCTTTACAGTATGAAGAATAATAGAAAATATACAAAGAAAAAATTAAGACACCAGTGTTACAAATGATGATGACAAGTGCATGATGTTTCTGGATATAATAATTGTTTTGAAGATGATGCTAATGATAAAAGCTTGGGGCGAAGACTATGATGATTCTCACAGTATGAAGAATAATAGAAATATGCTAAAAAGAAAAATTATTAAGACACCAGTGTTACAAATGATGATGACAAGTGCATGATGTTTCTGGATATAATAATTGTTTTGAAGATGATGCTTATGATAAAAGTTAAAGGTACGAATATGAGATCTTTACAGTATGAAGAATAATAGAAAATACAAGCAAAAAGAAAATTATTAAGACACCAGTGTTAAATGATGATGACAAGTGCATGATGTTTCTGGATATAATAATTGTTTTGAAGATGATGCTTATGATAAAAGTTAAAGGGAAGACTATGATGATCTTTACAGTATGAAGAATAATAGAAAATACACAAAAAGAAAATGATGATTGTTCATGTTACAAATGATGATGACAAGTACGATGTTTCTGGATATGGTCAATTGTTTGAAGATGATGCTTATGACAAAGTTAAAGGAAGACTATGATGATCTTACAGTATGAAGAATAATAGAAAACGATAGTTAAAAAGAAAATTATTAAGACACCAGGTGTTACAAATGATGATGACAAGTGCATGATGTTTCTGGATATAATAATTGTTTTGAAGATGATGCTAATGATAAAAGTTAAAGGGAAGACTATGATGATCTTGCAGTATGAAGAATAATAGAAAATACAAGCAAAAGAAAAATTATTAAGACACCAGTGTTACAAATGATGATGACAAGTGCATGATGTTTCTGGATATAATAATGTCGAAGATGATGCTTATGATAAAAGTTAAAGGGAAGATCATACAGATCTTTACAGTATGAAGAATAATAGAAAATACAAGCAAAAAGAAAAATTATTAAGACACCAGTGTTACAAATGATGATGACAAGTATGATGTTTCTGGATATAATAATTGTTTTGAAGATGATGCTAATGATAAAAGAAGTGGAAGACTATGATGATCTTTACAGTATGAAGAATAGAAAATACAAAGCAAAAAAGAAAATTATTAAGACACCAGTGTTACAAATGATGATGACAAGTACGATGTTTCTGGATATAATAATTGTTTTGAAGATGATGCTTATGATAAAGTTAAAGCGAAGACTATGATGATTTTACAGAAGACATAATAAAGATAATAAAAATGGAAAAATTATTAGCACCAGTGTTACAAATGATGATGACAAGGCGATGTTTCTGGATATAATAATTGTTTTGAAGATGATGCTTTTATGATAAAAGTTAAAGGGAAGACTCATGATGGATTCTGAGAAATATGAAGAATAATAGAAAAATACAAGCAAAAAGAAAATTATTAAGACACCAGTGTTACAAATGATGATGACAAGTGCATGATGTTTCTGGATATAATAATTGCTTCGAAGATGATGCTTATGATAAAAGTTAAAGGGAAGACTATGATGATCTTTAAAATATGAAGAATAATAGAAAATACAAGCAAAAAAAGAAAATTATTAAGACACCAGTGTTACAAATGATGATGACAAGTAATGATGTCGGACATAATAATTGTTTTGAAGATGATGCTTATGATAAAAGTTAAAGGAAGACTATGATGATCTTTACAGTATGAAGAATACGCCAGAAAATACAAGCAAAAAGAAAAATTATTAAGACACCAGTGTTACAAATGATGATGACAAGTGTACGATGTTTCTGGATATAATAATTGTCAAGGATGATGCTTATGATAAAAGTTAAAGGGAAGACTATGATGATCTTTACAGTATGAAGAATAATAGAAAATATGTATAAAAAAAGAAAAATTATTAAGACAATTGAAAAAGTTACAAATGATGATGACAAGTGCATGATGTTTTCTGACAGTAATTGTTTCCTTGAAGATGATGCTTATGATAAAAGTTAAAGGGAAGACTATGATGATCTACAGTATGAAGAATAATAGAAAATACGTGTTGAAAAAGAAAATTATTAAGACACCAGTGTTACAAATGATGATGACAAGTGGCGATGTTTCTGGATATAATAATTGTTTTGAAGATGATGCTAATGATAAAAGTTAAAGGGAAGACTATGATGATCTTTACAGTATGAAGAATAATAGAAAATACACAAAAAAGAAAAATTATTAAGACACCAGTGTTACAAATGATGATGACAAGTGCAAGAAAAGCCGGATATAATAATTGTTTTGAAGATGATGCTAATGATAAAAGTTAGCGAAGACTATGATGATCTTTACAGTATGAAGAATAATAGAAAATACAGCAAAAAAGAAAACATATGACACCAGTGTTACAAATGATGATGACAAGTACGATGTTTCTGGATATAATAATTGTTTTGAAGATGATGCTTATGATAAAAGTTAAAGGGAAGACTATGATGATCTTTACAGTATGAAGAATAATAGAAAATATACAAAAGAAAATTATTAAGACACCAGTGTTACAAATGATGATGACAAGTGCATGATGTTTCGTGATATAATAATTGTTGAAGATGATGCTAATGATAAAAAAGTTAAAGTGAAGACTATGATGATCTTTACAGTATGAAGAATAATAGAAAATATACAAAAAGAAAATTATTAAGACACCAGTGTTACAAATGATGATGACAAGTGCATGATGTTTCTGGATATAATAATTGTTTTGAAGATGATGCTAATGATAAAAGTTAAAGGGAAGACTATGATGATTCTACAGTATGAAGAATAATAGAAAATACAAGCAAAAAGAAAAATTATTAAGACACCAGTGTTAGCAATGATGATGACAAGTATGATGTTTCTGGATATAATAATTATTTTGAAGATGATGCTTATGATAAAGTTAAAGGAAGACTATGATGATTCGCATGTAGCATTAACAGAAAATACAAGCAAAATAGAAAAGCTTATTAAGACACCAGTGTTACAAATGATGATGACAAGTGCATGATGTTTCTGGATATAATAATTGTTTTAAAGATGATGAAGAATATGAAAGCGTTAAAGGAAGACTATGATGATCTTTACAGTATGGTGAATAATAGAAAAATATTAAGCGCCAAAAAAGAAAAATTATTAAGACACCAGTGTTACAAATGATGATGACAAGTGCATGATGTTTCTGGATATAATAATTGCTTTGAAGATGATGCTAATGATAAAAGTTAAAGGGAAGACTATAATATCTACATGAAGAATAATAGAAATACAAGCAAAAAAGAAAATTATTAAGACACCAGTGTTACAAATGATGACGGTAGCGCAAATATGTTTGATAATAATTGTTTTGAAGATGATGCTTATGATAAACGTTAAAGGGAAGACTATGATGATCTTTACAGTATGAAGAATAATAGAAAATACAAGCAAAAAGAAAAATTATTAAGACACCAGTGTTACAAATGATGATGACAAGTGCATGATGTTTCTGGATATAATAATTGTTTTGAAGATGATGCTTATGATAAAAGTTAAAGGGAAGACTATGATGATCTTTACAGTATGAAGAATAATAGAAAATACAAGCAAAAAGAAAAATTATTAAGACACCAGTGTTACAAATGATGATGACAAGTGCATGATGTTTCTGGATATAATAATTGTTTTGAAGATGATGCTTATGATAAAAGTTAAAGGGAAGACTATGATGATCTTTACAGTATGAAGAATAATAGAAAATACAAGCAAAAAGAAAAATTATTAAGACACCAGTGTTACAAATGATGATGACAAGTGCATGATGTTTCTGGATATAATAATTGTTTTGAAGATGATGCTTATGATAAAAGTTAAAGGGAAGACTATGATGATCTTTACAGTATGAAGAATAATAGAAAATACAAGCAAAAAGAAAAATTATTAAGACACCAGTGTTACAAATGATGATGACAAGTGCATGATGTTTCTGGATATAATAATTGTTTTGAAGATGATGCTTATGATAAAAGTTAAAGGGAAGACTATGATGATCTTTACAGTATGAAGAATAATAGAAAATACAAGCAAAAAGAAAAATTATTAAGACACCAGTGTTACAAATGAACAATAATGGAATGATAATAATGAAACAAACAAAGGCAAAAATTATGATATCGCAAGGGCAATAATAATTACTATATTATTCAAAATAATTTTCTATCACTTCAAATGCTGTCATCATGATGATAATGAAAAAGGATTAAAAACAGAAATTATTTTTTGCATTTCAAAAACTAAAATACATGCATTAAGAATAAATTCGACATGAGTTTTGTATCATGCAATTGCAGAAAAATGTGATAAGCGGAGAGAGAAGAGGAAAAAAAAAGTCTTACAAAAATAAAAAATGAATTGTAAAATGACAACAAGATGTAAACATGAAATAGATTGTTGTAAAACCATTTCATCTTGTTTCGTTTTTGTTGTTTCTGTAAAGTAAAGAGTAAGCACCGCAAATCAGACATTTTTGCATCTTTTTTTTTTCAGAAAGCAGCATGTTTGCATGAGCATCTTTCAGCATGTTCTCATCTCTTCAAATACACACACTTAGAGAAATAAGTGCAAAGACAAATTGCAGTTAACCTAAGTGCAAAAACGTGTGCCATGCAGCTGATGGGTGGGCAGGGGGTAAAAGCATATGCACTTGGAAAGTAAGGGGGTGAACAGTAGGAGTGAGGATGGGAAGAATTGACTAATGGGGAGATGAACGGATGACGGGTAGCACAAGGTAAAATGGTATAAGAAAAGGGTTATCGATGATTATTATAGGGGAAAAGCAGTCAGCAGATAGACTAGAAAGAACGAGGGACAGAGAATACAGAAGTTAAAAAGAATAAATAGATGAACACTGGGCTGAGAAAATGACTCGAAAAGGTGGGATACTGAGTGACGAAAAGTTGAGAGAAGCAAATCAGTGACAAGAAGAAAATAGATAAAACGATCGAAAGGATAGGAATAATTAGATGATAAACAAATGAATCATGTATGGGAAAGCAGAAAGAAATAGGTTGAAGAAGAGGTAAGAGTACAAATATAATTTCCTAACACATGAAATCTATAGGGGCCATATAGCATCAAATAACATTACATTTCTGTATAAACAAGGTTATAGTTGTAAAACTTATTCCTTACAAAATCAAAGAACTTTGACAAAGGTCAAGCAAACATATAGAATAACAATTGAAGAAAAAGAAGATGGACTGATATATTATACGCAGGCAAATAAAAACAGTACTTGTGAGTCTGTAAATTTAAAGTTGTAGCAAAAAGAATGAATACATGTTAGCAAATAGACAGGAATTAGGTCAAGCAGGAAGAAACTGGATGGAATATGGCTGAAGTAATAAGGATATGAATATATATGGGAATACATACAGGGTGCGATGGGCAAATTGTCACCATTTTATAAGTTTAATTTTGCGTGTGCTCATTATTTGTTTTTGATTTTGTCAACTGCACGGTATGGTAGGGTCAGTGGGGCACCGTTTGTGAGAAAAACAGTACCATGATACAATTCACTCTACCAGAAATTTGGAAACAGCATACTGTATTGCTTGACATTCATGCCAGAAGCTTCAATTCGAACATTTCAGAGTGTTTAGGTGTCAATCTGAGAACAGAACAGAGGATCCGGGAAGAGTTGGATGAGTCTAATGGTGATTATAAAATTAAGGCAGCTCAGATAATTCAATTTGATCATTCTGATGAGAAAAGAATTCCTGAATTGTTGGTGAGATCCATGCCATGGTTGACAATGATCCCTCCAAATCAATCAGGTTCATAGTCAGGGACACAGGAATTTCTGTTTCTTAACAGGCAGCTAATGCATGAAGACTTTCAGTATTTCTCATACAAGATGAGAAAGGGTCAATTTTTATCCCAAGCCATGGCGGACAAGAAAGTAAAGACTGTGCTATGAAGCTTTTGAATAAACTCAAGTATCTCCTCCAACCAAACATGTTTTGGGTTTCCTCAGATGAGAAAAATTTCTGCCCGAATAAGATGAACACACAGAACAACTGTAGTCTTGCCGTGTCTCCAAAAGATGTACTGAGTGTGATGAAAACCAAATATCCAGTCAATATAATCATGTTTACAGTGATCTCTAGTGATGATGATATTATGCCTCCACTTATCTTCAGACTCAACATGAAGTCCTTTGGTGTTACAAGGGGTTTTGTTGGTCTTTTACTCAACTGCACCCCACACATAATAATCAAGGGGCTTGCAGTCTGGAGAGATGTAAAGGGTGATGTGATTGCAGAAATTGTCTCACAGTCATGACTGGGTTATTCTGCTTGTGTGGCATGGTGCAGAGTTCTATTGGCAGACATATAGTCTAACAGCAGCTACCCTTCTGACTAAGGGCAGCACTAGTTCCTCAAGGCACTTGATGTAGGCCTCAATGTTGAGTCTGAGGCCCTGAGTGAAGATGAATGGAGGCATAATGTCACTATCACTACTGATCACTGCAAACATCATGATGTTAACTAAATATATCTTCTAACTCTTTCCGAATCCTATGCACTGTCCTCAGATTGACACCCAAATACTCTGAAATGTTTGTAATGGAGCTTCTGATTTGGATGCTAAGCAGTACAGCATGCTTTTTAAAACTTTTTGGCAAAGTCAATAGTGTCATGGTGCTCTTTTTCTTGCAGACAGTGCCCAACTGATCCTACTATACTGTGCAGCTGACAAAATAAAAAACAATGCACATGTGCAAAATTAAAAATATAAAATGGTGACAATTTAACTATTGCAGTCTGTATATAAACATTATATATACACACAAACACATGCACACACTGTTATAAGTATTTGTTTATGTGGGGAGAAAAGTGTAGAGTGGTGTGTGAGGAACATAAAAAGAGGAGGTGGTTGTAACACAGAAATTTGGAAATCAAGATACTTAACTGGCATGTGTAATATTTTGCTTATTTCATTTTAAGTCTTGCTTTGCAAATTGTTTGGTTCTGTTTTGATTTATTCTTATTTCATCTTAAAAAAAAACTTCTTTCTAGCTTTTGTTAAATGATGTTTTGCTATTCTTTAGATTTTTGTATATTTTGCATGTCATTTTACTCTGCGCTTTGCAAATATCGGTTGCGTTATTTGCATTAGATGCTATTTCACAAACTACTTTGTTTTTTTTCTTCATTTTAAAATTTCCAATTCTTCCATCCGTTACATGCAGTGGCTGTATATTTCAAGTTGAGGGGGAGTAGATGTGTCACCAAAGGCTGGATTGTGGGTGGTGATTGTGTTGATGGCAGTGCATCAGAATGGCAAGGGAGATACTTCAATTTTAAAATGATCCAACATATGGAAGGACTGACTTCAACTCACAGGAGCATTGTCATCTCTTGTTTGATTGCTTTTATTTTATTCCATTTTTATCTTATTTCCCCAATAAAACCACTTAATATCTATACAGCAGAACTAATGGTACATACATCAAACATATAAACATAAGCACAAACATGTTTACACAGAGAACTTTCTTCAAAATGTAATACATATATCAGTGCAGGCACAAGCCTATTTTAAATGCATGCATTTATGAGACATTTTTACAAGCCGTCTTCATATTTAAATCCCATATTATGTGATTGATTCCATCATAATGATAATAAAAGATTAAAACTATAAAATGATTCAAACATTATGACATAACCTTGCGGCATCCCTACTGACATATCTTCTCCACTTCTTTATTTCTTTTGTCTTTGTAAACAATAAGAAAGCAAATGTTAATATCACTTTTAATATCAATCTTTCTTATGAGCCTATAATGGGTTTTAAGTTTAAAGTCAAAAGATGGCAGCTCTAAAACTTGACTTTCACAAACTGCTTCTGGTTCATAAGAAGCAGAATTTATCAACAAATTCATTGCAAAATCTCAGACCTAAAATTTGGTGTTTATCGAGATAATGAAAAAAATCTTCCCTCTAAATTTATCTAATACAGTCTTTGAAAAGCTTCCTTTTTTGTTAAATGGCATGGTAGTAAAGCTACTAAGACCCAAGGGGTGACAGGGTGTGGAAGAATTATGAACAGAAACATTAATAAAGAGAGGGAAGAGAAAAGAGTAATTAAGAAGACAGTAGATAGTGATTGACATTGCATTTAAATTTTTAGGCTGGAAAGCATGAATCCAAAAAGAAGAAATTTCACAAGCAAGAAGTGTGAGAAAATAAACTGTTGGCATAGAACTTACGATTACATCCAACCAGCTTAACAGTAAATTGGTGAGATCTTGACACCAGTCTATTATTGTGCTTAAAGTACAATAGCAAAATGCTCATCTGAACAGTTACCATGAAAGTACTTATAAAAAAGGTCACAGTGTGTTAACCTTACAGCAATGGGCAAATGATTCAAGTCAAGCCACAAGATCAGGACCAATAATATTGCTGATTCTTCTTTGGATTTTATCAGAAAGATCAATGTAAATAGCTGAGACACCAAACTATATGTGGCAACAATATTCTAAGCATTGATAAATGATAGCCTTAAGCTTAAAGTAAAAAATTAAAACCAAAAGAACAACACTGAGGTGAGTTTGAAAATCGATGATATTAATTAGCCAGTCATACCAAATATTTTCCAAGTTGTAGTTTTTTCATGACAGAATTTTAAATGTCACTATAAATATTAAAAAAAAAACATACTGTCCAATTTTTCTTCTTACAAATTGATTAAGAATCAAGTTTGATTCTCATAAGTATAATCAGTTTATAAGTTTGGTATCACAACAATCTACAACTGTTAGAAGGTAATAATTTAACAATTATTTTTAACAATTTTCTTTCATAAAATTACTATACAGTTTGCCTGTAAACTAAAGTATTAATATTTGCAAAAGACTTCATCTAATATATAGAACTTATTAAAAAAGATCACCAAATTAGCAAAATATCAATCCATTTTTATAATAAGCAAATATTTTTGTTTGTATCCCTATCCTTCTAACACAGTAAAACAAGCAAAAAGGCAGAAACTTTAAATAATGGTTAAAAAGATCAGGAATTTGCTTGACTTGCTTTTTATTACTGACAAATTCAAAACCAAAGTTTGAAAATTGTAAACTATTATTCAGTTAGTTATAAGACCAGTATATAAATATGATTGTTGTTTAAACAAGACAAATGAAGATCATTTATTCTTGCAGAAAGAAAACAGGAGTGAATGATTATTCTTGGCACTTTTGATAAAAACATAAATCCCAGTCTCAAATTATGTTGGTTTATGGTCGACACAAGAGAAAGAAGAGGCAGGTGGCTTAAAGTACAAAAGGTGAAATTGTATGACACGTTCACTCATATGACAGATGGATCCAGACTCTGAGAGACTTTCATTTCACACTTCCTCATATAATGAACTTTACATTAAAGTTACAACAAATATAAAGAATTAACAGATTTTTAAAAAAATGCCTTTCTTAAGAGGGAAGGTTTCTACAATGTAAAAAGTATAGTAATAGTTCTTTGAAAGCTGTTGAAATGACCACTTAAACTATACAATCAATATAATGTGAGGTTTCTAATACTCCAGTTTATAATTTAGTTCTATATGCTAATAAATAAAACAAATATAATAATGAATGTTGCTTTCATACTGTGAGTAGCTTATAAATATTCATAACTTAAGAATCATTCCACAGAATATTTTGCTTGTATATTTTAATCATTTCATCTTTAGCAAGGCAATAAAACTACCCAGATATAAGGGATTACTAAGAGGGAAAGAAACTGAGAAAATATTATTGAGAAGAAAAAACAATAAAAAGTACTGGATTCAAAGAGACAGAAAATGATCACTGGCATTGCTAGCCTATAAGAAGCTTTTTCTTATTTTTTTAATCATTTCACTCCAAGCTAGGTGGGACTGCCACTAGTGCGCATGGGGTTACAGTGAAAGAAAAAACTGAGTACAGGGGGTATTGAAGAAAGGATAAAAGATGAATGGGATTCAAAAAGATAGAAAATGGCAATTAGTGTTGCATTTACATTTTTAACAGGAGCCAGGTGTAACAGGAGCAAACATACTAAGAGCCACCAAGGATAGAGAGACGTGGAGAGCCATGATCGCCTACGTCCCGAAGGGACAAGGCACATAAAAGAAGAAGAAATTAGCAAATGGCAATTAGTGTTGCATTTACATTTTTAACAGGAGCCAGGTGTAACAGGAGCAAACATACTAAGAGCCACCAAGGATAGAGAGACGTGGAGAGCCATGATCGCCTACGTCCCGAAGGGACAAGGCACATAAAAAGAAGAAGAACTAGCAGAGGAAACAAGTAAACTGAAGGGAGTTCCACAGGCAGGAAGTGCAAGAAAAGAAACTGTTAGGGTAAAAGTGACTGTTACATTTAACTTTTTCTAGTAATACTCTTAAATTCATGGGGAAGGGACACCAGGGGTAAAAGCTCATCAGAGCAGTTGCTATGAAAATATTTGTAGAAAATACAGATGGAAGCCACGTCACAGCAGATATATATATATTAATCAGTTCACCCCAATCAAGGCAAGGGGTTACAGTGAGAGAAAAGACTGAGTACAGGGGTTATTGAAAAAAGGGTAAATGATGAAAAGGATTCAAGAAGATAGAAAATGGCAATTGATGTTGCAGTTAAATTTTTTTGTGATGTAGCTATCAGAGGAAACAAATAAATGAAAGAAAGTTCCACGGGTGTATAGTGCAAGAAAATAAACTGTTCAAGTAGAAGTGGCATTTATATTTAAATATTTCAATGGGAAAAGGGTGGGATCTAGATGCTAATCTGGTAACATGCTTAAATTCATGTAGATAGGACACCAGAGAAAAAAGCACATCAAAGCAGTTGCCATAAAGATATTTGAAGAAAAAACTGAGGGAAGCTACATCACATTGGTGAGAAAGTGACTGAAGTCAAGATGCCAAGTCAGGACTGATTACATTGTAGATCCTTCTTTGGATTTTATTTAGAATAGCAGAAGCAGCCGACCAGATATAGCAACATTATTCAATACATGTATGTTATCTTGGGCTTAGATAGGAGAAAGGTGTGCATAAACCCACCATTTTACAAGTAAACTGACTGGTTCGTGACAGAGTGTTCCCAAGTTTGATTAAGTTTTAAACATTTTTCTTTATTTTTTACATCAACTGGGAAAGCGGGTGACCTAATGGTACAGATAATGGAATTAATAAGCCAAGTTCATATCCTAGCAGAGACAGTTGGCATTCATTTTGTACTAATGTCATTGGGAATGCCATAAATCCACTTCTTCCAGGAGTAAAGAGTAGGACAATTGGAACCCTTTGATCCTTGAAGGTGGGACAATTTGGATATAGAGACAGCAACCTATTCTTGTAAAAATACATAAGCAGTAAAAATCACCCAAAAATCCAAAACAAAGTCTATTCAGAAAATATTCTTCACAGATGCTTACAGACATATCACATTGAAAACACTGATTAAGCAAGTTAAGCAATGTTGACCCTGGTGAGTACTTAGATGGATAACAGCTTTGGAATACCAGGTGCTGTAAGTTTGGATGCGGTATAATGGATAACGGCTCAGAATGTAAAGAAACATTCTTATTCTTGCAGAAAGAATAACTGCTTGAATTTGCATTTATCCTGGTGGAAGGAGTTAATATTTGCCTGTTAAGAATATATCAGAAACCTATAAGGTCTTAAAGGATTTCAATTGTTAAATCCCTGAATTCCTGACCAAACTATTGAAATATTGGAATATATAATGTTATTAATAGCTGAGACTACAAAAATGTTATAAATTTCTGGTGCCCCAAGTTGATCACATTCTGACACTGCGTATACAAATACAGTGATACCCAATTGCGAGCATATCAGACACTCCCAGTCTGTAAGCATGTGAAAGTTTCAAGCACATTCAGGAACTTATAACCATAAAAAGTTAAGAAACCTTAATGTGATCAATCTCAACTTGGCAGCTCAGATAGAGTCACTTTCTCACTGGCACAATGCATCTCTTCTACAAATACTTTCACAGCTTCTGCTCCAATGAACTTAGCTCTCTGGGTCCCCCTATATATGAATTTACTCAAGCTACAAGATTAGGAACTAGGTCCCACCTTTTTACTGTAAAAATCAATAAAATGTAAATGCAAATTCTACTCCATCAGCTTCTTTTCTCACACTTCTCCCCTGTGGAATTCCCTTCTGTTTACTTGCTTCCCCGACAGCTACAATCTCCAAGAATTTAAATGTAAAGTCAATAGTCATCTCCTATCTCACTAACTTGTATCCTCTCTCTCTCACGCTCCTTTCTCCATCCACTCCACTCTCATCAGTATTCTCATCTTTCTCTTACCCACTTCCTGACACCCCTTATAACTTGTCACTCTTTCTCATAACTTTCCTCCTATGTAACCCCCTGCGCACTAGTAGCAGTAAACTGCCTTGCTTGGGGTGATATGATTATAAAAAAAAAACTGCATACAGAAATAGACAGTGAAGGTATGTTCAACATTCAGGATCTGAATATAAATTTCTGTAAGCATCCTTTAATATCAAAGTTTACCAACATTTTTTTTTCCTTTCATATAATCCCAGACATAAAATTTATCAAAAACTTGATTGGTTCACAATCCTTCTCTTTAAATTTATCTAATGGGATGTTTCTAGTATTTTTTAGAATGTAATAAGCTGCACTTCCCTAATTCCCGTTAGGACCCACCATGTCATGTATACGGGATTGAATCACCCTCACCAATTTTGTGTTTCATGAGTAAGAAAGGAGTTTGATTTAGACAGCTTCTCTCCAACAAATGATACTTTGGGGAAGAAACTGCTAAGAAAATGCTTCCTCAATTAATATAAACATCTTCAAGTCTAAAGTTAACCATTATCATTTGCTACATATTCTAATAGTGTACACTTACTTCCACTATTTATGTCTGTACAACAACCCCAATTAGCAACCATGACTAGTTATTGGACCTTGTACTTGGTGAACAGTTATTTTTCTGATAATAATTTTAACAAATCTGTTGATCTCTAAAGTTATCCCTCATCCCCTGATGTGTCTCATTGGTTATTTCACATGTCTCTAAAAATGACTCTACCAGAAAATAAAGAAGTTTATTTTTCATCTATGTTTCTTTTCTTTCTTTCAAAGCACCAATTTAGTTCTTCTTCTTCTTCTTCTTCTTCTATGTGCCTTGTTTTTTCAGGACATAGGCGATCATGGCTTTTCATTCCTCCCCATCCCCGGTGCCTCTTAGCACACTTTCTCCTCTTACACCACGAAACCCTCGTTCAGTCATCCACCTGCTCAGGCCCTTCAAATATGTTATCCACTGCTTTTCCCTGTCTCTTTGTCCCTCTATCTAGCCTGTTAGTATCAGGTTCTCCAAGCCCTCTTTTCTCATTGCATGTCCCAGGAACTTTAGCTGTCTCTTCCTGAGGCTCAGTATTAATTTCCTTTTTGTTTCCATCCTCTCCAGAACCTCCTCATTGCTCACATGCTTGATCCATGATATCAGCAGCATCTTCCTGTAGAACCACATTTCAGATGCTTCAAGTTTTTCCTTCATCTTTGACAATATGTCCAGCATTCACTGCCATATTGAAAAACTGACATCACATTGCAATCCAGTTCTCTTTTCTTTGTTTCCAGTAAAATTTTCCTGTCTCTTAATATTTTACTCAGCTTCTGGAATACATCTTTTGCCATGCCAATTCGCCTTCGGATCTCTGTGTTGCACTTTCTGCCTTCTGTTAGAACACTTCCAAGATATTTAAACTTCTGTACCTGCTTGATTTTAGTATCCCCACTTGTATTTGGCATTTTGGGCTTCTCATTTTGCTAATGACCATGTATTCGGTCTTCTTGCAGTTTATTTGTAATCTTTTCTTGCCATTCTCTTTAGTTACCCTCTGTAGGTCATGTAGTTTATTTTCCATATCTGCTTTCAAGATCACCTTGTAAATACTAACAAGTCTAGCAAAGCAATCTTCAAGAAATTAAAAATTGTTTTCGAATACATACAAAAAAAAAAATGAAGAAAATTATGAAAAATGATATATAGATATGTTGATCTGCATCACTTTTCATAAGGAAACTGTACATTTGATATGAACTACATCATATTGTTGTGCCATCATTCAGTCTTTCTTGGAATAAAAAAAGAACAGCCATTGTTACTGATGTCCAAGTATCAACAGAGTTATAAATACCTTTTGTATTGTGAATATTATCTTTTCAACTAAATTAGTCCATCCTTGTTATTGTGAGATAATACTTTAAATCCTTTATTTTTGGATTTTTAAACATTTTTATCTTTTAATTAATTTCTTGAGCTTAATCCGTAAAATGAAAAATTACTCTTATTTACTGACACCTCTCTTAGCTTAGCCAAGAGCTGCAAGAAAAGTTTTCAACATGACAGGTGCCATTTTTGTGGTATAAATCTCATTTGCTAGAATCAAATTAGATGATCACTTCCTCTCTAACCGTTATTCGTCCTGATTTTCTTTCTCTTATTTTCCCATTCATGTTGATAGATTTCTTTGTTTCAAACTTCAGTTGGGACCAACTTTCTTCCTGTTTGCTTACATATTATCCTTGTGTAGACTTTTCTAATTTTGACAATTTCCTTTCCAGTATATTGTGAGTTTGTGCCTCTGTTTGAACAGTGTAGGTGAAAATGTAGAAATCAAGCAAGAGAGAAAAAAAAGGACAAGAATGAAAAGAAAATCTGGTGTAATTGCATTGTGGCTAACAAGTTTATAAAAATAGAACCAATAATTTAGTATACATAATCTATCATTCTTTTGGCATAGAATGTCTCTCAAAGAAAAAACTGTCAAAATGAAAAGAAACTAAAAGATAGCTTCTGGGTTGAAGTTATAAGTTGGAGAAAAATTACAAGAAAAATAGAATAAGCAAGACATCATTTTCTTTCTTTTTTTCTTTTCATTTTTTTTTTTATCTCCTTTTAATGCAATTTTTTTGTTATAAGTTATGGTTTACAGAAAATCAACCAGAAATTTCCACAAAACTGCTTACACAAAGACGCAATTTATATAAGTTGGCAAGTTATTCAGTCAGCTTGATGGCGTATTCATCTGGAGATTACAAGGTCCCAGGATCAAACTTTGTTGAGACTTTTGTGATTGTGGATTGTGAAGAAGTTAAGTAAAAAGTTAGATGCAGTTAGGATAAACCTAAAAAGATTTTGCCATGGTCTTGTCTTTTTTCATGAAGCCATAAATGATTCAGATTAGAATCTTCATCTCAGCCAATGTATTATCATACAATTTTCTCCAATTGTTTATTGCATCCAGTAATCCTTGAATATTGTATAGCATGTTTCTTTTTAATCTTACAACATTCTCAAAAAGATCAACTCATAGATTATCAATTTATTCTAATTAATAGGTGGAAAATTACAAGAAAATACTGGATAAAATTCAAAGATTAAACAATGTGATATACATTAGAATTAAGATAAAGAATCCACCAGTCAGATGTATTGATAAAAACAACAAACATAAGGAAACTAGTTCAAATAAAATTTGGAATAAAAAAATGTTTTATCAAAGTATTTTAAATAATATTTCTACTTTTATTATTTAAGATGAAAAGAAAAACAAGGACGACCCAACACTTGGCTTCAAAGAATCCTTTCTCTAGAAAAACACAGATGTGAAGGACATTTGCAGAATTCTACATAAAAGAGTAAAAGTTCTTAAATCATGTTTATTTCTTTAAAAAACAGTAGAGGAAACTTTTGAAGTTATAACGAGTTCTCTAATTTAAAAAATCTGATTGATGTCCATTTACAAGAAACACTTGTATGATCATACACAAGAAGATAAAAAAAGTAATGTTCATAAACTTGCATTTATAGAAGATTTAAGGAAAAAGATTTTTATATGGAGACATTTATTTACAATGTTGTATTAAAATTGGGAGGAATTTCAGAATGAAAATGCAAAACATGCTATGTTCAAACCAGCATCCTCACTTCAAAATAATGCTAATGTCAATCACTCAGATAACAGCCCAGAAATTAAATGACAACTTGTGGGTTGAAACATTAGGCAACAACTTCATTTGTGCAATGTACTCAAAAGAACAAACAAAGCATCATCATAACATATTGTTAAGAAAAAAATAAACAGCTCCCTTCTAAAAGCTCAGTCAAAGCAGATTACTCAAGCATCCACATTTGATGTAATCCATTTTTACCCATAGTTTTCTTTAAATTCTGCAATTTAATTTGTTTACGCTCTTCTTGGACACTTGCAGAAAGAGGATGGTGTAGAACATTGGCCAGCAGAGTAAAGGAGAACAGCAGGAGTCAGGAGTGGGGGATCATTTGAAATAACGATCATGTAGTTAACTACACAACTTAAGGAAAAAAAATTAAAGAGTCAATATTTTTAAAAAAATATTAAAAAAGTGAAAAAGGCATCAAGAAAGAAAGAACAGTGCAGAAATGCAGATCAGGGGATTTACCTCAGGCGCATTCAAAATTAATTCAAATTAAATCAATTATTCAATTAAAAAAAAATTCCCATTTTGGTAGAAAAACAAGATTCTGCTTAGTTTAGCAGTGAAAAACATAACTCTTCACTTGCAAGAAGCAAAAGGATGGAATAGCAGAACAAGGAAAAGGGTGAGGAGTGTACAGAGTGGTTCCTAAGCAACTGTAATAGAGTTTTGGTCTTCCCAGAATGGCTCATTTCAGTAAAGGCAGCCACATGGCACAAAAGCTCGAATCTATTTACTGTTCTTTAATCAATCGTGGCACCTGACTTGCTTGTCCTCTTAATGTTTTTTTTTTCTTTCCATATGCCAAGAGAACTGCATTTATGGGTGGATCTGAAGGCCACCATCTGTCTCCAGAGAAATGAGAAAAAGGGTACAGGTGAAGAGAAGAACAACGAAGAGATAATGTAAACAGATCAAGAAGAAGATTAGATGATACAAAATATATGTGTGTGTGTGTGTGTGTGTGTTAGAAAGGACAGGAACTGGATGATGAGATAGAAGGAATAATAGCAGATAATGTGGTGAAGAGGAAGAAGTTAAGTAACTGAAGAAGAAAGAAAAGGTTGCAGCAATAAAACAGTTATGAAGAATGAAAGAGAAAGATAAACACACAGAAAGGTAAGAGAAGAAAAATACAGGTAATCTATAACAAATAAAAGTGGGCTACAGAAAGAAAGAAAGCTAAAGAAAGATACTGAAAGAAAACCAAAACAGTAAGAATGAAATATTTAAAATGTAAAAGAATTTAAAAATAAAGAGAAAGAAATAAAAGAGGAAAGAAAACAAAGAGGAGATGAAATTATAGGAGAAAGAGAAAGAAAAAATATACAAAAAAAAATGAAAAAGTGAATGAGAAGAAAAAAAATTAGAAGACTGTTGGACAGCAAGATTAAAAATGGATGGCTGTTTAATGTACTGAAGAGCAAATGGAAGTAGGAGTAAAAAAACTAAAAAAGTACAAGAAAAAAAAAAGTAAATTATCAGAATAAAAGAACAGTGAAATGATAATGAAGGCAAGAGATATCAAATTAAGGCATAAAAAAGTAAATATTTAATGAACAAATGAAGAGGAAGGGTGAAAAGACAAAAAACAAATAAATGAAGCAACACATGAAAATTCACAAAATTCTAAGCAAGAAACAATAAAATTAAGTGTATGTAAAACCAAAGCAGGAGACAGGTAGTGAGAGGTTAAGCATGACAATTTCAAAGACAAAATTAAGAACCAAATCTAGTAGACGCCAAATTCCTAATGATACAAGCATGGATTTTCTTTACAGATGTCTATTAACGTCCCAACAACTAATGTTTTACTCTTATTCCAGCAGAAAAGAGAGTAATAAGAATGCTTCGTGTGTACCTTTTGTCAAATAAGCAAGGATTCTTTGAATTGATTTAAATTAACATTTTTAGAAGCTCAATAATGACACATGGGAATACATAGTAGCAATTCTTCCCTTTCTGGAACATGGGAGAATACAGCTCTACACAAGTTCCTGTTTTTGCTGCTCTTTTAACACCTTACCATTCCTCTTTGTTCATGTTGAGTAGTTTACAGTGTTGTCTTTGCTTTTTATTCTTTTAGTATGTCCTGTGAGTGTTCAATTGTCTAAGTCCTCAGTATTTGTATATATTTCTGACATTAGGTAGTATTTACACTATTTACATTTTTTTAGGCTATTGTCCTCATCTTTGTTGCCATTTGTACAACATTTTGGCCATTGCATGCTCTAGCTTTCTTCAAGTGCTAGGAATTTTGAACCGAACCCTTTATTACAAGCACTGAATTATATCATCCTCATTTCTTGTGTAGAGCCTCTTTTGGTAGCCATGGGTTATCTACCTCTAACCCAACTCTCTAAGTTACTTGTTCACCATATTCACTGAGCCATGTGTCCTTAAGGACAAAGACCCAGTGGATATAGATGTTGGTTAGTTTCAGTGACTTGACCCAAAGAGTTGTGAGTTTAATAACAAGCTACAGCAGTGGTGAACAAGTAACTTAGAGAGTTGGTTTAGAGAGAGATAACTCAAGACTACCAAAAGAGGTTTTGCACAAGGAAGGAAAATGATATACCCCAGTTGATGAAATAAAGGGTTCAATTCCTAACACTTGAAGAAGGCTAGAGCATACAACAGCTGCAACATCATACAAATGGTAACAAAGATGACGACAATAGTCCGACTAATGTAAATAGTGTCTCTAGGACACTCATTATGTAACTAAGACATTTCAGCTGTCATTTTCTGTTTGTAAGTATCAATTTCCTTGTAGTTTCCTTGACATTTTTTCATTGATCACATGTTCTGTTGATAGTATTTTTTTACATTCATCAGTAGTACATCCCTTCAAGTCACTTCAGGATCTTTGGGAAGACTGTCCAACATTCACTACAATATCAATGTTCAGATGTTATACAATAGTTCAACACTCTTTTCTTTGTTTCTAATGACATTTTTCTATCTTTTAATACTACCCTTAGTTTCAGGAAAAATCTTTTTCCTATTCTTATTCTTCTTTGGATTTCTGTGTATGTGCAAATATTTTATTTTGAGATATATTTAATAGATATTTTTAACTATTACCTGATTCACTTTTCTTCCTGATCTTTTGAACAATAGTAGAGGTTTATCTCTTATTACTTGTTTAAGATTGAGTTTCTAGTTTCTTAAAAAATCTTTACATGTTCTTTTACTTCTAGTAACTCTTTGTGTCTTAGTGGCATTATCACCTTGTTTGGGGTGAAATGATGAAAAACAAAATTATTGTTCCAGAAAGACCTTAAAAGAGTTTTAATTAATATATATTTTGTTATCTGAGTGTTGCTATTATAACAAGCTCATATTGAAAGAAATTATACACATTGACAAAATAATTGCAAGGAAAGCTTTGAGGACTGATCACTTCAAGGTTCTATTATAAGATAAATTTTTATGGTAGAACTTACATTTAAGGATACATTTACTAAAAGAATGCTAAGTATCACATTCATTAGCCTATATTATCAATTTCTGCCTTCTACTACACACTAAGTGCTTTAACTGAAAATACTTTTAGCCATGCAGGCACTGAATAAAAAGGGAAATATATATTTACTCTTACTAACAGAGACCAATCTCAGACATACAAAATCACGAACAGAAGATATTCATTACCAGTCAGTATAAATAATCATTTGCAAAATATAGAATAAATCAATTTAAACCAATGTTAAAGCAAAGGAATTAATGCCTAAGGGGTTAGTAAATGTTAGTAAATAACATTAGGTACAATAAGCAAACCGGAGCCAATGTAATAGTCAGTCAGTTAAGTGCCATACGTGATACATGCTTGGGCAATCATGTCTCGACAGAAACAAGACTGACTGGGCAGAAGATTATCCCGCAGTAGGTTGCCGTTACTTTCTGCGGTAGACTGGTTGCTGACCAAGGATATAGAACCCAATCTGTCCTATTATTTAACCCATAACTGGAGAGAAGAGACAGATTAATACTTTTCCCAAGGGTATTTGTGTGTAAGTGAATGCAAGGAATTCAACTGGAATTTGAACTCAGCTCCCCGATTTATCATTCCAAGCCGATATCCACTGCACCACAACTCACATCACACAATGTAATAGACTAAGCAAAAATTGCTAAATATCAGTAGGTATAATAAACAACCTGAAACCTATGACAAAGCAAAATTTAGTAAATAACATCTAATACTATACGTAAACTGGAGCCTATATAATAGGCTAATCAGAAATTAGTAAATAACATCTAATACTATACGTAAACTGGAGCCTATATAATAGGCTAATCAGAAATTAGTAAATAACATCTATTACTATACGTAAACTGGAGCCTATATAATAGGCTAATCAGAAATTAGTAAATAACATCTAATACTATACGTAAACTGGAGCCTATATAATAGGCTAATCAGAAATTAGTAAATAACATCTATTACTATACGTAAACTGGAGCCTATATAATAGGCTAATCAGAAATTAGTAAATAACATCTAATACTATACGTAAACTGGAGCCTATATAATAGGCTAATCAGAAATTAGTAAATAACATCTAATACTATACGTAAACTGGAGCCTATATAATAGGCTAATCAGAAATTAGTAAATAACATCTAATACTATACGCAAACTGGAGCCTATATAATAGGCTAATCAGAAATTAGTAAATAACATCTAATACTATACGCAAACTGGAGCCTATATAATAGGCTAATCAGAAATTAGTAAATAACATCTAATACTATACGTAAACTGGAGCCTATATAATAGGCTAATCAGAAATTAGTAAATAACATCAGGTACTACAGGGTGCTCTACAAAATCTAGAAAATTTGGCAAAGTTTATTTAATTACTGGAATTTTGGCTTTTGTTATTTGAAACAAAAGCAAAAGATAGTAATTTAGTGGCTTAAATTTGTGTTTTTGTTATGTTTTAAGCTACTATACGTCTATTCTTTGCATTTGTTTAAAATAACTGTAACAAAAATTCCACTAATTAAATACACTGTATTAAATTTCCCGCATTTTTTTTTTTTTTTGTGGGGCACCCTGTATAAGCAACTTGAGGCCTGTGTAATTGACTAATCAAAAATTATTAAATAACATTATGTAATATAAGCAACCTCTGTAATAACTGAATCAAAAATTAGTAAATATCATCAGGTACTATAAGCAAACTAGTGGCTGCATAATTGACTAAGCAACAATTAGTAAATAATATTAAGCAATATAAGAAACCTGGTCTCAATGTGATAGATTAAGTAAAGATTTGTAAATAACCTCCTATTTCAAATGATACTTAAACAAGAATCTCATAATATAAGTAACATGCAAGGCCAATAAATAAAGTCTCAACACATTAAATGCATTTGATATCTTTTTTTTTTTTTTTTTTTTAGAAATTAGAAAACACTGACTTTGAAAGTTAAGATTTGGGCTAGATAATGATTAGATCACCCACTGGACGTAAGAATTCTATATCTGGAGACACAGAGCCTAATCTTATGTATTTCACATTAATTTTAGACATGTTTAAGAACTGAATTCATAAAAATTAATACTATGCTACTTGCAAAAAAAAACTTCTTTAACTGATGATTTGATTAGCACTTATAAGTTAATTACACACACACACACACACACACACAGACACACATATATATATATATATATATATATATATATATATATATATATCCAAGTATTGTTGGAATAATATTCCTTGTCAAAAGAAACACTATTTTTAAGAAAGTGCTCAATACAAAAGTAGAGCTAATAATATTATTTATTTACAATATCACTACAAAAGTAGCCATTTTGTTTCAACACTTTTGTGTCTTTTCAAGTGATGTGATGGTTCTTAAATGAATGGTTTTCTCCATCACATCACTTGAAATTTCTATGTCGCAATGTATTTTTAATTAAAAGACAAATTTAATTACATGATTATATATATATATATATATATATATATATATATATGCTTCCTTTTGGCTGGAGATAAGGAATGTAAAAATGTTTCATAATTTTTGACTTTACAATGATTTCATCCTCTTCACAGGCCATTTTCAAGGATGCTATTTTTCGGTGTTGTCATTATGTCCTCATGTTTGACTGTAATGTAATATTTTCTAGTGCTTCTTGTGTTTTTGAAAAGCAGAGTTTTTTAAAACCATCATGTGATGTGTACAGCTGGGCATCACGTAATCGTCTGTCTATTTCTTTTTTTTTTTAATTTTTAAAGCTCTATTTTCACTGTTAAATAATCTAAGGTTAATGGTGGAAGAAAATTGTTGGATATACAGTGCCTTTCTTATAGTGAGGTGCCTTTGATATTGTGATTTTAACAGCATTTTAGTATTTTCAACCAAAATTTTTTAAAAATTACATTGCAGTCAAACATGAGGACATAACAACAACACTGAAAAAATAACATCCTTTGTAAATGGTCAGTGAAGTGGCTGAAAGCGCTTGAAAAGTCAAAAATTATAGAACATTCTTGCGCTACTTATCTCTAACAAAAAGGAGACATGTAAGAATACTGGAAAAATTAAATCAAAATTAATACAATCTTCCTTGTCAGTTGCTTTTAGTAAAACATGTTTAAATGAAAGATTGCTTCCAAATTTTTATATATATATATATATATATATATAGCACCTACCAATTATATATATATATATAGCACCTACCGATTATATATATATATATATATATATATATATATATATATAGAAGCACATTTGAACCAACCAGACCATAGTATGGACTCTAGCTCTCTCCCCTCCCCTGTTTAACCTTCCACCTATGTATCTGTCATTGCACCTGCTTTCTCAGCTTTCTGTTGTTCCTTTCTAACTAGTTTGTACTCCTCACTCTTTTCTAATTAATCTTTTTACATTTATGTAACCCCCTGCACATCAGTGGCGTTTCCGCCTTGCTCGGGGTGAAATGATTTAAAAAAAAAAAAATGTTATATAGTTCACTATTTATGCCAATAAGGATGGCAAAAGCTTGAGATAAAATACATTTTTAAAATAAATTCCCACATATTAGATTTAAATAGAAATTTATGCATAGTCAATAAATAAAGTTTGCGCAGAAAACCTTCTACAACCCGATCACAAAACTAACTGCAGCAAACAACTAGCCCAAATCTATTAGATCTCATCAGTAACATACCACATGTGAAAAAATAACTTAAATTCTTTCTGAAAAAAAGTGCCACTTGATTTTTTTTTAATTCTTGCTGAGAAAGGACACAGACGTGTTGGAAAATTCCAATTCTAAACATCTTTCTTGTCATGTGTCCACTTGGTCAAAAGACCTACTAAGAAACAATTAATATTATTAATTTTATTATTAATAAATTAGTTGCATTTTTATCTCTATAATTTCTTTCATTGGTCTAAACTTATTTATAAATATAACATTGTCTCAGTGTGTGTGTGTCTGTTACCTATAGACTCCGAAACGGCTGAACCGATTTTCTTGAAAATTTACACAGCTGTACTATAAGCATCTGCGAGTGTTCTTAGCTAGGTTTTGTGTCGAGGTACCCCCGATAAATATCAAAAATCGATAATCGAAAAAATCAGGTTATAGAAGGAGTGGTCCGATTTTAATCAAATTTGATACACTCATAGACAAAGATATAAGAAACGATATTCAAAAGTTTCAAGATTGCAGTTCTTACAATAGTGCAGAAAATTGATAATATATACATATAAAAGGTAAGATGTTTGTGTGTGTGTGTGTGTGTGTGTGTGTGTGTTTATCTGCCTGTATGTCTGTATTTTTTTCAGCCCTTTTATTTTATTTTTTGCTTCGGGTATGGATCTAAGTAGGTATAATTGTAGTTCTTAGTCTCAGCCATGATACCATTTACTCGGAGGACTTATTTAGCCTTCAAAATTCAGTTTACGACAAAAAAAACTTATTTGATATCAATACCAGGAAATCAAAATTTGACTTACATCCATTCATTTTTCTTTCAGTCTACGGTTTCGCTTTAACTGGAAACAACTATTGCTTTTTAGTCTTTCATGCCAATGTCCAAAGAGTCTGAGCTCCAGGACCATGTATTAGTTTTAAAGCTTTCATTACACCCGAGCAACACCAGGCTATACTGCTAGTATATGTATATATCTCTCTCCATTTTTCCTTCAAGTTTTTGTCTCCCTAGAATTTCAGTGGTTTCTTGACATAAAATTCATTAAGTCTTTTTTACCATTGAGATTATTTTGCAAAAACCTAAATAAATGGCTTATGGCCATATCACGTTGAATATACTGGTTCTTGCTCAATCGCTGAAGTACCATTGAGCCTGGTCAGTACTTAGATGGGTGACCGCTTGGGAATACCAGGTGCTGTGAGCATTTAGTGACAGATGTGCATTGTGGTGCAGTGGATATCGGCTCAGAAAGAGAAATCAGTAAACCAAGTTCGAATTCCAGTTGAATACCCTGCATTCACTTAAGCACTGCTACCCTTGGGAAAGGTATTAATCCATCCCTTCCCTCCAGTTATGGGTTAAATAACAGGGTAGGACTTGGGGACCCTGCCCTTAAAAATAAATCCCAATGAATCTTGATACTTGAAAATAAAAAAGTATTATTAAACACAAAACTTATATAAAAACAACAATAAATTGTTGAAAGAAAAAAGTATTACCAGCAATAAATAAAAATAAAATTTAGTTGGCAATAAATGACCCGCCAAGGTTGATATGCCATAAAAACAAAACAACCAACAACCAACCTAAATAAATGATAATCTGAAGGAGCAATATCTGGTGAATATGGTGGGTGGAGTACCACATCCCAGCTAAGCTGCAACAAATTTTTCTGGGTTACCAAAGGGAGGTCTGGCATTATCCTAATGAAAAACAACACCTTTCCTGTTTGCCAATTCTGGCAATTTTTTCTTGAATTGCTACCTTTAATTAATTTAGTTCTATGTAGTTCTTTTCAGAATAAAGTGACTGGTTACTTGTCAGAAGCTCATAGTAAAGTATTCCTTCCCAATTCCACCAGATGCATAGCATGATGTCCTTTGGATGAAGACCTGCTTTTGGAGTGGCTAAAGTTAGCTTATGTCACTTATCCTAGGAACATTGATGGAAACAATCCATTTCTCATCACCCATCACAATTTGCTCAAGAAAGGGAGCATTTTTCCTTGTGCTTATACAGTAAATCGCAGACAGAAATGTAACCCAAAAGATTCTTTTCACTCAGATCATGCGGTACCCAAACATCATAGCAGTTTAAGTACCCAAGCTTCACTAAATGCTCATGGATGTTGAATTCTGATAAATTTAGTGTTTCTGCCAATTCCTGTGTTGTGTAATACGAGTTATTCTCAATGTTGTGATTTGGTTGTCTTCTGTAGTGGGGGATCTGCCTGAGCATTTTTCATCAATAAGGCTACAATCACCAACTCTAAACTTAGCAAACCACTTCCATATGGTTCTGACTGCTAAAGTATCTTCATTGTAAACATCACATATCTTTTTCATTATTTATGAGGCATTTTTGACTTTACAGTAATAAAAAGAATGAAGTGTCAAAAATACACCTTATAATCTTTTTTTTCATAGGGATGTGAAATTGACACAAATTAAATAATTTTAAACTTTCTTTCTCTACAGATAATGTAAGCACATTATATCTATCTATAAATTTGATGTGTTCTAATGTGTTGGAACATGGACTGCTAAAAATTGGCATGAACTTTCCAGACAACTCAATATTTTGATTTAGTAGAAGCAAACAAGAATCATCATCACAGAGACAAAGAAGGGTAGTAAAGGATCAAAAGTTAAAAAAAAAAAATTGTGGAGAACCATGATTTCACACAACCTGGAGAAATTGGGTACATTAAAGAATAAAATACACATTTGGAAAAAATTATATTAACCTTAAAAATTTAAAATGGTCTTAAAAATGATATTGGCCTTAAAACCTGATCATTCAGCCAGTTAATTGCCATACATGATACATGCTTGGGTGATCATGTCTTTTCAGGGAGATGATTAACTAAGCAGAAGATTTTCCCACAGTAAGTGACCAGTTGCCAAGAAAGGCTATAGAACCCATTGTGTCTTGCTATTTAACCCATAACTGGAGGGAGAAGAGATGAATTAATACTTTTCTCATGGGTATTTGTGCATAAGTCAATGAAACAAATTCAACTGGAATTCGAACTCAAGCTCTCTGATTTCCCTTCCCAAGCCGATATACATTATACCACAATGCACATCCTGATACTGGTCTTAAAACTGATATTGGTCTAAAAAATAATATTAACTTTTAAAAATGATATTTAACTTAATCAGTAGTTTGACAGAGTATAAACAGATTCCTCTATTAGCTGTTTTTTTTTTTTTTTTTTTTTAATCATTTCACCCCGAGCAAGGCAGAAACGCCACTGATGTGCAGGGGGTTACATAAATGTAAAGAGATTAATTACAAAAGAGTGAGGAGTACAAGCTAGTTAGAAAGGAACAATAGAAAGCTGAGAAAGCAGGTGCAATGACAGGTACATGGGCGGAGAGAAAGGGAAGGTTATACAGGGGAGGGGAGAGAGCTAGAGGCCAGTGGTTAGTAGGTGAGTATTAACTTTGCTTTTAAATTTCTGGAGGTCGTAGCCGTCAGGAAAGCAAGAATACGGGAGTGAGTTCCACAGGCGGGAAGTGCGAGAGAGGAAGCTGCAGGAGTAGAATTGTCGTCTGCGTTTGGCTAACCTGACTGTGAATGGGTGGGACCCAGTTGCCAGTCTGGTTGAACGGGTAAACACCTGTTGAGGAGGCATCAGTGACTTAAGCTCATCCGAGCAGAAGCCATGAAAGTATTTATAGAAGAGACAGAGGGAGGCCACATTTCGACGATGGGAAAGTGGCTGCAGACGAGTTGCCAGATCAGTGTGAATGATCCTTGTCATGTCTCAGTCATTGTCGTTCATTGAATATTTCCATCAGTCACCATATACAACTTACTGCAAATGATGAAAATTTGTTTTATCTTGATTGATGGAAATTCAGTTTTGTCTGTGAGTCCAACTGTTCAGTGTCCAGAATCTATTTAGTCCAAGAGGGTAATTTGAATTTTTTTTATTCTTCCTCAAAATGGCAAAGCAGGTTATTAGTGAAGAAGAGCCTTGTAGATATCTTTTTGAAAGTCATCAATCAAGCTTAGATTTTTAACTGATAGTGAAGAAGAATTCAAAATTGATAAGTTATCAGATGACAAATGCACGAAGTAGTTCACAAGCAGAATGGTAATTCATCAAAAGCAAAAGAGGTTTTGTTTGTTTGCTTATGTCTTTACTTTTGTCGGAATGTCAGGTGTCAGAATAAAATAAACCAATCTTGATTATGTTTTAAGGGTTTTGGAATCCATTCAAAGGGCTGAAATCATTTCAAAACTCATCTCAGCAACTTATGTGTGAAATCTATCACACTTTTCCAAATAAAGGTTTTCATATTTTTTTAAAGTTCTTTCTTCTTTTAATAAAGGTTTATTTTTTATTCTTAATATTTAAAATCAATTTCAAATACAAACATTTAAAAGAAAAAATTGTTTTATTAATTTTTTTAATCATTTCACTCCAAGCAAGGCAATAAAAGCCAATAAGACACAAGGGGTTATTGAGAGGGAAAGAAACGAAAAGAACAGTAAAATAGCAGAATTCAAGGTGAAAGATGACGATTAATGCTGTAAATTGATAGAAAAGCAATAAGACAGAAATGAGAAGTGTGTGAGAAGAACCTACTAGCACAAAACTTTCAGTTACAATTTCAACAAAAAAATTATGAGACCTAGCTGCCACTCAAGTACTCAAATTAAACTTGTGAAGTCAAAGCATAAAAAAAAAAACTCATCATAACAATTACCATGAAAATATTTATAAAAATTTCTTCTAAAATTAAAGTTGGTATAATTGTACTGCATCTGCCCAAAGTAATCGTTAAAATTCGTGCTCACAGTAATAGACAAGAAAAAAAATATTTGAGAAAATTATTTTGATATCAGAATTTGCCTATTGTATTGTACTATCTTCGTGACAGGATCTAAACGACTTTTATCAAAAGAACAAAATAAAATTTAACAGGTGTGATTATAACGCTAATGTAAAAAATAGAGTTTTTATTTTATTCAAGGATAGGAATAGATGAAAACTTATCATATTAATGTTGATTCTTCTACACAAATATTATGAAAGCGTCTCCAAAAACAAATAAACCATTGAACTTTCTTTTCTGATAAATCAATTCATTTAAACACACACACACATATATTAATACATACATCCAAACACACCCACGTACACACACATATATATATTTATTTATTTATTTATTTATATATAAATGCACACATATATACCTATATATATATATGTAAATGCCCACACACATACATGTGCATTTATATATATATATATATATATATATATATGAAAATGCACACACATGTTTACATACATGCATATAAATAAATGTGCCCATACACACATATAAATGCACATACCCACATACATAAATGCACACACACATATATTCTTATATATATATATATATATATATATCCAAATAAAGAAGAATGAATAAAATTGCAAATTGTAATATGTAATAATTAATAATAAATCCACACACACACACACACATATAAATATATATAAACACATATATAAATGCATACAAATACATACATATATATAAATGCATACACATAAATGCAGGGTACAATGGATGAATTGTCATCTAAATTATGCAAAAATGAAAATAACACTGACATCTCATTTTAACAGATATATTTACCAAAATTACCCAAAGATATCATGAAATACTAAAGAGTAAATTTACTCAATAAAAATGCCATTGGCTTCAGCTGCGGCCTGCAGATGACTTTGGAATCTCTTTCATCTCTTCTGGACAGTCTCTCTATTTAAGTTAGTGAATGCTACCATAATCCTTGTTTTCCGTTCATCTTTGGTTTTACAAGGAGTTTTATTGAACTCTCACTCAACTGTGCTCCACATATAATAATAATATTGAATGACAACCATGACTGGTTTCTGCTACCTGTGTGACCATTGGGCTGTTGCTAGACATAGAATCTTCCAGTAGCCACCCTCTTGTCCGAGGGTAGCACTGCCTCCTCAAAACACTTAATGTAGGCCTCTTAAGAGTCATTTTCTTATCAGAATGATCAGAGTGAGTTTTCTGACCCGCCATAACATTATAATTACTATTAGACTCATCCAACTCTTTCTGAATCTTCTGCAATGTCCTCAGATTGAGACACAAATCCTCTGAACTGATCATACTGGAGCTTCTGTTACAAATGCAAAGTAGATCAGTATGCCATTTACAAATTTCTGGCAGACTGAATTGTGTCATAATGCTCTTTTCTCACAGATGCTGCCCAACTGACCCTACAATACTGTGCAGTTGACAAAATCAAAAACAAAATGTATGCACATATATATATATATATATAAAACAAACAAGAGAAAGCTAAAATACTCTCAGGCCAACCAAAAAAATTTTGATGTTTGGTTAAACAAAATTTCTGGAAATATGCTGGGATAAGAATTTTCAGCACCTCCTTATGTATACATACTTACATACATATATTATAATGTTTAAACAAATAAATTAATTTATATATATATATATATAGCGACAATTTACCCATCACTGCCTGTCTGTATATATATATATATATATATATATATATATTAAGAGTAAGATTAAAATCATGAATTTTACTAAAGAAAAAAATTTGTCTCATAACAGGAATTAAACATGTATTCAACTTTTCATTAGAGAAACCATTCCTATTGTCAAAGTGTGCAATTACCAATTTGACAATGGGAGGCCATCTTGAGAAAGCAAGGTTTAAATGCATGTTTTCTAGCTAGGAATTCTACAAGACTATATCTTCTAGCTTCATTTTCATATCCAAAAAATATTGTGTTTGGTCATCTGACCACACTACAGAGGTTCCATTAGTGATCATAGCTTTCTGCAGCAAAGGACAACATTTCCTAGGTACAATATTCTCACCACTTGCAACCTTTCCCCCTTCCAAAAACTCAGATCCCACTTATAACGAACAAGATTTCAAAACATTGAAAAAATCCAAGAAAATGTGATAAGGCAAAATTAATTTTTAAATGGATTTTATAATTCAACATTATTTCTGTTAGCATCATTTTTAGTTGCTAGACACACACATAGAACTCAACTGCATATATACATACATGTGTATATATTCACGAATATGATTTAAGAATGCTGATAAATGTAAAAAAAAATAGTTAAAACAAAATTGAAATAAATGTTTCTTTAGAATCAATGAGAGCTGAACTGATAATTTATTAATAGAACAACCTCAAGACTTTAAACAAATATTTCATGATCAGTGGCAATGGAGATTGTTGTTTTTCTAAGGTTGAATACTGCTATCTGAGTCTCAAAAAAAATAGACAACATCACTAAAAATGAAAAGTTCCAGCTGGGCTCAAGTTGCTTTACATGAATAGAAATTGCAAGGATTTTTTTTGTTTTAAACCATCTGATAATGATGTAGGTGGATAGAATTCACCTCACTGAAGGCAGTCTGATTCCAAAGTATCATTTCAGATAAATTTATTTCTATATCTAATGCAGTAATAAACAACTAGAATGTGTATGGCATTGTGAAACCATTTACAATGAAGTCTCTCTCATGCCATATAGTGTAAACACATGATGGATTAATAGGAAGGAAAATGGTGGCTGTAAATGCCAAAGGTTCATTAAATCTGAATGTAACAGTAAAGACCATATTTTAAAACTTCTTTTTATTCTTTTAATGTAGAACCACATTTAGAACTATTAACACTGTATTTTATAGAAAACTCTTGCAATTTGACCTTTGATATGTGGCTCTTGGAAACATTTTTTTTACACCATAAATTTTACAATCATGTGCTGTAGAGATGCATTAATCTTAGCAAAATTTAAGTTCCTAAACTTTCTTTTAATTTAATCACTTTTATTTTTAATCCATTCACCACCAAGCAAGACAATAAAGACACTAAGATGCATGCAGTTGCTGAGAGTGAAAGAATCTAAGAAAAAATCATTATTAAGAAGAGAGGATAACAAAAGAACATGTTTTAAGACAAAATGACAATTGATATTGCATTTAAATATTTTTAGTTATTTCACCTGAAACAAGGCAATAAAGCCACTAAGACCCATACAGGTTTCAAGAAGACAAGATGACAACTGATATTCTATTTAAATATTTTTAGTCATTTCACCCCCAAAAAGGCAATAAAGCCACTAAGACACAGGGTTACAGACAGTGAAAGAATCTAAGAAAAAATCATTATTAAGGAAAGAGGACAATAAAAAAACAAATTTTAAGAAAACAAGATTAAAATCGATATTGCATTTAAATATTTTTTGTCATTTCACCCCCAAAAAGGCAATAAAGCCACTAAGACACAGGGGTTACAGACAGTGAAAGAATCTAAGAAAAAATCATGATTAAGGAGAGAGGACAATAAAAAAACAAATTTTAAGAAAACAAGATTAAAATCGATATTGCATTTAAATATTTTTAGTCATTTCACCCCAAAAAAGGCAATAAAGCCAGTATAACACAGAGGTTACAGACAGTGTAAGAATCCAAGAAAAAATCGTTATTAAAGAGAGAGGAAAATAAAAAAAACAGAATTCAAGAAGACAAGTGATGCCAATTGATATTGGATTTCAATTGTTGAAGTTCAATGTTAAATAGGATACAAGAAACTGGAAGAGATTTCAGCAAGCAAGAAGTGCAAAGGAAGAAACAGTTAGCATAGAACTTATTGTTGCATCAACCAATTTCAAATGTAAAAATATGAAAACTTAGCTGTCAATCTAGTACTATGCAGAGATTTTGTCAAAAATTTTCTCTTGAAAATTACTTTATTCAAAATCTGGCCAGTTCTCAGGCCAATTAAAACCGTGTGATAAGGTTTGCGAAATCCAATATCAGCCATATAATGGTAAACTAAGTATTGGCTACATAAAAATATCAATTTTAGAATGTAAAAGGTTTAGTATAGTCAAATACCAAGCTAGAATTTAGCTTGAAGGAATTAATGGTGTCTGATAGCCAAGAATTAAGAAGATCATAGTTAAAGAAAGTATTAAAGGAGTAGAAAACTAGGTAGAAGAAACTTAGAAGAAGAGGTTTATGAAATACTCATATACAGAACAGAAATACTTGAATAAACTCAACTCTTACTCAAATTTGCTACTTGCCATATTTATAAGTAGGAGCAGTCCATTGTCACAGTAGTAGGGAAGAGCAGGAAGTATGCCAAGTTCTATTCTACAACAATATGTTACAAGAATTTTACAGAATTTTCTGAAAAAGCTACTCTCAAGGCATAGTACCTTTTTCATTAGTTGCCAACAAGATCAGTCAGTCAGTTAAGTACCATACGTGAGACACACTTGGGCGATCATGTCTCGAAAGAGATATGACTGACTGAGTAGAAGATTATCCTGCAGTAGGTTGCCATTGCTTTCTGCGGTAGACTGGTTGCCGACCAAGGCTACAGAACCCATCTGTCCTATTATTTAACCCATAACTGGAGGGAAGAGATGGATTAATACCTTTCCCAAGGGTGTTTGCACGTAAGTGAATGCAATGAATTCAGCTGGAATTTGAATTCATTGCATTCACTTATGCACAAATACCCTTACTTTTACAAAATAAACTAATGTTGGTTTGATTTGTGCAGAAAGTATTCATGCAAAATTCATATGCTAAAAATTAAAATTACATCAGGAAATGAGTTTATCCCCCGCATGTTGTAAGAAATACTTTTTACTCTGGTGAAATATCAGGAAGGGTGAAGTATAAGAATTGTTGCTATGGTAATGAAGCTAAAGTATAAAGAGGGAGGTTGCTTGGCATAGACTGATTGTGGACACTGTTATAAATACATACTAAATTATAATGTTCTTCATTCTTTTATTTATAGCAGAATGTGAAAGGAAAGTGTGGTCACCTCATCACACCATTAGTAATCATGGCTTGCACAGTAGTTTTTGGTCACGAATAACATTCCCTAGGTAAAATTTCCCCAGATTTCATCCCTTGCAATTTTTTCTTTGTTAAAAAATCAAATTCCACAATAAAAACAAAATTTCTAGATGTCAAAGAAAATGTGACAAAGCAACTGCTGACTATCCCAAAAAAAAGGTTCCAGAAATGCTCCCATCAATGAAATTGATGCTGGATAAAGTGTGTGGCTTCGGAAAGGGATTACTTCAAAGGAGATTAAACATCAAATTGATATGTGTTATAGTTTTCTTTTTTACTTTTTGATCAAACATCATATATAATTGTCAGTGCTTGATAGTAATATTTAAACTGATGATAAAATTAAAAAATAGTACAAAAGCAATCAGGTTCTTATTCTAAAATATTTAAGAACAAATGAAAATTATTTAATGAATTTTATAAATGTTTCAACTTTATTAGATATATAACAATTGATCTTTTTCATTCTATCACTTGAGCAAGAAGCTACTGAAAGGTTACATTGGTTACATCTAGTTGTTTCAACAATAAAACAATGAGACTTAATTGGCAATCTAGTAGTACACTTTAACTTATAGGATACAAATTATTCAACAATTAACTGAAATGAAAAAAGTAAAATTGCACACCTGCAAAATTGGATCAGAATGATTAAAAACAGTTTGAAAAATCCAGACTAAGGCAAAAATTCACAATCAAGTGTGAAATTTAATTTTGACAAATAGGAAAAGAATTGACACCAAACTGAAAAAAAGACGAAGCCAGATTTTGTGATCAGATATTAAATTAATTTTCTAACCAATGAAAGGAAGTGATTTGCAAAACTGAGAGAAAAGTTAACAATCCAGTGTGAAAGGGTGAATCAGTATAAAGGAAGAGGTAAAGAAAGTGGAATCAGTCAGTCAAATGGGAGAAAAGAGATGACACACTAAAATGTAACAAAAAAATTTCAAGCATGACCTGGACATATAAATGTCCCATCACACATTTGTTCTCCTTCTTCACTCATGCTAACTTCTTTTACCTCTTCTTCTCCATCCACAACATTCTCACAGTCAACAAAGAAGAAGACAACAACAACAACAAGATACTTCAACTCCTAAAACTAAAGTACGATAAGTCCAATTTCCTTTATTGCTTCACCTTTTTCACTTTCTCGCTGATCATAAAAAAAAAAGGAAAGAAACACAGGCTTTATTAGTAATCTGTGAATATTTATTTCTGCATACACACATTCTGCTACTATCAACTATAAGCTCTGGATTCACTTGACTCCTTACTACAATTTCTCCTTGAATATTTAACTCTTACAAATTAATTAACTATGCACATTTTCTATTTGAACATTTATAATTCTAACAAATTTGTTATTCTGTTTAGTTAATAAAATTTTACTTTAACATACAAAACAAAATATTTTATTCTTCCACATTCCAACATCCAACCTTCTGATATTTCAAATTGTGGGGACTTTGGTTGTGTTTGGCACAATGCCAATTTTCCAAACATCACTGAGGCCTCTACATGAGTTACCAAAGTGAAAAACTTATTAGAACAATTGCCATGAAAATATTTATAAAAAAAGATACAGGGAATTCATTTAACAGTGGTGAGAAAGTGACTGAAATTTAGATATCAAGTCAAGAATGATAACATTACAGACTCTTGTTTGAATTTTGCCGGTTGGTTGCTTTGGTTGTCATATCAACCTCCAGCTGACTTAATGTTGAAATCGAAATGCAACTCTATGCTTTCAACTACAGTTAAAATATATTGCTGGTCATTTTACTATAATCAGGTAATGGCGAGATTCGTGGGTTGGTTTTTGGTTAGCAGCATATCAACAATTATGGGTTATTTAATACTGAAATCTAAATATTTTGAATGCAATTGTATGTCTTCAACTACAGATAAAACATATTACTGGTCAATTTAATATAAATAAGTAACAGTGAGATTACTTGGTATTATGTTTTATTGACATATGGTTTGTAGGATGATCTATTGTAGGTGTTATGTGTTTTCATATAAATCTATTTCTTTCAGGTAGGACATTATGTTGATGGTTTCAGTATTTTCAAATAGTTTTCTTGTGTTTTCCTGGTAGTATTTATGTATTATAGGGGCTAAAGTGAGTACATTCAGTTAAAATGTGTTTCACTTTGATTGCAGTTTGGCATGTTGCACATGTTGGTTGATCTTTATTCTTTTGCAAGTATGAAAGGATGAGGTATGGGTGATCTGTGCTACTTTATTTTGTTGACAATCTCAAGATATAAAACTGAATGAATTAGCAATGACATAAGATTTTTTAAACCTTTATACTTGTTATTAAATTAAACTGCTTTTACATTTTCCTTCAAAGCTTTAAGCCAATAAAATGAACAGGTGAAAAACTTTAAACGCAAAGACAAAGATGAATTTAACTCAAAGACACTAGAGAGAAAAAGTTCCACTCAGAATTCTTGTCAGTCTCTTTGCATCCAGGTAGAAAGGAACCGAATCAAAGCTATGCCAAATAGCAGAGTAAGGTCTGGGGAAAAATAGGCAGGTGCCCGAGAAATGTTTGCTTGAGCTTATGGGCTCAAAATTCCCACACAAAAAATCGACCTTGTGCCACATCCAGCCTCATTGGGGAGGTATCTGGTAAATACCAAGACACTGGAGTGGAATATATAATGATAAGAATATTTAAACTGGACAAATGTAATACTTCAACCCATAAACAGAGAAAGTTACATTAACAAAGAAACAGTGAAATTCATTATTTCATTAACAAATAATGAGTTTCACAGTATCAATTAAAGAAAGGTGAAAACTTGTCAATTGAAAGTTCATGAACCTAAAAGGCTGTTTGAGAAAAACACTTGAAAATGTTAGATTTGTAAAATAGTTTCTTTTACTTTGCCATTTACACAGAAAACATTTAAGCCAAACAAGACACACTCACCTGCTATTTGTGTTGATGTTAAATTTAATTCTATGGGCTGCAGTGGATGACGAGGAGGTAGAATCTGCAGGATGGCTTTCAGCATTGCTGAACGGCTGGGTGGACTCTCGTGTGTTCAGTGTGATCTTCTTGTCAGCTGGACAATGAAACAAAACACAGATGAAAACAATTAAAGATTTTATATTGGAAAGAGGATCAATATACTTTCTATTTTTAGTTAAGTAATGAATAACAACTTAGTTTGAATTGACAATATTGTTGTATAATATTTAATTCTTTTGCCGCAAGAAAATACAGAATTTCCTCAAAAATTTACACACTTGTTAATCTTCCCAAGTTGCTTCCCTTTGACACTCTCCTACATGAGAAGGGACAATCATATCTAAAAAGTGCCAGGCAGCCAACTTTCATTTGTAAACCACATGGAGAATAGAGCAATTTGAAAAAGTCATTCTTGTTTGAGTTCCTCAATTAATATTTACAAAGCAAATAATTTCTTTTTTGGTAAAACTGATTTAAAATAATGGTTGACATGAAATTAAGCTTTAAAAAAAAGGGGGAAATTTATTCTAAATTGCTACAGAAAATGCAATAACATAACAGAAATGCAAAATGTTTAGAAAAATTGAAGGTATGTACTTAACATTTTCACACCAGTGTGTTATATCATGTCACAAAGGTTTATAACTTTTTTGAAAATTAACTTTATATATATATATATATATATATATAAATATCATAGAAGTAGTACATGCTTCAAATTTTCTAAGATCCATTACGTTATTTTTTCTACCATTTCTGTTTTCTGAAATTTCATTTTGAATCTCAGATCAAGTAAAGAGACAGGCACAATGACTTTTTTCCAAATATGCTGAAAATCTCTTCTCAACTTAAGACTGAAGTTTTTCCACTAAAAATATTACCATATATATATATATATATATATATATATATATATATATATATATTTTATTTTTTTTAATCATTTCACCCCAAGCAAGGCGGAAACGCCACTGAAGTGCAGGGGGCTACATAAATGTAAAAAGATTAATTAGAAAAGAGTGAGGAGTACAAACTAGTTAGAAAGGAACAATAGAAAGCTGAGAAAGCAGGTGCGATGACAGATACATAGGTGGAGAGAAAGGGAAGGTAATACAAGGGTGGGGAGAGAGCTAGAGTCTAGTGGTTAGTAGATGAGGATTGACTTTGCATTTAAATTTCTGGAGGTTGTAGCCATCAGGAAAGCAAGAATACGGGAGCAAGTTCCACAGGCGGGAAGTGCGAGAGAAGAAGCTGCAGGAGCAGAATTGTCATCTGCATTTGGCTAACCTGATTGTGAATGGGTGGGACCCAGTTGCCAGTCTGGTTGCACGAGTAAATACCTGTTGAGGAGGCATCAGTGACTTAAGTTCGTCTGAGCAGAAGCCATGAAAGTATTTATAGAACAGACAAAGGGAGGCCACATTTCGACGATGAGGAAGTGGCTGCAGTTGAGCCACCAGATCACATTACAGACTCTTCTTTGGAGCCTGTCAAGAACACTGAGGAGAACAGTAGGGGCACCTGACCATAAATGGCAGCAGTACTCCATGCACATATGGATGGTTGACTTGTATATATGCAGGATAGATTCAGGTGGAAAAAACATCCTGGATTGACATAGTGACCTAACCTTAGCAGTAGATTTAGCTATGGAATCAATATAGTGGTTCCATTTGAGGTCTGAGGACAGGGTAAGTCCGAGGAGGCGTAGTGTATTACTCTCCGGGAGAATCGCTTGGTCCATGCTTATGGAAGGCAGGAGAGGTTGCCTGTAATGGTTGACAAACAACAGCTTGGTCTTAGATGAATTGAAGTTGACAAGCCACTTTTTGCCCCATTTCACCACAGAGTGTAGATCCCGTTCAAGGTCAGCAGCAAGATTATGTCTGTCTGCCACGACAGGTTTCTTACTGGTGCGGGAGTATATTGTAGTGTCATCTGCGTAGATGCCTACTTGGGACTTGATCTCATCTGGGAGGTCGTTGATGAAAATAAGGAAGAGCATCGGGCCCAGGATAGAGCCCTGTGGGACACCAGTATTCATGCTGTAGGTCGAAGAGGCACACCCATTCAGAACGACCTTCATTTTGCAGTTATTTAAGAAAGATTGGATTAGGTCAAGCAGGCAACCGGTAATACCATAGCTGCGTAGTTTGCATAGGAGGCCAGAGTGCCAAACCCTGTCGAAAGCGTTGGAGATATCCAGAGCAACCACGTGAGCCTCATCAGACTCATCAAGGGCCTGTAGCATGTACTCCGTTACGGTTGTTAGCAGGTCAGCCGTGGACCTGGCAAAGCGGAATCCATATTGCCTGTCGGAGAACAGTTTGTGGGCAGTGAGGTGATGAACTATTTCAGCATTGATTATAGCCTCGAATACTTTCCCGAATATCGGTAGAAGACTGATAGGGCGATAGTTGTATGGGTCCAAGGGTTCACCACAATTCTTAAATACAGGAACGACTGAAGAGAACTTCCAGCATGCAGGAAAGCAGGAAGCAGAAAGGCAGTAGTTAAACAGTTTAGAGAGGACAGGGGAAAGTTCAGGAGCACACCTCTTAAGGACTATCACCGGGATTCCATCGTCTCCACACGCCTTATGGGGGTTGAGTTTTGAAATTACTCTGGATACTACTGTCGGGGTAATATATATGTCATGCAGTTTGGCCTCAGTTCTAATAGGGAAGTCAGGTGGGTGTACTTCGGACGAGTCGAATGTGGAGTTGGATGAGAATTTGTGGGCAAAGCACTCAGCTTTGTCCGCAGATGACGTGAGAACCTCAATATGTATGTATGTATGTATATATATATATATATATATATAGGGTGCAATGTGGAAATTGTTGCCATTTTATATTTATCATTTTACACATGCTCATTGTTTTGTTTTTTTTTTAAAAATCACCCCAAGCAAGGTGGTAATGCCACTGATGTGCAGAGGGCTACATAAGAGTGAAAAGATTGGAAAAGAGAAAGCCAGAAACCACATCCTAAACAGGGAACAAGGGATGAGCCTCAACACCTGGTCAATAGATGTGGGTGTAATGTGAACTGGGCGATATTTTAGTCTATCTACTCCAATTGAAAACATAAACAAAAAAAAAAGAAATGTGAAAAGATTGGAAAAGAGAAAGCCAGAAACCACATCCTAAACAGGGAACAAGGGATGAGCCTGTACACCTGTTCAATAGACGTGGGTGGAGTGTGAACCGGGCAATAATTTAGTCTATCTACTCCAATTGAAGAAAAAAAAAAGTAAAAAGATTGGAAAAGAAAAAATGGAAACCACATCCTAAACAGGGAACAAGGGATGATTCTCTACACCTGTTCAATAGACATGGGTGGAGTGTGAACCGAGCGATAGTTTAGTCTATCTACTCCAATTGAAAAAATAAACAAAAAAAAAAAGGAATGTGAAAAGATTGGAAAAGAGAAAGCCGGAAACAACATCCTAAACAGGGAATGAGGGATGAGCCTCTACACCTGTTCAATAGACGTGGGTGAAGTGTGAACTGGGTGATAGTTTGATTCTGTTGACTGCACATTATAATAGTGTCAGTCAGTATGAGTAAAAGAGCACTATGACACAATTGACTCTGCCAGAAATTTAGATACTGCATGTTGTACTGCTTAGCATTTGTACCAGAACCTCCAATATAAACAATTCAGTGTGTTTGGGAGTTAATCTGAGGACAGTGCAAAGGATTCAGAAAAAGTTAGATGATATGCCTTGTCAAAATCATATTTAACTTGATCACTAATCATGGCAAAACTATGCCACCATTCATCTTCCCAAAGAGCCTCATACTCAGCATAGAGGCCTACATTAAGTGCCTTGAGGAAGAAGAGCTTCCCTGGGTCAAAAGTATGGCTGCTAGAAGACCATATGTCTAGCAACAGGACCCTGCAGCAGGAGGACTCAGTCATGACTGTAAGACAATTTCTGTGATCGAGTCACCCTTTATATCTGGCCACATAACTCTCCAGTCTGCAAGTCTCTTGATTATTATATGTGGAGGTATGTGCATTGTGGTACAGTGGATATCGGCTCAGAATGAGAAAGCGGGGGAGCAGAGTTCAAATTCCAGTTGAATCCATTGTATTCACATACGCGCAAATACCCTTGGGAAAGGTTTTAATCTGTCTCTTCCTTCCAGTTATGGGTTAAATAGCAGGACAGATTGGGTTCTATAGCCTTGGTCGGCAACCAGTCTACCACAGAAAACAATGGCAATCTACTGCAGGATAATCTTCTGCCCAGTCAGTCATGTCTCTTTCGAGACATGATCGCCCAAGCATGTATCACATATGGCACTTAACTGACTAACTGACTGACATTTTAGCAAGAGACCAACAAAGCTCTTTCTAACACCAAAGATGAACTGAAGAAAAGGTATATGGCAGCATTCACCAACTTAAACAAGACAATTGTCTAGGAGATTCCAAAGTCGTCAAGAGGCAATGGTTATAACCAATGGTGATTTTTTAGAATAAATTTACTCTTTAGTATTTCCAAGATATTTTTGTGTAATTTTGATAAATATAACAGATAAAATGAGATGTCAGTGCTATTTCCATTTTTGTGTAATTTAGATAACAATTTTTTAATTGTATAAATTGTCCAAATCAAATTAATTCACACAATTAAAAAATTAAAAAATAGCATCCCAGCATTATGATATATGACTATCATGAACAACATCAAAACCAAAAATTAAAATCCTAAAATGGTTAGTTCTTTATAAGCACCTGGTGATTGCATAGTGCATGAAACTATGAGTCATGCTATAAAATAGGATAATATATAGTTTCTCTCACTGCTCTATCACTAATACTATGAAAAGTGCTCAGACAAACTACATTCCTTGGTTCTGCTAGATCTAACCTTCATGGCTAGGACACACCATGCCAGTTAAGTTGTAGCAAACCACCAATATTCCCTTTGTATTCCATCAATGTAGCATAAGATCCACTCAAACAGCCTCTTCTTACAAACCACTGCTCTGTGGAACCAACTTCCAAGAGCATGTTTTCCCAATCTCGACAATCTTAACCTTTTCAAGCCTAGAGTAGAATATTATCTTTCACTCTTATCTGTATAAAATACCCTTAATGTAACCCTCTACCTAGAGTAACCCTCAGGCCCTGTAGAGAGTGAACATTACTGTAGAAAAAACAAAAAAAATGAAATCTTTTCTAAGAATGAGTAAATTAAAAGAACTTCACTCAGTTTATGGTGGTTTATGGTTTATTTTGTTTTAAAACATCATCTCAATGGATTATTTAAAGCAGTCCAGAATTTAGGATAGTTTTGTATGAATAGAATATGCATTCTTTGTAAGAAGTCAATTTGTAGATAGGGTTTCTGATGTATTTTGGTAAAGGCTCCGATGAGCTTAGATCACTGGTGCCGCCTAAGCAGGAATTTACACGAGATACTAGATTAGCAACTAGGTCCCACCCTTTTACAGTTAAACAAATAAGATGTAACCGTAAATTCTACTCCAACAGCTTCTTTTCTCGCGCTTCCCACCTGTGGAACTCCCTTCCACAAGTCTGCTTTCCCGACAGTTACAATCTCCAGGTGTTTAAATGTAGGGTCAATAGACACCTCCTATCACACTAACTCCCAATTATTCTCAGAACACTCTCATCTACCCAACCCTCATTCTCAGTATCCTTACCAGCCTATCGCCCACCCTCTGACATTTCCTATATTTAATTAGCCTTTCTCCACTCTACGTAGCCCCCTGCGCAGTAGTGGCAGTGACATGCCTTGCTCGGGGTGAAACGCTTATAAAAAAAAATAAAAAAAGATCAAATATGTAAAAGGTGGTGAACACAGACAACTGGAGTGGGGTAAAAGAGGATTTATTACACACGTGCGTACAGTTCGCGCTCTTACGTTCGAAAGTACCCTGTACACCGTTTTTGGTGGTAAAACTAACTCCCCTTTTGTGAAGAGTGTCCAAGGGAGACAACTTGGTAAAGTTAACAAAATATATTGCTGTTTTTTTTTTGTTATCATAAATAATCTATTTTTATACTTTCATAGGCTTTTCACTTCAGTCTGATGTGGGGAGGTACTATTTGCCCTAAACTGGGGCCATAACAAGTGCTACCATTCTGGATCAGGGTAGATCTGGGAACAGCAGTAATCAGAGGTCTTGCTACGGAATGTAGTTTATCGTCATACCAAAGACCATCAGTTTGTTGTGGTGCAGAGACATCTTATCACATGGTCTTATTAACTCTTCATGGAGATGAACACAAACTGACTTTGGAATCTATATTTAATACTTTGCAAACAGAAAAGCTAATGTAGTGGGTGAATATTTTCATAACAGATATTTTATTCAAGAAAAAATAATTTACATTCTAACTTTTCTGTAATCTAACACAACACCATAATTTGTTTGTAATGTTATAATGTTACTTATTCATTTTTGATTAGTCTATTACAAAGGCCCCAGGTTGCTTATAATACCTAATATTATTTACTAATTTTTGCTTAGTCTATTATACAGGTTCTTGACTGCTTATAGTACCAGATGTTATCTACTAATATTTTATTAGTTTGTCACACACCTTGGTTATTTCATCATACCTAATATTATTTATGAATATATCCTTAGTCTCAGTCTAAATTTCTGGATTGGAGTGTTACTATTTACACTATTTACGTTCGGACTATTGTCCTCATCTTCATTGTAGTTATCACAACACCTTTGGCATTATGCCCTCCAGCCATCATCAAGTGTATATTGATCTGGATAAACTATAACACAAGACTAGTGGATCAAAATGTTGGTCCATGAATTTGGTGGCATAGTAATGGAGATTTCAATTTCTGGTGAAAATTGGTGAGCAATAACTGAGCAGTACTAAAAATAAGAACTAGACAAGTTATCCCTAGACATGGGCAGTGCAACAAGAACAGTCTACCATTATAGATTAAGTAAAGTGCTCAGTTCAGAATTCACTGTAGGTTTTCTTAGTTTATCACACAAGCCTTTAGTTATTTATAGTACCTGATAATGTTTACTCACTTTTGATTCGTCTATTGCACAGGCCTCAGGTTGCATGATGTACATTATATTCCTCAAAGGTCACTCATCTAAGTAAAAAGTAGTGAGCAACAGTGTCCAGTTTTGTGTATATTAAAGATTCATTGTTTAAAAATAATCAAAAGTAAAGCATTAATTATATGTCTACTTGTTCAAAATATGTTACGCATGATTAAATAACTTTGCTGTTTTCAGCCCCAAATATTGGCAGACACACACACACACATTACATATGAAGGAAGCTGGTAAGGAGTTCAGTTGTGCAGTGACCCTACAACTGCGTTTAATCATGAGACAGTTGAAAGCAAGGTTTTAGAAAGGATGGAAACAAAAAGGAAAATTAATACTGAGCCTCAGAAAGAGACAGCTAAAGTTTTTGGGACATGTAATGAGGAAGGAAGGCTTGGAAAATCTGATACTCACAGGTCAGATAGAGAGTAAAAAGAGATGATGGAAAGCAGTAGTAAACATATTTGAAGGGCCTGAGCAGGTGGATGGCAGAGTGGGGTTTGGGTGGGGTAACAGGAGAAAGTATGCTAAGAGCCACCAAGGATAGAGAGACATGGAACTTCATGATTCTCTACATCCTGAAGGGACATGGCACATAGAAGAAAAAAGAGGAATCATTATGGTGGAGGAACTAGTTAGCTGCAATTAAAATGGAAATTTTTGATTTGAAAATAAGTGTTGCATAAACGTACTTATTCAAAATGATATGATATATATATTCTGACCACATGATTTTCCAAAAATACTCTCACAACATTCTTCTTCTTCTTCTATGTGCCCTGTCCCTTCAGGACGTAGGCGATCATGGATCTCCACGTCTCCCTATCCCTTGTGGCTCTTAGTATGTTTGCTCCTGTTGCTCCTGGCAACCCCCGTTCCGTCATCCACCTGATCAAACCCTGCAAATATGTTATCCGCTGCCGTCCTCTGTCTCTCCTTCCTTCTATCTGTCCAGTCAGTATCAGGTTCTCCAGGCTCTCCTTCCTCATTGCATGTCCCAGGAACTTCAGTTGTCTCTTCCTGATGCTCAGCATCAATTTCCTTTTTGTTGCCATTCTTTCTAACACTTCGTCGTTGCTTGTATGCTCAGTTCACGATATCCATAGCATCCTTCTGTAGAACCACATTTCGGCCACTTCCAGTTTTGTCCTCATTTTCAATGATATTGTCCAGCATTCACAGCCGTATTGAAGAACTGACATCACGTAGCAGTCTAGCACTCTTTTCTTAGTTTCTATTGAGATCTTCCTGTGTGTTAGTATTTTGCTCATCTTCTGGAACGCGTCCTTTGCCATGCCAATTCGCCTTCGGATCTCCGTGTCGCACATTCCATCTCCTGTTAGAACACTTCTTAGGTACTTAAATTCTTGGACTTGTTTGATTCTGTTATCCCCCACCTTATTTGGCATTTTGGGTTGTATCTTTTGCTGATGACCATGCACTCAGTTTTCTTAAAGTTTATTTGTAGTCCCTTCTTGTCACTCTCCACTGCTACTTTCTGTATGAGATCTTGCAGTTTCCTTTCCGTGTCCGCAATCAGTACTGTATCGTCCGCGTATCTTATGTTGTTCAGGTTGTGGCCTCCAATAACAAATCCTGGTAAAAAGATTATTTTAAAAGAAGAATCTGACCAGAAGTTATCCCAGAAGACACTTTAACAACCATATGCATGTGGTTTGCTTCCCATACAAGTTCTAGATCATTCTAATATAATTTTAATATTCTTCCCCACCAAAAAAAATCAGTCTACTTACCATTTCAAACCTTTCTTTGTGATGTACATTATCAAATGGTTTTACATAATGTTTAAAACATAGATATACTTCCTTTTGTTTTGATACTGCTCTTTCAGATATTGTTCTGAGCATAAATATTGCATTTTTTGTTTCAGTGTCTTTATCAAAACCACACTGTTCTGGTCCTATTTTAATTTCATTCTGCTACGCGCTCTATTCATCAGAATTTAGATCATGAGTTTTGTAACATGGCTGATTTTTATGTAATTCTCATTCATTTTCAGCAGACTTCTTAAATTGTCTAACCATGGTATATTCCAAAAAATACTCAGTCTCAAAATAACTCAAGTAGCAGGCCAAAAACAGTCTAACCATAGTATATTTCAATGGTTAACGGCTGTATATTTTTTCAAATTTAATAGTGCATAAAATAAAATTTCAAACAAAAAATATTCAAACCACAGAATAATCAAAAACATTGTCTAAGCACAATGCATTCCAAATTAAAAAAAAATACACTAACCACAATATATTAAAAAACTTCATTTGCAATGAACAAAGCAATAAAATATAATTTTATAGTCAACAAAACAAATTTGGTATATCAGGGATGCATGAATTTTAAAAAAGACAACAACAGTTCGAAGTAAGAAACATACGACTGCATGAATAAATGTTTCTTATGCATAGATACATTCCAGGTTGAAAGTTTAAATTTTTTCTTGACCAAAGCATAAAAAGCTGTGAACCATTCTAAAATAATTTACAGCAACCATGAACATTATATTTTACAATCTTTTGTTTAATTCCCAGCACTAATAATTACAGCTCAAAGTCTTCCAATCAATACAATGATCTACCAATTTGGCAGTGAATATTGATCTCTTAACCTTCTTATCTTGAGGCTAATGTTCTATCAGTTGAGCTATTCTCCGGTGCCAATCAGCAGATGAGGAGTCTGAACTGATGCCTTATAAAGTAGGCTATCCTCCTCTGCCATCAAAAATTGAACTCTAGATTATTTGACCTTCTGTCTAATGTTCCATCAAATAAGTAATATCCTGGGAATATACAAAGAAATAAAGAGGAAAAAATACAAACAGTAGTAAAAAGCACCAGAAAAAAATTTTCTATCCAATAAAATAAAGTTAGGCCCAAATTGATTAATTCATTTTTGGCATTTTTTATGTTGCATTTTTTTTTTTTTTTTAATATTTCACACAAGCAAAGGGTGCCAATGGCTTCTAAGTAAATGCCAAAACAAACAGTGATACATTTTCAAAATGCCAAATAAAAAAAAAAAAGGTAAGTAAATTGGTATTAGAATTTTTTCTTTTTATGTCTGGCATGAAAGCAACCAAGAACTTGTAATTGAAAAGCATCAATTTTATCGAAATTGATGAGGATATCCACCTTAAATTATAAGGAAATGAATGTAAGGCAATTAGTGTTCAAAGGAGAACAAAGGTGAGATAATTGACAGACTTTTGCTTATCACCAAATATTAATGTTTGCTATCTTGAACTGAATGAAAATTGATTAAAACCATCATCTAGTGAGACTGCCCCCACTCCATCTCTAACCACTCATCTCAGCAAAGTACAGGAAATGTTTTCAATGGCAGATTGCCTAGCACCACCCTTAACAACATGAGAACACTCAAAACACTAAGCCAATAGTTTTCTTAACTCACAGAAGATAAATAACAGCTTTGAAGAAATATCAAGCTTATGATACATTAACTCCTCCGAGTATCATGTACTGAAAAAACATTGTTTACTTTTCAATTATAAAGTTTACATTATTTTGAGAAATTTTCAGGTATTAACTCATTGCATCTAAAAAAGAAATCTTATAGTACAAAGCCAACTACATTTTAGTCATTCTTTACTTATTGGTATTTAAAATACTTCTGGGGTAAAAGTCATCAGATGTTATATGATTTTCAAATTACTTAAAAAAGTATCTAATTTAGTACAGAACCAAAAGAATTTAAATTATATTCTTGAAAAATTTCATCGAGCAAATTGCTATTGACATAAAGCTGCAATATTTCTGTTGGAAAAAAATTATGACTTTTTTGGCACAAGATGAATATATTAGTTCCATTATTACAAGTTGGAAAATTCAACAAAAGAGACTTTTTTAAAATTCTATTCCAAAGAAAGAGTCTTTGTAATAAAAATATTTTGCAGAAGTGTACTATTATCATGACTCTGCCCTCTTCTGATTATTTTTAGTGAAGTTCAAAATAGTTGGTAAATGGTATGATCACTTTTCAGATTGTCGCAATTTCTAAGTGTTTTGTGCTTTATGCTGAGAAGCCATTTGTTCAAATTAACTTAATTTACAAAAATAGACATGACATATACCCTGAACAACATTTTCCTCAAGTAAAACACTTGCTTCATATTTCAGTTTTTCCAATTTCTGCTAGATTTAGAAATAACAATATAAATAACATTTTTCTAAGTGACATAAAATTGTGTTGTTGATATCTATTAATTTACATCTGATCTATGAATGTCTTTAAGAAAACAGTGTCTTGCTTAAAGAATTCATTAGGTCACAAAAGTATAAATTTAGAAAATATCAAAAAAAGTACAATGCCAACTATATTTCAAGTCATTCAGTATTCATTAATATTTAAAATTTGTTCATTATCAATAGATTTATTAATTTTTATGGATTATCAACTCTGTGCATGTTATTTAAAGCTAGAAAATATTTTTTGATTATGAGATAACATTGATTTAGTAATACAAGGCTTATGTGAATGCAGGATGCACTTTGCATGACACTGCTGGTGAGCAAAACAAAAACTTTTAAGTGATCTGGATACCTGACTAAAATGCAAAACTGGCTGGTCTCAAAACAGCCACCTACATTGACCAGCTATGTTATGACACAGAATGCCACCCTAATGACTTTCCAATCTTAATACAGGACTGTGATAATTGGCGTGATAGACTCATGAATGTTCAAGCTAGCTTGACTTGTACAAGACTTAGTTATAAACTCATAGTTGGATTCATACCTAATCCAATGGTATTTGCAAGTAAATGAATATAACAAAGCCAACAGGATAATCAAAAACATTGTCTAACCACAATGCATTCAAAATAAAAAAAATACTCTAACAACAATATATTAAAAAAATTAATTTGCAATAAACAAAACAATAAAAATATACTTTTAAGGTCAATAAAACAAATTTGGTGCATCAGTGATGCATGAATGTAAAAAACAACAGTAAGAAGAAACATACGACTGCATTAGTAAATGTTTCTTATGCATGGATACATTTTCAGGTCAAATGTCTAAATTATTTTTTGACCAAAGCATAAAAAGCTGTGAACCATTCTAAAATAATTTACAACTATAAACTTTATATTTTACAATCTTTTGTTTAATTCCCAGAACTAATAATTACAGCTCAAAGTTTTCCAATCAATACAATGATTTACCAATTTAACCAGCTATGTTATGACACAGAATGCCACCCTAATGACCTTCCAACCTTGATACAGGACCATGATGGTTGGCATGACAGACTCAAGCTAGCTTGACTTGTACAAGACTTAGTAATAAACTCATGGTTGGATGGGGAGAAGAGTTGGATTCATACCTAACCCAATGGCATTTGCGAATAAATGAATATAACAAAGTCAACAGGAATTGGAACTCATCTCTCCAGTTAACAATTCTGTGTCATTATCCATTATACCACCCACACATCCATGCTTACAGCACCTGGCATCTCTATTTTAATTATTGTTGCCTTGCTAGATTCTTGGAAAACAACACATATATAATCTGAATTTTTCCAGAAATATATAGTTAACTATATTGTGAAGAAATAAAAAATATCTCTTGGTTTTTAAATACTGCCTTTAAAATAATTGAGTTCTACATAACAAGATATAAAATGATCATCAAAGAAAGGATATTTAGTTAAAAAAAAAAGAGTGATTTTGTTTAATGTATACAATGGTTTGTAAAAAGTATGAATTCAAAACATAAAAAGATTAATTTGATAGCAAATTTCAAAGACAAAAGCAAAAACATTATCCCCAGAAAAATAAATTGATTAATTTAAACTGAAACAAACAATTTCTTTCTAAAGTTAGGACTGAAGCAAAAACCTACAGACTCAAGACTCATGAAATGACATCCTTTTTTTATAATCTAACATCGAATCATTTAAGAAAGGAGATTTGTTTTAAGTGAAACCATAAGTTATTTGCTAACAGTTTTGTTTCTTTTCTGACTCCATGCTTTCCAGCCAAAATGTAAATGCAATGTCAGTCACTACCTATGGTAGTCTTAAAAGTTTTTTTTGGTTAGATTTCTGGAAATGGGTCAATTCTGAGAACTTTCATAGGTACACTTGTGTTAATGAACACTCAGAATAACCTGTGTTTTAAAAAATCCTTTGTTTAGTTTATTGCCATATGTTCTAGTGCTCTTGCTATTTAGAGACTCTTGATAAAATCCAAAATAGAATCAGCAATATTATTGATCTTCACCTGACTTCTTGGCTTCATTTGCTTTATTACTGTTGTGATGTAGCTAACCTCTTCTAACACATCTCTCAATAAATCCCGGGCCTAACAAATAAAACAACAACTTTAAGGCAAAATTCAACTTTATTCACCAACCTAATCTCCTTCTAGGGTAATACACTAATTCCAACATTGTTTTAACAGTTCTATGTCTTATTTTAGAATGATTTGTTTTTGGCCTCAAAATACACCACAGTTTCCAATATCACTTCTTCATTGAAGCCAAATCTCTTTGCCAGGAGCATTCTTTTGTGGTCAGTAGTTGCTGGGGGTCAGATCTGGAGAATAGGGTAAATGCAGAAGCAATTCAAAGTGCAATTCATATAGTTTTGGCATCATTGCAATTGACTTGTGACACAGTACATTGTCTTGGTGAAAGATCACATTTTCTTCTTCATTTGTGGCCGTTTTTTGGTGATTTCTTCCTTGAAACGGACCAATAATGCTATATAATATTTGCTATTGATAATTTTTCCTTTCTCAAAGTAGTTGATGAGCAAAATGCCTTGCACATCTCAAAATATGGAGGCCAAAACCTTGCCTGCAGATGTTTGAATGGCTTTCACCTGCTACTTTCCCCTCAGCTGACTGCCAATTTGACTCCCAAGTGAAGTGGTGGATCCATATTTCATCTATTGTCACATATTTACACAAAAACTCCTTGTTGCATTGACACAGTTGCAAACAATGCTCTTAAACATCGATGCATTGTTGTTTTTGATCGAATGTGAGCAAATACGGCACTCACTTTAAACACAGCTTTCTCATTGACAAACGTTTATGCAAAATGGTGAATACACTGCCTTCTGATATGTTCCTCTGCTATCTCACTCAATTTCTATTTACAATCGATCAAAATGAGTTTGTGGATGTTTTTAGTGTTTTCCAGGACAAACTACTGATTTTGGGCAACCTGAGCTTTCAGCATCATTTGTGTCTGTATGAATATGTTTAAAGTCAGTATACCAGTTTTAACTGGTTTCCAAATGAGCAGAGTCCAAATAACACTTATCAAGCCATTGCTTTGCTTGAACAGTATTTTTTCCCATCAGAAAGCAATGCTTTATCAACACTCAAAATTCAGTAGCTTCACTTAAATAACTGCAATTTGTAAACTAGTAATCTGACTGGTCCCAAATTTTGTCACGTGCCATTTGAAGGTTAGTACTTCATACAAATCATATGAATTTTTTATTACTAGCATCATCTATATATCAGGACCGGGACTTACTGAGTGATGTGTTATAAATATTTTCATGATAATTGTTAGAGCCAAGATACTATCTTTACTATGGTACCTAGGCTCTATAAATTTAAGCGCAGCAATAGATTGTCAGTAAAGTCTTATCAATTCACTGTTGAATTGGATAAATGTAACTGTAACTATGCAAACACTTTCTTTTCTTGCTTGCCAAACTCCCTTCCATCTGCAGCCAACTTTAAACTTCCAAAATTTAAGTGCAATATAAATCGTTCTGCACTGTCTTCTTGTTTATTCCTCTTTTATGAGTGTACACCTGCCATAAAAAATGATTGCAACATTTTTGGGAGGATTATTATACACACACACACACACACACACACACACACAGGTCTTTATTATCATAGAAAGAAAAAAGTATATGAAAGATCAGAAATAATTTCCAGATGTAATCACTTATAAATACCTATTAGGGTCATACAAACACAGATGAAAGTGTTTTAAGATCCTTAAATAACACCTCCTTAATTTTTTAAAATTTTGGTTGTTTAAAAATTCCTGTCAAGGGCTCAAAAAAATTCCCTGTTTGTACATGTGAAAAACAGAAAATCAGTTATTATAAATAGCCTGAAGATATCAAATTGTTGAAATATTGTGGATATTCTTTCACACTCCTTGTGTTTTAGCGGCTTTATTGCCTTAAATGGTATGAATTGATTAAAAAAGAAAAAGAAATTTCTGATGATAAAATTGTGAATAGAAAAATGTGGAAAACTTTTAAAAAGTGCATTTGCTTCTAAAACTATTCCTTCAACTTTTTCTAACGTAAACCATGAGCATAAAAATTGCCAGCCAACACCACCCATTTCTTTAAGCAGTCTCTGTATTTGAACCTCTATAACCTCAGAAGTATTTCTGAATAACAATGTCAGTGATAAGCTGATAAGCAACATAATGACAAAATGTTCCTGCAAGGCACACCAATGGGGAACATTCTCTGCTTGGAGGCTTACTCTTTACTTTGTCTTTTATGTGTTGTTCATGGCTCCTCCCTGTCCTGGTGCCTCTGCCACCAATGCCATCCAGGAAAAGAAAAGACTTTGCTCTGATAGAGTATTAGGCTCACAAAGAAAAATGGGAGAAAAGAAAGGAAAAGTCTTTTGTCTCCTTTGATGGAGGCCCCTGAAAAGCAGAAGAAACGAATTGCATACATAATAGGTTAGTAAGAAGATTGGCCTAAGGCATTAAGTTGAACTTTTTCTTACCAAACACCAGCGGGTTGTGAAAACCAAGACGGAAAGAAAAGGAATATAGACATTATCTATAAATTCTTAAATTGTGTGTATATATATATATATATATACACAAACACACACAAATGTTTTATCCAAGATATTGAGCAAAGTTTCCTGATAAATATAGTATATTTTGAACAATTAGTGTGCATGAGATCGAATTTTTGTATGTGTGTGTGTGTGTGTCTGCATATATATATATATATATATATATATATATACACACACACACACACATATATCAATAATTCTGTAATCTATTGATGAAAAAACACTTAAACTATGAATTAAATTTTCATTTTTTAACAATATTATTCTTGAAAAATGATTTTATTAATAGCTAAATATTAAAAGCATAGACTGAATATAATACAATGAAACACACACACATATGTTATACATATAAGAAAATATGTTTCTATGCACTTATTGATACAAAACCTATATGTAATAAGTGGCACATGGAAAAAAATAGAAAATAGAACAAAATCTAAGAGAAAAGGTATTTATCTTGCATAAAAAGTAATACCTAAACTTATATATATATATGCATATATATAATTATTAACTAGTTTTTGCTCATAATTAAATTAGACCAGTATACAGTTGTATTAAAAAGTACTCTCTCTCTCTCTCTCTATATATATATATATATATATATTGTATAATGTAAAGCTTTTGAATATTTTTTATTTGGAAGCCAGTTCTTTACCCAACCTTGGTTTCAACCTTTCAGTATCTTCAGGTGTTTTATAACTACCAATTCGCTAATATTTTTTTCAAACGTACAACAGGGATTTTTATGAACGCACTACTGGACAGTTAAAATAACTGAAATTTCAAAATTAGGAAGCAGATTTTTAAGGATCTTTAAACACTTTCATCCAGGTTTGTATGGTCTTCAAATGTATTTCCTGGTGTGTTTACAGCTGGACATCACTTTAGATCTTCCTTTTAGTAATTTTTTTGGTTTTGGAAATAATATTATGGCTAACTTTATATAATAATAACTTTATCTAATAATATTATGGCTAACTTTTCTTCTCTGCAGACATCACCACCAATGTAAACTTTGGCTGTTTTTTAATGTACTTTATGTTATATCAGGATCTTTGCTATTTTTTCTTTCAATTCCCACACATGGTTAGCCAGTTTGGTACAATTTTTAAGGTTTTCTAGTTTGAATGTAGATTTGTGATTATACCATCTGTATTTAAAAATTAAATATATATATATATAATATTTAGAATACTGATCTCCTCTGCTATTGTGGTTTCAACAAATAAAGGTTTCTTCAGGCAGTGAAAACCTGGTTGAAATCATGATAGCAGAGAAGGTCATTATTCCTAATATTTTAAATATTAACTTAGCTCTACACTTTCAGTTTTTCTGAATTCTGTATTGAGCACTTTTTTTGATATAATCATTTTCTGGGCAAAATAAATTTTGTCAGTAAAAGTAGTTTTATTGTGTATATATATATATATATATATATATATATATATATATATATATATATACACAACATATATGTACTTTGTACAAACTTATAGCCAATATAAACATATATAAATATATATAATTTCCATATGCCTGAAGACAGATGAGCAAATATATGATCTAAATCTTTAACAAAATATAAAATTGCAAAAAGCTTTAAAGTCATATTTTTTTTAATTGCAACAGAAAATACATATCTGCTGCTGACACACTTACATATAAAAGATAGCATTAAGATAAACTATATTTCACATCTATTGTGTGTGTGTATTATTGAAAATATACTCATGCAAATATAATTTATATATATGCTGAGGTGTTCTTGTGCCAGGTTTTAAAAAAATGGAGCAAAATTCTTTAAAAAGTGAACAAAAGTAGTATATTATTTTTCTTTTATTTCACTGAAAATATCTTACAAAATAAACAAAAAATATTCAGTGGAGAAAAAAAGCAAGAGAATAATAAATACAAAAAAAAGTAAGTATAGCTTAAAAGCTGACTCTAAAAGATTTGAAACATTGAGATTAAGTCTCATTGAAGATTGAAAAAAAAATAGGAACTGAATTGGACAGAAGCAAAAAAGTGTTACATGAAAATAAATCGAAAACTAAAAATATATATAATGTTATAAAGGTAGGTGAAAAAATCCAAGGTGTGCAAAATAGATAACTTGGCTTTGGGCAAAGCTGTGACAATGATAGGATCAGAGAAAATAAAAAGACAAGAGAGTGAGGGAGGGAAAAAATATACATAAAAGAAATAATATCATCATGACGAGGAGTAGGGTGAAAAAGAAAAATGACTTCAGAAGGAGGCTGTGACAGTCAAAGAGACACACAGATGATGAGTAGAAAAGGCTCAGAGAGGGTTTAGGTGGGACAAGAAAAGCAAACATTTTCTTAAAAACAATACCAAATGCAACAAGGCTGAAAGTGAGTAGGCATCATGTGAACAAGTGGCATCACATGTGACCTGCAGCATTTAGACATTGAAAATACCAGAACTTGAAGGAAAGAAAGAACACCATGCAAATTATTTGGAATTATAGAATTTCATATCAGTTTAAAACAGAAAAGAAAATTATGAACAGATCTCCAATAAATATCTTCTTCTGATGGGCTGTGTTTCATCAGAAAATGGGTAATCAGTGCTCTCCACTACTTCTCATCACTTGAAGCTCTAAGCAATGCTTGACTCTTTGCCAACCCTTTTCAACCCTTCCTTAGCATCCACTGATACAATTCCATCAGGTAGATCACTCAAAGTTTTCCTCTTAAAAACTAGAGTCCCTATTTAATTACTGGAGTTAAGCAGCCTCAAGCCCAGACAGTACTTAGATAAGTGGGGCTACTTGGGATGCTGGGTACTGAAAGCAGCCTTCCACTAGCAAAAATATATTTTGACCTTAAATAAACCCTTAAAGAGTTGATAAGTTGTAAAAGATCAAATCAATCAGTCATTTCCTGTCCCCATGTTACCTTTAATATATCCTATGAGTGTTAACTTCTCTAAGCCCTCTTTCTATATGTCTCAGAAGTTTCAAATGACTCTTTTTGACTTTGTCATTTTAAGAAAACTGAATGTATGGTTATCAGCAAAAAGAAAACACCAAAATGCCAACTACAGGTTGGAGAAACTAAAATAAAACAAGTAAAGAAATTTAGATACCTGGAAAATGTTCTAACAGTGAATAAAAAGTGCAATATTGAGATCTGAAGACACATTGGTATGGTCAAGGATGCATTTCAAAAGCTTAACAAGTACTGAGAGACAGGAAAATTCCAGTGGAAACAAAGAAAGGAGTGCTGGACTGCTATGTGATATTTGTCCATCTGGATGGTAGTGAATATTAGACAGTCTCCTCAAGGATGAAGGAGAGGCCGGAGACAGCAGAAGGGTACTTCTACAGAAGAATACTGAGGATACCATGGACTAAGCACATGAGCAATGATGATGTGTTAGAGACGATGCAAACAAAAAAAAATTCATACTTAACATCAGGAAGAGACAGCTGAGTTTCGTGGGACAAATAATGAGGAAGAGGGCTTGGAAAATCTAATACACACAGGATGGATAGAGGGAAAAAGAGATAGGGGAAAGCAAATGCCATTACCATATAAATCAAGCTTTCCTAATAGTTCAAATAAGTCTTTGGATCATGCCATATCAAATGTTTTTGCATAACCTATGAAACATAGGTAGAGTTTTATTTATATTATTTTTAATTTGTATTGCTTGCTCTTAGAACATTCAGATCATAAAGATAGAATTTCTTGCTTTAGTATCCTGAACAAAGACACATTGATCTTTGTCGAAATTTTGTAGCAGTTCTTTAGAATTTTAATAACTTTAGTAACATGATTTAGTAAGTGGATTGTATAATGGAGTTCAAATTGATTTGTATCTAGTTTCTTTGGTATCATTATAAAACAAGATCTTCTGAGATCTTCTAGTATTTGTCTATACTTTTGAGATGAGGCAATAATTACACTATTTACACAGTTTGGCCTGTTGTCCTCATCTTTATTGCCATGTTTATGACATTTTGGCAGTTGTATGTTCTGGCCTTCTTCAGGTGCTAAGAATTTCAAACCAAACCCTTTATTTCGATCACTGGGGTATATCATTCCCATTCCATGTGTGATTACACTTATGGATGCCATGTAGTTATCTCCCTTTAAGTCATTTCTCTAAGTTACTTGTTCAACACTGCTGTAGCCAGGTACTGAACTCACAACTCTTTAAATCAAGTCACTTCTGAACAAGAATTTTAGTCATCTTGATCTATTTTTGAACATGATAATCATCCAAATGCAATGGTAGATGACTGCCTTACAAATCACTAATTGTCGGTTTTTTTTTTGGTTTTTTTTTCATGTGTTTTCTATAAATATATCCAAAGTTGGCAGAACACAAAAACATTAATACTGAAACCAACTGTGTCACTGCAGTATATGATTGCATTTCAGGATCTTATCCAGTTAGCAATGTTTGAAAATGAATGTAGCACTAAAAGACGTTTAGGATTATTAAATTCACTTAATGATTAAAATTTACTTTGAGCCATAACAGGATAAAAATGAGTAGTTAGTTTTTAAGTGCCTGATCCCCTCCATATACTTGCTTCCCTGACAGCTACAATGTTTAAGAGTTTAAATGCAATGTCAATTGCCGTCTTTTATCCTCTTGACTTCCATCTTTCTCTTATTCTTTCCCCAACACCCACTGTATCTTGTTCTTCTCCCTTTTCACTCTACTCTCATGTAACTTTCTTCACACCAGAATTCCAACTCTTCTCTAATCCCATCCTGACCTCCCATAACTGGTTTTTCTTTCTCTTCACTTTCCTTTTATATAGTCCCCTGCACACCAAATGCAGCATTGTCTTGCTTGGGGTGAAACAAAAAAAAAAAAAAAACACTAAATAAACCATGTAAAAGTACATTTTTATTTATCTATTTTCTGTTAAATTTACCGCTTATCAATATAAAGATTTATTATCACTTATACTGATCTTAAATTCTTTTATGTGCCATGTCCATTTAGGGCGTGTGCAATCATGGTTATCCACATCTTTTAATTTATTACCACCTGGTTTTATCCTTATCTCTGCCATCCATTGACCCAAACATTTTAGATATTTTACTCATTATTTTCTTGTTTTTGTCTTAAATATGCCCAGTAAATGTCCTTTTCCTTTGTTATCTATCTCAGAAATTACATATCTCTCTTTTCCATTGTAAATATAAGTGTCCTTTTAGGTTCTATTTTCCTTAAAACTTAATTGTTCATATATTCAGTTCAAAATATTCTTACCATCTGTTGATGCAAATCTATTCATCATATCTGAAGAAATTCAACCAAATTCACTGCTGATATGCTAACTGCCATTACACACAGAATTAATGGGGCCCTTGACAATACAAACACACCACAAGGACCATAGCATTAGATATCTCAAAGACCTTTAACAAGGTGTGGCACAAAGTTTACTGCACAAGCTTTTCAAGTATACTTAGCTAGCCATAATTACTGACCCAAACATACCACAGTATTCCTTACACCAAAACAACACATACTATAGCCACCATAATATCTCAAAATCTCTATGAAGTCCTAACTAGACAAATACTAAAGTCTTAACTACTTCTCATATATACAATTTGTCAGGGTTGTGTATTATTTCTTCTAAACCTTATTCCATTATCAATTTACACAAGTCTGTTAGGTAGGTTATGCTTTGTTATCTTCTGTCCCTCTTGCCTTCAATATGTGCTGTGAGTGCCAAATTTACCAAGTCCTCTTTCCTCCTAATGTGTCCCAGAAATTTCAGCTGTCTCTTCTTAATGTTTCAATTGGAGTAGATAGACTAAACTATCGCCCGGTTCACACTCTCCCCACGTCTATTGAACAAGTGAAGAGGCTCATCCCTTGTTCCCTGTTTAGGATGTGCTTTTCCGGTTTTCTCTTTAATCTTTTCACTCCTTTTTCTTTTTTTTTTCAATTGGAGCAAATAGACTAAACTATCGCCCGGTTCGCTCTCCACACACGTCTATTGAACAGGTGAAGAGGCTCATCCCTTGTTCCCTGCTTGGGATGTGGTTTCCAGTTTTCTCTTTTCCAATCTTTTCACTCTTATGTAGCCCTCTGCACATCAGTGGCATTACCACCTTGCTCAGGATGATATGATTAAAAAAAAAAAAAAAAAAAAGAACCACTGGGGGGGTTTTCACTATTATAAAGTCCTTCTTGAAAGTAGTCATTAATGGCAAGTCCACCGAGGTCCTAGCGATCAATGCAGGTATCTCCCAGAAGTCACATATTGGACCAACCCTTTTTCTGACATACAAAAATGATCTCCCAAAGAATATACTCCAATCATTTGGAAATATCTATCCTGATTATATAAGGATATATGGGCACACCTCTAAATTATCAGAGATGGGCAGCTTAACTCTAACACTGACTTCTGCTCTAACACTGACTTTGCAGTAGAGAAAAAACTTCCTGGTTACATTCAATGCATCTAAAACCAAATTGTTACATCACTGATCAAACCCCAAACTATCACCAGTAATGATGAACAGATGTCCCTTCAAGCAGGCCCCATGCCTTGAGAGCCTCAAGCTCACACTTGACCTCAAGTAGAATTCCTAAATATGGTCTATCACTAAAAATGCAGGTAAATTATCAGCTTCCTGTATCACTCCAGTAAATACCTGACTTCTCATGCTATCCTCTATCTTTAAAGGACTCAAATCAGGTTGAAAATGGAATACTGTTGCTATACTTGGGCAGAAGCTGCCCAGACCTCATTTCCCAGTTTTAAGAGAGTTCAAAAACCATTTCTGAGACCTTATTGAAGAAGAATTATTTTCCATTTTCCGACCTCTCTCTTACAGGCAGGATGTGGCAAGTCTCTCACAGCTCCATCACTACTACCATGGAAAGTACTTGGACGAACTACATGTTTTGGTTCCACCAAATCTAACCTTCATGGCTAAGACCCACCATGCCACTTACATATTAGCAAACTATCCACATTCCCTCCATATTCCATAAGCAAGAAGTGAGTTCCACTCAAACAGCTTCTTCTTGCAAAACCACTGCCCTATGAAACAGACACCCAAGAGGGTGTTTCTTCAATCACTACAATCTTAACTGTTTCATTCTAGAATCAACTGTTATCTTCCCCTCCTATCTATATAAACTACCGCTTAACATAAATCTCTACCTCAAGTGATCCACCTGATCCTTGTACAGGGTGCCTTAATGTAAAAAAAAAAGTCCAGCATTTATTATGTATTCAGTTCAGTGCACTTCTTTCTTTTTCAAAATTTCCTGATCTCTGGGTTTAATTATATTTTTCATAGAGTCCCACAAATGACTTCTATTTCTATTGATTTCATTTGCACCTGTTAATTTTAACAATTAGTATCACAATAAAATGAAATTCAGACTTAAGTCATAAAGAAAATAAAATTGAACCACTATCAAAAGAAAGTAACAGTCTCAAGCCTCTCACTACTCTAATACAATTTCTATGTTCTCAAATAAACTACATTGCTTAGCTCTACCAGTTCTGACATTCACGGCTAAGACCTGCCATACAATGTGAATTGTAACAAACCACCCTCATTCTCTTATATTTCTTTGGTAAGACCTAAGTTCCACTCGAGCAGTTTCCTTCAGTAAACCACTACTTTGTGAAACCTATTCCCAAGAGAATGTTTTCCCAATCACTACAATCTTAATTAAGTCTAGATCGAACCATTATCTTTCTCACATATCTGCATAAACTGTGCTTCTTACTTTGTTAATCAATTCTATATCAATTCAATTTTGTTGGTCCCCAAAATATATAACAATTCTCCACCTCATGTGGATCCTGGGCATTGTAAAGGGTGAACCTCACTGTTAAAATAAAAAAAAGCACAACTAGATAGATTCATCTTTCTTACAAGTGAGTAAGAAAACATAAACTTATTTGCAGATAAAAAAGTATTTATGCATATACATACATGTAAAATTAAACTCAGAGTCATGTGCTATTATTGGAATGTAAGCACATTTATGCACGGATCGATAAGTATAGGTTAGAATTATGCAAATATGGGAATTGATACATGGAGATTTATATATTTGTCTAGGTGCATAACCATATATAAATAAATAAATGTGTAAATGAAGCAATATCTGACAACAAGTGCTCCAATGATATAAGAATGTTTTCATACAAGTATATGGAACCACTGAACAACAACATAGCTCCTAGTCAGCATCTGTCCCTGTGATACAGTCACTTTAACAATGTGAAACACAGGCTCTTTTTCAGCCCTATGAAATTCCCCCTTCCTGGTTCTGGTGATGCATAGCCATTCTGGGTTCTATCTGAATCATTTCTGAACTGTTGCTCAAGGCTGTACGGCCAACCTTCAAAAATAGAGATATTCCACTGATGTCAATCCCAACTGCCAATGGGAACAATCCCAAACTGTGGAATGTTTATTTGTTTATACTTCTGAGATGAAGTAGAATTTACACTATTTACATTGTTCAAATTATTGTTCTCATCTTTATTGCCATGTTTATGACGTTTCGGCCATTGTATGGTCTGGCCTTCTTCAGGTGCTAGGAATTTTGAACCAAACACTTTATTACGATCACTGGGATATATCATTCTCATTCTATGTACAATGCCACTTCTGGTAGGCATGTAGTTATCTCCCTTTAACTTAACTCTCTATGTCATAAACATGGCAATAAAGATGAGGACAATAGTCCGAATATTGTAAATAGCATATAGAACATACAGTTTATCCAAATCTTGAAGATCCATGCATACGTAATGACCTTGAAACCTTAACATCCTAGGCAAGTTTCTGTGTGCAACACAAGATGGGTGTAGTGTAGCAACTTGATGATAATAATAAGATACAAATACTAGCAGTATAGCCTGGCGTTGCTCGGGTGTAATGAAAGCTTTAAAAATAATCCATGGTCCTGGAGTTCAGACACTTTGGACATTGGCACGAAAGACTAAAAAGCAATAGTTGTTTGCATTTAAAGCGAAACCGTAGACTGAAAGAAAAATGAATAGATGTAAGTCAAATTTTGATTTATTGGTATCAATATCAAATAAGTTTTTTCATCGTAAACTGAATTTTGAAGGCTAAATAAGTCCTCTGAGTAAATGGTATCATGGCTGAGACTAAGAACTACAATTATACCTACTTAAAGTCAAACCCGATGCAAAAACTAAAATAAAAGGGCTGAAAAAATACAGACATACAGGCAGATAAACAGACACACACACAAACATCTTGCCTTTTATATATATATATATATATTATCGATTTTCTGCACTATTGTAAGAACAGCAACCTTGAAATTTCTGAATATCGTTTCTTATGTCTTTGTCTATGAGTGTATCAAATTTAATTAAAATTGGACCCCTCCTTCTATAACCCGATTTTTTTGATTATCGATTTTCGATATTTATCGGGGATACCTCGATACAAAACCTAGCTAAGAACACTTGCAGATGCTTATAGTACAACTGTGTAAATTTTCAAGAAAAGTGGTTCAGCCATTTTGGAGTCTATAGGTAACGGACACACACACACACAGAGACAAAGTTCCATTTATAAATAAGTTTAGATACTCATATTTTATTGCTTTTCGCAATACAGTTGGTAATAAATGACAGATCTTTGTAGAATTTTCAGGATATGCTTGTATGGGTAATATAATGTGAGTTTCAGCTTATAGATTTAACTTGATTAAAAATTGTTGATAATAACTTGTTTTTAGGGGGTAAAGTTTTATCATGCAACATAGAACTTAAGTTCTTACATATTTATAAGTCTACAGTTTGCTCATGTTTTGAATATATATGTTAATAAATATATAAGAATTTATGTGTCCATTGAAGAATTGTGTTCTTCAACAATCCAAATTGATAAACAATTACATTGGCCACACCACCACAAAATTGATAAGAAGATTAACATTGCACCTTTCTTACAACAGCTCCATTCGATCTCATTTAAACACACATTGAGATATTCCAGGACCAATTTGTGATATACTTTTGACAATACATACATAATAGCATCATCCACATGCAAAAGAAGATTAAAAATAATGAAGCCATTACTAATAAAAAAGAGAAATCCTACACTTAATAGCATCAATTATAAATGCAATAACAGTGTGCTTACTGTGTTCAGAACTTAAAATACACATGACTCTATATGCATAAACTTGACACGTATTTATTTACAAGTAAAATAAATTTAATTTGTGATAATAGCTAAAAGTATAGCTAAAAACACTTGGATACAAAACCTTTAGATGATTCTTATATAATTTGAGTTCTGAAAAGAAAAAAATCATAAGAACACATGAAAAATGATATAAAAAATTTAATCTTGTCTGTTATTTTTAATGAAATCTGCATAAAAGAGAGATTGTTGCCCAAATACACAATTAATAAATATACATATTATCCTATGTTTTAAGACGTATTTATTTTTATGCTTGTATTTGGACATCAATTCAATTAATTTACAAAACAAAAATAAGAGAATTGATGGCCACATGCAAGCATAGAAATAAATATCTGCTCAAATACATCAACCTGGATTAATTTAATGTATTTTTTTTATTTTATCTTCTTTAATTATTTTTTTTTATAACTTAATTTTTTTTATTATATTATTTTTTTTTCTATTAATGATTTTGTTTTCTCCAAAGATTAAAACTACAAGTAATCCCCCTCGACTCAAAGGCACAAAATATAACCTCTGCTCTAAGAATATCCTACCTATTAATATTTATTTAACTGTTAAGATTTTACTTCCTAATTTCATTAGGTTTTACTACAAGCCAAATTAAAGTAAACAATTAAAAAATTAAAAAACAGCATCCAAGTATTACAAAATATAACTACAATGAACAAAAAGAGAACAAAAATTAAAATCTCAGAACAGTCAGTTCATAATAAGCACCTGATAATTGGATAGAGCATGAAATTCCGAGTCATGCTAAAAATGTAGAATATTATGTTTATTTATTAATATATAGTTTTACTCTGTTCTATTAACACCTGATGAATATTTATATATTGATTTGTATCTGTACACATATATATCAGTAAAAAATGCCTAGTGAGCCAGACAGACCTACCTAGTTTAAGATGTTTGAATTTAACTTCATTCAATGTTCATAGGAGTTAAGTCTTATTGAGTTAGGGTACTATTTCAGGTTGAAAATGGAATACTGTTGCTATACTTGGGCAGAAGCTGCCCAGACCTCATTTCCCAGTTTTAAGAGAGTTCAAAAACCATTTCTGAGACCTTATTGAAGAAGAATTATTTTCCATTTTCCGACCTCTCTCTTACAGGCAGGATGTGGCAAGTCTCTCACAGCTCCATCACTACTACCATGGAAAGTACTTGGACGAACTACATGTTTTGGTTCCACCAAATCTAACCTTCATGGCTAAGACCCACCATGCCACTTACATATTAGCAAACTATCCACATTCCCTCCATATTCCATAAGCAAGAAGTGAGTTCCACTCAAACAGCTTCTTCTTGCAAAACCACTGCCCTATGAAACAGACACCCAAGAGGGTGTTTCTTCAATCACTACAATCTTAACTGTTTCATTCTAGAATCAACTGTTATCTTCCCCTCCTATCTATATAAACTACCGCTTAACATAAATCTCTACCTCAAGTGATCCACCTGATCCTTGTACAGGGTGCCTTAATGTAAAAAAAAAAGTCCAGCATTTATTATGTATTCAGTTCAGTGCACTTCTTTCTTTTTCAAAATTTCCTGATCTCTGGGTTTAATTATATTTTTCATAGAGTCCCACAATAAAGAGTAAGACTTTATAAAGAGTAAGACTTAAGTAGATAAAATTTACATGGGGATATAAATAATACTTTTGGACATACACTGGCCATCCAATGGGCAGGTCTTTTTTTTTTGCAGATGCTATTATTTTTAGAAAGATCACTATTATTAGTAGTAGAGAAACTGATGTTATTCAGGAGTGGAGGCCATCTTATTTTTTCAGCAGTGTCATCAACGTAGGATAGAGAAAGAGAGAGAGAGAGATTCTTGATCAAATACAAAGAATCAGCAATATTATTGATCCTGACCAGGCATCTAAGCTTCAGTCACTGTCATAATGTAGCTTTTGCAGTTCTTTCTTTTATGGTAATGGTTTGGATGAACTCTCTGACTATGCTACTTAGACTTTATGAATTTAAACACTGTACTAGATTAGCAAAAAAGTTTTCATTATTTTACAGTTAAACTGACTAGATGAAACCGTAAGTTCTATGCTAACAATTTCTTTTCTTGCACTTTGCATTTGTGGGACTCTCTTTCAGCTACATGCTTTCCAGCGAGCTCTGATCTTCAAAAATTTAAATTCAATATCTACTTGATCACTGTTCTGTTGTTCTCACTCCTTAATAACGATTCTGTTTTTTGCTTATCCTTTCACACACTAACCCACTGTGTCTTAGTGGTTTTACTTCCATGCATGGATGAAATGATTTTTAAAAAATCCCAAATATATAGATTAAAGAAACATGGCCAATAAAGACAATATCTCATTTGTTTGTTATTTTACAATGATGTTCACCTTGTACAAGGCCCAAGAGCAACTTGAGTTTGAGGATTATCTCATATACCTGAATAAAGTAGTATTTTATTATTCTGTCTATTAATGCAGACATTCCATCATTTTCATCAGTCTTTAGTCCATGAATTATATTAACTTTTCTATTGTTTTGAAATGAACATTATTTCCGCTAATTTTATTGGTTACTTAACATTCTTTGCTGGAAACAAAGAAGAGAGTACTAGATTGTTATGCAATGTCTGCCCTTCAATATAGTAGCAAATATTGGACAATCTCATCAAGGATGAAAGAAAGTTCTGAAGCAACTGAACTCTGGTTCTACAGAAGGCTGCTGAGAATACCATGGACAGAAAATGTGAACAACAATGAGGTTTTGAAGAGGATTGATGTGAAAAAGAAACATATACTTAACATCAGGAAAAGACAGCTGAAGTTTCTTGAACATCTAATGAGGAATGAGGGTTTGGAGGATTTGATACTCACAGGATAGAGAGAAAGAGAGAGAATGTAAAGCAAGATGTGACATATTTGATGGGCTTGAGCAAATGAATAGCAGAGCAGGGTTTGAGAGGAGTAACAAAAGAAAGGGTGTTAAGAGCTACAAGAGACATAGAAGAAGAACGAACATTCTCATCTATGTCTAATTCAATGATAGACTAGATGTTCTCTATTGGGTTAATAACTGGAAAGGCTAAGAACCATTATATTAGTGTAGGTGTTTTGTTATTTTTTTTTTTCGCAAAGTGGCCAATAATCAACTTTGTAGAATGTATAAGAGCATTGCCTTGCACAAATCTACTCTTTAGCATAAAGTTTCTTGTTTAGTGGTTGGCTGGCTGTTTTATTTAGCAGCATAGTAACCACTCTGGTTATTTAATAACAAAACCTAAGTATTTTTACTTTATTTTGAAGATAATAATGGTTTAGTGATAGCGGTCTTACTAATTAACCCATAGCTGGGGAAAAGAGGTGGATTTATACTTTTTCCCAATGGCATTTATGTGTAAGTAAATATAATAAACCTAACTGCAATTAGAACTTGGCTCACCAATTAACAATTCTGAGCCATTTTCCATTATAAAACTTCCACATCCAAGCTTCCAGAACTTGGTATTTCCAAGCAATCACCCATCTTGGTAATGACCAGTCTTGACATTTTTTTTTTTCATCTCACCCCAAGCAAGGCATTCCACTGCCACTATTGCGCATGGGGCTACATAGGGGAAAGTAAAGAGAAGGAGTAGTTAGACATAGGGAATGTCAGGAGGAAGGTGACAGATGAGTAAGAATACCTAAGATGAGGGTTGGGCAGATGGGAAGAGTGTTTGATAGAATGGGAGCAGGTTAGTGTGTTAGGAGGTGTCTATTAACCTTACATTTAAACTCCAGGAGATTGTAGTCATCGGGGAAGCAATCGTGTGGAAGGGAATTCCACAGTCAGGAAATGCGAGGAAAGAAACTGTTGGAATAGAAGTTACGGTTGCATTTTATAGGCTTCACTGTAAAAGGGTGGGATCTAGTTGCTAATCTAGTATCTCATTCAAATTCGTATTTGAAAGGACCTATAATTTTACTGCCTAAATATGAATATTCCACCTTCCTCTTGTTTTCCAAATTTTTTTTAGTTGACCACTCCCCCATTAAGAATAAAACCTCTATTCCAGCCTGCTATTAGGCTCATTTAATGAAAAAAACCTTATACAATAAAATAAATCTCACATCAAATAATTCAAAGCAACATAAATTTGATTTTACAGAAGGATGCTGAGAATATCATAAAGCAAAAAAAATGAGAAACAACAAAGTCTTGGGAAAAATAGTAAAAACAGGAAACTAATGCTTAACTTCAGAAAGAGAAAGTTGAGGATTCTAGGCCATATAATGAGGAAAGAGAGCTTGGAAAATCTGATATTCAGAGGACAGATATAAGACATGAGGAACAGAGGAAGACAATACTTAATGAACTTGAATAAATGAATGATGGAACAGGGCTTAGGAGAAATAACAGAAAGACAAAGTTTATTAAGAACTACAAGAGGCAGGAAGTTGTAGAGAGCCATGATCACCAAGGTCCTGATACTCATAGGATGGATTGAAGGCAAAATGGACAGAGGAAAACAATGTATAACATACACAGTGAGTTTGAGTAAATGGCTGGTGGAACAGGACTTGGAAGAAATATCAGAAAGTCAAAATTTATTAAGAGCTACATGAGGTAGGAAGTTGTAGAGAGCCATGATCACCTAGGTCTTGAGTGAATATGGCTTATAAAGAAGAAAGAAAAAATTCGAGTAAAAATGGAATGTTACAAGATGAAATTTATTTGTTTATCATGTTCTATTTTGTGCACAAGAATGTTTCTTAAGTAATGTCTATTCTAACAGAACATTTCAGACCTCAATGACATCTGATTTTCTATCTCATGGGCACAATTGAGAGCGATCATTTTTTAACTAGCATTCTAGCATAACTTCCAAAAAATTTCAAAGAATGTGACATTATTTCAGCCTACTCAAATGTGACACATATGTAGGATCTTATGTAGGAACTCTAACCAGTTTTGATTTGTTTGATTTGTTAAATAAACAGTTTAATATTAGTTGATTAAAACTAATTGTATTGCAAAAACTTAATCTTGCATAATGGCTATTAACTAATTTTCGCCTTTGACTTATTCTTTTTCTCCTAGATTTTATAAGCAATTAACAACTTTGCTGTTCAATTCCATGTTTTAACGTTATTTTTCTTTCTTGTCATAACAGTTTCTTTTCTTGCACTTCCCAGTTGTGGAATTCCCTTCCACACGATTGCTTCCCCAATGGCTACAACCTCCAGGAGTTTAAATGTAAGGTCAATAGACACCTCCTAACACGCTAACTTGCATCTATTCTCTCAAACACTCTCACCATATAACCAACCCTCATTCTCGGTACCCTTTCTATCTCCCTCCTAACATTTCCTATATCTAACCATCCTTTCCCATTACTCCCTCGACCCTATGTAATCCCCTGTGCTACAGTGGCAGTGGAATGCCTTTCTCGGAGTGAAACAAAAAAAATATTTGTGCATTATTATGTGTATCTGTACAGATTAGAAGTGGGTCTGTTCTCTTCTGAAAAGTATTTGGATGAAGTAACTCTTGTAGCTACAATGGGGTTCAAATATGTTCAAGTTGTCTACTACAACCTTTTCCCTTTTACATGGACCTACTCATTCACTTGCTCATATGCATAGCTACAAAAATAAGTCCAAAGTCTATTGCTTAAAAAGCATGTATTTCATGCAACAATTATTTATTTATTAGCATCACCCAACATTTGTACATTTAATTTCAGCACATGATCATTAGTCAGATAAATAACACATTACACAGTTAAAATATCAGATCATAATTCAACTAATAATGTCAGGCCATGGTTGTATTGATCTACATTTGTATCTCAAAATATCCTATGAGTTGCTTTCGTTTTGCTTACTGTAAAAAAAAGTTATGATAATCAGGTGAGGTTATTAAAATTAAAAGTAAAATTCAAGGTCATCGTTAATTTTGCTTAAAGAATTGTTTTTATTTATAAAATTGCAATGCAACACAGACAAAAATGTCAAATTCTTCTAAGATTTTTGTAGAATTTGCAACATACAAAGTAAAATCTTGCATCTTAACCATGTCCTTATAAATATTTTACATTAAATCATGAATTAAAAACAATTGTTGGATCTAAATTGATCATATGGAAACTTAGCTTCTTTCAAAAAGTTCAGAATATATAAAAATGCATTAAAATATCTAATAGTTTCTTGATTTTTACAGTTACTGTTATACAAAAAATGTCACACTTGAGCACGTTTGATACCTATATATATGCGTGTGTATATAACTGTGCCTACAAGCTATCTTCATAACTAGAGAAAGGAGAACATTAAAAATGAAAAAGTAGTAATGTTTTCATAGAGATAATGATATGAAGCAGAGAGAGTGAGTAAAGTTTCAAATTACAAATGAAAAGAAAGAACAGTAACTAAGGATAATGAGGCAAAAGTGAGTTAAATAAAAAAAGAGGGAAATGAATTGAAAACTGTCATTGTGTTGAGAAAGAGAAGAGAGATTGTTATGAGTTAAACCATGCACAAGAACATTATAGAGAAAAAGTCTGTAGAAAACTAAGGAGAGAGTGAAGTCACCGAGATGAAGGATGAGGACAATACACAGAAAGTAAGGGAGATGTTGAGGTGAGCAAGGAGAGAGAAGAAAAATGGTAATTATTGGAATAGATGTATCACTGAACTAACATAGAAATGGAGAGTGAAGAATAATGAGTGAGTGGACGTAGTCATCAGAAACTGAAAGAGGGAGTTTAAGATGCATCCGAAAAGAGAGAAATGTATAAAGTCATAAAAATAGAAAGAATGATCGCAGTAAGAAAAACTAAAGGTGGTTAAATATAAAAGAAGAAAGAGAAAAGCAAGACAAAAAAAAGGAGAAAATTAGAAAAAGAAAGAAAAAAATATTGAGGAGAGTTATAAACAGAATAGATGAAGACATCAATGCAAAGAACATCAAAGAGAGAGAAAAGAAAAGAAAAAGAAAAGACAGGAATTAATGAAAACCAACTCAATCTTGATGTCACCTGTAACTAACCAGGTGGAGAAGTTCATGAATATATTTCCATAAATTATGCACACACTCAAGTTGAGGCTGGTCGTTTCTGTCTTCCATATTGATTTTTTCCACCTTGCATGTAGAACATCCCATATATCGCTCTACCACTTCCCCTATGTCTTCTGAGCTCCACAGTAGTGATACACTGCATATACACATCTGATGTAGACATAAGTTAAGCCACCATACACCTATACACCAAATATATGAGCAAATGAATGACTGGACAGCAATTCTACCTATTCCAGCCAATGAAAAATGCATGCAAATGACCTGGATGCAGATGTTGATAATAATGCACAAAACATGCATCACATGGCAATCATGGTAGAAATATCAGAAAGTAAGTAAATAACAACTTCATAAATAGAAAAATTATATATATATATATATATATATATATATATATAATAAATTTGTAAAAGTACACTCAGTCATAGTCCAAGATTAAGATCTGTATGGTTAAATAAAGAAGACAAGAAGAAAACTATATTTTACTTGCCTACATGTTTCATCCTTTATCAAGGCAAAAAGATTAAATTTATTTGATTTTAGATAATGTATCTATAAACAAAACATTGTTGGTAACTGGAAAAAAGCTTACAAATTATTCATAAGATTACCAGAAATTATTTAGTATTTAAAAACGTCATAAATCATATTTGAAGAGAATTCTTTCATGTGCAGTGTAATGTCATGTATCAGATGTTAAAATGATGGGAATTAGCTGTTTTCTTTGGATTTTGAAATAATTTTGCTGTGTATGTTTGCCTGAAGAAGTATTGTTCCTATAAGAAAAAGTGAGATTTGGAAAATTTAGCTGGAAAATCAGTTCTTGGTCAAAATGAAAAACTTCCAAAATCTTAGAAACAAAAACAAAAATGCCAAATAGTATAATTTTTATTTCTATTGTTCAGACTGTTGTCCTCATCTTTATTGCTATGCCTATGATGTTTTGGGCAGCATATACTCTGACCTGCTTCAGTTGATATACATCAGAATTTCAAACCAAATCCTTTATTTAATCCACTGGATAGATTGTTCTAATTTTTGTGATATCTCATTATCTGTTAATTCCTTTAAATGTAAATAATGTAAATAATTACAACAGCTCATATCAAAAATATAGACAGTATAATTTCCATAATTCCATAATTAGTTTGAATAAATGGTAGAAGAGGGATGGTAAAGATATAAAAGTTGCTTAAAGCAATAAAAGACAGGAAGCTGTGGATAACCATCTCCTAAAAGAAATAAAATTCCTGCAAGTAGGTTGATCTTCCTGAGGCAAAAAAATAACGGTGGTGATGTCTATATCCTATAAGCCTTTGAATCAGCCTTTGTAAAGACGCAAAAATATTTATACTTATTGGCAGAAATATATAAACAAATAGCGTAGTATGCTTTTTATCATATTCCTAAGGAAACACAGTAGTACTACACTTATGTTTCAAGGTATTTTATTGACTCTAGAATTGATATACTTTCCTTTACTGGTGATTATATGTTAGAGAGTTAGTTGGTTGTTTTTGTTTAGCAACCCATCAACTACTATGGGTTATTTAATGCTGGACACTAAATAAAACAATTTTATGCCTTCCACTAAATAATTGCTGGTAATTTAGAGGCAAACATTTTGAAAAAGGTAAATCTTTTAAACCTACCTGAATAGCAAAAAACAAAAATGTACCTGAACAAGTTGCTTCTTTTCGTTCAGCGTCATATCAAACTTTATGGTTTATTTAATGCTGAAATCTAAATATTTTGAACACAATTTTATGGCTTCAACTAAATATATTTTGAATGCAATTGTATGCCTTCAACTACATGAAATGTTGGTAATTTTGCTATAAATAAGTATAGTTGGTATTTTGATTATAAAAATCTATTTCTATATTTTCATAGTATTTTATTTTTGTTTGTAAGTTCACTGTTTGACCATAGCTGGGATCCTAACAGGTTCTACCACCCCAGGTAAGTGTGGACCTGGAAACAACAGGTATTAAGATGGGGTTCCACACTTATCAAAAACTCCATTGTCCCAATAAGAGACCTTGCTGTCAGATATAAAAATTAATGGAAAATGTTGCTTTTTATGATCATTTATTTTTCAAAAATGCTTAGTTGCATCCCAACAAAAATTGGGTCTTCTTTGTAACTTCTACCTTATCATATGCCATAACAATTTCATGTTTTCTACAAGGTGCCAAACCCTCCAACATTGCAAGGACAATGCATCTATTTCTTTTGTGTCACAATGTCATAGCATCACATTACAGACTTCCAACTGTTCTTCCAATTGTACATACACCATTCTCATTTATTGGCAAAATTAACCAAGCATTCATCCCGTTTTACAAATACAACAAAAACCAATAATTATTTCACATTTTTTAACTTATGCATCACGGCAACCTCATACTGGAGCTTGCCTTTACCATTTCAATATAGCCACTAAAAAACCCTGAGCAACACCAAAATAGACAGCTAATATATATATATATATATATATATGCGTGACTCTTCAGAAATGAATTGAGTTCTCTCAGTGACTGGCATCTGTATACACTGCTTAGGGAGTAGAGACTCCGATAGCTTAGGGAGTAGAGACTCCGACTGACACCAAATCGGTCGAGTTTCGATCACAGCCAGAAGAAAGTGGATATGTCTAGCCACACTGATGAGCTGTGATACTGCGAAACGGGCTTGTATGTGGATGACTAATATATATATATGTATATATATATATATATATATATATACAGTGTACATAAAGTCCGTGATCATTTTAAAAAAATCACAAATACAAATAAAGTTATAAATTTCTTAAAGTGAACATGAACTTTATGAACAACCTGTATATATAAGCATGTTCATTTCATGTAAGGTAGTAAAGCCACTAAGACACAATAAATTACTTGGTATGAAGGAATTAGAGACAGAAACATTACTAATGACTGAGAATAAACAGAAGAGTAATAAGGATGACAGGAGAAAGTGAATGACATTGGATTTAAATTTTTGAATATTAAAATTGGTTGGAAAGCGTGAAGCCAGAATTGAAAAGTGCGGGAAATAAAATTTACACATACATTTAAAAAACTCAACTGTAAAATGATGAGATTTTTTTTACTAGTGTAGTACTGCAAACAACAAAAAAAAATTAATCGAAATATCATTTTCTTCTCCCTTTCCACTCTACTCTCATGCAGCTCTCATCACACCAGTGTTCTCAACTTTCTCTTACCCGTTCTCTGACACTCCTGTAACTTGTTCCTCATTTTCATCACTCTCCTTGTATTTAACCCCCTGCACACCAGTGGCAGTACTGTCTTGCTTGGAGCGAAATGATTACAAAAAAAAACTCATTTTATACGCACATATATATATATATATATATATATATCATATAATTATAAATTAAAAGTACATTGCAACATAGAAATTTCTAGGTTTTGAGATAGAATCTCCTCATCAGGCAATGTTGGTTGTTGGTTGTTGGTTGTGAAAATTGTTATGATGATGCATTTATATATAAAAATATTAATAATGTCCAAAAAGTTGTAGTATGGGATTTTATTGAGTCCTACTTGTTATTACAAAAAGTTTTAATTCATGAAGTAGTCGTAAAACTAAGGAAATTAGGAATAGAACATTTTGGAAGATTGTAGAATAATCCAGTGAAATTTAGAGAATTCTAAAGGATTCTAGAATATGCAAATTAGGTGTTAACCCCTATAAAAATAGATTTTAGGAAGAGAGTAGTTAGTTGTTAACAGGATTTGCTGACATTATCAACTCCAGCCCAATTCGTGGTTATGTGCATCCAGCTGAAGAATCTCCAAAATAAGTTGCTGACCAACTAAAACCTGAAAGAAAACCTCATGGAACTAAAAGGGCAAATAGATTTTTTTGACCTTTTCATTGACCATACTGGAAATTATTCTTTATATACACATTTAAGGATTTCCAAAAAGTACAGCACTTAAGCTACTTTGCTAACTTAACTGGGTAAAGATACTAACCCTTCCTTCCCCTTCGTAACACTTCGCCTGCCAGTAGTACACTCTACGTTTCTGTTTTGAATGCAAAAAATTGTAAATTTTGTATATATATATATATATAATTTTGTGTTTATTGTAAATTAAATATTTGTATGTGATTTAACTCTGAGTTTTGGTCAATCATTGTTTTTTCTTTTGTTACACTTAACATGTAACAAAATCATTTTTACAACCAACATCCAACATTGCCTGATGACGGGATTCTATCTTGAAACACAGAAATTTCTGTGCATCAATGTACTTTTAATTCATAATTCATATGATTATATTATGCTCTACAATATTTATTGTACTGAGCACTGTTTATAAAAAAAATAAATGCCAGGGAACTCAAAATCATAAAACCTTCGGTCCTCTTTACCTGGATATATATATACCCAGCCCAGATGAGTGAAGGTATCATAATACTGTCCTCATGAAACTTTGAAGTTGTCATGTACCTGCTCAGTTAAAGTGATAAATTCTTTGCACTAAAATTCTGTCTCTCTCTTTTTCTCTCTCTCTCTCTCTCTATATATATATATATATATATAACAGGCATATTCTTTCATTAATTGCAAAAATAAATTATGAGTATAATACCATGTTGTCCATGGTTGTCCACTGATCCAGCTAGTGACAAATAAATAGGGAGAAAGTGGGTAAACATATGTTCAGAGAATAAATGTTAACTTGGCCTCACACTGTCAGCAGACCTTAAGTGGAATCACTATATCGACTCCATTGCTAAATCCACAAGTCGGTTCTCTGTGCAGGGCCCGGAAGCTTTTCCTGTCTGAATCCATCCTGCACATATATAAATCTACCATCTACTCATGTATTAAATACTGCTGCCACATCTGGTTTGGTGCCCCTGCTGTTCTCCTTGGGATTCTTGACAAAATACAACAGAGAATGTGTAATGTGGTAGACACCGACTTGGCAGCCTGGCTGCAGTCACTCTCTCACCAGCGTGATGTGGCTTCCATGTGCCTCTTCTATAAATACTTTCACAGCTTCTGCTCTGATGAACTTAGATCACTGGTGCTCGCTAGATATGATTTTGCATGAGATACTAGATTAGCACCTAGGTCCCATTCTTTTACAGCAAAACAAATAAGATGTAACCGCAATTTCTACTCTAACAGCTTCTTTTCTCGCACTTCCCGCCTGTGGAATTCACTTCCATATACTTGCTTCCCCGACAGCTACAATCTCCAGGAATTTAAATGTAAGGTCAACAGACACCTCTTATCACACTAACTCGCATCCATTCTCTCAAACACCCATCTCCTTCCGACATTTCCTATAACTAACCACTCTTTCTCATCACTTTCCCCTATGTAACCCCCTGTGCAAGAATGGCAGTGGAATGCTTTTCTTGGGGTGAAACGATGAAAAAAAAAAAAAAAAGAAAAAAAGAAAAAGAGGAAATTCTTAAAATATTTAGTTTCATTAGATATGTTTCTATGGTTGATATGCAACATTAATATGCAACATTCTTTGTTCATGATAGAATATATATATATATATATATATATATATATATATGTGTATGTATATATATAGCATAATATATAATATATATAATAATAATAGAAATAAATAAATATAATATATAATAATACATTATATATATTATATAATATATATATATATATATATATATATATATATATATATAATAGAAATAAATAAGTACTGTCAAAAAACATTTTTAACTTACAACTCTTTAGTAGTTTTTCCTATATATATATATATAGTGCAATGGATGAACTGTTATATAAATTACGCCAAAATGCAAATAACACAGACATCTCATTTTAACAGATATATTTACCAAAATTACAAAAATATCTTGAAATACTAAAGAGTAAATTTATTCAATAAAATCACTTTGGGCATCAACCACAGCCTCCAGATGACTTCAGAATCTGCAAGAACTCTTCTAAACAGTTTCTTTGTTCATGGTGGTGAGTCGTGCCATAATCTTTGCCTTCAGTTCATCTTTGGTACAACAAGAAGTTTTGTTAGTCTCTCACCCAACTGCACCCCATACATAATCAAGGGAGTTGCAGTCTGGGGTGTTATGTTGCCAGAAGTAAGGGGTGATGAGGCTGATGAAATTGTCTGGCAGCCGTGACTGGCTTCTTCTGCTTGTGTGGCATGGTGCAAAATCCTATAGCCAGATACAGCGTCTTCAAGCAGCCATCCTCTTGACTCGGTTTAGCATTACCTACCCAAGGCAATTTATGTAGGTCTATGTGTTGAGTCTGTCATTCTATGGGAAGATGAATAGAGGCATAATGCCATCGTCACTAGTGATCCCTCCAAACACCATGATGCTGACTGGATATGTCATTTAACTTTTTCCGAATCCTCTGCACTGTTTACAAATTGTCACTCAAACACTCTGAAATGTTCATATTGAAGATTCTAGTGTGAAGGCCAAGCAATACAGCATGCTGTTTCTAAATTTCTGGTGGAGTGAATTGTGTCATGGTGCTTTTTTTTCTTATAGATGGTGACCAACTGACCCGACTATACTGTGCAGTCAACAAAATTCAAAACAAACTTGAAAAAGAAATATAAAATGGCAACAATTTACCCATCGTACCCCGTATATATGAAGCATACAGAATGTCATCACAGTTACAAATACATCTATATTTGTAGAAATTCATGCATACAAATTTGTCTCTTTATGAAAGTGGATCAATGAATCAGTAGCCCGAACTAGAGTTATTAGCTAAAGTTTCACTGTAATGTTCAAATTGCAAGGGTGGGCAGAAAACTTCATAAGCTGACTAAGGACTGATGCTAGAACTGTGAAATCTTGCATGCCTTAATTTCAACTCTTCTTATTAATAACTGCATTGATTTTTTTCTAGGTAACCTGACATCTGACTGTTAAAGAAAACTACAAACTATCAGCAACTTTCCTTGAATTGGGTTTGAGTTTTGTTTCAGGGTATATCAACCTCTGTTGGTAATTTAATCCGAAAAAGGTTAAGGTTTTAAGGCTTTTTTTTTAATGTTCAGTTATAGTGAGAAGGTTGATTTAATCAGAATTTGATGAAAATTTATTTTATATTTATTTTTTATTTTAGAAAACTAAAGATGTTTTCTAGTTTTGTATTAAAAAATGTATTGCTGGTAGTAATTTTTTTCTTTCAAAAATGTATCATAGCAACAATTTTTTTCTTCAGAAACGTATGATGGCAATAATTTTTTTTCCTTCAAAAAACATATTATGGCAATAATTTTTTTTTCTTTCAAAAATGTATTGTTGGTAATATTTTTCCTTCAATATATCTTTATATTTCTATAAAAGTATTTTTATATTTTCATAGTGTTTTGACCCCAGTTTAAGCATAAACTATTTGCCCATAGCTGGGACCCTAACAGGTGCTACCACTTTAGTAGGACCTGGGAAAAACAGCAATTAAGAGGTGGTTCCATGCTCCTCACAACCTCCCAATCAGAGGCCTCCCTGCCAGATGTAGTTTAAGGTCATAGCCAGGACCAACTTTCCTTGAAAATTAACAAAATTTAGCATCATGATGTTATCAAGTACTTGCAAAAAAAAAAAAAGAAATTATAGTTGCTCTATGAGAGTATGACACTCCAGTTTTATCAACAGAGCAAATTGGGCAGCTGTGTTTAAAAGGGGAAGTGAGAGTCTTGAAAATGACATCTGGACATTCTGCAACTATCATCACCAAAGAAAACACTGATCATGTTCACAGCATGGTGAGAGAAACCAGGACTATAAAACAAATCATCATTGCTATTAGTCTATCCCATAAGAGAGTTGAGAATATTCTCCACAATGATGTTGATATAACAAAAGTTTCTGCTTAGTGAGTGCCACATCTTTTAACACCTCCAAAAACACACCAGCCTGATCACACCAGCTGGCTTCCTTGAATATTTCTAACCTAGACTGAATGTTGGGTTCATCACTGAGACAGAAACCAAGAGACTATTTATGCAGTGAACCTCTCCTCAGCTGCTCCAAAAAAGGCTCAAGTTGTTTCATCTGCAGGGAAAGTGATGGCCTCAGTTTTCAGGGGCAAAAGGCAGGGTGCTGATCATAATCTTTAACAGAACAAAACCTTCATTAGTATTGTACTCTCCAATTATGCAACTTTGCTGAGGGCTTTACGAAAGACTGTCAAGATCAAACATCCAAGAAAACTCACGAAAAAGATCTTGTTTCATTAGGACAATGCTCCAGAACAAAAGTCCTTCTGTGCATGTCTGTGGCTTTGAACTGATTGATCAGCCTCCCTATTCTCCTGATTGGGCCCCATTTATCATTTCTTTCCTATTATGAAAATCTCTTGGCTAGGAACCAATATCACAGTAATGATGTCATCTGCTGCTGATGAGTTTTTTTTGACAGACAGAATTAAAGCTACTTCACCAACAGAATTCCAGCACTGCAACATCTATGGAAGAAGTGTGTAGACCACAAGGAGGACTATGCTGAAAAAATAAAACTCATTTGGTCACATTCCATGAGAGCATCTTGGTCAGCCTATGAATTTTTCAGCTAACTCTTGTATACTGCTTCTTTTTAACTATCATCAAGCAATTTTAATTCTTAATTTTTAGGTCATGCTTAGTGTTGTATATAACCTAGTCAAAATTGTCTGTCAAAATGATCATTATTGTATTTAACAATAATGATCATTTTGACAGACAATGCGGAACAAGAACACACACACACACATTATATATATATATATATATATATATATATATATATATAAAATATATAAAAATATAAACTTATATCTTTATTTTTTGTTGGTGATGGTTGTGTGGAGTAGAAGGGTAGCCGAAGAGATATTGTGTACACACAGGATTTGTCAGGGAATCATTAACCAAGGGAGTTCTCTGTTCTTTCTGTGTGTGGATGTGTGTGTGTGTGTGTTCTCTTCTCCTCTTTGGCCAGAAACCCCAGACCCAAAATAACCCAAAATTCTTACACATTTTTCCTTTTTCTGGTTGTTGCTTAATTGACGTCAAACATATCTTTGTCGGCTATTGCCTTTCAAGCCTTTGTTGTCACCTGTGTTTTCTGCCTCTTATGTCAATCATATCTTTGTCAGCTATTGCCTGTAATTCTGCCTTTGATGTTGAAACTCGCCACCATCCACAGCTGGAATATATTTTTGTCAATCAAATTTTTCAGTCAAGGTAATAGATGACATTAGGAAATTCTCAAGTTTGAGTCTTATTTCATGCTTATTTCAATGCTTAAAATACAGCCCTAGAGTTTGAAATTTAACTTGTTTTCTGCAAGTTGAGGTTGGGATTTAAAGTAAGTTAAAATATCTGAGCTTCTCTTAAGGCTTAAAATAAGCTTAACTTTTAGACTAACCTGAGCCTTGCCATGTTTATATGCTTTATGCTAATTATAAAAAGGGTGTACTCACCTTCAAATTAACTTCTTTATCAAAAGAGAATAGATTAAAAAATAAACAGTTACTGTATAAGATTAATTATATTTATCATTAATAAAGACTTCCTGATGTACTTATATATCTATATAATAAGTAAATATTATCAAAATATTCAACTATTATTGCTCTATTTATCTACTGAACACTTCATTGACAAACATTCTACTGGTATGAAATTACATTTTATGTATTACGATAGGTGCTATTTGATTTGTATTATTTTTACTAAAAGACAAATATAGAAAGAAATCAAAAAAGAAAAATGTCATTCAGTTTATCAACATCTGAACAGCATTGAAAGAAACTTCTTTTACAATCTTTTAAGAAACAACGCTCAGAGTGTCGTATGTCTTTATTGTCACTATGTGGTAATAAAGAAAAGTATATTCCATGCAGCAAATTTAATATACCAATTAAAAAAATAAACAAACAAATACTGAGATATTTGTCCATATTTCTAATATTAGATTATTGTATACAGTAACAGCATGTTCCTATTCTCTTAAATACGTGGACACTACTTGGGAAGAGTAGAGTGATTGTACTGATTAGCAGTGTATCTACTTTTTGTTGATATACTATTATTCCCAACCATCATTTTGATGATTACTCCAACAGTAACTTTTTATAGTTGCAACATATATATTCTAACTATTTACACTATTTACATTATTCATATTGTCTTCATCTTTATTGTCATATTCACATTTTGGCCGTTGTATGCTCTGGCCTTCTTCAAATGATATACACTGGAATATCAAACTGAACCCTTACTTCATCAACTGGAAACCAGTAATACAGAGTGCAAGAAAAAAACAATAATAACAACAAATTGTAATATGATCTCAGGTAAAAAATGGTTTCAGAGACATTACTTTTATAAGTCCCAAAAATTCATACACAGAGTCCAGTGGATAAAAGCATTGGCTAAAGTAATCCAGTTGACTTGACCCAAAGAGTTCTAAGTTCAGTACCTGGCCACAGAGGTGAAGAAATTTTAGAGAGCCATGCTTGGTCACACCCTGAAAGGACATGGTATATAGAAGATCAAAAGAAGGTAGTATAACAGTTATCAGCATTAAAATTGGGGGTGGTGACTTTACTTTTTACTTTTCATCTTTACTCCCTCCAGCTATGTTAAATAGTCTCTCCAGCCTTGGGTAGCCACCAGTCTAAGCTAAGAATAACTCTGAATTCAAAACAATGGTGACACCAATAAGAAACCACTCCACTATCTTTCCCAAGAATGCATGATAATTTACAGATAAGGAAAATAAATTTGTGGTGAGCCATAATAGACACACCATGAACAGACATGGCATTAAAAAGAAAATAAATAAATAAAGTAATACTTTTTGCTAAGAGGCAACATTAAAGACCCCATCACATAGTTGCTTGCTTCCCTTCTTCGAAAGTTTAAATGCAACTACAATTGCCATCTTCTATGCTTTGGTTTCAATCCTTCTCTAATCCTTCCTTCAACATCTCCTGTACTTTGTTTTTTCTTACACTGTACCCACCGAACACCAGTGGCGGTCCTGCCTTGCTTGGAATGAAATGACTATAACAAATACAGCAGGAAAACTCTTAGGATGCATTATATATATATATATATATATATATATATATATATATATATATATATATGTATGGTTGGTCAATGTACTGTGCAATATAATAAGTTGGCCAAAATGTCCTGACTCACTTAGGAAGCAGAAATAAAACAAATCTTAATTTCTGGTGGAATTTCCAAGGAGTACTGCATTTTGGGCTTGTTCCAGATAGTTGTGCCATCAACAATAAACTGTATTGCCAGCTGCTCGACTGTGTGTATGACAAACTATGACAAACTAAAGAAGGAGTATTTTAGTCAATCAAGGTCAGATTTTGCTTCAGCACAACAATGTGAGGCCACACATTGCCAGGTTGACTAAGGAGAAGATCAAACTCATGGATGGTGTTGAGATTATTCCACATCCACCATTCAGTCTTGATGCTGCTCCATATGATTAGGGCCTATTCTGCTCAATTGCACACTTTTTCTGCAACCAGTAATTCAACACTTTTGATAAAGTGAAATAAATTTTTTAACAGTTTTTTTATTCAAAGTATCAGTGACAGTTTTGGATGCTGGCTGATAACTGACAGAAGATCATCAAGAATGATGGATTTTATTTTGAAGAATAAATATTGGTCTTGCTCCATAAAATTTTGTTGTTTTCTTTCTGCTTCCTAAGTGAGTCAGGACTTTCTGGCCAACTCAATAATAGCAATGAGAATGATTAGTCACTTTTTGAGTGAAGAAGTTAATTAATTAATTAATAATTAGCAATTAATTAATTACTAAATTAGTAATATTCAATTCATTTTTTTTGAAACTGTAAAATTTGAATAAATTAGTAATATTCAATTCTTTTTTTAAATTGTGTAAAATTTAAATAAATTAGTAATATTCAATGGTAAAATTTGAATATTTGCGTTGTGCATCTTTTTTTAAGTAAGAATTATATTTATTCATATCTTGTCAAAAATAGAGATCAGCTATATTAGTTTTTAAAATCATTTTGATGAGTTAGAAATCAACATAATCCTTCATTAGCTAACACGCTTCTCCTTTATTCATCACAAACTCCACAAGAACATTCTTTAATAATTTTATTTTTTCCCAAGATGAAGAATCCTAATTTTGTAAAAAATTTCTTCAAAAACTGAAATAAGAATGAAAATCATACATAAACACATACTGAGCAAAACCATGAAAATATTTTAATTTAAAAGTTTCAAATAAAAAAGAAATTAATACATTTTCTAATCCCTCCTTATTTGGGCTTTAAATACTATAATTACCCTTAACAGTAATAATATCATCATCATTTTTCCTGTTCTTTTAATATTTTCATGATACTTTTTTTTTATTTGGCTTCTAAATAATTGCCATAATAACAATATTTTTTTGCAAATCCTAAATTACATCTTAGCTTCCAGCATTTGAAATTCATAGCACCACTCCATATTAGGCAATTCTTAATTCCAAGCAATTTGTTTCAGAGTCTTTCAACCATCAAATTGGGGACAAAAAAATGGTGATCTTCAGCATCAAATAAATACAAACCTGCTTGTGTATTTTTCACATGAAATATTATTTGCCCCTGCATTCATTCTCAAGATTACCTTACATATTTACATATAAACATCATGGTAAAAACTGTAGCCGATTCACTGCAAATTCAAATGATGCACAACAAAATTGTTTCTGGTTATCTGGTTCATTCCATCATTGCCCAATCAAATATAATTTAAAGATTTGCTTTGTTTTTCTTACATTTTTTTAATTTTTGGCAGCACCTTCATTGTTCGGTTCTGCACTGATACATACAGAACAATTTCCAAAATAGAGACAGATGTTAAGTTACGATTCATTACATTAAAAGAATTTAAAAATTAGGTTACCTACTGGAAAAATATCAACTGCTTATCCCAATATCCAATCGGTTTATTAAACATTTTACTCCAAGGAAGGCAATAAAGCCACTAAGGGGTTACTGAGTATAATAATATCAGAAAAAGAAAGCATTATTAAGGAAAGAGAACAATAAAAGAACAAAAATTAAGACAGAAAATAATAACTGATATTCCATTTATATTTAAATCAAATTTAACTGAAAAGCAACAAACTGGAAAAAAAGTTCCATGAGTATGAAGTGCAAGAGAAGAAACTGTTAGCAGAGAACTTATGGTTACATCTCGCCATTTAAACTGTAAGACCTTGCTGCTAATCTATTAGTAAGCTTAAATTCATAAAGTGTACATGTCAAAAAGGAAAGCTAATCAGAACAAAATGAAGACATTTTTATACTAATGTTCACCAAATACAAGGCCCAAGAGTTTGTTTTTTTTGTTTTTTAATCATCTCACCCCAAGCAAGGCATTCCACTGCCACTATTGCGCATGGGGTTACATAGGAGACGGTAAAGAGAAGGAGTGGTTAGACATAGGGAATGACAGGAGGAAGGTGACAGATGAGTAAGGATAGCAAGGATGAGGGTTGGGCAAATGGGAAGAGTGTTTGATAGAATGGAAGCAGGTTAGTGTGTTAGGAGGTGTCTATTGACATTACATTTAAACTCCTGGAGATTGTAGCCGTCGGGGAAGCAATCGTGTGGAAGAGAATTCCACAGTCGGGAAGTGCGAGGAAAGAAACTGTTGGAGTAGAAGTTACGGCTGCATTTTATCGGTTTCACTGTAAAAGGGTGGGATCTAGTTGCTAATCTAGTATCGCGTTCAAATTCGTATTTAGGGGGCACCAGTGATCTAAGTTCATCGGAGCAGAAGCCATGAAATTATTTATAGAAGAGACACAGGGAAGCCATGTTGCGCCGGTGGGAGAGAGACTGCAGGCAGTCTGCCAAGTCGGTATCTATCACATTGCAGACTCTCCTCTGAACCTTGTTGAGAAGCCCGAGAAGAACAGCAGGGGCACCCGACCAGATATGGCAGCAGTATTCAATTTTGAGTCACTCAGATATGGCAGCAGTATTCATTTTGAGCACAGATATGGCAGCAGTATTCATTTTGAGTCACTCAAAATAGAGGGTTGTTGTGTGATGTGCATGAACATAAGAAAATGCAAGAAGTGAAGTTTATGGGGTTATGCAGGAAAAATAACAGTTAACCCTAGACATGAAGAGGTCAAGATTCTAGTGACTGAGAAAACTTACTTCTTACTAATGAAACACAAAAGGAACGAGGATCATTCCTCTTTGTGTACATAGAACACAGGTACCTATTACAAAGGTCAGAGTTGGTAGAACCAAGAATTGTAGTTCGTAAGAGTGTATGCTATGGAAAAAGTGATAGAGTTTTTGCAAGAGGTTTGCAACATTTTATCTGTCAAAAAGACTGACGAAAACATGCACTCTTAGACAATAGGGTTTTCGAACTTTTGCTAAATGAATAAAAATTTTTTTTTTCTTTATATTAGAATTTTTTGGAATGAATAATTCGACCAAACCCTTGCATTTTATTCACACACTAACAAATATCAAATATTTCAAAGAAACATGATCTTGGTCTTTTCATTTCAAAAACAAATGGATATAAAATCTAATTTGGAATATTAAGTGCATATATATAAACTGATTTCATCAATAAAACCAATATTAGTTTGATCAAGTTTCTTCTCAATGTGAAACACATCACTTTTATCATATAGGCTTCCATATGACTTCATATGTTGAAAAACCAACTCATATTTGCTAGTATTGATTGCATTTTGAAAGAATCAGAAAGAGATAATATCCACTAAAATGTAGTTGATAGGCTTTTTCACAGTGCATGAACAGATCTAGAAGTAATTTTCTAAGTCAATGATACAAATTTCTTCCTCAATCACATGATCATCTGAGCCCATTATGTTTAGCATTAAAACAAAAGAATTAAAAAGGGTAAGAATTTTAAAATAGCCACCCGATGTATGTGTATAAAGTTATAAATTTAACATTTGCACAGTTCAAATACATTTATGATCAAATACAATAAAAACCAATATTAGCATAATCCATTAGAAAGATTCCTGCACAACTACAGTTCAAAGAGTTGTTTTTGATGAAGCGCTTTGGTTGAAACCTGATAGAATTCTTGCTTAATAATGTTTTATTTTCCTTATTTAAATATATATTAACAGATGTATTCCCATTGACAGGTACTTCTGATTTTCTTTTCTCTCTTAAAAATCTCTTTAAATGCAGCCAACAGCTTTCAATTCTTTGTATTTGTATTGATGGATCATCTGGTACTATAAAATGTTCTTTGTATGTAATAATTGATCCATTTGTTTAAAGACATGTCATCTTATTGATCATGTAATGCTGAAATTTCCTTTTCCTTGTAGGAATTAAATATATGTTATTTTACTTTCACAATTGACTACATGGTAAATGACACACAACTTTTTTTAATATACTTGTTGGTGTGCACATGATTACTAGAAGCACTTTGAAGTAATAAAAATATATTATACATTATTCTGCTTTCACAACTGAATGCATAGTAAATGCCACACAGCTTTTTTGCATATACCTGTTTTAGTGCACATGATTACTAGAAGGACTTTGAAGTAATGAAAATATATATTTTTCTACTTTCCAACTGAATAGATGGTATACGACACACAACTTTTTTACATATACCTGCTTGTGTGGACATGATTACTAGAAGCACTTGAAGCAATAAAAATATATTATACATTATTCTGCTTTCACAATTGAATACATGGTAGATGACACTCAGCAGCTTTTGCACATATACATTTCTGTGTAGACATGATTATTAGAAGAAGTGATATTCTGGAATACAGTCTGATTTCTTTAAGAAATTATAGGATATGGACTAATGAAATGAAAGTGTTCTTTCATGTTGGTTGGTCGATTTTGTTTGGCAGCATATCATGTTTCAATTCTAAAATCTAAATATTGTGCACACAATTCCATGCTTTCAATACAGATATTTTGTCTATAATGTTATACTTTTAGAGTAAAGCTATACTTTTTAGATATACATTTAGTCAATAATAAAATGTATTGTTGGTAGTTTTACTATAAAAATATACTGTTAATTTTTGTTGGGGGGGGGACTATTTGCCCACAGCTGGAACCCTAACAAGTGCTATCATCTCAGGTCAGGGTGAACTTGGGAACAACAGCAATTAAGAAATGGTTTCATTCTCCTCCAAATCTCCCATCTCTTGCTGCTGGATGTAGTTTACCACCATTGTGTATAACAACTTTGAACATAGCCTAATTGGCCAAGTTTGCAATAAGCAGTTATTATAGTAATTGTAATATCAGCTGTTTCCTTATAAGGAAACAATTGGCATTCCTCAACAAAGTGCTATAAAATTTATAAAATCTTTCTCTTAAAACAATTTTTCTGGGAAATAGTTTTCTTGAGTCCAGTAGCTGTTATTACTCTTTCCAGTATTGCTAGGGTCTTCCAACATTGACATTTGCTTGAGATAGTGTGTAGGGTGTCAATATCTTGATTATGTCATTATTTTCTCTGAGTTACATGATCAATCCATTTTAGTTGTTGCTACTGCTGAAAGTCCTCAAGAGATGTGGTTTCTTTTATTTGGGACAATTCTTTGTTCATGATTTTTTAAAGCAAGTTCATGAATTTCAACTAAGTACGGTCCTCAATGAGACCTACATGCTTTAATTGCTCAAAGCTATTTTAACCATTAACCTGAAATTCCTACAATGAATGAGGAAGCATTTAGGATTCATTAAATGAGAAGCTTTAAGTTGAAATTGATAACTATTTTTTTATTCAAACAATTTTTTCGGAAAATACGTTTCTTAAGTCCAGTAGCTGTTATTACCGTTGGCTTCCTTTCTCACATTTTATTTCAAGTAGTGTAAAATGTTAACATTTTCATAGCTATTTTATCTTTGAGTTATATGTAATATCCATTTTAGTTATTGCTTTAGTTAAAAGTCTTCAAGCATTGTGGTTTTCTGTTATTTAGTACAGGTCTTTGTTTGTCATTCTGTAGCACCTGTTCGCAAGGTTCAAATAAGTGTGGTCTTTACTAAGATGCACAGGTTTTACTTGCTCAAAGTCGTTTTTAACTGTTGATCAGAGAAAGTAGTTACATACAGCTGAAAGTTTAAATATACTTGAACAGGTTTGGCACCATGCATGGCATCTATATGAAAGTCACATTCTGATAAAGCTTTTTAAGTACATGATTCTAGTTTTTAAGTTAATGTTTTGGCTATGTAGGAATTTGCAGTGTTTGCAGAAAATTCATTTAGTGCAGTCTACTCTATATTCAAGTTCCTTCTTTCTTATACAAAATTTGTTAAAACTTATCAATACACCAAGGTATTAGAAGTGTTTGATATTTACTGATTTCATATCTTGAATTTTTATGATGAATTCAGGGTATGTGCTTTCATTGATTTTTTGATTCCGATTTCTTGGAGTACTTGGTAGAGAATGTTGACTGTTTATGATTATTTTTCCCCTAACTATGACTACCTATGTCATCAGAATATCCCTAACTTATCATATGTACATTGGTAAGAGGGAAACAGAATTGTTGCCTTCAATTAGTACATTTGTTTGAGATGTGGTATAGAATGCTCAAGTGATCAGTGCCCATCTCTTCACATTTATGCTTGTAAATTCACAGGGTATAGTGTAGAAAAACATTAAATAAACTGCTGATCTTATTTCCTCTTTGTTGTACTCCTGATGAGATTTAATAAGCTTTTGTGTTGGGGTTCTTGTAAGGCATGTATGATTTTGCTGATTGATGTAGTTTCCCTATTAGATTGAGGCATTCAGTGGACTTAGAGCATAGAATCTGGTTTCTAATGGATAAAGACAGGAAGTCTCTATTATGGTTGACCATGTGTATTTATGAATTATTTCTTCGAGAGTCTCTAGAGATCTATCATAGACAAACTCTACAAAGTAAATGAATTGTTCAAAGTTTCTTTAAATTACTCCAAATTTTGTTGCTTGTCAACCAAAGGTTTTCATTTCTTCTTGTGCTGAACAATTAATGTGTCATCAATTTTGACAATTTTTCCAGGTTCACCAATTTTAATAACATCATTTTTAATAAAAAAAAAAAAGCAAGTTATCTTTGGAAAATTTGAACCAATTATATACTGTCAGTTTTTAGTAGTTTTAATGTTGTAACCCTAAAAGGTTACTGTGTGAATAATCACCAAAACAGAGATTGGGAATAATAGTATATCAACAAGTACAAGATTCGCACACTGCATGGCGTAGGTAAACTGCTAGTCAATATAATCACTCTGTTCTACTCTTTATTCTAATAGTGTCCACATATTTAAAAGGATAGGAACATCCCATTATTGTATACAGGCAGGTATACAACATTTAGTTACTTTAAATTAACTATATGCAGTATCTTTTTCACCACAGATGCATTAAAATTGTGACTACTGATAATTTTGTTTACAAATTTTTAAAAAATTCTGGAAAGGGTTTTTTTTTCTGCAGTCTGTGGATACATACCTACATATTTAGTCATCAAAACATTACCTTGAAACCAATTTTATGCTTTCAATAAAAACTTGACATTTCATATGAGATGCTATCAATTTAATCTTTGTTTTCAAAAAAAAAAAATCAAAAAATCAAAAATTTTTCTTTGTTATTGATGAATAATAAAATTTCCATTTTGCACATGAGCATCTGGCAACTTTTCCAAAAAGCGAAACAGCTTGAAAAAAGAGCATATAAATGGTTCTGGTGGCAAGATTTTATCAGGTAAGTATTGGTCATAATCAGTCAGTTAAGTGCCATACGTGAAACACGCTTGGGCGATCATGTCTCGAAAGAGACATGACTGACTGGGCAGAAGATTATCCCGCAGTAGGTTGCCATTGCTTTCTGCAGTAGACTGGTTGCCAGCCAAGGCTATAGAACCCAATCTGTCCTGTTATTTAACCCATAACTGGAAGGAAGAGACGGATTAATATCTTTCCCAAGGGTATTTGCATGTAAGTGAATGCAATGAATTCAACTGGAATTCGAACTCGGCTCCCCGATTTTTTGTTCCAAGCTGATATCCACTGGACCACAACGCACATCCATTGATCATAATACTGATCCTATATGTCATTTGCATGAGAAGTACATAAAAACTTGAATATCTTTAATGTGAATACCTTTATAAAACATAAACAAAGGCTATTTCTATAAACAGATGTTACCATATTTAAAAAAAACTATTTTTTAAAAAACATTTCACCTCAAGCAAGGCCATAAAGACCCTAAGACACAGGAGGTTACTGAGAGTGAGAAAAATGTTATTGTGGAGAGAGAGGGACAATAAACATGTATGGTAGATGACAGCAAGTGACATTGCATATAAGTTCTTAAAGATTATAGTTGACAGGAAAGTATGAAACTGGAAGAGAATTTCACAAGAGAGAAGTAAGCGATAAAAAACTATCAGCATAGAACTTATGGTTAGCTCTTGCAATTTCAACAGTAAAATGATGAAACCTAACTGCCAATCTAGTACTGGGCTTAAATTTGGAAAATCAAGGTATCAAGGAGGAAAGCTCATCAAAACAATTGCCATGGAAATATTTATAGAAAAGGCACAGGGAAGCTATGATACGACAATAAGAAAAAGACTGAAGCAGAGATGTCAGGCAAGAACTAATGACATTGCAAATTCTACACTGGATTCTGACAAGAATCCTCGATGTATAGCAGAAGCACCAGACCAGATACAGCAGCAATATTTAATGCACAGACAGACGGTAGACTTATAAAGATAAATTGTCTAGCATGACAGTGAACCAACTTTCCTAATAGCAAGGAAATAAAAATGAAGAAACATTTCAGAGACTTAAATTTTAATATAGTCTATGAATAACTTCAGAAAGATTGCAGGTTCTGCTAATTAGGATAGAAATCTGTTGGGTTTTGTTTTTTTTTATCAATTGAAATGTTATTTATTCCATTCAGATGATTCACAGCAGTTAATGATTTAGCTAAAAAAAATATTATAGCTTGGTATGAATAAAGCAAGAAGCAAATTAAAACATTTAGCAAAACAAAATGTCTTTCTAACTTCAACAATCTCATAACACCACCAACTTTATGAGAAAGTCAAAAATATTTTTTTTGCTTTCAAAGAGACCCTCAACATGATGGTATTGGATTTATTAAGCTGAGGTTGTTGAAGACAGTATTAAAAGAAAATACTCAGGATGAGTTTTGAAATGTTCTTAGCAACTTGTAAAGCCATGTGAAGTATGAAAAATGTATGAGAAAATACATACAAAATTTAAGAAAAAAAAACAATTTACAGAAATATTCATATGTAACTGATGCTATCATAGCAGAATGAAAAGAAACATACAATTATTTGAAGAATAAATATGTATGTGTGTACATTCAAGCAGAAATTAGTTGTCTGAATAAAGACTATAATCAAGGAATATAATGTTTAGTTATAAATTAACTTTAGTGTTGTATCGCCGAGGTGGATAAGATACACAGAGAAAGCATGCTGCGGTATTATTCAGCACAATATTCGGTGCTACAAGGATATACACAGAACAGTACAATAGTTAGAATAACAGACAAGACAAAACTTACAACAGAGAGAGAAGGGTTTAGATTCCAATAGGTGCTAAAGTAATCAGTATAAATATTACTCAAATGACACTTGAATATTACGTCTCGAATGCTACTATTCTTTCCTTAAATAGATCATTTCAGACCATGGGCTATTCTATCATTGTGAATGCTGCAGGTGTGTCAGCCACTCTACAACATTTAGCTAAATTTGTCATGAGTGTGGAACACTCAATAAAAATGAACCTAAACAATAGTAATGGTTTGTGAGACTAATAACCAATGTACAATGGTGAGGCCTAATATGTGGGCACGTGTAGGGAATCTCTAAAAATAATGACACCGATTTTAATATGTTTGCTCACAACATCAGAGGCAGTCTTTTTTGATATGCAAGCAAAGGCTTAACTTTTCTATAAATAACCAATATTTTCTGCTAGAGATAGTAGTCTGATATGAAAGAGTATACAAGACCATGATTAAAAATTGCACCATCTGATATTTATCAGCCTTTTATTAAGGCAATTAAGGTTTAAAGGATAAACAGTAGATATGAACACTGTTAGGCAGTGGGTAATGCATTTCAGCTCAGGAAACAGTGAAGCATATAATAAACCATGTACCAAGTGGCCAAGCTGTCAATCCAGGAAATGAAGAACATTGTGACAAATTAAATATTTTGACCAAGGAACTGTGTACAGAGCTATATCAATATGCTGAAACAATGTTGATATAGCAAAGTTTGTGCCAAGCCGGTCCCATAGACTCTCACACAGTAACAGAAAGACCATTAAATTCAAGTCTCTCAGGACTACTATGAGACTGAAACTTGAAGATTCACTGATAAAGAGATATGATCTCAACATTACAAGCTGGCATCAGCAGTTCATGAAGTGGCAACATGCAAATTCCCCACTGAAGAAAAAATTCAAGATATTGGCCATGAAATTTTCACTCTAGTAAGGGATATAATGACAGCTTATATGTCATCAGAAAACTCCAAGAAATTGCATACCATTCTAATAGAAAATTGTTTACTTGCTATGTTGACCTCATAGCAGCATATGACCACATCAATAGAAACTTACTTTTCTCTGTTAGAAATTGCCTAAACAATACATTTAACACAATAAAATTTATATGCACATTAATACCAGTGTATATAGACATTTTTATTTTACAATCATTTTGCTCCAGACATTGTGCAGGGGGTTAGAGTGAGATAAAAAATAGAACTGAGTTCTGCTGGTAGGAAGTGTGAGAAAAGAAACTAATAGAGTAGAAGTAATAGTTACATTTGATTTTTTTGAAAGTAAAAGGGTGGAACCTAGATGCCAATCTAGTAGGATAAGTAATTTAATGTGTTCGAGGCACCAGAGAAAGAAGCTTTTTGAGGCAGAAGTTAAAATGTTGGTGAAAAAGCAACAGAAGTTGAGCTGCCAAATCAGGATTGATTATTGTTATGTACATACCTATGAGCATTAATCGATATGCCTGAATCCTCATAAATATGTTGGACATTATTATAAGTGGGGGGGGGGGTTATAATGCTGTCTAGCAGTTCACCACTGGCAAGTATTGTATTTTGTTAATGTTATAAAGATTACTATTTCATTTTCTAACCTCTGTTTTGGCTATTTCTTATTCTGTAAACTTTTTTAAATTACAACAATTACATTGCAGATCCTCAATTGGATTTTGTTGAGAACTTTGAGATGAATAGCAGGAGCACTCAGCCAGATATGGCAATAGTGTTCAATATAAGGATGAATGGTAGATTTATAAATGTGCAAAATTAATTCTAACAAGAAAAACTTCCTGGTCTGATACAGTACCCCAAACTTCTTAGTGGTAGATGTAGCTATATATTTGAGGTAGTCATTTTAACAATAATCTAAACATTCATATACAACATTTACATGTATTGTATTCATCTTTGTTATTATTATGAAGTTTTCACTAATGTGTCCTTCATAAGGTGTATATCGATCCAGTTAACCTACAGGAACAACAGCCCAGTGAATTAAAGAACTGATTAATGAATTTGGTGACATAATAAGCGTGAGTTCAATCCCTGGGCCAGCCAGTGTGTATTTGGTCTCAGTGAAAACAGGACAAGCAATAACTGAGCGCTATTGAAAATAAGACCTTGATGAAACATCCTTAGATATGAGAAGCAGAATGAAATCAATCTATCTCTAATGATAAAATAAAGTATTCATTTTGAAATTCCCTGTATATTACTTCGATCCATATACACCTGATGAAGACCAGAAAAACCATGGCTGAAACAATAACAAAGATGAGGAAAATAGTCTGAATGCAAATAATGTAAATAACTCAGAAAATCAGACAAGTGATATATTTCATTTGCATATATGTGTAAAAGTCCATAACTAAACATCAACAGATTTTCACATGCTCTATATATTAGGTATACCTATATCTATTTCAAATGTATGTTAATCTGAATGTATACAATAGATACATACAGAGGCAGGAATTCAAACATTCATAAATTCATAATTATAAATTTATGTCCCTGCATTCACATATCCACACAAATTTTTCACGACTCAGTAATTTGTTTTAATCTAGACACATATGCAAAATTACATAAACGTTGAGAACTCACATCGACAATCACACATACCTAAAAATCCACATACGTGTGCATAGGTACTCACATTGTGCACTCATGCTTTGCATATGCACCCACAGCAGCTGTCAATAAAAGGTTTACCTGAGGCAATGGACTCTGCCAAATTCTTGGGAAGGAACTAAAAAGGAGATTACCCTCAAGCACAGATCAGTACAACCAGCATTCTTTTTCCTTCCCATGATTTTAACACATAACCACTTGGCTATTCACCCTTCAACCGCCAAAAAGTAAAAAAAAAATAAAATAAGAATTATTTTCTAAAATTGGTCTGATTGTGTCTCTGAGAGAAAAAGAAAATTAAATAGAATACAGCACAGAACATAATATTGCATTTTTATTTTATTTTCATTTTAAGCTTAGAAAGATTTCCCAAAATATTCTGGCTGATTTGGGTTTTCTTTTTTATATTTTCTTTTTTTTTTTGTGGAAACATTCTAATTTCTTCAGGGCTGAGATGCATATGAAGTGCCTTGTAGATTTTTTTTTCTCTCTTTCACAAAATGTCAGGATGAAATCAATCTACATAATCACTTTCTATTATTATTCCTCCTTTATTAAATTAGGGAATTGTTAAGATAGTGCCAAACTTTCATTCTTGTAAAAAGAGTTCTTAGGCAGATTTTTGGGGGTGTGGAGGTCCTCCTGTTTGTTTTCTTTCTAGTGCCATCAAACCTTTCTAAGACCAGACTTTCTATTACAGGATTTCAGCTTGGAGAAGGAAAGAAAAAGAAAATGTTAAACACAACTTCTGAAAAAGTTAGTATAATAATTTCTGAAAAAAATATGTTTTACAAACACTGTATATACTTTACTCTTGCATCTTGTTTAAATTAGTGGATTTTGCATATAATAATATGGAGTCAGCTGATATAAATTATTATATAAAAGAACCACAGATCTCTTAAATTTATATAGCATCATATATAAAACAGAGTTATATCCCAGTATGGTATACACATTAAGCAAATAATTACTAAGCAAAATTCTTAAATAGCAAAATTACAAAGATATCTTTTAACTAACCTTCTTTATCTTGAATGGTGAAACTTCTTTACCCATTCATTTCAAAATCATGAAACATATTATTTCTATCAGAGTATTGCATTACCAGGAATGCATGCATAGAGTGATTGTTATTATAGCAGAACATTTGTATTCTGGCTGAATCTGAGTTAAATTAGCACAAGTATCCTTCAGAAAAGGTATGGGTTAAATTGTAGGGTAGACTGAGCTTTCTTGCATTAAGTTTTGAAAACAACTACTTTGAAATCAAAAACAGGGAAATGGTAAAAGGAAACCTTTCCACAATTTCATTCCAAAGAGTTATGGCTATTTATAGATATTTGAAAAGAAAGCTGTGGAGAGCTAGAGCCACCTACATCCTGAAAGAACATCACATTAAAAAACAGCTACATTGTTATTTTCAAATTGAGTTTTAAAAAGTTCATAAAAAAAAAACAAATTTCCATTACAATTGCATCAAATAACATCAGTCATTAATACATAAATAATAATAAGAAAAATAAAAGCAAAACAGAAAAAAGCAAAACAAAAAAAGAACCCAAGAACAAATGGTTGCAGTAAAAATTATGGAAAAGAAAGCCAAGGAAAAAGCTCTCAAACAGATAAAACAACGCTGGCAACTCAAACCTCTGCATGGCTAGAATCTAGAACATGCTAATAAACCCAATGTTGATAAAGTTAATACTCATCTATGCATCTGAATTAAAGTCTAAAACTGAAGGCTTTATACTTATAGTGCAAGAATAGAGTATTTTCATGTGGATCCAAAATGCAGGTTCTGTGACAAATACAAGGAAACAATAGACCATCTAATCTCTGAATGTTCTATACTTACCCTAAATGAATATAAAAATCATCATGATAGAGCAGGATAATATTTACACTGGACAATGTGCAAACACTTTGGAAAATATGTAAACAAACACTGGTATGAACATCACCCAGCACCAATTACAGAAATAAAAGATGTCACCATTCTATGGGATTACACTATCTACACAGATAAGAAAATTGAAGCAAATGGTGTACTAATTGATATAGCTGGTCCAGCAAAATGTAACATAGCGACCAAGGAATTTGAAAAACTATCAAAATATAAAGACCTGAAAATTGAAACAGAAACAATGTGGAAATTGAAAACAAGAATAGTACAAGTGATGGAAGGTGTATTTGAAATGATAAAAAAATAGAACAAAAAAATACATTGAAAGAATCCATGAAAATCCCAGCTTAAGAGATATACAAAAATTGGATTGTTAAGTACAGCCCACGCACTAAGAACTTTGTCTATGCAACACTAGTGATATTATGGGAGATATAAAAGAAATGAAATGTAGCTATAACAACACACCACAACCTGCCTTAGGTCTTTCTACAGATTGGTAGGTAGTGTGACCATAGCAGAAACTGAATTTTGATGCAAATGACAAAATAATAATAATTCTTTGAAGTTCCTTTGTTAGATTTAGGCCTTTCTCAGATTCATGAGAAGGAGTGGGCCATTACCCAATTGTGCTGAACCAATGTGTGCTTGTAATAGCAGATGTGGCAAACATGGCCAATCAAGTATCTTTTCAATTCATGATTGTTCAAGGATGTTTGCATATCAGTAAATGTAACAAACTCAACTTAAATTTGAACTTATATCTCTGATTGCTCATTTCAGCTAATGGCCAAATCATGTTGAGACACCAGTCCATGTCTGATCATCAAAGTTAAACAATGTCAAACCTTGTCAGTACCTAAATTAGTGACCACTTAGGAATATCAGGTGCTGTCTCATCATCATCATCATTTATCCATCACACCCAGATGGTGCATAGAGCAGCAACTTTCTGTTGCTGTTTCTGTAACAAACTGTTTTTTACGGAGCAGGGTTGTTAGCCCTGCACTCAACCCCCAAACCTGGAGGACCTGTGGACCATTCTTGCTCCTTACGTTTACAGCACCTGGTATTCCCACAATGGTCACTCACTTAAGTACTGACCACACTCAATGTTGCTTAACTTCGGTGATCGGACGGGAACCGGTGTATTCAACACGATATAGCCATAGACATCAGGTGCAGTCTGCTTGGATGTTATAGGTGGCGTAATGGTTAACTGGATGTGTGTTGTAGTGTTGTGGATATTGGCTCAGAACAAGGAAATGAAGAGCCAAGTTTGAATTCCAGTTGAATTTATTGCACAAATACCCTTTGGAGAGGTATAAATCCATATCTTCTCCCTCCAGATATGGGTTAAATAACAGGACAGACTGGGTTATTTCACCTTGGTTGGCAACTTGTTTACCATAGAAAGTAATGGCAACTTACTTTAGGAAAATCTTCTTTCGAGACATAATTGCCAAAGCATGTATCACGTATGGCACTTTACTGAGTGAATGGTTAAACATAAAAATTAACTTCCTATAAAATAGCAAAACCTTAGAGATAAAACAAATTATTATGGTTACATTGCACAAAGTAACATTTAAAAAGAAATTTCTTTTTAACTATTTGATATATAAATATAATTTATATATATATATATATATATAAATGGGTTTTATATTTCTCCAGTAACTTACAAATCCTTAGAGACTCACATCATCTTATCACAGAAATTATATTTACATTTAGATTTCATTTATTTTGACTTTATTTTCCTGCTTTTCTGACTAATGTTCTTTGAATCATTTATATTCACTTATTTTTTTTTAATTTTCATCATTTACTTCATTGATATTCTGTTCTTATATTGTATTTTTAATGTATTTGTCCCTCACATTTTACTTTTAGCTTTTACACTAAATGATATTTAACAAGTGTGTGTGCATGAAAGTCATGATAAGAAATGAAAAGACTATTAGTAAGAACTAGTTATAATACAATGAGCAATTTTAAGCATTAGAATGCGCCAATTTGCTTCACTAATGAGTGGGGAATATCAATTTAGTCTTGGGTAATTGAATGACAAAATAGAAAAATTCTATGTAACAAGTTTTGTCATCCAAAAAACTTCATCATTCTTATTGAGGGAATTATGCCTATATAAGAGAAAGATATTAGTAGAAACGTCAGTAATGATGATGCACTAAGGGGGGAAAAAATAAGGGGAAAAATGATAAAATGCTAAATGTTAAATTTTAAAATTTATGGTATCCAATGTGTCTAGCCATACATGTAGTTTCCCAACACTATTGTTTTTAAATATCTCACATTGGGACAACAGAAGATTTATTAAGAAAGGTAAGATGTTATAAGAACCTGGATGCATATTTAACAAGTATACTCAGAAATCAGTGCACTTTCAATACATTTTGTTTTTGTAAATTATATTCTCTTTAAATTAAAAGGAGCATTTTTGGTGTCAGTATAGTATGTGCGTTGTGGTGCATTGGATATCGGCTCAGAACGAGAAATCGGGGAGCCGAGTTCGAATTTCAGCCGAATTCATTGCATTCACTTACGTGCAAATACCCTTGGGAAAGGTATTAATCCATCTATTCCTTCCAGTTATGGGTTAAATAACAGGACAGATTGGGTTCTATAGCTTTGGTCGGCAACCAGTCTACCGCAGAAAGCAATGGCAACCTACTGCGGGATAATCTTCTGCCCAGTCAGTTATGTCTCTTTCGAGACATGATCGCCCAAGCGTGTATCACGTATGGCACTTAACTGACTGATAGTATGAATGTGGCCTATGAAATTCTCTCACTGGTATAGTATGTGGTCTACCTTAAAAAGCATAAGGTAATATTATAACTGTCTGGTAGTTATAAATATGCTTCTTTCAATTAAAGAATGCTGTTTTAGTATGTTTTATAAGAAGTACTTAAGAACTGTTTGCAACATTTGAAGGATCCTGTGTTTTGTTTATGTAGTGACACTGGCAAATTAATATGCTGAATTTGCATGAGTGCAAGAGAGAGCCTATATAACTTGTCACTGAGAATAAGTATGGACAAGCTTAGCAATGGCGTCACTGATAGGATCCCATTTGTCTCTAGAAGATCCAGATTTTGTAGATGCATGGGTTCACTGTTTTTCTGCTAGTACAAGAAGTAAAAAGCTGAAAGACAACAAGGAGAAGGGAGGGAAAAATGAAATTATGGATTTCTTTTTGGCTACAGCAGGATGCGAGGCGATAATGAAAGTCTCCACCATGGCATATCCCACAAACTTGAAAGACCTGACTTTCGAAAAAATAAGTCAGATTATAAGGAGAAATATGAGACTCAAGAAGAGACTAGTAGTGGTGAAAAGAATGAAATTCATGTCATTGATACAAGAAATTGATGAACCAATTATAAAATATCTACACTGTCTACAAAAATGCGAGTAGACATTGCAAATTTGAAAAACTCGGACAAGACGGACAAACTTTTGAAGAGGACTTGATTCAATTAAAGTTAATTGAAGGTATGTGCAATGCATCACACCAATATAAAATAATTGAACAACTACAAATAGGAAATATGTCTTTAAATACATGCATTGACTTTATACAGCAACAAGAATTAATAAAGACATACAACCATCATAAAAGTCAACCCAGTGAACAAATATCCGTTGAGACGTGCATGGTAAAAAAGATAAGAAAATGTTCGTATTGTGGATGTGATCATGAAATAAAAAAAGGAAAAGTGCCCAGCATTTGGAAAAACCTGTAAAAATTGCTTAAAAAAGAACCACTTTCAAGCAGTATGCAATGTAAAAAAGAAAAATGTTGAAAGAGTTGAAGAAAACAAAACCAATATGGAGGTCTTTACATTAAAAAATAAGAATATAGAAAAAATTGAACAAAGTAAAAAGACATTATATTAAAGGTTAAAATTAACAACTACATTTTAGATACGCAAATGGATACTGGGAGTGAAGTAACGCTGATACCAAAAAGTTTTTGGGAACGCATTGGAAAATCACCCTTACAAAAAAGCAGTTTACAACTCTACCAATTTGATGGGTCGGTCATAAAAACTTTAGGATACTTTGAAGGTTCATTGGAGTTAGAAGGTAAATTTGAAGTAATACCTATAATTGTCACATTTTGTACAAGGACTTCTTGGAAATAACATGCTTAAGATAAATTCTACTAAAGTAATTAATGAAATAAAAATGGAAAATACCAGAAAGTTAAAAAACTATAAAGCGAGTTTAAAATTAAAAAAAAATGTCTCCCCTTATTAAAAGTACCAATACATTTGTTGCCATTAGTAGTAACAAAACTACAAAACTTAATAGAACAAGGCCTTCTTAAACATGTTCCCCCTGGGGGTAGCAAGTGAACATCACCCATTGTAGTGTTGAGGAAGACAGATGGTGATTTACATATTTGTGAAGATTACAAAATAGGCATAAATCATAAAATCTGTTCAGATTCATATCGCACACCGAATTTTGCCTGCACTGGTAGGAATGAGCGTTTTTGCAAAAATAGATTTCAAAACGGCATACCACCAAGTACTGACAGACGATAACTTTAAAGAAGTAACCGCGATAAATACACCAATAGGGTTACTAAAATAGAAAAGGATGCCATATGGAATACAAACTGCAAGTGCCATATTTCAAGGGGCCATCGAACAGGTTTTAGGAAATATGAAAAATATGATTTGTTAACAATATATACATAGGAACCACTAATGAAATGGAATTTAAAAAGAAAACATAATCTTGAATAGATTAAAAAATGCTGGAATGACAATAAATGAAAAAAAAAATGCCTAAGCAATTGTAGTAACACATCTTTTTTAGGTTATTCCATTTCAAAAGAAGGTATATCACCAGACCAAGCCTTGATAGAAAAAAAATACTAAAAGTAGCTGCACCTACATATAAAAAAGAACTGGAGTTTTTTTTGGACTAGTAAATTTTTACAGGCAATATTTACCAAAATACATGGACTTGACTGAGCCATTTGCAAATTTAAGAAAAACAAATGTTGAATTTATTTGGTCAGAGGAAAAACAAAAAGCTTTTGACAGATTAAAAATAATTATGGCAAAGAAACCAGTAGTGAAAATGTTTGATCCAAAATAGGATGTGGTGTTAACCACAGATGCAAGCGAACATTCAATATCGGGAATATTATCACAAGAAGGACATCCAATAATGTATTTATCAAAAAGACTAACAAACATCATATTTAATTATTCAAATATAGAGAAAGAAGCATTAGCTATCGTGTGGGCAACTATTAGAGCTCGACGATTTTTAATTGGGAAAAAATTTCTGTTAAGAAGTGATCATAGACCACTAGAGTTTATATTTAACCCAAGGAAAGTGTTACCTAAAGTCATGACATCGAGGATACTAAGATGAACAATAAGATTAATGGCATTTGACTTTTATATGGAAATGTCAAAGGAAATTCAATTCCACACATAGATGCACTATCAAGATTGCGATTTTCCAAGGAGACAAAAGATAAAACAGAAGAAGAATTTGAAGATGCATCCTTGCATTGGGTAGAGACTGATGTTTCTTTCTGCGGAAACTAGACATGATCCAGTACTAAGTAGAATATTATCAAGAATAAGAAAAAACTCATGGGGAAATTGTTCTAGGGCAGAAAGACCCTACAAAGAAATAAGGCACAAATTAACGATAGACCATGGAGTGGTTTGTAATGGGAATCTGATAGTTCCTCCAGAAACACAAAGAAAATTGGTAATAAAAAGTGTACATGACGATATACTTTGTGGAGTAGCATCCACACAAAAAAAGAATAAAATTAGAAGCATGTTGGCCCGGATATTCCAGAGATGTCAAAGAATATATAAAAAGGTGCAAAAAATGTAAAGAATTAAGAAATTTTACACAGATTACATTTGTGGCCCAGAGAAGTAAAGCCATGGAGTAGGGTGCATACGTATATTAATGGAGTAGGACTCTTATTAACTCTAATAGACCCTTTTTCAGGCTGGTCTGAAATAATCTGGGTGTCAGACAAGAAAAAGTTCTATGATAAAACAGACTAAGAATCATATTTTCCAGAAATGGCATACCAAAAATCCTGGTATCTGACAATGCACCAGAAATTTTTGATGATGATCTTAATTTATGGTTAGAAAAAATAGGATGTAAACCGTATAAGACACCCTAATATCACCCTCAGTTGAACAGGTTAACAGAAAGAATGGTGAAGACCGTAAAAAAGGGACTAAAAGCATGCTCTCAGCAAGAGAAAGTAGTTTTTCTACCGAGGCTGTTTTAAGCTATCGCACAATACCACACACTGGAATACTAGAAAGTCCAACAGCAAATTATAGCTCTGCTAACGATGCTGCATTCCACGATGCCGTATTCCACAAATGAAAAAATGTGGTACAAAAAGAACAAAGAAGCTAATCCGGAAAGAGCAGAATTTATGCAAAAAGGCCACAATGCAGCTATAATAAATAGAGAAAATGGCAACAGCATATTAGCCCATGCAGATCAAATAAGGACCCAGGGTGAATATTCAAAATAATCAAAGAGGTAGGCCACACACTATACCAGCACTGCTTTCTTTTTAATAAAAAAATATGGTTAGTTTCTTTATGACCAACAATTAATGCATAGCATGTTTTGCTTTGTAAAAGTTTTCTTTTCTGCTCATATAATCCTATCATAATATTATGTATAATATTATAATAATCATAATTCCTTGAATTTTATTGTGTATTCTTTGTAGTATTCATAACTTTTTATTTAGTTTTTCCTAACTTTTGACAAAGTTGTTATATGCCAAAATTAACTTTCCAAAGTTCACTAATTATACTCTTCTGAGTACTTTCAACTGTCACTATAGTCATTATCAAAAATTGTGTGTTATAGCAAATGAATTCTGGAAAGTTGGATAAAATAAATGAAAGTTAATTTGGACATAAAACAACTTTGTTGAAAGTTAGAAAAACTAAATAAAAAGTTAGACAGAAAGAATTATTGTTTAATAAATCTTACTTGGAGGAAGAATTCTCACAGCCTAAATACAACTATAAATATATATATATATATATATATATATATATATATATATATAGCATATGCACATTAGCGTTTTTTTTATTGCTGCGGCTATGAAATTTAAATGAAAGAACAAACCAAGTAAAGCATCAAAGAAATAAAAGAATGGAGGGATGAGAAGATATTAAAGAAAATGAGAAATCTGTTGGATGACATGAGAATCATACAGCAAATAGGATTATTGGAATCCAATAATAGTGAGTGAAATGATTAAAAATGGCAAATGTAAAAAGAAACAGTTGCCATATGAACATATTCAATTGGCATAGCAACATAAAACATGTAATATCACAAAACAGGCTGGGCACTGGGAGCAAAAGAAAAGCAAAAGTTTGCACTTGACACAATTAGTGCCTTTAAAATCTGGGTTTCTCAGGACAACCTAACTGTGTACACTGCCAGCAATATTGATAAAAGTAAACAAAAAATACACATAAAAAAGTGCAAATAAATTATGAAAAGAAAGAAGAAATAAGTTCATTAAAAAAAACTTGTGAAGTCAGCAGTGCAATATATGATGCACAAACAGCCATTACCAAAAAAAAAACAAGTGAAAACGCTAAAATGACCACATATAGAAGAAGAAAAAACTCCGATTGAAGGAAATAAAAAAGTATTTTTCCTCATTTTAAACCAATAAAAAGATAAATATTTGACTGAATTATGTTAATGAAATGGGTAGAAATTTATGACAATTTTTGACCGTCACTGGATTCAAATTTTAAATAATAAGGAACACAGAGTTTTGAAATTGGAGAGCCAATTTCAAATTCTAGTTGGGTTTATTACAATCACTTTTTCACAAATATTCTTGAAAAATGTATGAACATTTCTTCTTTCAAGATATGGGTTAATTTCTAGAACTTTTATCTAGAAAACATGCAATATTAACATAACTAAAAATAATTATTCTTACAATTCAAAATGTTTTGGTTTTAAATAACCTAACCCTAACCCTCAAAGTGCTGACAAGCTATCAAAAACAAATCAATCTTGATCTTAAACTGCAGCTTTGAAATTCTTTGAGATGATAATTTGGTAAAACAAATGAAAACATAAAAGTTAGCTTAAAAGGATAAATGAAATTATTCAAAGGCCCTGTCATTGAAGTGAGGGTATTACCCCTAACATTTATCAAGTCAAATTTAAACAACCAAAATAGAGAGTCAAATTTAAACAACCAAAACTTAGCTATTCTTGAACCAAATAAATGCCTACAGATCAAAACATGAATGGCCATGTTATATACTCAAATATAAATGAGTAATATTAAATGCTTAAAGATTAATAAATAAATAAAGTGTGATTTAAACCATAACTGGCAAGAATCAATGTGTTATAAAATCAAACAAACCATAAAATACTATTCAACTAACTCATACAAATATAATTATAAACAAGTCAAAACCAAATCATATATATATATATATATATATGTATTTAATCATGTCACCCCAAGCAAGACATTTTACTGCCACTATTGTGTAGGGGCTTACATAGGAGGAATGTTATAAAGAGTGAGAGGTTGCAGGGGGTGTCAGGGAGAGAGTAGGAGAGGGAAGAGATTACTGATGAGAGTGGGGTAGACGAGGAGGAATGTTATGAAGAGTGAGAGGTTGCAAGGGGTGTCAGGAAGAGAGTAGGAGAGGGAAGAGATTACTGATAAGAGTGGGGTGGATGTAGAAAAGCATGAGAGAGAAGATGTAAGTTAGTGAGACAGATGACTATTGACTTTACATTTAAATTCTTGGAGATTGTAACTGTCAGGAAAGCAAGTATGCGAAAGAGAATTCCACAGGCAGAAAGTTCGAGATTCATTAGATTCAATATTTACGATAATATTCATTGCAACAACTTTCTCAACATTTTTGCTCAAACATGGTTTTGATGATGACAAAGATATATAATTTTGCATTAAAAAATTGAATAAGAATGATAATGATGTTGGCAATTAAAATAGTAACAGATTGAAAAGAAAGATACTTTATACAAAATTTATTCAGCATGTTTTGTTGATCACAGCACAAACTGAATTGTAAATAATAAATGACATGAAAATATTAATTTACATTTTTCTTCATAAGATCACCAAAATTAAGCAATGTCAAGCCTGGTCAATACCTAAATAGATAACTGCTTGGAAATACCAGATGCTATAAGCTTGGATTTGTGAATGGTGTAAAGGTTAATGGCTCAAAATTGTTATATTCACTTACATGCAAATACTCTTGGGAAAGGTATGAATTCATCTTTTCTCCCCAAGCTATGGGTTAATTAGTAAGACTTGTATCAATAAACCTTTATTTTCTCCAAAAATAAAAATAAAATTGCACACAAAATATTCAGATTTCAGCATTAAATAACCTATAGAAGTTGATATGCTGCTAAACAAAACAAATCTTCTTAATTCATGAATGTCCTTCATTGGATGTAAGACTTCTCCAGTTTAAAGGAGTATAATGAGCCATTACTGTATTCTGCTGATTCACTGCCTGTTAATAGGGTCAGAGGTGACACGCTTGAGCCATCCTGTCTCTTTTTGATTCATGATCACCCAAGCATATCTAAGTGAATGTAATGAAGCTCATTGATTTATCATTCTGAATTGTCATTCATTATATCATTTGCATATCAAACATCCAAATTTACAGCACCTAGTACTGATTAGGCTCGATGTTGCTTAACTTTGGTGATCTAACAAGAACTGATGTTGCAACATGATATAGCAATAAGCACCTTTGCCTTTAAATCCCTTTCAATAACATTGTAGGCTGGGCTCTTTGTAAAATAACCAATCTAGTAGAAGGACAACTCTAAATTTAAAACTAGTCATAAAAGATAGGTGTTTTAACAGGCTATCTTGACCTAGACACACTTACTACTGCAGTATATGTGGTGCTCCAACAATCATAATGGCTTATGGAATTTGTGATCATGATGTGATAATTGCAAATAATCAAAAATGTTCATTTTTAACTTGGAAAATTTCAAATAGAACAGCATGAGTTAATAAAAAATGAAAGTAAATATGAAATGATAGCAAAGCTAAAAATGAATTTATAGTCTAAACTATCACCCAGTTCACACTCCACCCCCGTCTATTGAACAGGTGTAGAAGCTCATCCCTTGTTCCCTGTTTAGGATGTGGTTTCCAGCTTTCTCTTTTCCAATCTTTTCACTTTTCTTTTTTTTTTTTTCAATTAGAGTAGATAGTCTAAACTATCGCCCGGTTCACACTTCACTCCACCCCCATCTACTGAACAGGTGTAGAGGCTCATCCCTTGTTTCCTGTTTAGGATGTAGTTTCCGGCTTTCTCTCTTCTAGTCTTTTCACTCTTACGTAGCCCCCTGCACATCAGTGGCGTTGCCGCCTTGCTTGGGGTGACATGATTAAAAATATATATATATATACACACACACACACACACACACACACACACACACAATTATTTTGAAGAAAAAATAAGTTAAATTCTACTCAACAATATTGGATCCTCAAAGTGCCCATTACATACCTTGAAATATATTCTAATTTCATATATATGTATATATATATATAAGCTATTTGGAAAGTTCATGCTGATTTATAAGGGATATTAAAACACAAAACAAAACTATGCCATTAAATATTTATTCAACTAAATATGGGCCATTTTGTTGCACAATCTTTCACTATTTTTTCTTCAACTTAAAAATTCTGACTTCCCAGAATTTTGGTGGTTTCTTGGCAAAGAACTCATTAAAGTTGTTTTATTTATGTCATCCAAAGAATTTAAACATTTTCATTGAGATTATTTTGCAAAGAACTGAATAACTGAAAATCCAAAGGAGCAATGTCTGATGAATAAGGCGGGTTGGATGACACATTCCAACCAAGCTGCAACAATTTTTGCCAGGTCACCAAAGAAACCTGAGGTCTGATATTATTCTGATAGAAAACAGCAACTATCTTGTTTGCCAATTCTAGTCATTTTTCTTGAATAGCTGCCTTTAAATTGTCCAGTTGCAAGCAGCACTTTTCAGAATCAATTGACTTAAAAGTTCATAGTACAGGATTCTTTTCTAATCCCACCAGATGCACAGCATCACTTTCTTAGAATAAAGGCCTACTTTTAAGATGAATATTGTTGGCTTATATCACTTACCCCAGGATCTTTTTTGCTAAACATTGTTGTCAATGATCCATTTCTCATCACCTGTCACAATTTGTTTAAAAAAGGTTGCGTTTTAGTTGTGCTTATACAGCTAATCACAGACAGAAATGCAATCCCAAAAATTCTTCTCACTTAAAACTGATTTGAATATCCAAACTTCAATAAGTGCTCATGGATGATGGGTTTTGATAAATTTAATGTTTCTGCCAATTCCCAATTGATTATTCTCAATTAATGTCTTGATTTGGTTGTCATCTGTAGTTGGGAGAGGGGGCTCTGTCTGAGTGTTCTTTATCAATAAGTCTACAATCACAACTTTAAATTCAGCAAACTACTTCTAGACAGTTGTGTCAGCTAAAGCATCTGCACCAAACACAACACATACCTTTTTTGTTGATTTAGAAGCATTTTTGCATTTACAGTAAGAACAAAGTATCAAGTGTATAAAATGCACCTTATAATCTTTCATGATCATAAGGATGCAAAATTGACACAAATTAAGTAATTTGAAACTTTTTGTTATCAAGAAATAGATTGAACTGTGCTCTGATTGGACAAGGAAGCATATTACATCTGCTGATAAATTTGATGTGTTCTAACGTGTTGGAACATGAACTACTAAATATCATTATGAACTTTCCTGACAACTTTTATATATATATATATATATATACTAGCAGTATAGCCCGGAGAAGCTCGGGTGTAATGAAAGCTTTAAAACTAATCCATGCTCCTGGAGCTCAGACTCTTTGGACGTTAGCATGAAAGACTAAAAAGCAATAGTTGTTTCCAGTTAAAGCAAAACAATAGACTGAAAGAAAAATGAATGAATGTAAGTCAAATTTTGATTTCCTTGTATCGATATCAAATAAGTTTTTTTCATTGTAAACTGAATTTTGAAGGCTAAATAAGTCCTCTGAGTAAATGGTATCATGGCTGAGACTAAGAACTACAATTTGACTTACTTTAAGCCAAACCTGAAGCAAAAACTAAAATAAAAAAGCTGAAAAAAATAAAGACATACAGGCAGATAAACAGACACACACACAAACATCTTGCCTTTTATATATATATATATATATATATTATCAATTTTCTGCACTATTGTAAGAAGTGCAACCTTGAAACTTCTGAATATCATTTCTTATGTCTTTGTCTATGAGTGTATCAAATTTGATTAAAATTGGACCACTCCTTCTATAACCTGATTTTTTTGATTATCAATTTTAGATATTTATGGGGAGTACCTCGACACAAAACCTAGCTACAAACACTCACAGACACTTATAGTACAACTGTGTAAATTTTCAAGAAAATTGGTTCAGCCATTTCGGAGTCTATAAGTAACGGATACACACACACACACACATAGACAAAGTTCCATTTATAAATAAGTTTTTATATATATATATATATATATATATATATATATATATATATATATATATATATATAAACAGTTATATATAGATATAATAGTAATAATAATATAGACATAATTTAATAGATATTAAAATTTATGCAGTTTAAAAGTATATGAAAAATTGATGAAAAAAATGCACTTTTTTGTTTTTAATACATAGAAATCTAAGAAAATAACCTTGTAGCATAATGTATACATCATACAAAAAAAGCAGTCTAGACTCTAACTGAAGAAAATTACACTTTCCCGTTAAGCTTGAAAGAAAAAACCTGTATCTCCCAACATATAACCTATATTTCCAAATTTAACAGTTGAACTTCATTCTGATTAGTTAAATTAAACACACACAAAAAATTTAAATTTGTTGTCTTTCCCCTTCATGTTTAACTCTTTAAATAACAAATGTATTGTTTTATATATTTAAATGTAAATCATTTTCACCATGATTATTCAACAGTGCCTGATGACAAAAATCTTGAAACATAAAAATTTACATGTCACAATGTAAATCAATTTAATTTTAAGTAAAAACCAAATTATATATATATATATATATATATATATATATATATATATATATGTAGATAGATAGATAATGTGTTTATTAGCTAGTATTATTTAACAAAAGTTCAGTAAACATAGCACATAAAGAATATACAAATACACACAAACCTGTATAGTGATGTATACAAGTATGACAGCAGACATATAGGCATTTATATGTATTTAAATAGCTGTATGTTAGTCAAATCACACAATTACGTAGACATATATAGACACACATCCACACAAAACATTTTATCCCCAGAGGTCAACACACCTGTCACAATGCAAGCACAGCCTAATTAGACTACTCACAGTATTCATTATCCTCATCGTTCAACAGCCACAACGATCACAATGTATAATTCATGAGGCCAGGGATTAATGGTTGGTCCACAGGTCCTGATGAAATCAAGATAAATGCTTGCTTTGTGGCAGCAAGCACCGATCTAACCTATCACTCATCACACCCCAAACAACAGTGTCGCATGTTAGAAACAGTGGACACACAGGCAAAACAAATCAGGCGAAATTAAGTTACGATTTTCTTGGTGGCACTATCATCAGCATTCATGATAATGAAGCAGATTGCACATCTCTAAGTTTACAGATGAGAAAAGGGTTTGATTTATATATTGTTGTGCCAAAGGAAGCAATGCAGACCTACAGGGAAGACTTCGATTATTGGCATTGTCAGGAGTGGGTTATTTCCACTCGAGATGACAAATATCAGATCTCCTCCTGAATGAGGGTGATGCACTGACATAATTCTGGCCAGTTTGATATGAAAAGGATATTGAAGAAGGATAAATGAAGATTTCTTGGCAGAATAAATAGAAAATGGATTCAGTTATACATGGCTGCTTTTATTTTTACTTGATGGACGACAGCTGAATAGACAAACAGCAGTTGCAACTGAGCTGTGGAATGAGGTTATCATGAAGCAACTGCCATTCACTCGTAGATGAGGATTTATTTGGATTACTAATTTTTTCTTCTCTGTGAAACTGACAACTTAAAGGCTGATTTTCTTTCTTTTAGTGTTGGAAGTATTTTTTTTTTTCTAAAGTAGAGTTGTGTTTAAAAGCCTAATCAATCTTTTATCTGTAATGAAATTTCAGAGCTGCTGGTTCTTTGTCAACACATTTCCAAGTATATGGCCAAGTGGATATATACGGTTAGTTCCAGTAACTTGACACAAAAAGTTGTGAGTTCAATCCCAGCTACAGCAGTGGTGAACAAATAACGTAGACAGTTAGGTTAAAGAAAGATAATACATGACTACCAGAAGAGGCTTTGCACAAGGAATGAGAATAATATACCCCAGTGATCATAATAAAGGGTTCAGTTTGAAATTTCTAGCACCTGATAAAGGCCAAAGCGTACAATGGCCAAAACGTTGTAATAGTCCGAATAATGTAAATAATGAAAATGTAATTCTTACTTTTTGTTTCAGTTTAATAGATTTTTGAAGCATGACAACATGCAAGTTGAAATTTGATTCAATTTAAGCCAGCAAAAGATAAATGCAATGGGATTCTTTAGTAAAAACTATAATCTTACATTGTTTTTTTTTAAACTTCAGCATGGTAATTTGTGTATGGTAAAAATAAGAAAAAAATGTTTGAAAAGGAAAAACAAATACATGTCTCCCTCAAGGAAGTAACACAGTTATACAAATCAAGTTTGAGAATTTATCTGGCATGTTCATTAGAATTTTTACACTAGATGTATAGAATTGTCTAGCATGTTCATTAGAATTTTTACACTAGATGTAAAGAATTGTCTGGCATGTTCATTAGAATTTTTACACTAGATGTAAAGAATTGTCTGGCATGTTCATTAGAATTTTTACACTAGATGTAAAGAATTGTCTGGCATGTTCATTAGAATTTTTACACTAGATGTAAAGAATTGTCTGGCATGTTCATTAGAATTTTTACACTAGATGTAAGGAATTGTCTGGCCTGTTCATTAGAATTTTTACACTAGATGTAAAGAATTGTCTGGCATGTTCATTAGAATTTTTACACTAGATGTAAAGAATTGTCTGGCATGTTCATTAGAATTTTTACACTAGATGTAAAGAATTGTCTGACATGTTCATTAGAATTTTTACACTAGATGTAAAGAATTGTCTGACATGTTCATTAGAATTTTTACACTAGATGTAAAGAATTGTCTGGCATGTTCATTAGAATTTTTACACTAGATGTAAAGAATTGTCTGGTATGTTCATTAGAATTTTTAAATTAGATATCTTATCATAGATAGAAATATTGTGCTGCATCAGAATTTATGAATTTATCAAGATGTTGACATTCTACATGACTTCAAATAAAAGATTAAGAAGGAAATACTCATGAATATTGGAAAGAGTAACAACAGTCTCCCTGTTACTTCTGTTACTTCTATATAGAAGTAATAGTTATACAGATAGAATTTGAGTAAATTGCATGGGTTGTTCATTAGCATTTTTAGATTAGATGTCTTATCATCATCATAGTTTAACAACTGTTTCCATGTGTTGGATGTGGTTTTCTTGATGGCTTTGTGTTGTATCGTGGATTGAAGAGATACACAGTGAAATATAGATAAACTACTTTATTAACAGAGTAGTACAACCAAGATGTATATACAAAATTTACAGTCTCTCGCAGTAGTAGGTGTTACTTCCCGAAGTCAGTAATAATGACAACACCCCCCCATGCTAAGCCGTATTGATCACATCCAGGTGATCAGATGTCACATGGTACGAGTCATGACGCAATACTTTGTAATTGAATCATCATGAAATATTAGAGTGACTTTTACAGCTTTATGCCCTTACTAACACCAACCAGTTTAGGAAACTAGAAAGTCAGTGTTCTTTATGAAGACACCATCTCTAGGAAGATTACCTACCAAGGTTAAAGAGTTCAGCCTAGCCTATTCTATGCAGAGTAGGTGTAAAAGATTTTATTTCACAGATTTTCTTCTCTTAGACAAGTTTGTATATTAAGCTAAAGACTCTTACCCATCCTAAGATTTTCTTGTTCTCTTAAATGACCCCAGTTTCTTATCAAAGGTGCAAAAACTGCACAGCACCAAAATTTATAAAAATGTTGACATAACTTCAAACAAAACGTTAGGAAGGAAGTCCTCATTAATACTGGAAAGAATGATAACAGTGACTTTCTGATAAATTGTTTTAACAGTGATTTTATAAATTTCAACAGAGTGTAGAACTGATACCTCAGTTAATAAATGCAGAATAATTTCATATAACCTATCATTCAATAAATCCCAGGCCTAACTAATAAAACAACTTTGAGGCAAAATTTGACTTTATTCATCAACATAGTCTCCTTCTATAGTGATACACTGATTCCAACACTTTCCTAACAATTTGATGCCTTTTTTGAAGAATGATTTGTCTTTGGCCTCAAAATATACCTCAGTTTCCAATATTACATCTTCATTGGAGCCAAATCTCTTTCCCTGGAGCATTCTTTTGAGGTCTGCAAACAGCCATTAGTTGCTGGAGAACAGATCTGGAGAATAGGGTGGATGCAGAAGCAATTCAAAGTGCAATTCATGTAGTTTTGCCATTGTTGCGATCGACTCATGACACCGTGCATTGTCTTGGAAAAAGATAACTTTTTCTCCTTCATTTGTGGCCAGTTTTTGTCAATTTCTTCCTTCAAATGCACCAATAAGGCTGTATAATATTCACTATTGATGGTTTTTCCTTTCTCAAGGTAATCAATAAAGAATATACCTTGTGCATTCTAAAATACTGATGTTTGCATGGCTTCCACCTGCTGCTGTCCACTCAGCTGACTGCTGATTTGACTAAGGAGTGAAGTGATGGATCCATGTTTCAATCATTGTCACATATTTACACATAAACTCCTTGTTAGATTAAAACAGTTGCAAACAACACCCTGAATCATCGATACGTTGTTTTTTATCAACTGTGAGCAAACGCAGTACTCATTTTGAATACAGCTTTCTCATTGACAAATGTTCATGTAAAATGGTAAATACACTGCCTTCTAATATGTTCAACTCCTCTGCTATATCATGCAACTTCAGTTTACAATTGGCCAAAACAAGTTTAGTTTTTTTTGTTTTCTGGAACAACTATCAATTTTGCCCGATCTGAGCATTCAGCATCATTTGTCTGTACAATCACATTTAATGTCAGCATACCACCTCTTAAGCCTTGTTTTTGATGGAGCAGAGTCTGAATAACACTTATCAAGCCATTGCTTTGCTTGAACAGTATTTTCCCCCATCAGAAAGTAATGCTTTATCAACACACAAAATTCACATTTTTCCATTGTTTTGAAAATTTGCAACAGTAGCTTCACTTGAATAACTGTAATTTGTAAACTAATAAATTTATCAAGCCCAAATTTTGTCACGTGCCATTTGTAGGTTAATCTAAATCTAATCTAATCTAAATCTAATCTAATCTAAATCTAATCTAAACTTATTTATAAATGGAACTTTGTCTGTGTGTGTATATGTGTGTGTCCGTTACCTATAGACTCCGAAACGGCTGAATCAATTTTCTTGAAAATTTACACAGTTGTAATATAAGCGTCTGCAAGTGTTCTTAGCTAGGTTTTGTGTTGAGGTATCCTCGATAAATATTGAAAATCGATAATGAAAAAAATCGGGTTATAGAAAAAGAGGTCCAATTTTAATCAAATTTGATACACTCATAGACAAAGACATAAGAAATGATATTCAGAAGTTTCAAGGTTGCAGTTCTTACAATAGTGCAGAAAATCAATAATATATTTATATATAGAAAGCAAGATGTTTGTGTATGTATCTGTTTATCTGCCTGTAGGTCTTTATTTTTTTCAGCTTTTTTATTTTAGTTTTTGCTTCAGGTTTGGCTTAAAGTAAGTCGAATTGTAGTTCTTAGTCTCAGCCATGATATCATTTACTCAGAGGACTTATTCAGCCTTCAAAATTCAGTTTACGATGAAAAACACTTATTTGATATTGATACAAGGAAATCAAAATTTGACTTACATCCATTCATTTTTCTTTCAGTCTATGGTTTCGCTTTAACTGGAAACAACTATTGCTTTTTAGTCTTTCGTGCTAGCGTCTAAAGAGTCTGAGCTACAGGAGCATGGATTAGTTTTAAAGCTTTCATTACACCCGAGTAACGCCGGCCTATACTGCTAGTATTTCATAAAAATCATGTGGATTTTTTATTAGTGGTGCCATCTATATGTCAGGCTCAGGATGTATTGAGTGACGTATTAACAAAACAACTATTACAATATGTTTCCCAACCAGATGTTCTGAAAATTCTTGAAATGATAATTTTTCGAATTGCTCTTGAAAGTCTTTTAACAGTGGATGGAAAGTGTAACATTGAAATCCAAAGCTGTACTGGGATAGTGAAAGATGTCTTCCAAAAAACAAGCAAAGTATTAAGAAACAAGAATGTTTTATGAGATAAAAGAATAGAGTACTGAATTGTTATGTAATATCAGTCCTCTCATGTACTATAAATGCAGGAAATCTCCTCACCGAAGAAGATGAAAAAACTTGAGGTAGCAGAAATGTGGTTCTATAGAAGGATGCTAAGAATATGATTAATTGAACATGTGAGCATCAACAAAATTTGAAACAAAAAAAATGGAAACCAAAAGGACATATACTTGACATCAGAAAGGGATAGAGGAAAGCAGTACATAAGCTACCCAATGATCTTGTGTAAGTAGATGGTACAACAGGGTTTAAGAAAGATAGCAAAAAGACAAAATTTACTAAAAAATTAAAAAAGAAAGGAAATTGTAAACAGCCATGACCACCAATGTCCTAAAAGTACATGGTACATGCAAAATGAAGAATGTACGTGAAATCAGTTATTGTATCCCTATTTTTATAACAATGAATCAGCGTCTTAAACAAAAAATTGACATCTTGTTCTCACCAATCTTCAGATTGGTTCAACAACAGAGAACAAAAATATAACAGTAATAATCTCCAAATTACTATTTTAGCCATATGCTGAGGAACAGTATTATTTAAAACTGATAAAAAATATATATCTTCTATCAGATATACAAGTTGGGATCATTGTGTCATTGTGAACTCCACAATACTTTTGTGGCTGCATAGTATGCATTTTAACAGGATTTATATGGTTTTTAATTCAATATTTTAACTTCTCCTAGACTGGATGCCAACCACAGCTATAGAGTCCAGTTTGCTTTGCAATTTAACCCATAGATGGAAGAAAGAAAAGATGTATCCATACCTTTCTCAAGGATATTTTTGCAAAAGTGAATGTAAGTAACAAACGTCAGCTTGCTAATTTCCCAATTCGCCATCATTACTCCACCTTAACATAAAATATCCATAAAGTTATATAACATATATATATGTTCAATACTGAAAACAAAATGTTTTTTACAATAAAGCAAGAAAAACTGAAAGAAATTAGTAACCAGGTATCAAATTATCATCAGCTTTATGAGGATGTGCTTCAAAATTCTAAGCCCAATATCAAATTACCAGATACTGGAATTTTTATTTCTCAATCTCATCTTGCTTGAACTGAGAAATTTTCAGCACCCTCTCATAGTTAAATAAACTGTAGAGTTTGATTATCATATCAAATTCTAAAAAAACATTTTACAGTTTTGAAACCAAAAATGTCTTGAAGCCATTCCAACAGTTAATACAGAAATTAAGAAAGAAAACAAAAGGACAAAAGTTCGGATTTCTCCTCCACCAGATTGCCTATGAGCCATCAATGTTTTAAATCTGAGCTTACTCAAATTGTAAGAGTTATGGCGAATGGAAATAGCAATGCCATTGTCAAGTAGCTTCCTTTTCTTTTTCGGCTCTTTAAAATCATTAGAAATTAATGTGTTTCTTTTACAGCTGTTATGATGAGAACTGATGCCTTTGCACTAACATTCACTTGACAAATACACTTCAACAAGACTGAATTGGAAAAAAACAAAAAATTTTTAAAATGATGATGTAGTTACTAATATACAGGGTGATTGAAAAGTAACTCCCCATTTTTAAATAAGTATAAATTATTTAACTATAATTTTTTAAAAAATCGAGATGAGAGAAAAGTGTTTAATATGAGGTTTGATTTAAAATTTGATATGGGAACCAGATTTCACTACCAGACTCTTGAGCCACCCAGGAATTGCACCCACTGATTTCACCAGGAACATTTTTAGTATGGAAGTCATAACTTCTGGTTTTCACTCTTCAAGTTCTACCAAAGTCTTTGGTTTGTTATTGGAGACTTGTTCCTTTAACCATCCCCAAACAAAAATGTCACAGATTGTTAAATCAGGATTCCTTGCTGGCCACTCATACATAAAATAGGCAGGTACTCTTCAATCATTCTGTGTATATGTATATTTTACTAAAAAAAAAAATTATTTTTAGTGGATATCCATGTTTAAGTAGACACTCAATGTATTTATTAAACAACATTTATTTTTGGTTACCAGCCTGACTATTCAAGAAATCTTATTAAAGAAATATATTGAGTTATTGGGAAAGTTCATGCCAATTTTTAGGGGAAGTTAAAACACAGACCAAAATTATGCGATTAAATGTTTATTCAACTAAATATGAATCATTTTGTTGCACCATCTTTTTCCAAATTTCCTTCAACATAAAGATTTCGTTTTCCCAGAATTTTGATAGTTTCTCTGCAAAGAACTTATTAAAGTATTTTTTAATGTCATCAAAGAATTAAAATTTTTACAACTAAGATTATTTTACAAGGACCTGAATAAGTGAAAAACCAAAGAAGCCATGTCTGACAAATATGTGTTTCCCCATGTAACACATTCCAGCCAAGCAGCAACAATTTTTACTGGGTAGTGAAAGAAACCTGATGTCTGATATTATCCTGATGAAAAACAATCACTATTCTGTTTGCCGATTCTAGGCTTTTTTCTTGTAGTGCCGCCTTGAATTCATCCAGTTGTGAGCAGTAATTTTCAGAATTCAATTATTGGTTAATTGGCAGAAAATCATAATGAAAGATTCCTTTCTAATCCCACCAGATGAACAGCATGACTTTTCATTTTTGCATTTTCATTGTATTTATATAGCAAATCAGAGATAGAAATGCGATCCAAAAAATTCTTTTCACTCAGATCATGTGATTTAAGTACCTAAGCTAAATGTTCATAGATGGTGAATTTTGATAAATTTAGTATTTCTGACAATTCTCACATCATGCAATGCAGGTTATTCTCAATCAATGTACTGAATTAGTATTCACCTGAGTTGCGGGTAGGTGTCTTGCCATGCATTCTTTATAAATAAAGCTGCAATCACCAACACTAAACTTAATTAACAACTTTCATAGATTTGTCAGCTAAAGCATCGGATGTGTGTTGTGGTGCAGTGGATATTGGCACGGAACAAGAAATTGGGGAACTGAGTTCGAATTCTAGTTGAATTCCTTGCATTCATTTATGCGCAAATACCCTTGGGAAAGGTATTAATCCATCTGTTCTTTCCAGTTATGGGTTAAATAACAGGACATTGGATTCTATAGCCTTGGTCGGCAACCAGTCTACTGCAGAAAGCAATGGCAACCTACTGCGGGATAATCTTCTGCCCAGTCAGTCATGTCCCTTTCGAGAAATGATCGCCCAAGTGTGTATCACGTATGGCACTTAACTGACTGAAAGCATCTTCACGTACAAAGCACATTTTTTTTTTTTGTTGATTGCAAGTCATTTTTACCTTTACAGTAATAAAAAAGTATCAAGTGTCTGAAATGCACATTATAATCTTCTATTTACATAGGGATGCAATATTGAAACAAATTAAATAAATTTAAAGCTACTTTCTCAGGAGTTAGTTTGAAGTGTGCTCTAATCAGAAATGTAAGGATATTATATCTGTCAATAAATTCGACATTTTCTAACATTTTGGAACATGAATGAATAAAAATTCACAGGAACTTTCCGGACAACCCACTATGTAGTCTCCAGTAGGATTCAATCAGCAGAGGAAACCATCATAAGATCCGACGTGCTTTAGAAAAAATGTCTTGATGAGCAAGCAACATTAAATAGTTCCTGTAAATGCAAATCCTTTCCAGACTGTAGAAATACACATGTCTGCTAAGTTTCATTTCATTATATAAACAAAACAATTTCTAAATAAGTGGTAGATTCTATTTATTATTTTGAAAGATGTCATTATTAAATGTTCTTTTTAATAGATATCCATATTTTAGTAAATGCTGTTTCTATATTATTTAATAAATAAATGAAGCAACTACTCAAATATGGGTATCCACAAAAAATAACGTTCAAGTAATGCAATCTTTCAGATTAATAAAAAGAAATTCATAAATTCTTTAAAATATATATATATATATATATATATATATATATATATAATACACACTGGTGCAATGGTCAAAATTATCGCCATTTTATATTTTTAATTTTCCTCATGCACATTGTTTTTGATTTAGTCAACTTCACAATATAGTAGAGTCAGTTGAGCACTGCCTGTGAGAAAAAAAAGCCTTGGAATGCAATTCACTCACCCAGAAATTTGGAAACATCATGCTAGCATTCACACCAAAAGAACATTTCAAAATGTTTAGATATCAATTTGAGAACAGTGCAAAGGATTCAGAAAGAGTTGGATGTGTCTAATGGTGATTGCAAAGGTTTTTGGAGTGATCATTAGTGATGACGATTTTATATCTTCCCACAGGGCCTCTGACTCAACATGGAAGCCTACATCAAGTGTTTTGAGGTGGGAGTGGTGCCCTGGGTCAAGAGGGTGGCTGCTGAAAAACCTTATGTCTGGATGCTGCACCATGCCACACAAGCAGGAGAACCCAGTCATGGCTGTCAGACTATTTCTGTGATTACATCAACCCTTAGATCTGGACACTTAACTCCATCGACTGCAACTCCATTGTGTGGGAACAGTTGAGCGAGAGACTAACAAAGGTCCTTGTAGCACCAAAGATAATTATAGCAGAATTCACAAACTTATATAAGGCAACCGTCCAGAACAGGTGTAAGAATTTCAAAGATGTCTAGAGGCTGTGGTTGAAGCCAATCGTGATTTTATTGAATAAATTTACTCTTAAGTATTTCAAGATATTTCTGTGTAATTTTGGCAAATATATCTATTAAAACAAGATATCAGTATTATTTTCATTTCGTATAGTTTATATGACGACAATTTATCCATCGCACGTCTTCATAATTTATATTATTAAGTGTAGGAAAAATCATGAGAAATGAAAAACATCACTTATAAACATGGCAAAAATGTGCTTACTGCATTTGGAATATAACATACATAAGCTCTACACATATTTAGTTACACATCAAATAAAATTCACCCTTGATAATGGCTAAAATTATGGCCAAAAATGTTCGGAAAAACAATTGGACAATTCCTACATAGTTTGAGTTCTGAAAAGAAAAAAATCATAACACATGAAAAATTATATAAAAAACTTAATCATAATACCTCAACATTTTCAATGAAACCTGTATAAAAGAGAGGTTACTGCCTAAATACACAATATATATATATATGTCTGTGTGGGAGGGTGGGTTTATAAGTATTTTTGTATACATACTTGTAACTGCTGCAAAGCAGATTCTTATGTTTGTTTTACTATTACATAATTGCTTTTAGTAAGATTCATTCTCCTTCCACTATTTCTTATTGTTTGACTGCTGTTAAGTTCACAAAATAAGTTCACAATTATCTTTTCTAATTTTTTTTTTTATTTCTCTCTAACAATTTAGCCCCTAATTTGTTCCAAAGAACTTAAATCAGATACAATGCACAATTGATGGCTGCTTAGCCATAGAGAAATTAAGTTAAATTTAAACAACCAAAAAACTAAGTAAAGTATTAAGAAAAAAGAAAAATTCATTAGTAACAAAAGAAAGATTACTGGACTATTACATAATATCAGTCCTCCTATATGGTGATGAATGCTGGACAATCTACTGACAGATGAAGAAGAGATTTGAAGCAACAGAAATATGTTTTGATAAAAGGATGCTGAGAATATCAGTGACTGAATATGGGAGTAACAACAAAGTTTTAGAAAAAAGTGAAAACAAAAGGGTTACTTATGCTAAACATTAGAAAGTGATAGTTGAAATTTTTAGAGGAATGAGCACTCAGAAAGTGTGATACTCACAAGACAGATTGAAGACAAGAGGATCAGATGAAAACAACACATAACCAATTTGGTCAGTTTGAGTAAATGGATGTTGGACCAATGTTCAGAAGAGATAAAAAAAATGTCAACATTTATTATGAGCTACAAAGGACAAGAAATTGTGGAAAGACATGAATACCAAAGTCCTGACGGAGCATGACACATAGAAGAAGAAATGAGGAACAAGTATAAAATCCTTTAAAAATTTGTCATTTTCATTACTTAGCTTCAACAGAAAATTTAAAGAATGCAGCAGTGAAGAAAGGATTTTATTTTTTTAAATTTTGCATTGTTTATTTTCATTGGTCAAGTAGATATCACATGTTTTTGTGTATATATGTTTTAAGTTTTGTGTGTACTCTATACCTATCTACTGATGTCTGAATAAAGTATATTTTGGCATTTTGCCTATATATATATATATATATATATATATATATATATATATATATATAGGCAAAATGCCAAAATATACTTTATTCAATATTTACACTCTCACACCATGATTGAGCACTCTGGAAGAAAGGTAGACTTTGAAAAACAGTAGCTACTCTAGCGTGTACGCATCGCTCATTCAGTAAAATGAATTGGAGCACTCTAGCTATTGGACGAGTAATATGATAGGCACTAAAAAGACTGCCTTCTTCCACCGAACACCCCGTGGCCCAGGGGTAGAGTCGCCGACTGATGCCAATTCGGTTGGGTTTCGAGCCTGGGTTAGGAAGCAATCGGAGTCTAACCGTACTGATGAGCTGTGATACAGTGCAACAGATCTGTCTGCGGATGACTATATATATATATATTAGATATTAATCTAATAAACTGACAGCTTGAAATATGCACTTGATGATTGCATAATATATGAAACTCCGAGTCAAGCAATAAATGTTGGATATGTATATTTATTAATATATTAATAAATATACATATCCTACATCTATTGCACAACTCAGTTTTATATATTATGCAATCATCAGGTGCATATTTCAAGCTGACAGTTTATTAGATTAATATCTAATATTTTATATATATATATATATATATATATATATATATATATATATATTACAGCTCTGTTCATACACTATACATAATACTATAAGTATGTGCACCATCATATGTACATTTATTAATTTACGTCACTATATATATTTATGTATGTCTTTAGTCTTTATATATACAGCATCTCTAGTTTACATATGCATTTTTGTATCACTTACATTTATACACATATCTATACTCAGAAATATTTTACACATTTTTTTATTTCTAAATGGATATAATTTTTACAAGCCACTTTCCACTCTAATTGTTCAGTCTATATTTTGTTCTTTCTATGACTAGATTCTTCTATTTCTTCTCACACCAAATCTAATTTTCTTAACCTCCTTCTTCACTTGCTGCTGTCTTCGATATTCATATGTCTTGTTACCCTTTCCTCCTCTTCCACTTCCTCCTGCTCTTCCTTCACATCTTTCATGCCTTGTTTACTCTCCTACCTCCCTTAACATCCTGTCTGTTTTCTTCTCCTTGATCAAGCAAACTAAAAACAAATCTAATGCCAACAGAACTTGAAGTAAAGTAAACAAAGGATTTCTTCTAGGTTGTCAGTTGGCAAAGTGGGCAGCTGGAAATGACGAAAATTAAATTCGATTAAAACCAACAAGCTGATAAATGAATAACTTGCGGAATAAAACCAAAGGCGGCAAAACTAAGGGTAAAAGAAAAAATAGCACTGAGTTGGAGGTGATTGAAGGGTTTAAGAAAATGAGCAAATAAAAATTAAACAGCTGAAAAAAATAAAAATAAATAAAAATTCAAAGTCAATTTTAAAAGAAATCAGTAAAGAGAACGGAGCTGAAAATAGTAATGAAGTAAAGAAAATCTTACTTTTAATCTAAGAGAGTTGATGTAACTGGTACAAGTGAATTGATGCACACAAGAAAAAAAAGTTCCCAGAATTTTCTACAGAAGTTGAAGAGTAAAGTGAAGTTCATGACCTGATAGATTAAAGTGATGCTCACGACCTGAGAGAGTAATGTGAACCTCACAACCTGAGAGAGTAATGTGAAGCTCATAACCTGAGAGAGTAAAGTGAAGCTCACAACCTGAGAGAGTAAAGTGAAGCTCATAACCTGAGAGAGTAAAGTGAAGCTCATAACCTGAGAGAGTAAAGTGCAGCTCATAACCTGACAAAGACCTCTTACAATTGGTAAGGTATAGATTTAAGTCAAATGGCACAAAAGTAATGTTTCAAATGACCAGAATAAAGAATATTCTTCAAGAATTTGTTTTTAACCTTAGTTTTTGACAATTTAGCAAAGCAATTTTTGTGTCTGCAAATATGGAATCACATACTTATAGGAGATTTGCATGTTGGTTTTATGCTTAGATCTGGCCTTACTGTATATCTGTGTGCAAAAATGTAGATTTTCATGTAGAAATTATCCCTATTTCATAAATCATGCTTTTCTTAAGCACATCAATATTTTATGCTCAGATCTGGCATTTTTGTATATCTTTGGATGCAAGAATGTAGATTTTCATGTAGAGATTATCCCTATTTCACAATTAATGCAATTCTTAAGAACATCAATGTTTGACAACCCAATTTGCAAATACTACTGCTGGTTGCATCCTTTCATGTCCAAACTTTTGATCACATTCTGATTCTTTCAATTAAGTTATTTGGATTCAGAATTCTAAAAATGTGAAGTAAACAAGACTACATATTAAACATTGAGAAAGGTTCTGATTCAGAACAAATATAATATTCTTTTGGTGTTTTATTTAAATAAAATGCAATGAAAGAGTTATAAAGTTAAGCTCAACAGTATTTAAAGTTTACACTCATCTGAATTTCAAACCTTTGATGTGTTTCAGTCAATAACCTTATATTATCATTAATTGCTACAGAGCCTGGTGGTGTATATGACATCAAAAAATAGTTAAATTTACACACAAGGTAAAGTAACTAAATATTTGCTGTTCATTTCTGAGCATGCCGATCTACTAGGGTAGCGAGTGAATCCCTGTTGCAAACACCTGCTCAGACACATTCGTGTTTCTTTATTATGCACAGAATCAACAAGTGGTTTGTACTTTAACGATGCTGTGAAGACTTTAGCTAGTTTCTGAGCAAAGATGAATAATTCAGCAGAATGAAATATATATACCGATTTTTTTACCCTCAAGAAATAATTCCAGTTTTGATTTATAAAATTTTGAAATAAGTTATATCAGTCAGTTAAGTGCCATACATGAAACACGCTTGGGCGATCATGTCTCAAAAGAGACATGAATGACTGGGCAGAAGATTATCCCGCAGTAGGTTGCCATTGCTTTCTGCAGTAGACTGGTTGCCAGCCAAGACTATAGAACCCAATCTGTCCTGTTGTTTAACCCATAACTGGAAGGAAGTGACGGATTAATACCTTTCCTAAGGGTATTTGTGCGTAAGTGAATGCAATGAATTCAACTGGAATTCGAACTCGGCTCCCCGATTTCTCGTTCCGAGCCGATATCCAATGCACCACAACGCACATCCTAAGTTATATAAATATGTTAAATAACAATACCAATAAAAAATAGTACCTAAACTAGAGAATCATATTCAAGGACTTCTTTTGGGGATTGGGGTGTTTTCAGTATTGGTACATACTATGATATGTATATATATATATATATGTATGTGTGTGTGTGTGTGTGTGTGTATATATGTGATAGAATAAATAAGAACAAAATAGGAAATGTGTCTTAATCTAACATGTTTCACTTTATTAAGCTTCTTCAGAAATCTATTTAGCGACAAGAAATGGAATTTTTTTTTAAATATTTAAAACAAAGAGACTTAATACAAGAATGTTGTTTAGGATTTGATTCTTATAGGTCAAATACATGTCATACGCAATAAAATAATAGACGATTATTTTAAATGTAAGTGTATGTATGTATAGGAACTATTGTCTGTTTAAATGTATGTGTGTAATAATATATATGTCAAGTGTCTTAAAACAATAGATGATTTTTTTTTAAATATGTGAATGAGGAAAATCTTGGGTGGTCAAATGATTGAATGTGTGTGTTTGTTGGTCAGTAACGTTAGTGTATGTGTATGCTAAGATGAAATACATTTCTATCTAAATTTGTAGTGAAATACTATATACAAGTTTCATGTATGTTGTATATGTGCGTGTATATATATATATATATGTATGTACTCATACACACACAAACATAATGATGACTAATTTTTTCATCTGACATGGAGTGGAAAGAGTATATTGATTCAATTGCTAAGTCTATAGGTAAAAATGTTGGTTGACTATGTTCTCCTCGACTATTCTTCGTATCAGAATCTCTCTTACATATTTATAAAGTCTACCATTCATTCATGCTTTGAATACTACTGCTACATTTAGTCTGATGCTCTTGCTATATATTTAGAGATTCTTGATAATATTTAAAAAAATCTGTTGCGTTATTAGTCCTGACCTGGCATCTCAGCTTCAGTCTCTTTCCTGCTAACTATTCCATTAATACTTTTATGGTAACTATTCTGATGAGCTTTTCTCTATGGTACCTAAACTCTATGAAGTACTACATTGGTAGCAAGGTTTCATCAAGTTTAGATGTAACTGTATACAAAGATTAACGAAAGTGGTTATTGTTATGTCGCCAAGTATAAATGAATAACTCAACAACAGAATCAGAATATAAGTTGTATTCCGCGGAAAGACGGTTAGTATGTACAGAAGTGATTAGTAATATTTACAATAGAAAGATACAAGAGTCCAATCCGTCGTAAGACGTGTGTATACGTGATTACTTCCGGTACGCCACCGGAAGTGTGACTAACTCTTCACTGACTCGCACTGACTCTTCAGTAACTCATTAGAGACTCTCAAGTGACTCTCTACGACTCTCTTGTAGAGAATCCACCATTGCTATATATAGCAATGGGAACAGTCCATTTGTAGTCAAATAGGAGCGGCGCCCAAAAGTTATAAACAACCGACAATTTGAAATGATTTGTTTGAACATTATTTTTGATCAATACTCATATTTAAGTAGATATTCTGTTTATAATCAGACAGTATTATATATTTATTTCTACCAGCCTGATTATTTACAATAAATTTTTATTATGAAAATGTATGTCATTCGGCAGGATCCTGCTTATTTTCGTAACAAAAATTTATCATAATTAGGCCGGGAGAAATAAATATATAACACTGTTTGATAATAAACAGAATATCTACTTAAATATGAGTATTGATCAAAAATAATGTTCAAACAAATCATGTAACTGTATGTTCAATGCTAACAGTTTCTTTTATTGCACTTTTTACTTGTGGAACACTTTCAGCTTCTTCCCAGTCAACTTTGATCTTCAAAAATTTGAATGCAATGTAAATTGTTATCATCTGTCTTCTTAATTCTTGTTCTTTTATTGTTCTCTCTCCTTAATAGTAGTTTTCCTCATATTCTCTAACACATAGTAACCTCTTGTGTCCTAGTGACATTATTATATTGAATGGGGTGAAGTTATATATATATATATATATATATATATATATATATATATAATAGTAAAGAAAGTTGTCCCTGTATGTTTCTTATGACATATACAAGGTGTGATGGGTGAACTGCTGTCTAAATTATGTAAAAATGAAAATAACATCTCATTTTACCAAATCTCTATATCTTTACCAAAATTACACAAAAATATATTGAATAATAAAGAGTACATTTATTCAATAAAATCATCATTGGCTTCAAAAATGCTCTCCAGATTACCTTTAAATCTCCTGCAGCTCTTCTGGGCAGTCTTCTTGTTTAAGTTGCTGACTACTGCCATAATCCTTGCCTTCTGTTCATTTTAGGTGTTACACAGAGTTTTATTGTTCTCTTGCTCAACTTTTCCCCATACATCAAGGGGTTTGCAGTTTGTGGAGATAGGTGGCTAGATGTACATGATGATAAGGTTGCATAAAGTTTTTGACAGCCATGACTGGGTTCTCCTGCTTGTGTGGCATGGAGTCTTGTTGACAGACACAGGGTGTTCCAGCAGCCATCCTTTTGACTCAAAGCAGCGTTACTTTCTCAAGACACTTGATGTTGGCCTCCATATTGAGTTTGAGGGTCTGTCAGAAGATGTTGCCACTAATAGTGATCACTCGAAACACATTCATAATGACCATTAGCCACATCCAACTCTTTGAATTCTCCACACCTTGATAGCCACACTCTCTTAAATATTTGTACTGGAGATTCCAGTTCAGAAAGCAGTTTCAAAATTTCTGGTAAAGTGAATTGCATCGTGGTGCTCTTTTTCTCACAGACAGTTCCCACATAACCCGACTAATATATGCTGTTGACAAAATCAAAAACAAATAAAGTGCATGTGCAAAATTAAAAATATGAAATGGCAATAATTTGCCCATCACACCTTGTAGCTATAACAGTTATGTTAAAGAAATTTGGGAGATAAAAAGACAATAATAAGACTAATAATATCTACTGTATCAGCAATGTTTCTTTACTATTATATATATATATATATATATATATATATATATATATAAAAGGCAAGATGTTTGTATGTGTGTCTGTCTATCAGTCTGTCTGCCGTTATACAAATCCACAATTTTTATCTGATTCTCACCAAACTTCACGCAAATATTCTTTAGGCTTCCGGTCAGGTCATGGGATACATTTTTTCTGATTTCCCATCAATATCGGAAATTAATACCTTGATCTCCGATCAGGTCTGATCAAAATCAGAATTTCAGCACTTTTATTGTGGTTCTTGCTGCAAAATTTGCTCTAACTTGGTAAAATTATAGTTTTTAGTCTCAAACATGAGTAGATCATCTCAAACAACTCATTTTCCCCGATATTGAAAGTTGATACCCCGATATTCTATTGAATCTAATCAAAAACCGATATTCAGCCATCAATATGGCTCATTTTCTCCAAATTTACTCCCGATGGGTACGATAAGTTTTCATGGACTTACTTAGGTTACTTTATCTTTGAATGAATTCACTCAAATATTGGAAATCGATATCCCGATATCCTATCAAATCTGATCAAAATCAGGTTTTCAGCCCATTTATTTTAGTTTTTGCTTCAGGTTTTGCTCTAAGTAGGTATAATTGTAGTTATTAGTCTCAGCCAGTGTGCCATTTACTCAGAGGACTTATTTAGCTTTCAAAATTCAGTTTACGACAGAAAACTTATTTGGCATCAATACCGGAAATCAAAATTTGACTTACATCTATTCATTTTTCTTTCAATCTACAGTTTCACTTTGACTGGAAACAATGATTGCTTTTTAGTCTTTCATGCCAATGTTCAAAGAGTCTGAGCTCCAGGACCATGGATTAGTTTTAAAGCTTCCATTACACACGAGCAACAATGGGCTATACTGCTAGTCCATATATATATATATATATATATATATTTAAATTTAAACAGAAAGAGGCATATAGGTAAAGTCCTCAGGAAGATCCTATTAATATTAAAAGTGATCCAGCCAGAGAGGTTGATGTAAATAAAATTATCTATTTACAGAGCCAAATATGTATATTCTTTTCAAATAAAACTTTGAAAATTACATGTGTCATATGAACATTTTTGCAAAGTATGTTTGCTTCATCAGTGATCTTTTATTATGGAGAAATTAAAAAAGTTTTTCATACACCAGAAGTTTGCTTAAAAAGGAGGAAAAGGAAAAAATTAAGAAAGAAAAGTAGGAGGGGAAGATTATGTTAGAAGACAGGTATCCAAATGCTGTTTCAGTGGGTAGAGTAGGGAAGAGATAGTGAAATGGATTCAATTCAATCTTTGCAAAGAAAATTTAAAGATTACATATGTGTAAAGAAATGAAAAATGTGTCACAGGAATGGATGCAGCACGTGGGCGGGGGGAGGGAGTAATGAGGAGAAAAATAAAAACAAAAAAGGAGGAGATAGGGAAAAAGATATAGAGGAGAAAAAGGAGGAAAGGAAAAAGAGAGAAAAAAGGGAAACCGTGTGTTGGATATGCAGATGTGACAAATGTTAGCCAGGGAGGGTGGGGAGAAAGGGACAAATGCATAAAAAAGAAAAAAAGAAGAATATGGGGGAAAAGGAGAAATAGAAAAAATAGAAAACATGCCAAAAGTTTTTCAAAAATTTTATGTTTAAAATAAAATAGGGTTTGACTATTGTTGAGATCAAATTAATTTACATTAAAATATACCACAGAAATAAAGAGGGAGGAGGAAAAAAAAGATGATACAGATAGGGGATATAGATAAAGAAATTTTTTTAATATATAAAAATATATAAAATATATACAAAAATAGAGAAATAAACCTAAGAATAATAAATTAACTGTTTTAGAGAATCATGAAAATATAAATAGTTGTAAGGTAGATTATAGTTACTTTTAAACAGCACCAATAAACAGTAAAGCATGATATGAGCAAATTACTTAATTGACAATTAAAAAATATAATATATATATATATATATATATATTATTAACTAAACATAAAATAAAATAAGGAAAAAATTTTAAAATAAAATTAAAGAAAAAATATAATCATATATAACAATAAAAAATACATATACATAAGCATACTCAAATATATATATATATATATATATATATATATATCCATGCTCACGCACACACATGTATACACCCATATAAATCCTCCACTCACATACCCATATATATATATATATATATATATATACACGTAAGTATGCGCACACAAGTAAACATATACCAATGTACATACATACACCCATGTGCACTCAAGCACCACCATACACATTTATATTATATATATATATATATATATATGTATAGATAAAGGAATTGGTTAATAATTAATGAATAAAGAACTAGAAAGGAAAGCTTAAGGTTATAGTAAATAAGGGATTTGAGAATAAGGAGGTATTAAGTAGTAAAGGATAAAAAGAAAAAGACTATGTTAGGGGAAGTAATTCAGGGTTAAAAAACATTAAATTCAGAATCTTGGCTCAGATATGACTCAAATAATAGAATCGGAAAAGTATGGTATAAAAGAGGTTGACCTATATGGTTGTTGTAATTAATAGTAAAGTAATTAAGAAGAAGGAAAGGAAGCTTCTGTTAAAAAGAAATTAGTTTTGGATTACATTTAGGCTGGGTTTATATTACAATTTAAAATTTAAAAATTTGGATTTATGATGGCATTTGCTTATGAATTCTTTTTGTTAATTTAAAAGCAGATTTTGTTTAGGATACTTTATTATTTTCATTTTTTCAACTAAACATAGGCTGCATCTATTGTAAAGGTTTTTGTGGTTGTGGGCTGAACATATTAGTCTCCAACTTACAATGGGATTTAGTCCCTCTTCTTTCATTTCCAAAAGACTTCAGGAAGGGAATGTCTGGAATTCTAAATTAGGGTTAGAAAAGGAGTGTTTGTGGGAGTAGTTTTGTTGTTTAAATTCTCCTGTAGAAATTAGTATCACTGTTTCAATTCTCCTCCAGAAATTCTCCTGACGAAGTGAACATACTTCGCAGAAATCATCATGACACATGTAATTTTCAAAGTGTTATTTGAAATATATATATATATATGAAAGAGAATATTTTAACCCTTGTACAAGGGTGTCAGACATTATTTCTTTTCCATTTTTCATCCCATGTCATAATCTGTGAAAGATTAAAGATAAACTCACCTCCAAAACTCATGATGACCAGATATTGGCCTCTGATCTCTCATCCAATCTAGCCCTTGCATCTCAGTTGGGGGAAGGGGAAACTGGCTGGTTACATTCAATGCCACGGAAACCAAACAAGTTACATTCCATCATCATTGATCAAACCCCAAAATACCACCAGTCACAATGAACAGATGTTCCCTCGAAGAAGCTGTTCCTTGAGAGACTATTAGACCTTAAATTTATTCTATACCTCAAGTTGAACTCATACATATGATCCATCACTAAAGATGCAGGAAAAAATAGTCAGCTTCCTATACTGCTCCAGTAAGCACCTAACTGCTCATATTATCTTTTAACTTTACAAGAGCCAGATCAGGCTTATAATGGATTACTGCTGTCATATTTGGGCAGGAGCATTTTCAATAGTGTCTCAAAGTATTTCCGCATCCTTATGGGTTATTAATTATTTTCCATCCAGCAACCCCTTTTCTTTTTAGACAGTGTGGAAAGCCTCTCACTGCTCCATCGCTACTTTCACCTAAAGTGATCAGACGAATTGCATTCACTGGTTCCATCAGTTTGAACCTTCATGATGAGGACATATCATACCGCATATTGTAGCAAATCATCCACATTCTCTCCACATTTTATTGGTGAGAAATAACTTCTACTCAAATACCATCTTCCTGTGAACTATTGCTCTGTGGAACCAACTCCCAAGAGAATGTTTCCTCAATCACTACAATCTGCATAAACTGTCTCCTACTTTGTAACCCTGTAACGCAAGTGACCTCTAATCCTTGTACAGGGTGAACTTCATTACAGAAAAATAACAACAATGAAACCATTAATGATAATAAAATCCACTCTTTTTTTAGCTTATTTTAAAAAAAAAAATAATCTTTGAAAATTTCTGATATAATTAATCTTTTACTTGAATTGAGAAATCTCCCAGATAATCTCTAATTTGCAGAAAAACATGTTCATGACAAATAAAAAGAATGCAGGCTAACATAACCACTGAAGGTAAAGCTACATAGTAACAAGCCTACGAATGAATCTATTTGGTCAGACAATAATTAGAAACTTATTCTTACAAGAATTTGAGAAATTAGAATTAAAAGTATGGATATAATATCATAGACAATACAAAAAAGGAATTTAACAGAATGTTGATAATAGTGGTTTGATAGAAAGCCCTAACATATCAATAAAGATAATCTGTTAATATGTATTTAGATAATACAGATCTTGCTAGAAAACAAAAACACTGAGATTAATATCTTCCTCAAAAAGAATCTATATCTAATCAGCCAGCCTGCTAATCCCAAACAGGATGGCAAGATATTAATAACTGGTTTATGGTTTGACTAGATTTACATGAATCATGCAGCAATAAGAAAAAGATTTTTATTTTTCAGTCTTCTTATATGGCAATGAATAGGACTTGCAGGAACAGAAATATTGTTATGACAATGAATGTTTAACAATCAGAGTTTTAGAGGAAATGGATTGATTGATCTGTTTGTTTAATAGCATATTAACTCATTATGGGTCATTTAATGCCAAACATTGATTGAAATATTTTTAACACAATTTTATGATTTCAACTACAGATAAAATGTATTGTTGCTCATTTGGCTTTAAAATTGTTGGTATTTTTTCATGTAAATATATATTGCTGGTATTTTACTATAAGTATGTACCATTGTGGTACAATAGATATTGGCACGGAACAAGAAATCAGGGAACTGAGTTCGAATTCTAGTTGAATTCCTTGTATTCATTTATGCACAAATACCCTTGAGAAATATATTAATCCGTCTCTTCCCTCCAGTTATGGGTTAAATAACAGAACAGATTGGATTCTATAGCCTTGGCTGGCAACCAGTCTACCGCAGAAAGCAATGGCAACCTACTGCGGGATAATCTTCTGTTCAGTCAGTCATGTCCCTTTCGAGACATGATTGCCCAAGCGTGTTTCATGTAGAGCACTTAACTGACTGATGTATTGTTGGTAGAAATATTGTCATTAGTTTTACTACAAATATGTATTTTAATACTTTCATAATATTTTGTTTTGGGGTTCATTATTTGCTGGGAATCTAACAGGTACTACCACCTGTGTCAGGATGAGCCTGGAAACAACCTCAATTAAGAGGTGGTTCCATGCTCCTCAAAACCTCCAATCTCCTGATCAGCGGCCTCGTCTACCACAGAAAGTAATGGTAACCTACTGTGGGATAATCTTCTGCCTAGTCAGTCATCTCTCAAATGAGACATGATTGCCCAAGCATGTATCACGTATGACACTTGACTGACTGACTAAACTGGAAGCAAAATCTCATTTTAAAATAGAAATTGCTAGATATAACTCTAAGTACTATGCAAACAGTTTCTTTTCTCAAATTTCTTACTTGTGGAACTCTCCTTTGGCTCTTTTGTTTTCAAGTCAAATTTGATCTTCAAACATTTAAATTCAATGTTAACTGTTATCTTCCATCTTCTACTTTCTTGTTCTTTTATTGTTCTTGCTCCTTAATAATGCCTTTCTTTTTCTGATATTCTTTCACTCAGTAAGTCCTTGTGTTTTGGGGCTTTATTGCCTTGCCTGAGATGAAATGGTTAAAGAAAAAAAAAAGAACTGTGTCAGTAGTAAATTTTATTCATAAATGTAGTTATATATAGAATTTGAGTTTTAATAGCAGGTTTGTATCTACTAAAGAACTACCCAAGAATTTGTCTGCTGATTCAATGAGACACTGATCTTCTCCATAGAATGGGACTATTCTTCCTTTTTTCACTCTGTATTTTTGTTTTTATACTCTTGCAATTTTATAAATTTGTAATGCTCTTTGCTCATTGTGGATAAAATATTCTTGCACTTGTAGAAACCCATTGACCTCAGTTCTATTATTAAGCGACATGTAGGCTCATGGCATTTTATAGCAGGGATGAAGAAAACAAATTTTAAGGAAAACCCATCTTTTTCCTATTCTATACATGATTTTGGTTGGAGGCTGTACAAGAGAATGAACACAGTCAAAGAGTACAAGGCCATTCAAGAAAGAATGAATAGAAATACAATACAGAGGGAATGCAAAAATGAAGAACTGTAAGAAAATATTCAAGAAAAGCATTAAAAAAATTGGCAAAAGATATAAGACTTCAGAAAAAAAAGAATAAAAGTATTGAATGAAAAATAAAACAGGGAAGGTTTAATATAAAATGGGGATATGTTAGAGAAAGGTTACAACCATGAAATAGGAAAATAATAAAAAGAACGAAAATGTACAATTACAAGAAGAGAGACAAAAACATGACAGAAAAGAAAAAGTGAAAAGAAGAAAAGTGGAGGATAATACAAAGAACGAAATTTTTAATTGAATAAAGAAGAAGAAAAAAATGAATGAACAAAGAGAACTAATAAAGGGACTGCCTATGAACAGAAAAGAACATTAACCAAAATAAAAACCAATAGACGAGCCAATCCCAGAACTGCATAAGCCATGGGGTCCTAGGTAATCATTACACCATCCATTGGCAAAAGTAGAATTAACACAGCACTGTCTCACATATAAACATTCTATGACCATGCCATAGTAATTTAATCAGTGGTCAATTAAAGGACATTAATAGTGAAAGTGATGAAATTGGGAAAATGAGGGAAACAGAGGAAAAAAAAATATCATCAATCAAAAGACGCAATTAATTGATTGCATATGGGAATGTTTACATTGTTAGTTAGAAGTAAACCATGGAAAATTACGATAACATAAATAAAAGAAAAATCAAAAAACAGTTTTTCCTATCATATTATAGAATATGACTTTGAATGCTTTACGATTGATTTATTTAACTTTTATAGCTTGATATCGCCACAAAGAATAAACATGCTTCAATGTGACTCATATAATTATATAGAATAAAATCTTTAAAAAATACATTATTCATCCATAATTTTATATTCAATGAAAACAATCTGATTATAAATTTATTCATGCATTCTATGGGAAGGTGGCCAAGTGATTAGAACATTATAATTCTGACTATGAAATTCAAGTTTGAATCTCAACACTCTCAATTGTTGAGGTGATGTCTTAATATTGTTCAGAAACCATTAATGGTTGTGCTAGTACAAAATCACAAATTATCATGACCGAAAGTTCAAGCGTACTAGCCTTGTACAATTACTGAGCAGGCTAGATTATATGATCTCTCCCAAAAACTGCAACTAAAGTCTGCTAAGTGTACTTGCAGTATGAACCATAGGTTGGCACTGTGGTTGTTGAAGAAGCAGAAATGTGTCTGAGCAATTATCTGCAATAAGGATTCATAAGCCATCTTAGAAGAGGGGTACAAGTGTTCATGGAATGATGAGTAGGATCATTCCATTGTTCAGCTGAGTGGCAGAAATCAACAAGGTTAGATATATAGGTGCACCACTCAGCAACTGCATTATCGACAGACAATGCACTGTAGTACAGTTTGTTGACAGAACAAGTCAAACTTGCGGAAATACATCACCAGATGTTGGCACAGTATGAAGCATGCAATATGAATCTATGAAAGATGTGTAAGTGAGTAGTAGGCTTTTAAGTGAGAAGAACAAGTTGAACAGACAAAAGTTAATCTCTTCACTCATCAACATCGTGCATAAAAAAAATACATCCAAAGGGTGGATGCTTTGATCAGGGAAGATGGATAGATCATATTAGCACAGGTGGAGGCAATAGTGGGCATCAGCTATGCACAAGCCATAGTGCTTGATGATGTAGAGTTTGTGTCCATAAAAGGTAGTGCTGCCCAGGGTCAAGAGGATTGCTGGACTGGAAGACCTTAAGTTGGGCAACATGACTCTGAGTCAGGCCACATAAACAGGATAATCCAGTCACGGCTGTCAGACAATTTCTGCAACCACATCACCCCTTACTTGTGGCTACTTAACTGCTCAGACTAAAATCCCCTTGATTATATCTTTTAAAATGAAATGTCTGTGTTATTTACATTTTTGCATAATTTAGACAACAATTTATTCTCCTCACCCTGTTTATATCAGTCAGTTAAGTATCATGTGTGTTACATGCTTGGGTAATCAGGTCTTGAAAGAGACATGACTAACCGGGAAGAATATTTCTTTGCAGAAGATTGCCATTATTTTCTGTGGTAGACTGGTTGCCAACCAAGGCTATAGAACTCAATCTGTATAATTATTTAACCCATAGCTGGATGGAAAAGAGATGAATTAATACCTTTCCCGAGGGTATTTGCATGCAAGTGAATGCAATGAATTCAACTAGAATTTGAACTCGGCTCTCTGATTTCTTGTTCCAAACTGATATCCACTGCACCACAAAGCACATATATAAAAATCAAAGAGAAAATAAATGATATAATCAAGATATTGATGCGCCACACTACTTCTAATAAAATGTCAGAAAGGAAACCCCTCATCAATACAGGAATGAGTAATAACACCTTATGTGACAGACAAGCTATATTACTGAAAAATTACTTGAAGAAAAAGACTTTATAAAAGTTTCAACTGACAGTAGTAAATGCTACTTGGTCAATGAATGCCAATCATTTCCTCATAAAAACAATTAATATTAACATTACTTTTAACATAGACTACTAGCCAAAATTATTAGGCCACGCCAGTGTTTAAAAAAATTATGTAGTCACACTATTTTTTTAGTATTTATTGCCAAGTGAATAATTGTAAATGAAAATAGAATGGTTCTTTTGTTAATATTGCACTATAACATATGCATGAAATAAATTTATAAATATTTAATAATTACCTATATTGCAGTTTCATTAATGAAAGAATTAAGAAAATTTAGAGTGATTCGGTCGAGTTCATCTTTGCTTCCTTACCTTGTAAAATTTTGCAAAGTAATAATAACAAAAGAACCATTCTATTTTCATTTGCAATAAATACTAAAAATAGTATGAAATACATCATTTCTTTTAAAAGAACTGGGGCGGGGGGGGGCTAATAATTATGGTTGGCAGTATATATATATATATATATATATATATATATATACTTCAAAAAATAATGACATAATCAAGATAGATGGGGACATTACACACTTCTTCAAACATTGGTTAGGAAGGAGACCGCCATCAATACTGGAAGGAACAATAACAGCTAGTGAACTTCAAAAACCTATTTTCCTGAAAAACTGTTCTAAGAGAAGGATATTACAAATTTCACTTGAAAGCAGTACTGGCTGTATGGCCAATAAATGCCCAATATTTCCTTATGAGGAAACAACTAATATTACCATTACCATATACACTCACATCTAGTGTGAGTTTTATGATCAGTTTTTTTATGCAAAAAAATAGGAGGAGAGTCACACTATAAACAGATAATTGTTTTTAAGAGATTAAAAATCATGCATTTTTGGTGATGGGTTGCATTATACACAGATAAATAATTTTTTGGATGGGTTTAAAATTCATGCAAAAAATTCAGGGGTTGCACTCTAAGTGATATGGTTCTACAGAAGGATACTAGGGATATCATGGACCGAGCATATGAGCAATGATGAGGTGTTGGAAAGAATGGAAACGAAAAGAAAATTAATGTTGAGCATCAGAAAGAGTCAACTAAAGTTCCTGGGACATGCAATGAGGAAGGAGGGTTTGGAAAACCTGATACTAACAGGCCAGATAGAGGGAAAAGAGGCAGTAAAGCAATGGATAATATATTTGAAGGGCCTAAGCAGGTGGATGACAGAACAGGGGTTGCGAGATGTTATAGGAGAAAGTGTGCCACTAGGGATAGGGAGACATGGAAGGCCATGATCGCCTGAAAGGACGAGGCACATAGAAGAAGAAGATTACACGTGAAGTTAGCTTCTACATGAGTATACACGATATCTAAAGAGAGAATGCTTGTTTATTATTTACACATATAGAAACGAGAAGATAATAAGGTGACTTCTAAGCACAATGTAAATGTGGCACAAGGCCAAAAGTATGGAACATCCAGGACTGAACTCACTACTCAATTGTAATGATTCTAACAAGACAAGCTTGCTAACCATTACACTATGTCAAAGCGTCCAATGGGAAGATAATGAGAATGTAGCAGACGGTCTTTCATTGAAATACCTCACTTATCATTTTTTCCCCCTTTCTCTCATTATCTTCACTTTTGATTCACATACTGTTATGCATCCTACAGTCACACATATACAAACATATATGTAACCTCCACTTCTACTCTAACAGTTTCTTCTCTCACACTTCTCGTCTGTGAAGCTCTCTTCCATATACTTGCTTCCCTGATAGCTACAATCTCTAAAAGTTTAAGTGCAACGTCAACTGACACCATCTATCTTTTTGATTCCCAACTTACTCTTATTCTTACTTCAACATCCATGGTGACTTGCTCAGCCCCTGTGCATTGATGTGGTACTGCCTTGCTTGGGGTGAAACAATTATGAAAAAAAACAAAAAAAAAACAAATAAATAAATAAATAAGAAATTGTAAAATTATTTGTTGTTCTCTCTTTCAAATTGCTTATTTTCCTATTTTTATTTTCAAGTAACTTGGGGTGAAACAATTATGAAAAAAAAAAAACAAATAAATAAATAAGAAATTGTAAAATTATTTGTTGTTCTCTCTTTCAAATTGCTTATTTTCCTATTTTTATTTTCAAGTAACTTGTACTACATTTTTGTATCTCTTTCCAAATTACTTGATTTCTTTCTTCATCTTCTAATTTCAGCTTGACTTTAGCATCTCTCTCTCTTCATATATGATGTATATGTCATTTGGAAAAACAATCTATTTAAATCAATCTAGACATTAAAATAATCAAGAGAAACATCCCAAATATGACATTTCATATTAATCATTTCAGCACCTTACATTATTCTCCTTTCATTAATTAAGCATGATGTAAACCGTCCAATCTGGATTTCTACTGCTTTTTCTTGTTATGACCCCACATCATGGAATGAGTGCACACATCTTGTTTCCCATCTTGAATATTCAATGTAGTTGTTCTCACACTGTTCCAACTAATTAAGCAAATAATTGTTATTTCATGTTTTCCAAAATTTACTTCAAGAACATTCTGGTATGAATCCACCTTTTCTCACCCCAACCAGTTGTAAGATTTGTATCACTAAAGCATTATCAGCTCAAAAATAAAAAAATAAAAGTAAAACTATTTTCTGGCTTTTAATAACCTGCATAAGGCATAGAAAATGATTGAATCAATCAAAATTTTTCCTTGTTCTAAATAACCTGCAGAGGGTTGATAAGCAATAAAACATGAATGAATTGATCAAAATATTTCCTGGTTTTAAATAACCTGCAAAGGGTTGATAAGGCATAAAAAATGAATGAATCAATCAAGATATTTCCTGGCTTTAAATAGCCTGTGAATGGTTGTTAAGCTGTAGAACATAAATGAACCAATCAATCCAAGAGCATTTTACTCTCTTTTAACTTGTATAAGTACTATTTCCAGGTCTCTTAGTATATCACAACATAATGTGACATTGCTTACTATTTTTTTTACACTCTACTTCTTCAGATATTCAAATCATACAAATGCAAATACATCACTATACCTTCCAGGAACATAAGGGTTAAATATTCCTTGTAAATTTCATACTTCTTCTATACATTCTTTCATTTTCAGAACTCCTTTGCTTTCTTTTTCTTCACCTTTACTCGGATCTTGATGTGTTTTGTTCTCATGAAGATTTCTTTCTTGTATACCCCATATCATACTCCAGTTATTCTCCTTCCATTGTTCCATCTTCATCAGATGTTTGTGAAACCTCTGGATCCTGATCATCCGCAAGCAAAGCTAATGTCACTAAGATGTAAGAAGTTACTGGGAGAGAAGAGAACGATAGTGCATTAGTTTGGAGAAAGGACAATAAAAGAACAGCTTTCAGAATGACAGAAGATTGTAATTGATGTTGAATTCAAAATTTTAAAGATTGCATGTAGCAGGGAAGCAAGCAACTAGAAAAGAATTCCATAGATGAGGAATGCAAGAAAAAAATATTAAACTAGAACCATGGTTATATCTAGCTAATCCAACAGTAAGATGATGAGATTGCAGAGAGCTAATTGCTAATCTAGTAGTGTGCTTAAATTCATGCAATTAAGGCACTAAAGAGGAGAGCTCATTAAAACAATTGTCATGAAGATATTTATAGAAAAGACAGAGGGAAGCCACATTGTTTGGCTTCATTGTTGGTCTGCTAGATTTTAACTAGGAGTGCCTGTGTCTTTTTGTCTTCTCCACAAAATCTTATTGGGGGCTTTATTTGATCTGCTTTTTCCTAGAATATCTATATATTATTGCCTCTTTGTATTAAAAACAGTGGCTTCTTCTAGATTCAAATCCTTATTTCTTTTTAGACCACACTCTTAGTTTTCACTCTGTTGACAGGGCTTTAGACTTTTATTCATACAATCAATATGCATTTATGAGCAGAGGAAAACAAATGGCTTTATAAATCGATACTATTATACATTAAGTATATACTTTATGCAGTTTCCACATTAGCATTCCAGAAACAAAAATTTTCTAGGTTATTGTATACATGAAAAAAAAAAAAGAAAATATGTGTAAGCAGAGACGATATTGTTAAAATTTCAGATTATGTTTTCAGAACATGTAATGAGGATCCAATCTATAATCAATAACTTATAAAACCAGCAAATTAAACATTATGCAATATATGTATTGAATAAGCAAAATTTTAATTTTTTTTTTCCTTTCATTTTTGTTTTTCTTTTCCACTAGAAATATTTAGCTACATGCTCTTCAGTGCATATATATATTCTCTGTTTAGAAGGGGTCGAAGAATGCATGCCTTAAAGTGACATATTGAAAATGGCTATTTACTCACTAGGATTTATCTGAATTTACAGATAAATAAAGATTTTTTTTTTTAAAGAAGTAATGTACTTTTTATTTATTAATTTGACTCGTATTTGAGTAAACATTTTGTTTATCTATTTGATAATATATTTATGATCATCTACCAGCCTGAATACTCAAAAAATCTTATTACAGAAAAATGTTCTCTCTAGCAGGATTTGAACCTGCATCCCTCTGATCAGAGGGAAACCCTCATTAGATCTGATGTGCCTTAACTGACTTAGCCCATAAAGAAGCTTTACCAGTCAATCAAGGCCTGAACAGTGCCTTTAAGTGAAATCCTTTTCATCATAGATTACTCAAAAATAGCATATCTGCTCAGTTTCATATTCTAAAGTAAACAAAGTAATTTTCTAAAGTAATGGATGTTTTGTTAATAATGTAACAAAAGTATACAGGTTTGAGAGGACATATTTCTTTAATAAGTTTTCTTTCATATTTAGGTTAGTAAACAAAAATTTAAAAATTCATTATTCTTTAGGAAATTATATATATATATATATATATATATATATATATATATATTATCTATGGGATCTATGGGAGCCCTGAATTCTGCAGAATCTTTGGATCTAGTTGGATTACTCCTATTGTACAACCTCACAGCATATAAAGAAATTGACACGAACAATACAGGACTCTACAGAGATGATCGACTCATGATAATAAATAAATCTACTGGAGGTAAGGTTGATAAAAATAGAAAATTAATTCATAAAGTCTTTAAATCTTTTGGTCTTAACATAGTAATTAACTCTAATATCAAGCAAGTTGACTTCCTAGACATAACATTAGAGTTAGTATCGAACACTTTCCAACCTTACATGAAAAATAATGCTAACCCAATCTATATAAACCCCAATTTTAATCACCCACCATCCATTATCAAGCATATCCCATCATCAGTGGAACACCACATTAACACACACTCCTCAAATAAAGAAATATTCGATAAACACAGTAATTTATGATAAAATTCTTAAAGACAGCGGATATCAATCATGCAAAATTAACTTTGTGCAAAAATTCAAGAGCTCAAAAAGAAAAAATAGAAACAGAAAAATCATATGGTATAACCCTCCTTTTAATCAGTTAGTTAACTTTAAACTGGGACATACATTTCTTAAACTAATAGATAAGCATTTTCCCAAAAATAACCCTCTATGCAAAATTTTCAAGAGGAACACAATAAAACTAAGCTATAGCTGCTCCAACAATCTAGAAAAAATAATTAAAGTACATAACAGTAACACATTAAAAACTAACCTTACAATCATGCTAAAAAATACTACAAAAGTCAAAGCTGGGACCCCTTAGAGACGATAAACCTTCATAATATTAACAACACTCTGACATCAAATTTGACCTATTCCACATCACAAACTGTGATCTATTTTAAAGTTTTATAGAAAAAAGTGATTTCCTTAATTTAAAATTAAGGTTAAATATAAAAAATTAGAGTAATTTTAAAAACTGAGTTTAAATACAAAAATATTGTATAGTTGTAAAAATAAACATTAAAGATAGGTCCAATCAGATATAGAAATCTCTATGCATATGCATTATTAAGTCTGCCAAAATATAGTGAGTGAATTTATATCTTCCAGAATACTCTGTGGATTGAGTAAGATTTATAGTCCATCATGTGTTCCAATAAAGGTAAAATGCCTAAGAAATAAAAGTATATAGAAATCCACCTTTAATGTCATGAAATGCAGAATGCTATTTTCCAATCATTGCTCTCCGGGGGAAAGAAAAAAGTCCCAACCATACCCCAAATGTTAGCCAAATCATCTATTCCATCTCACATTCATTGTGCCATGCTCATTGGCTGAGAGGAAGTGGATATGGAAATAGCACACATTTGAGTATGCCTGTAGTGAATTTGATGTAATGTCTAATGGTTTTTGGTACTTTTACCATCTGCTCGGCTTAATCATTGTCATACTAAGCACCGAATAAAATCTATAAATAAACCTTAAAAAGTATTGCTTTTAGTTAGTGTGTTACTGGGACATACTTTATAACTCACAAGAAATACCCTGGAAAATGTCATGGTTTTTCTATCTAAATTTTAGAGAAAATCTTAATTCTTAACTTAATGATTGAATAAGCTCATGATGACTTCTCTGTCAATAAAAACCCATAGAAAATCTATCAAATTAAATATTTGATCTTATCAACCTTAACAAAATATTTTAATATCAATCATGAATATGAATGCTGGTCATTATTATAAGAAGTAAGAGTGTACAAATAGAAAAAATTGACTTTTTCCATTTGCCTGAAACAGATGTTGAACATTTCTATTTTCCCTTATTATTTACTTTCTTTCATTTTCTCACTTAAACCAAGTAGTGTTTTTGATATATCTTTCCATGTGATCAAAATGGAAGAGTACATTATTTATGAAGTATCAGCAGGAGACATAAAACAATTATATCTTCCCTTCTCTCCTTCATTTTCTCATTAAAACCATATAGCATCTCTGATATGTCTTTTTTGTTTTTCCACATAATTAAAATGGAATAGTCTATTATTAATGACATATTGGCAGGTCAGAACAGTCATAATAACTAAAAGAGCAACAAGCTGAATTTTATAATCAAACCATACAGGAAATTTATATATGTTCAGATCAGTTCATTTTATATGTAGAAACTATTAATGATATCATTGATTGTAGATTTTAATGTAAACTTTGCTAGAGACATGGAAAATGTGAACTCGTGTTAAAAAATAATTTTAATATATTGAACAGGAACAAAAACATTTTTCAATAGACGACATTTGAAAATTATTTCATTTCATATGTAACTGAACTAAGCTGATGATACAACTATTTACTACTATCATAAAATTAAGTTTGATATGCCCAACAAAAAACAAGTGGTAGTTGCTCTCAAAAATTACCTCCAATAGACTAAACTATCACCTGGTTCACACTCCACCGACATCTCTTGAACAGGTGAAGAGGCTCATCCCTTGTTTCCTGTTTAGGATGCGGTTTCCAGTTTTTCTCTTTTCTAATCTTCTCACTGTTTTTTTTTCAATTGGAGTAGATAGATTAAACTATTGTCCGGTTCACACTCCACCCACATCTATTGAACAGATGTAGAGGCTCATCCCTTGTTTCCTGTTTAGGATGCAGTTTCTGGTTTTCTCTTTTCTAATCTCCCTTTGTTTTGTTTTTTTCAATTGGAGTAGATAGACTAAGCTATCGCCCGGTTCACACTCCACCCACATCTATTGAACAGGTGAAGAGGCCCATCCCTTGTTTCCTGTTTAGGATGCGGTTTCTGGTTTTCTCTTTTCTAATCTTCTCCCTTTGTTTTTTTTTTTTTCAATTGGAGTAGATAGACTAAACTATCGTCCGGTTCACACTCCACCCACATCTATTGAACAGGTGAAGAGGCTCATCCCTTGTTTCCTGTTTAGGATGCGGTTTCCGGTTTTTCTCTTTTCTAATCTTCTCACTCTTATGTAGCCCCCTGCACATCAGTGGCATTACCACCTTGCTCGGGGTGATATGATTAAAAAAATAAAAAAAATAAAAAAAATCAACTGTTAATTCAGGCAAAAAATGATTTGTAAATTTTAACACCTACAAAATGAAACTGTTATTCCTCTAATCATCATAGAAAACCATTTTTACTTCCATCAGCATGGCTGATGCTAACCTCTAGAAGAGTAACTCATTGCACCTTATTGGTCTTCATGGTTTCCACTAATATGAAGTGGAGCAATTATATTAATTCAACTACTAGGTCTGTGGCAAAGAAGGTTGATTCACTGAGTTGTGCCAGCCAATTTTTTTCATGAGAATCCATCTTGTACATTTATAAATCTACCATTCATCCATGCATTAAATATTGCTTGTATATCTGGTCTGGTGCTCTGGCTAAATAAAACTAAAGAAGGGTTTCTAATGTTAACAGTACTGACCTGATATCTCAATTTCAGTCGCTTTCCCACTACTGTGACACTGTTTCCCTCTTTCTTTATGATAAATATTTTAATAGCAGTTGTTCTAATGAGCTCTCCTCCTTGGTACTTCAATAAAATGAATTTAAGCATTCTATTAGATTGGACGTGCGTTGTGGTACAGTGGATATCAGCTCGGAACAAGAAACCGGGGAGCCGAGTTCGAATTCCAGTTGAATCCATTGTATTCACTTACGCGCAAATACCCTTGGGAAAGGTATTAATCCATCTCTTCCTTCCAGTTATGGGTTAAATAACAGGACAGATTGGGTTCTATAGCCTTGGTCGGCAACCAGTCTACCGCATAAAGCAATGGCAACCTACTGCGGGATAATCTTCTGCCCAGTCAGTCGTGTCTCTTTCGAGACATGATCGCCCAAGTTTATATCACGTATGGCACTTAACTGACTAACTGATTAGATTGGAAACAATGTCTCATCATTATACTGCTGAAACAGCTACATGTAGCCATAAGTTCTATTGTAATAGTTTCTTTTCTCACACTTCTTCCCTGTGGGCCTCTCTTCTGTCATCTACAATCTTCAAAAATTTAAATGTAATGTCAATTGCCATCTTCTGTCTTCCTGAACAATCATTTTATTGTCATTTCTCCACACTAAATTCTTCTCATTGTCTTCTACTCCCAATAATTCCTTGCATCTTAGTGGCATTATCACTTTGCCTGTGGTGAAATAATAAAAAATTAAAAAAAAAATACATACACACATTCTGAAAGGTGACATTTCAGCGCATAGTTCTATATGATTTATGTGTGGATTGTAAAATTTAAAAGTTTTTTGTTACAAGCAAAAATGAAGGAAAATGAAAAGCATTTTTGTCATTCTCTTATTTTCAAAAAGGAAAAAAAGATGCGCAACAGCAAAAACTTTATATGCCATTGATGGAGATGTTGCCATAGCTGAGAAAACTGTTTAAAAATGATTCCCTAGATTCAGAAGTGGAAATTCTCATGGGACAGAGAATTTAATAATCACAAGGCATACTGAAGACAACAGAAGCAAAAAACAGCAAAACAAATTTATGTAACTGGATGAAAGAACGTTGGGATAGTAAAAAAAACAAAAACAAAAAAAAAAACATTGCTTTGAACTACAAAGGTCAGAAAGCTGTGGATGGCAATCAACCCCCACACCCTGAAGGAATATTTTATATAAAAAAAAAGAAGAATTATCAAAGAAATGATAGTATTTTTTTAATTTTTTTTTTACAAATAAAAAAACCCATTAAAGTTAATTTTACATACCTGATCCAGAGACCAAATTATGAAAAGTAGTGCAAACTCACCATGATAACCATACATCAAAATCATCTGACATTAAGTATAAAGGCACCAAAAATACATCACTAATGTCCTTTGGGATGGTGGCATATTGGATATAGGAGTTGAATATACGTTGTGAGTTCAATCCCTGGATCAGGTAGTTAAACACTGGTTCAGTAAAAGTAAACAATAACTGACATAACAGACAAAAAAAAGCACAATAATCAACATATATCCCATATAAGCCAAATAATAGACACCTGACGATGGCCAGAGGGTACTTGGCAAAAATGTGTCAATAATAACATCTGTATCAACCAAGATGTGAACAATAGTTTAAAATAATCAAAGTATATTAAGAGACAATTACTTTCACATTTTTTTTATTTTAGATGCTAAAAATACAATGTACTATCATGCACAATACCAAAAACATTCTCTTTTATTTTTATAATATAATGAACCTGTTTTAAGAGATTAGCTTTAATTAAAACAAGAAATAGCCACCAAACAAAGTAAAAAAATAATAATTTCACATGTTTTGTACCTTAAGCTTGCTGTTTTTTCAATTTATGATAAAATCCAATGGTTAAAAAGAAAATTGACCTTAAAATATAAACAAAGACATTTTCTTCATTGATTAGTAAATCTGTTCTTTAAGAAAAAGCTAAAGTTTATTAAGGTCAGTATATTTTAAAACTTTTTAGGATTTTTATTTGAGGCACTTTTTATATCCATTCGCAAACTGTTAAATATCATATCCATTTCTTTCAGTCACTTGAGAATCATTCTGATGGATAATAATATTTAAGCTAACTTAAAAGGCAGTAATTCAGATCAGTTGCTTTTATCAAGGGATCATTAATGCCTCTCCAATGATTAACAAGTAATCCAGTTATTCAAAATGATCTGATTAAATATTTTATTGTTCTGCAATATCAAGTTTGAAAAACCTTCAATGATTTACTCAATATGTTTTACAAGTTCTCAGTTATGCTTGTCCAATTAACTAGCATAGAACTGATTAAAACAGGTTATTTACTTCTGTCTTGGATCAAAGTATCTGTGTGCTTTGCTTCAGCTAAAATGGTCGCTTTCGGGCCCTCTGCCTAGGATCTGTGTAGAATCTGTGCATTCTGTGAAAAGAATTTGAGAATGTCTTATTAAAATAATTTTGTTTAGATTTTTCTGAAGGAGTAATCTAGGACTTTTATCCATACAATTAACTCTATTGTCATATATCATATTAAAATTCTGCTTTTTTAAATCATTAAAAAAGTAAAAACATCCAAAGAATGTTAACACAAAACAAAATAAATGGCATACAATTGATTACCATTTGCTGATCTTTTTATTATTATTATTATTATTATTATTATTATTATTCTCAGCTTGTCATTATTGCTAAGTTGCCATTATAAAGAAATATTTCATTATCTGAAATTAGGTAGGTTAGGACTGTGAGCAACAAATACATAAAAATTCACATTGTGTTTTGTATTTTCAAATAAATTTTATTAATTCAGAAAGAACATTCACCAATATACAAATAATATTGGCAGTTTCTGAACACATTTACTTTTATACAAAGCATGTGCATCTTCTGACATGTCTTGTATAGTTTTTGACACACATGTGAAGCCATGCCATGATGTGCATGTAAAAAAAAAAATAATCATGATGCACAAATGCATCAAATGACACTATAGGGAAAAAAATGCAGTGGACTGCAAAAAACACATACAGTAACCTTATTCTTTATAGTTTAAAAAAAATAAAATTACAGCAATTTCAATTGGTAGTTTCAATAAAAATAGAGATAGTAAGAATTCAGGTATTTTTTTACAATAATGTTCACCCTGTATAAGGCCTCAAGACAGAGTAAGAGGCCCAGTTTATGCAAATATGTGGGGAAGATAATGACTAATCCTAGACTTAAACAGGCTAAGAGAAGCATCCTCTTGGGAGTCAGTTTCATAAAGCAGCATTTTGTGGAAAAAAGTTGCTCAATAGAAACTTACATCTCACCAATGGAATACATATTGCAAGAAGTTGGTATTTTAAAAAGTATTTATTTCAGCTCCACCTCCTGTATCACCAAGGCATTTTTACAGACTAACAAAAAAAAAAAAATGGTTGTTCATATAATATTAAGATGCTTCCATTCAATGTGGCTAACAATAATGGCAATGGTAATATTAGCCATTTCCCTACAAGGAAACATTCAACATTCATTGACTTAGTATGCAATAATGCTTTCAGTTGAAGTTTATAAAATCTCTCTCTTAAAATAATTTTTAGGAAAAGAGGTTTCTCAAGTCCAATAGCTGTAATCACTCTTTCCAGTACTGACAGACCTAATTAAGAGGACCTAATAGCAAATTCTATAGTATATCTTACATATACTAAAATTAGAAAAAAAAATTAGATCCTGTTATTAAGTGACTGATTTGTTTTCTATGGCACATCAACTTTTTTGCAAGTAATTTAAAGCCAGAAAATATTTTTAAATAGTATTATTATTTTTTTTAATAATAATGGTTCAGTGATACAAATCTTACTAATTAACACATAGCTGGGAGGAGCAGAGGTGGATTCATACATTTCCCAAGGGTATTTACACGTAACTGAATATAATGAAGCCAACAGGAACTGGAACTCAGCTCTCCCATTAACAATTCTGAGCCTTTATCCATTACACCACATGCACATCCAAGCTTACAGAATCTGGTATTCTCTAACAGTCACCTATCTAGGTACTGACCAGGCTCAACATCGCTTAACTTTAGGGATCATATGAGAACCAATGTTTCAATATTATATGGCTATAAGCACCTGTTATTAATAACATATACTTAATAATTATTAATAATAATATATCTCTTCATTGATTCTGATTTTATAAGAATTTTGCTAAAGAACAAAGAGGAGCAATGACAATAACAATTTTGAACTCTGTTTACAAAAGCAGCCTTTGTTCTTTGATTCAACTAGTTTTCTGGGGCACCTCTAATGGGTTTCCAGCAGTACAAACTGCTCAAAATGATACATTTTGAAAGACAGTTGCATTGGTTTTCAGGAAATAATAATCTAATCCATTGTGCCCGACTGTTATTGCTTGTTTATTTATTAGATTCTAATCAAAGTTTATATTTTTAGTCTTTAATAACATAATCTACCTTTAATGAAGGGTCATGGGTTATTATTTCAGACCAGTGATATCAATTATTATAGAGAAATTCACAACAGTCAGACATTATTGCATAAAGTGTGTTATCTTACAATTCTTTTAGAAATTTATACCAAAGAAACAAAACTTATAGTAGTTTTTGTAAAATTACCATAATTAAATAGAAAAGAATTTTTTTCAGTCTGTGGAAAAACTGGCGCTATTTATTCAACTACTGCAGCAAGCAATTTAATTTTAGAAGTTAAATTTAAAATATTCTGAAACCTAAACATCCAAGATTATTTGTAGAGAATAAATTGTGTATTTACAAAAAGGAAAAAGATTTCACTAAAGTTTTAACCCCCATGCATTTTTTCAGGACACAAACTCCTGGTGACATAACAAATTAAATGCTGCATATGTATATTCAATTAAAGTGTCTCTTTTGTTATCATTTTTGGTTTGTTAGAAAGAAGCATGAGACTGTTTCAGTTGAATGTGATGAATAAAAAAAGTGTTGCAACAAGAAGTGCTTACTTTTTCAGAAAAGAGACTCTTCTTCATTCAACCCCGACAAATAGTAATAATGTCATTTTGTTACCTCTTATAAACTAGAAGACAAGATAAAAGATGTATATTAGATGATATTAGCTTTTAGATCAAAGCAAAAGAAATATATGAACTAAAGCTTCTATTCTGGTCCTCTGATTAGATTGACAAAATATGGGCATTGCTCTTATCTATCATTATAAGTTTCTGAAAAGGAAGTCAAGCAAAAAAATGTTCTTGATTTGATTTTCCTGGCTCATCATTTATATACGTATTTTTTAAGGGATTATTTATATATATATATATATATATATATATTGTTTTTGCTTTGTTAAATAATTCTGGTATGAACAAAGAAGAGCTGTGACAATAACCATTTGAGCTCTGGAAGAATCTTGGCATCTATGTAAATTAGATAAACTTTTGATTTATCTCTATTCCACACACAAAACATACATCATGCATGCCTAAATATAAATGTATTTGAGTATCTGCTTAGAATAAGTATATTTTCAAGTAAATATATATAATTTTATATATATATATATATATATATATATATATATGATAAATGACTATATCATCTGTTTACATTGGTTAACGCATACTTTCTGCATTGTTACTGTAAATATGCTGGGTTTGTAATGCACAAATTATATATATATATATATATATATATATATGCATGCAAATGTATTTTTTCCCATAATGTACCACTTTATACTCTTATCATTAGCTGCAGAGATATAAAGATATGCATTTTTTTTAGTTTTCTATACTTATGTGTGTGTGTGTGTGTGTGTATATGTATATATATATATATATATATAGCTCAAAAGAACCTATGGTATTTTTTAAAATTGACACAAAAAGTACATGGTACATGTTTTGTACTTTAAATAAGAGAAAACTATTATACATGGTTAAAAAAAAGTGAGACATGATTTTTTATTCAAAATTTTATTATGACAAAAAGAAAAAAAGCTTTTCATGATTACATTTTGTCCTAGTCAAAATATCCTCCTTTAGCCTTGATTACTACAGCAAAAATGTTGGTATTCATTGCTAGTTTTTCAAGATATAAGTGTGACAATTAATTCCATTCTTTTTTCAATGACTAAGAGGTCTTTTTTTTTAATTCTTCTGTCAAGTTCATCCCACATTAATTCTGGGGTTGGCTTCAAACTTTTGAACTGTAGCATACATACAATATATATATATATATATAAAATAAATGCCTACATAATGTGTTTACATTAGTTAATATATACTTTCTCTTTAGTTACTGCAAATATAAAGATGTATTTTGTTTATAATGCACTCTCTCTATATATATATATACACACACACACACACACACACAGAAGCATCTTTGCCAAGATACACCACATTATATTCTTATCATTAGTTGCAGTCTTATTACATTTCTATACCTGTGTGTGGATGTGCGTATATCTATATAATCAAATATATTGACTATAGATTATATACATATATTATACACATATGAAAGAAAGATAAGAACAGAATACAAGAACTTAAAAAAAAAAGGAGAAATATTTTTGGTTGCCTTTTACAATGCAGAATTTCCCATTTATCCAATTCAGCACTTAAAAACAACAAATAGGAAAATCTGGGCAAACAGAAAATCTATGTTTAGAAAGAAAACAGGCAAAGGAGAGATTTTCTCTTTGAAAGGGTTGAGTTGAGAGTTGAAGACAAACAGTTTAAAGAATGAAGGGAAAAAATACAGCAAAAAACACCAACAACTTTAAAATAAAAAAAAAAGACCTCGAAGAACAACATTTTAAGATTCACACCAGAAATAAAAAAAAATGTAAAATGAAAGAAAGAAATCAGTTGACAAACCCAGAATAACAAATACAATGTGCGGCTGGCTTGTTGATAAAAGTTGGGGCTTTTTGGTGATCATTTTTTTTTTAAAAGATAAATGCAAAAATCAATTGTTTGTTGTTTCTATTTTCTGCAGACACTGTCTGTAAACAACATGCACCATTTATGTTGCTTGGTTAAGGTTTTGTAGCATAGACAAGGAAACATAAGTATGAAAAATACAAAGAATATCAATAGACAAGGAATGTGTTCTTTTTATGTTTTAAGATATTAGAAAAAGAAAAGTAAAAGTACCTATAAACGGACATAAATAAAGCAACTGCTATATGCAGGTAAATACAATTAAGCAAATATAGCTAAGTGAACATGAATTCTGTGAAAATGTAAGTACACTACCCACTAATATGTTACAAAGTATCGCCCAGAAGAGATTTCAACTGAAGCTTTATTGTTAAATATAAGATTTCAAACACGCAACAGATTTTTAAAAATAAAGAATATATTCAGTTTGTGTTAATTAAGAGTAAATAATGTTAGGACAGACTGTGATTAAAAAGAAAAATGACAAATTCCTTGATTACATTTTCCCAAAACACTAATGTATACTATACCCAGTGATTAAAATGATGTTATAATTAACAAATATATTTCAATGAATGTATATAAAGTTATATTAGTCTTATAGATACTTTTTAATGCAATGTCTCTTCACGGTGTAGATAATCATGGCTCTCCACAGTTTCCTTAATATATCTCATTTATAACTGCCATGTACTTGAAAAAAGAAATGACATATTACTATCTTGTCTATCATTTTGATTTCAAAATAGTCCCCCAAAGCAACAGAATTATCTGCCATATTATTTGACCCACATCTGGGTGGCACAGTGGATTGCTAAGGTCATTTGTACAAAATGAAAGTAACTGGATGTGCGTTGTGGTACAATGGATATCGACTCAGAACAATAAATCAGGGAACTGAGTTCCAGTTGAATTCCTTGCATTCACTTACGCACAAATACCCTTGGGAAAGGTATTAATCCACCTCTTCCCTCCAGTTATGGGTTAAATAACAAGGCAGATTGGGTTATATAGCCTTGGCTGGCAACCAGTTTACCACAGAAAGCAATAGCAACATACTGCAGGATAATCTTCTGCCCAGTCAGTCATGTCTATTTCAAGACATGATTGCCCAAAGCATGTATCACATATGGCACTTAACTGAATGCAACAGCTTCAGCTGGAATTGAAACTTGACTTGCTGATTCCATTTTCTGTACTGATAACCACTAGGCCATCTAGACATCCCTCCAAGTGTAAATGATTTTATTTATTTATATGCCAATAAGAGAATAATGAGAATCTTTCCTACATAGGTATTTTTGTTGTGGGTTGAGATGGTCAGTTAAGAGAATGATAAACAGTCTGTAGTTGTTAAATATTTCACTTTCCTCACTAATACATTCTTGTAAGGCTTACAACCTTTGGAAGATCAAGCTTCTCACACTTGCTTGCTTTCACAGTATTGCCTTCTTCAGCATGACACTAAAACATTTTTTTAATCATATCAACCCATGCAAAGAAAAATAAAATCGGTAATATTTTTGGAATTTATCAAGAAACACTAAACCATATGTAGCAGTAAAGTAAACAGAAGTTTTTTAAAACATAAGTAACTGAGTATATTGACTTGGAATGACAAATTGGGGAGCTGAGTTTGAATTCCAACTGAATTCCTTGCATTCACTTAAGTACAAATAACGTTGGGAAAGGTATTAATCCGTCTCTTCCATCCAGTTATGGGTTAAATAATAGAACAGATTGGGTTCTGTAGCCTTGGCTGGCAACCAGTCTACCGTAGAAAGCAATGGCAACCTACAGTCATGTCTTTTTCAAGACCTGATCACTCAAAGCATGTATCTCACATGGCACTTAACTGAGTATTCATTAACACAGTGTGTGAGTGGGTGCTAAAAAATTCTCAGAATAAACCATTTCCCAAAATTTGACTGAAAATCATATTTTTAAAAATCATTTTGCTTGATTTGAGAATTTTTTAGCATACTCTGATTAGCTACTGCTAAGAACATACAGCAAATTGCCATTTTTCTAATTTATAGCTGTTTGACTGTATGCAGGTGCTTATTTACCTTGGGTTTTCAACCGCAGTTGGCTATTACAGTTGTATACATTTTTACAGCTGGATGCCCTGCCTACTGCAGCTACCTTATTATGCACAGGGCTATACAGTTTGGAGTACACAATGCATTTCTTATGTGGAATGTGTTTGTAGCAGATTGCAATCAGTGAAATGGAAAGAGGAGACAGACATCATTTTGCATAAAAGGTAGAAGCAACTTGTTTTGTTTTAGGTTACATAAACATTAAACATTAATAGACTTACTGGAAAAAAGTACAATAACACTGAACTAATGTTTACATGAATATTTTACAAGAAAAATTGGATTTTATCACTGTCTGAAAAAAAAATAAAAAGGTCTGTTTCTAGTTTTATGTATCTGTAAGAGAATATATAAACAAAAATTTGAGTATTCTGATATGAGCACACATTAGCAAAGGTGATTTCATAGCCTTTTGATTTGGGACCTAATAAACACAGGAAGGATTTGGTTATCATGCCTTATTTATGACATTCCCAAATAATGTATAAGCCACCAACATGCATGTATATAAAATGATTTTCTGTGAACATTTAAAACACAATAAGCTGGCAAAACAAGGTAATAAAAAAATGCAACACATGCTTTTCACATTCATACATATATAAATGAAGGAATTTAAAAATGCATGTTGGTCAGCACGATAAAGAAAGTAAAAACCTAAGATATATTCATGATTTATTATATATATATATATATATATATATATATATATATATACACAAAAAAAAAATTACATGACAAAAATATTTATTGCATATTTTTCTATCTTTATATTTTGTTGACATATGTAAGGGCTTGTGAAATATCACAGAATTTTTGGTTTCTCCGACAATATTTATCAGTCATTTATTTATATATTATCCCTCAATGGCAGCATGATTCGGAGCTTCATACAAAACACAATCTTCAAGGGCTGAGTATAGACTAACCATTATGTAACTGAAATTTTAATAAAATATCTGGTTGCTGCAATGTTAGCGTAGTTATAGGGATTACAGTTTTTTTTTATTTAAAAAAAATTATTGGTATTAAAAATAAGCATAAATTTATAAATACATATGTTAAAAAAATTTTTGTAGCTGTGAATATTAATTTTATTATATATATTAAGCATGAAGACATTACTGGTTCTTTTTTAAAAATAACAAAAATCAGTCTATTTGAGCAGCTATTTATTTTATGCCTACATGTAACCATCAATTCATTTCTCTTGCTTAATAAACTAGGGTTAGTGTTTTAAGATAACTAATTTTTCAGCAAGACATAAATTACATCTCCTGCCTTTCCCAATGTAAGAATTAGCTTTAGATACATTATCCAACATAGTAATGTGTGTATTATAACCGTTCTTTGTCATAATTGTTTTGAGAGATAGGTGATGTTTATGCATTTTATACTGCCTGAAGTCATTTGATGATGATAGAAATGAAATTTCCAAGCATTTTCAATGGAACCAAAATAAAAATCTGACATCATTACCGGAATGTGTGCTAGCTTGGTATACAAAATTGCCCATCATACAATGACCATTGAAGGTACAGATCACATTTTTTCAACAGCTGCATTTATTAAAATACTAACTGTTATCTACATTGGACATGTATCTGTTTAACAGTGTTGAGTTGAGATATAGGTTTATTGATATTACTAATTCTTTTGATATTCATCTGAACATTATGATTAAAACATGGAGTAAACCATATAATGTTACACCCAGTGTTTCGGTTTATTCTTACTTTTTTTTTTTCTAAACAATCTAAATTTACTGTATGGTTGCTTAGTTCTATAGCTTTTATATATTTATTATCAAATATTTTCTTATTTCTAGAGTTAGTAGATAATCTAACTTGGACTGATTTATGTAAACCATCTATAGTGTCGGTGGTTTTATTCTTAACTGATGTGTCTATGGTTATATGGTTTATAATAACCAGAGATTCCTTCGTCATCTTGCGGCCATTGGCCGAGATAGAACTCACTACACCCCTCCAGTATTCCCTGTACATTTGGAATCCCGGCACAGTTTGCAGCGAAATTCATAATCTTGTCAAATAGCTGAATACTTGATGCTCCGCCAGGGCTACCAAGAGTGTTTTTATTGTGACACCCACACTAGATGGGTTGCCTCCAGGCCCCATCCTGTTATTTAACCCATAACTGGAGGGAAGTGACAGATTAATACCCTTCCCAATGATACCAGTGCTGAAGTGAATGCAAGGTACTCAACTAGAATTCAAACTCAGCTCACCGATTTCTCTTTCGAAGCTGATATCCACTGCACCACAACACACATCCATCACTGAATGCTTACAGCGCCTGGTATTCCCAAGTGGTCACCCATCTAAGTACATACCAGGCTCAATGTTATTTAATTTCGGTGATCGAATGAGAACCGGTGTATTCAACATGATATGCCGTAAGCAACACTATATGGGTTGCCTGGAGGCAACCCGTCTAGTGTTGGTGTCACAATAAAAACACCCTTAGTAGCCCTGCCATAGCATCAAGTATTCAGCTGTTTGACAAGATAAGAATTTCACTGTAAAACTGCACCAGGGTTCCAAATGCACAGGGAATACTGGAGGGGTGTAGTAAGTTCTATTTCAGCCAATGGCCGCAAGACGACAGCGATAATAACCAGTATTCAAGTCCAAGGTCACATCAAGAAAGTTGATCACTTTAGCATTGATTGTAGTGGTAATATTTAGTTTGTGATCTTTGCAAAAATTTTATCAATTCCTTTTTTAATTGGTCTATATTTTTTGGACTTGTTTTACAGAGGAGAATTACATCATTATCCTTAGTGATTCTAAGGTTTCATAATGTCGAAAATAAATCTTATATGTGTGTGTGTGTATGCATCTGGCATAAGGTCTTTTTCTTTGTTGTTATTTTTATCTGGGATTATATCATCCATCCTCAACATGTAACATTAATATTCATGCGCAATATTACATGAAAACTTCAAATAAAACATGAATAGTTTTAGTGTGCATGCAATAAGACATAATATTTATTAAATGAGTGAGTTTTGATTGAACATATTGCTCTCATAATTGATATTATATATATATATATATATATATATATATATATATGTGTGTGTGTGTGTGTATATACACACACACACACATATATATATATATATATAACTAATTGAAACAAAACGAATAATGCCTACCTAGGTCTCTTGGAGTTGTTTTTCTCTCTCGACCACATTAACTTTTACGCTTTGGGCTAATGGGTCCATTTTATTTCTTCACCTTGATGGCAAGGCTGATATCAACAACATTCATGATCTCTCTGTAAGGCTTGCTGGTGTGTCCGTGCAGCATTATAATTTTCGCACACTTCCTTGGAGTAAAGTTCATCGAAGACAATGGCCATAGAACAACTAATCAACAGTCAAGAGAGTAGTGTCTGGCCATGATAAAAATCTGATGTAGAAATTGATTATGCCCTATCACTCCAGCAGGTCTTAAACTGACTCTATGGTGAAAGAAAAGAAACTAAAGCAGTAGTTTCAATTAATTTGCACAAGATTGTATATAGCAAGAGGATTTGTATGTATTATTGCAAAAAAAGGAATTTTTTTAGGCTTATCTGCATGAAGAGACACCTTTCTTGTGAGCTCATTTAAGAAAACACGCCTTTCTGGCCCAACAACTGACAGTCAGCAAGACTTTGTATATTTGCACCAAAATTGTCTTTCTAAGGCATTATGGGAATTCTACTTCAGTTTCTTTCTATAACCCAACAAAGCAGAGGACAAAACACCTCCTTATATATATATTATGTAGGGACCTCTTGAAGTTGGTAAAATGCACCAACTTGACATGGCATAAATTCTACAAGTGATCAGAAGAACTTTGAAGACATATAGAACCATGCTATCTACATAGCTATCTATACATTTGCAGTATTTGTAAATGCAAGATTTTTCCATCTAAATAGGCATCTCCACCCCATAAATGCTTAGCAATGGTTTGTATTAGAAGGGGTACATGAAAGGTATATTGTTCAATGAGAAGTTCCCAGAATGCTCTTCAAATTAATTCTGAGTAACTTTGACAATCAATGACACAGTGCATTATCCTGATAGGATAACCCATTATTGTTGGGGTAAATGAAATCTATGAATGGGTACAAGTGATCAGAAAGCAGTGAAACCAGCAAACCCAACCCATGTTACATAAACACGCACAACACTATTATGAAACCACCACTGGTTTTCATGGGGCCTGTATCACAGCTGAAATAACTAAAACTGTGATTCAACAGACCATATTCTATGTTACCATTTCTCCAGAGTCCAATTAGAAATTGAACAAGGCTAGGCAAGGTGCTTGTTTGAATGATATGGTATTAACAAGGATACCCTAGTGGGTCTTCTGATCTCATATCTCATGGAAACTGAAGAAGATAAAATCAACCTACTAGATAGGCACCTAAGTATCTCCTGAATTGAATGTGGATGTGATTAGAGCCACCGTCACTTGTATGTTAACACAGAAAATTTTAACAAGATACAATCATTAAGGACTCATATTTGAACACACCAGTGTCCATGGTGGGAGACAATATTTTCCAGAAAGTATTCCCTGTGCATGACATGACACCTTAGATCAAGAGACATAAAAACTCTCAACGATTTCAGAAATTAAAAGTCCTATCTTTCGGGCATCCATTATCACATTCCATTCAAATATTAATAATCTATCTTGGCTTGCCATAAGTAACTTAGATAGTGTTCGCAATAACTCACCAAATGTCAGAATACAAGTAATTTAGGTTTGAGCAGTTCTATGTCAACAGGGTATAATGGCACACCTACCATTACCTTTACATAGTGTTTTCCCCTTTGATATTTTTGACATATTTTTAAAAAATCATCTAAAAATTAAAGGCTGCATGCCTTTTGCAAAACTAATTTACTAACTCACTTTAGGTCAGAGGAAATTTCCCTTGCTGAAGGGTTTTATCATATATTCAATAAAATCAATAATGAAATTAACCCATTACTGCATAAAATTTCCTTAAAACGATAAACTCTTCTCTAAGAAATTCTACACTATGCACTAAAGGGTTAAATAGTTTCAGCATCCTATCTTAGGAGTTAATTAAAGTAAAGGAAGGTATGGAAATTCTTCTATGTGCTGTACCCAATCAGAACATAAGCTATCATGGCCTTCAACATTTCCCTATCCCTAGTGGCTCTTAGAATACTTTCTCCTGTTACCCCATCTATACCCCACTGTGCCATCCACTTGCTCAAGCTCATCAAGTATCTTACACACTGCTTTCCCCTGTGTCTCCCTTCCTCTATCTGATCTGTGATTATCGGATTCTCCAAGCCCTCTTTCTTCATTACATGTCCCAGGAATTTTAGTTGTCTTTTACTGATGTTAAATATTAGTTTCCTTTTTGTTTCCATCCTTTCCAAAACCTCATTGTTGCTCACATGCTCAATCCATAGTATCCACAGAATCTTCTACTGAAACCACATTTCAGTTGCTTTAAGTCTCTCCTTCATCTTTAATGAGATTGTACAGCATTCACTGTTATATTGAAGAACAGACATCACATAGCAATCCAGTACTCTCTTCTTACTTTCCTAGAAACTTTTTCCTGTCTCTTAATCTGAGCTTCTAGAATGCATCCTTGACATAAAGTGCATAGTGTAGAATTTTTTAGAGAAGAGGTTATCTTGTTAAAAAAAAACTTTATGCACTAATGGGTTAATTTCATTATTTTTATTGAATATATCATAAAACACTTCAGGAAGAGAAATTTCCTCTGACCTAAAGTGGGTCAATAAATTAGTTTTGCAAATAGCATGCAGTCTTTAATTTTTAGGTGATCCAAAGGATCTCAGTGCTGCACTTTCCATTTTCTGATAGAACACTTCTCAGGTATTTAAATTTCTGAACCTGCTTGATTTTAGTACCTGTAGTTGGCATTTTGTGCTCCTTTTTTTACTGATGAGCATGCATTCAGTTTACTTGTAGCTAATTCATAGCTCTTTCTTTCTAATTCAACCCAGAAGGTAGCCCTAAACTTTTGGCATATACTGTATGTATATATGTATGTATCTCATGCTTGCCAACTTTGTATCTGTTAAATACCCGTTCAAAGCCTCACTAATTCTTACAATGATATCCTATAATGGTCATACTTGACAATGCAATGGTAACCATTTATATATATATATATATATATATATATATATATATATATACATGACAGTTACTACCAACTTTATCTCAAAGAAAATGATACCCCTAGTTATATTAAAGTCAATTCCAATGACCATAACACTATTATAAAGTAAATACCCAACATTGTTAGCAAAGCTAAACCAGCTAGTCTGAAAACGCCCAAACCTGTTTGCATCTCTTACACTAACATACGTGGTATCCGCATTAACTTCCTCAGCATTGATTCATTCCTTCACACTAACTCACCTGATATCTTGGCCCTATGTGAAACTAACCTTAACCCTTCTATACCCTCTTCTGAGTTTGATGTTCCTGGCTACCTTCCCCTTTTCAGGAAGGACTCCAATGTTCATATGCATGGGCTTGGTGTGTATGTCAGCGAACACCTTCCCCTAACTAGGGCGACATCCCTTGAATCCCCGGATCATTCTTTCATGTGTTCCGCCTCTCACTTCTAAGCTCGATTAGCTATCTCTTCTTTCTCTACCGCTCCCCTTCCACCTCTGACTGTTCGTTACTTGACAGTGTCTCTGACAATATTGACAAAGCCATTTCTTCCCATCCCTTCACCCATATATTCGTGTTTGGTGACTTTAACGCCCACCACACCAAGTGGCTGGAGAACTCTGTCACCGACCTTGCTGGTGTCCACACCATGAATTTTTCAATCACCCAATCCCTTACGCAAGTGGTGAACTTCCCCACGCGTTTCTCCGACAACCTTAATGGAAGGGACTCACTGCTAGACCTCTGCTTCACTTCCATCCCAGACTCTTGCACTACCAGACAACTCTGCCCACTTGGTAACTCTGACCACACCGTAGTTTCCGTCAACATTTCATTCCACTCCCACCCAACCCAAGAAACCCAGACAAGTAGAATAGCCTACTGCTACCAAAGAGCAGACTGGGATTCGTTCCGAGATTTCCTCTGTGATGTCCCTTGGAACAACGTTTTTAGACTTCCCATCGAAGAATGTGCATCCGAGGTCTCCTTTTGGGTTAAGGCTGGCATCGATGCTTTCATCCCTGCCAGGATATTTCAGCTTAAATCTCATTCATCTCCATGGTTCTCGCCCGCTTGCTCGGCCGCCATTGCCCATCTATGCGTCGGACCAAAACAGATGCCTTTTCGATTCAGCTCGTAATAAGTGTAAAAAGATACTTAACGAAGCTAAGATGTTATTTGCTGCCAGAATGAAGCAACACATAGCATCCTCTAAGTTCAGCACCAAGGACTACCAGTGACTCTGTAAAAGAGTACTTAACAAGAGCAAGTCCCCAATACTCTCACTAATAAACAAATTTGAGGTCCTCACCTCCCCAAAGGACAAGGCTGAATGCTTTGCCCACAGATTCTCGAATAATTCGAGACTGGACTTGTCTGGAGTTTCTACATCCGACTTCCCACCTAGAACTGATTCTCAACTGAATGACGTCCATATTACACCCTCACTTGTCTCAAAGATAATCTCAAAACTTGACCCTCACAAAGCGAGCGGAGGGGACGGAATCCCAATCATAGTCTTAAAGAAATGTGCTCCCGAACTTTCCTCTGTACTTTCTAAGTTCTACAACTTCTGCCTATCTACTTCCTGCTTTCCTGCCTGTTGGAAATCTTCCTCTGTAGTTCCTATATTTAAAAACACTGGAGGACCCTCGGACCCCGCAAATTACCGACCTATCAGCCTTCTTCCGATTTTTGGCAAAGTTTTCGAAGTCATTATCAATGCCGAGGTCGTTCAGCATCTCACGGCCCACGGACTCCTCTCTGACAAACAGTATGGCTTCCGCTTCACCAGGTCTACTACTGATATACTAACGACCATCACCGAGTACATATATCAGGCACTCGATAGGAATGGTCAAGCCCGAACCATTGCCTTGGATATCTCTAAAGTGTTCGACAAAGTTTGGCATGCTGACCTTCTATGCAAACTGCGGAGCTATGGTATAGCTGGACAATTGTTTGAACTAATCCAGTCATTCCTATCTAACTGCACATTGAAAGTGGTATTAAATGGACATACCTCCCAGAGCTACCATACGAACGCGGGTGTTTCCCTCAAGGCTCTATTCTAGGTCCTATGCCCTTTCTGATCTACATTAATGATCTCCCTGATACCATAAGATCCCAAGTAGGTATGTACGCCGATGACACCACAGTTTATTCTCGCCTTGACCAAAAATCTGGTGTGGGCGACAAAGCTAACTTTGCAGCCGAGCTTGGAAAGGACCTCCAATCCATAGTGAACTGGCGTAAGAAATGGCTCGTAAATTTTAATGCTTCTAAAATGAAGCTACTATCAATTAATCATCATAGACAATCGCACCTACCGCCTATTAGCATGGACCAGGCTTGCCTCCCAGAGAGTAAAACACTACGCCTCCTTGGTCTCACACTTTCAGCGGACCTCAAGTGGAATGACCATATCAAATCCATTGCTAAATCCGCTGCTATGAAAGTCGGTTCTCTGTGCAGGGCCCAGAGGTTTTTTCCGTCTGAATCTATCCTGCACATTTATAAATCTACCATCCGCCTGTGCATTGAATACTGTTGCCACATCTGGTCGGGTGCCCCTGCTATTCTCCTTGGGCTTCTAGACAAAGTACAGCGGAGGGTCAGTAATGTGATCGATACCGATTTAGCAGACCACCTGCAGACTCTCTCTCACCAGCGCAACGTAGCTTCCCTGTGTCTCTTCTATAAATACTTTCACGGCTTCTGCTCCGATGAACTTAGATCAGTGGTGCCCCCTAGGTTTGAATTTGCACGAGATACTAGATTAGCAACTAGATCCCACCCTTTTACAGTGAAACCGATAAAATGCAACCGCAACTTCTACTCCAACAGTTTCTTTTCTCGCACATTCTCTTCCACATGACTGCTTTCCCGATGGCTACAATCTCCAGGAGTTTAAATGTAAGGTCAATAGACACCTCCTAACAAACTAACTTCCATTCTTTTAAACACTCTTCCCACCCACCCAACTATCTATCACCCCCACTTCTGATATTTCCTATATCTAACCACTCTTCCTATTTACCTCCCCCTATGTAGCCCCAAGCTTGAGGTGAAATGATTAAAAAAAAAAAAAACACTAGAATTAACCATTTCTCTTACAATCTCAAAATTTTCAATGAAAATAAAAAATTATATAATAAAGCCCTCCAGGAAAGCAGCTTCAAGAATAGATTAGTATATGAAAAACCAGTCATTAATTCTAAGCCATCTAGTGCAAGAAATAGATGTAGAAAAAGGAAAGTAATATGATTTAATTCTCCCTTTCTATAGATTATCTAAAATCAATATAGGGAAATATTTTCTAAAATTAGTAAGCAAGCATTTCCATACCAAAAATCCACTACACAAAATCTTTGATAGAAATACTCTTAAAATTAGTTATTCCTACACACACTATATGGACAATATTATAAATTCCCACAATAAACAAATTTTAAAGAATTTAGATAGGGCTGATACTAAAACTGGTATTTTACTATCTTGCAATTGTAGGTCCCTCAAGAACTGTCCAGTGGAGGATAAATGTAAGTCTACTCAAGTAATCTACCAAGCTCATATCTTCCCCAGGAATAACAAAAAGAATTATCAAGCTTACCTTGGAATTTTGGTAGGAGAATTTAAACAACATTATTATTCTTATAAGCACTCCTTTTCCAACCCTAATCTAAAGTTCCAGACGTCTCTTTCCCAAAGATTTTGAGAAATGAAAGAGGGACTCAACCCCATAGTGAGTTGGAGACCACTTTGACCCAAACCCCCAATTACCTTTACGATAGATGCAATCTATGTTCAGTTAAAAAAATTAAAATAATAAAATAAAAGAAAAAATTTGCTTTTAAGCTTATAAAAGGAATTCATAAGGAAACGTTGTCATAAATCCCAATTTTTATTTTATTTTAAATTTTGGTATTAACCTGCTAAATATAATCCCAATTTAAATTTTTTGTTTTGACATTTGTTTTCTTTCCTTCTTCTTATTTATTGTAGAATTTATTACAACAATCATAAATGTTAACCTCTTTTGATCCTTACTTTTTCTAGTCTTATCATTTGATATTAGTTGGCACCTTGATTTCCCTTCAATTTTATTAATCTATTATTCACCTCTCCTAATACAATTTGCTTATCTTTTGTTTTAGCCCTTTACTATTGAATAATTAAAATAATACTTCCAGTTTATAATAAACAATTTTCAATCTAGTTCCAGGTTTTTCCATTTCAGTTCTTTTTTTATAGATATATAGGGTGTTCCAATAACTTGGACCAATTTTAAATGTGAATTAAGTTTACGTGTCTAATGATTTTTTCAATTTCTTTCAGATTTAACATCTTCAGTCTTTGGCAATTTCAATCAGGAGAAGATTAACAATTGAACAACATGTCAAAGTTATTGAAGCCTATCATGAAAATGAATGTTCAAACAGAAATGCATTTGTCTTTATTCAATGATACGTTTTCTGGTCACATCATCTCTCGAAACAGTGATGTCAGTTGGCCACCACAATCATGCAACTTGAAAATTGACTTCCTTTGGGGTCATCTCAAAAGTAAACTTTATGCCAACAAGTCAACAACAATACAACAGCTGAAGGATAAGATGATAAGGCATATTGGTGGGATCAAGGAGCAACTATGCAGAGATAGCGTCAAAAATTTTAGCCATCAACCAAAGCCTTGGCAAACATTTGTGTAATATTATTTTTCACACATAATTGCCATAACTCAAATAACATGATCCAATAGTGAAATGATAAAATTTCACCAATAACAGTTTTATTTACTGCTAACTTTGATCCATCTTAATAGAACACACACACTCTTTCTCTCTCTCTCTCTCTATATATATATATATATATATATATATTTTTTTAACATAATTAGCACATTTAGTTTAGCAATAATTTGTCATACCTTAATTTAACTTAATCATTTTAATTGAATTTTTTCATAATTTTAATCATTCTAAATTACCTTAGTTTTGTTTTCTCTTATCAGTAATATAACTTACATTTTCTATTATTTATCCAATTAGATGTTTATTTACATCAGAAGTAACACTTAAGTGTTGATGCCTGCTTGAATATATTTCTAATTTATTTTACTTCATCTAAATGTTAATTTTTTCCTTATTAGTTGTTATTCTTTTCTTTAGGTATATTAATTATGTATATTATATACCATTTACTTACATTAATAATTCATTTCATGGCTTTTCTTTTTATTACTGCAGTAAATTTTAACATAAATTATTTTTATCTCATCAATAGTCAGGCCCTGTTTTAATTTGTAATCGTTAAACTCTTTGAAAAAAATCAACAAAGCCTAGCAAAGCTCACTTTTATGTTTATCTTTTTCAATGTATCTATATATTTCTCCCCACCATCCTCATCTGCATATCTTTCTGCTGCAAATCTGACATACAGTTTTACCTTCTCTTTCTTTCCCTTTCCTCTTTTCTTCTTCCTTTCTTTCTCCCTTCCTTTCCCTTTCTTCCAGTTTTATTACACATACAAACAAATTTTTAAATGTTCCATAATATTAAAGATTATTGATAGTCGCGATTCTCTCTAACCCGTGTTTTATCCTGTCTGCAAATTTAACTTACTTTTTCCTTCCTCTTTCCTCTTCTTCTCTTCCCCTCTTCTTTTTTCTTTCTTTCTCCCTTCCTTTCCTTGTCTTTTTGCAAGCTTACTTCTGGTTTCTTTACCCACACACACACTTAAGCAAATGTTTGAATTTTTCCATAATATTAAAGATTGCCAACGAAGTAAATTCAAATCACTGAAATGATCATACAATCATTTTTAAATTTTTTTTTTTCATATGTAAAAAAATACATATTGGCACTGTAAATAAATAATTTTATTTACATTGTGCCCTCTGGCTGGATCAGTTTTAACATTTAATTTTTAACAATTAATATTATTAGGGTCTTCTTTGGAATTTTACCATCAAGCTGCTTTCTTTTGGATATATATATATATATATATATATATATATATATATATATAATGATTATTAATTTTTTATAGAAAACCATCTCTGCAATTGGTAGTTTTTTTTGTTTTTCCCATTTAGAATTTTATTATTTCCATCATTTATACTCAAACTAAGGCTGTGATTAAGGCCAGCTTCATTTTTACAATTTTTACACATGTAACAAACAAAGTTTGATCATGATACTTATAGTGAAAACTTGCTTGTCCTTGTGAATGATCACATGATGTCTGAGTCCTGAAACAGACTTACAAACTTTGTCATAAAACTCACACAAGTAACCTGCAGGTCTTTCTAGTGGGCTTGCATTCACAGGAGTTTGCACCTGACCTTCCCTCTGGTGTGATCTCATGCAACTGGCTAAACCAACTGCTAAAAGAGTGACTTTTCCATAAATACTGCAAGTGTGCTTGTGTCCTGATACTCTGGAATGGATTCTTATTCTCCCTTCCTAATGGAACACTTTTTATTGGAATGCTCAATTTTCTTCTCCTTAAAATTGTTGCAGCATTCTCAAATCAACCTTCTCCAGCAAGATTATATATATATATATATATATATATATATATATATATATATATATAATCAATACTAATATATATTTAATTAAGTAATGCCACCTGTATGAAATTGTGAAGGAAATTATCCACCAGTGTTTCCATTTTTTTAAATGTAAATCACATCAAAATGAACATGCAGTATGTGTTAGAATGTTTAAACCATTCTTCTCTCTAGCTATTTTGTTAGTAGCATCTTGCCTCAAGCTAACTTATGGGGCAATCACATATATATGGTAAAAGAATCAACGCATTCACATTATAAAGCTAAATATATTATTTATAAACATACACTCAGCCGAACATAGGCAGGTAAATAATGCACAAATATATAATGCAAAGATTTATGAACGCATGCAAATACAGAAGCAATTATTTGGATAATGACAGTGTCATATATGCATACAGGTACAATGGACATATATAAAGATACATGCACTGTATAACCTGCAACCTGAAAATAACACACAAGCATAAATTATCAGAGAATCAAGGGGGGGAAAAAAGGAAGTGGTTTGGAAATGCAACTCTATTTTCATGAACAATAAATCGGGTGCAATTTATGCATAATAAAGAGTTTTAAATTATAAAGTTTTAAAATTTACATAAATTCACACATGCTAAACATCACCTCTTCCCCTACTCACATGCAAATGATGGTGGATGGTTTCTGGTGTATTTACACTGATATCATGGGAATGGTGGAGAAGAATAATTGATGTAAAACATCATCATCATCTGAATTACATTCTGTATCGCACATGACAATGCCTTATTTTCTTAGTGATTTTATTTCTAATACTCAGGAAAAATAATTTCAGTTAATACTGCCTTCAACTAAAACAAAAAAATAGAAAATACTGATAATTCTTTCAAAATAAAAATGAAGCAAGATTTTTGAATTTGTGTAGACCATTTCTACTTTGACAGGACACCATTTCTCTTTTTTTATTTTATTCTTTTACACAGAAATGTATACAAATTGCATTCATTCAAAAAGATGCATAGCCATTGAATACCAACAGTGCACCAAGTCCATAGCACAACACAGGTATTATCTTAATTATAATCAAAAATATTGTATAATGTCCAGCCTAAAAACAAACCTAAAAACTCAAGTTACATTTTTAATTTAAACAGCCTCGGCAAATGGAGACTAATACAGATGTTATATATGGTGCCAAACCCATGCAGAAATATGCAGAAATATCTAAATTGTCAGCTTTATACACTTGCTTCCTAAGATCAATGGTGAAGAAAAGACTGAGCAAGTAAAACCAGAGGATCTTGGAAAAGATCATTTTTCTTTGAATATTTTGAACTGGCTATACAGAATCACAAATAAAGAACTATACCAAATAAGAGAAACCAGATCATTTGAGGACTATTATCAGCAGCAACAACTAAAATGGATAGTAAATATAACTCAAAGAGAAAATCTAAACTTATTTATTAATAGAACTTTGTGTGTGTGTGTCTGTGTGTGTGTATCCGTTACCTATAGACACCGAAATGGCTGAACCGATGTTCTTGAAAATTTACACAGTTGTAGTATAAGTGACTGTGAGTCTTCTTAGCTAGGTTTTGTGTCGAGCTACCCCTGATAAATATTGAAAATCGATAATCGAAAAAATCGGGTTATAGAAGGAGTGGTCCAATTTTAATCAAATTTCATACACTCATAGACAAAGCCATAAGAAACGATATTCACAAGTTTCAAGGTTGCAGTTCTCACAATAGTGCAGAAAATTTGATATTGATACCAGGAAATCAAAATTTGACTTACATCCATTCATTTTTCTTTCAGTCTACAGTTTCGCTTTAACCGGAAACAACTATTGTTTTTTAGTCTTTCGTGCCAACATCCAAAGAGTCTGAGCTCCATGACCATGGATTAGTTTTAAAACTTCCATTACACCCGAGCAACGCCGGGCTATACTGCTAGTAATTATATAAAGAAGATGTTAACATTCCAAATCACTTCAAATAGAAGATTCAAAAGACTCATCAAGACTGGAAAGAGTGTTAAAACCTACTGGACTTGAGAAACTTGTTTTCTTACTAAAGGGTTTTAAGAGAAAGATTTTGTAAATTTCAACTAAAAACAATACTGGCTGCTCAGTCAATAAATTTCAAATGTTTCCTTATAGGGAAATGGCTAACTGCCAGAAAAGTCAAGAATTAAATTAAAATAAAAATTTGCAGATGAAATTAGCTTTTTGATATAGCATGAACAATGATTATAGAAAATAAGAAGTGTGGCCAAGAGGCAGCTATTTTAAATTTTGCCTTTTAATTATTAGTTTAATGAAAAAGGGTAAATTTTAAAGTAGTCAATAACAATAAACATCAAACTGAGTTTTAATTAATGCCATTTTTTATTATTATAGCCTACCAAAAAATAACTTTTCTGAGGAATTGGCTCATCTACCACTTTGAAATACTGTCCAAAATGTTGATTTCATTTGTGTTATTTAAATGAATCAATATACAACAGACTTAAAATTATTACACTTTAGCTAAAATGTTTACTTCTTTCAACATAAATTTTTTTAATGAAATAAAGCTATTTTATTTCTAAAATATCCACCCTCAAAAAACCTTTAGTGTATTGTAATGAAGAAAAATCATTAAAAAAATGTTAATAATAATCATAATTGCATCTTATTAGTAATCCATCATTTTGACAAGCATTGAACTATCTTTTGAAGTACAGTCTGCATAGAAAGAAAAGTGACTTATAGATTATAGCATAATATCTATATCATCTGCTATTGAAGAAATTAAAATTTTGCATAGGAATAGTAAATAAACTATGTAATTTATGTTTAACCCTTTAATATTCAACATGCTCAAACCTGCCCTGTAGATGTCGGTTCTCAAAGTTTCAAGTTTTAGTTGCAATGATATCATCATATATTATAGTATAGCATACATGGGATGGGTTGAACATTGAGAGCTTATATTTACAGGGTTGATTAAATGCTAAAGGGTTAAAATTTAAAAGACCTGAAAATTTTCTCTTTAATTTTAGCAATCTGCACTTAATTTGCAAAAATTTACTTACTTTCAATCAAACAAGTGATTTTTTGATAACTCTTCTAGTGTGTAGTTTCTAAAATGAAAAATGCAAATATACTGCAAACAATGGTAATCTCACAAAAGCTATTTTCCTTTAAGATTATCTTTTTAAGGACCATAACTTAATTCAATATAACCAAGGAGGATAATATAGATTCTTTGCATATTTCTTGTCAGACCTTTTTAAAAAAAAACAAAAAAAAAATATTGCTTAAAACAAAATTCATGACATAAAATATTGAATCATTTTCATAATGGAGAAATATTTAATTTATTAACATATTATTTGGTTTTGTGTTGATTTCATGTTTCTACTTATATCAGTTATATTTATAACCAGAAAAAAATATCTACAGACAAAACTATTCATCTATGCAGAGGCCAAGTTGCACATAGACACACGTGCAAAATATGCAACGACTACAAACTATATATTTAATACTGTGTGCATATAATTATCAGTCAGTCAGTTAAGTGCCATACATGATACACACTTGGACGATCATGTCTCGAATGACTGACTGGGCAGAAGATTATCCCGCAGTAGGTTACCATTACTTTCTGCAGTAGACTGGTTGCCAGCCAAGGCTACAGAACCCAATCTTTTCTGTTAGTTAACCCATAACTGGAGGGAAGGGACAGATTAATACCTTTCCCAAGGGTATTTGCGCATCAGTGAATGCAGGGAATTCAACTAGAATTCAAACTCGGCTTGCTAATTTCTCATTCTGAGCCAATATCAACTGCACCACAATGCACATATGATTATACTGAGGCAATATTGTCTGCATATTCAACTTTGAATGATGGATATTGGCAGGTACTACAACAGATACCAGTAAACTGATTCTAGGTGGTCTTTAAAAGTTGAAGTTTATAGCTATGCATAATAGACATCTGTTTATTTTGTGGGATAAAGGTAGCACACTGATTGGTTAAAATTCAGTCTTTTGGTGGTGAAAATGGAGTTATCTCACAAGGGTGCAAGCTCAAGTTGTACTGGCATGATCCAAAAGATGGCAGGGCATCATATTTGAGGACAGCTTAGTTGTAAGTAAGAGTTGCCAGAAAGTTGTCAGTATTGACAGCCAACTGCATTTGTGGCTCCACTCCAGGCGTTTTGCCTGGATTTATTTCCATAGCCTTTTCCATGTTTGGATATGACAGCAAGGCAGCAGAGGTATAAAATCAGGGTTTTCCTTCCCCTAGATGGATTGCCTTCTGGGGTTCTTGAGGTCCATTTACCCAAAACAGCTGGTTTTGAGGTGCCAGTTATCTGCCTTCACTCATTCTCTGATTCAGAGCTGAATTTAGTTGCCAGCAACTAGGCATAACTGGACTAAATAAATATGAAAATATTTTATAATTAAATAAAATATAACCAAAACAACATAGGAACATAATCTATTTATATATCAACATTTACATACAAAAGTATATGAATAATACAGACAAAGCCTCATGTATATATATATATATATATATATATATATATATATATACACACTGAGAACCTAATTTAAAAGAAATCTGTTAAGCACAGAATAAAATTTTAAAAAAAATAATTATGTATGGATGTGCATTGTGGTGCAATGGATATCTACTCGCAAACGACAAACCAGGGGGCTGAGTTCGAATTCCAGTTGAATTCCTTGCATTCACTTATGCACAAATACTCTTGGGAAAGGTATTAATCCATCTCTACCCTCCAGTTATGGGTTAAATAATAAAACAAATTGGGTTTCATAGCCTTGGTTGGCAACCAGTCTACTGCAGAAAGCTATGGCAACCTACTGCAGGATCCTCTTCTGCCCAATCAGTCATGTCTCTTTGGAGACATGATCACCCAAAGCCTGTATCACGTATGGCACTTAACTGACTGATAGACAAAAAAGCCTCATGTATGGATATATATATATCTACACTGAGAACCTAATGCAAAAGAAATCTATTAAGTACAGAATAAAATCTTTTCAAAAGGTAATTATGCATACAGTTCAAAAATATAAAATGTCTCTCAAATATACCGACTTAATATTTATCACCATAGCACAGTGTGAAATGCACACCTACCAAGTTTACATTTTGTTCACTCCCACAAAAATAAATTGACCAACTAAAATTTATAAAAAAACAGAATACTGAATTTATATTGAAGTTTATGCACATTTTATGTAGATATCCACACACATTATATACTAATAAAATAATCGTACTGCTCTACGCTTATAAAATATGCATATTTGAAGAACAGCCACATTGACATACACAGTGAAAACCTATAGCTGAAAACAATTTGACAATAGTTTATTACACAATCTTAAAAGACAAATCTTATTAATGTCTTCATGCTTTCCTTATTTTGTCTTTTGTCTCTTTGGCACCATAGGCTACCCAAATCTTATTATTTATCATTGCTCTGCAGGTGTGAAGAAGAAAAAATATATAACTCACTCAGCAAACCCTCAAAACAAGTATTCATATATACTTTTAAACTTTCATTTTGTCTTTTCTTTTTTATTCCTTCATCTTTCTTTTAACAGATGAGTAGGAATGCGGTATGTGGAAATGTGGTTAAGAATAAGGTAGCAGAGAAGGAAATAAGATGGGGGACAATAAAAACAGAAATAATTAGATTTTTTTTTAGTATTTTTGTTTTGTGTTTATATTTTTTTTCCCTTTCTCCAGTTCTCTTTTGGCTTCTATCTTCTCTCTCTTTTTCATACTGCATCCACAGATCAAGATTTTCAGAATTGACGACCAACAAGCAAACCTTTGAGCATACCTATTATCTATTTCTCTTTTTTTTTTTCATTGTCTCTTTGACAGCAGGATGGAATATGTAAGGATATGAAGTTTCAGGGTAGAGCTATCTTTCAGATGTAAATACACGAAGGATAGAAAGGAAGACAAGGAAGGAAAATTAGAACACAAAAAAATAAAATCTGTCATAATAAAAATGCTTTTTGTGTGTAACAGAGAAACATAATCAAGTTGCTAAAAATATGCACATAGACTAATATTATTTAATAAAAAGATATATATGTATTATTGAATACACACACAGATTATATATATATATATATATATATATATATATATATATTACTATGCATATGTAAATATATAAAAATTATGTATCTGTTCATACATAAATAATAAAATATGTTTATATGGGAATATAACCATAAAAATATTTATATAACCTAATTTACATATATGCCTGTGCATTATTAGCAAATAGCAAACACATATTTGCAAGTAAGTTATAAATACACTTACACACAAACACTTACAGATATGTATATATGTAGGTCTATAATGTACAGTATATAAAAGAAAATAGCAGATATGTGTTGATATGTTAACCTGCAAATGTAGAAACAACTATTAATCTTTTTGTTCGGTAAATGGAAGAAGGTTTCTTAATAAACAAATACCCAAAGATTTCTGTGTGAACAGTTGCACTACATTTGCCATCTCATATTACTGAATGTGTTTGTGTGAGTGTATAGAAATAGAAATTAGCATTACATGACCACCAACAGTTTCACACCTTAAGTCAGTGGTTCCCAAATGGTGCACCATGCTTAGTATGTGCAACGGAAGAGGATGGCAAGTTTGCTGGAATGATTGAAAGACAAAGACTTAGAAACAGTTTCAAAATTAATATGCCAAAAACAAATATGATTTCAAAATTTACAATTCTATTATGGGATACTTGGAAATGAATGTATGAGTTCCAGTACAAATAGTGATATCATTGTGATATTTTTGCATTATATCAAGTATTAAGAATATAGTAACTAAGGTTTGCAAATTGGAGGAGAGTTATCAATAAAAACATTTTGACTTTAAATCCATGGTTATCACCCTTTAACTCTCTCACTGTATTTTAATTTTAAATATACTTATCATATAAGATTTGGTGAGATGCTAGCAAATTTTCATTCTGAAAATGAAGCCCAGGAAAAAAAGATTGTGAACTACCATTTTAATTGACTATTTTGCTATCAGCCAGTCTGATGACTATAAAAGAACTAGTCTGACAAGGAATGAAACTGCCAGTCTCAATGTAGTGTTGAGTACTATGTTCACATTGTTCATATCTTCAAATACTATTCCTCTAATGAATAGAGCAAATTTTAAATAATATATTGTTGTGAGGTTGGACTATTTTAGTCTAAGGAACTGTCTTGGCTAGACACCAACTTATTTGGATATTTAAGGAACGGTCTTTCCTTAACATTTGAACTTTGGTTTACTGACAACATTTGTTGAATAAAGCTTTATAACAAGGCAAGTCTAACCCACTTTACAAAACAGAAATTTTGGGAAATCAATCAGGTTGAGAACTTTTCATACACAAAAAAAGTAAGAGAAGATTTAAATTTAAATTTCAGTTGAATAAGTTCAAGTTTTAAATTTAAAATATCAAAACACAAAAAAAAAAAGAATTACTACTGACTCAAACCAAATATAGCAAGTAAAATAATTCTTAAACATTTTCTTTTTAACCTCGGTCATGCAATATAAGTTGTAAAAATTATAGAACAAAGATAGTAAGTTTTAGACTTTTGCATTATGCAAACACAGATCAAAATATTTGACAAAGCAAACAAAATATATTCTCTTCAGAGTTGAGGGCAGATCTAAGCTGCCACTGGTAGAGGTTATCTACAGGCCTCACATTTATATTACATATAATAAATCATAAAGCATAACTTTTTTTAGATTCCAATATCAATATTTATTGAGATTCAAATCAGCTGAGAATCTTTCACATTGTTTCAAACAAAATGCATCTCTTTTCTTGCAAGGTTCTACTTGACTTTATCTGTTGTCATTGAAACATTTCTGCTTATATTATCATTTTAAAAATCATAGTAGTCTTTTCTTTAACTAAATGGAATCTGGGTTTGTGTAGCTTTGTGTTATTGTTGTAATACACTACAGTGATCACAAGTTAATAAGTTTCTTAATGGTGTAAAAATTATTGGGAAGTATACTGATTTCATTAGAACAATATATATTTGTCTATACATCTGAGATGATGTAGTATTTACATTGTTTGGACTATTGTCCTCATCTTTATTGTCATATTAATGATGTTTCAATTAATTGTCATATTAATGATGTTTCAAGTGTTATACACTCTGACCTTCTTCAAGTGATGGGAATTTTGAACTAAACCTCTTAATTTGATCACTGGGGTACATTGTTCTCATTCCATGAGCCATGACACTTCTGGATGTCTTAGTTATCTCCCTTTTAACTCAACTCTCTAAATTATTTGTTAACCACTGCTGTTTCAAAGTTCTTGAGGATACATGGCCCAGTGGATGAAAATAACTTGATACATGGCCCAGTGGATGAAATAACTTGACCCAAAGAGTTGTGGCTTCAATACCTGGCTACAGCAGTAGTAAACAAATACTTAAAAAGGCAATAACTAAGACATCTGGAAGTGACATGGCTCATGGAAAAGAACAATATAACACAGTGATGAATATAAAGGGTTCTTTTCAAAATTCCAGTCCCCTGAAGAAGGCCAGAGCATACAACAGCCAAAACATTATGAATATGACAATAAAAATGAGGACAACAGTTAGAATAACATAAATATTGTAGAACAATACATCATTGACAAAAAAAGTAAACCTGATTTTAAAAATATTATTGTATATGTTAAAATATAATATAAAATGAGATATTCAAACCATTAAAAGGTTCCTAGAAAAAAAATCTTTATAGTTCGTGCTGATTTAAGTGAAAGGCATCTGTATTTTATATCAGGCTTTTTATACAGCCTAAGTCACATCAGTCCCAGTATTCTTACTATTATAGATTTCTTTTTCATTAATCTGTGTAAAATATAATTCATAATGTCACATTCTAAATTTTAAATTCAAAGTCATAACATTTTTATAAAAATTAATGTGAAATCACATAACTTCCCAAAGCCAAAACATTTGGTTGAAGTTGGTTTATTATTCAGTAACTTTTATTAAAAATAAAGAAAATCTATTATATTTAAACATAAAATAACTAGCAGTATAGCCCGGCGTTGCTCAGGTGTAATGGAAGCTTTAGAACTAATCAAGGTCCTGGAGCTCAGACTCCAGGGACGTTGGCACGAAAGACTAAAAAGCAATTAAAGTTAAAGCGAAACCGTAGACTGAAAGAAAGATGAATGGATGAAAGTCAAATTTTGATTTCCTGGTATCGATATCAAATTTTCTGCACTACTGTAAGAACTGCAACCTTGAAACTTATGAATATCGTTTCTTATGGCTTTGTCTATGAGTGTATCAAATTTGATTATAATTGGACCACTCCTTCTATAACCCGATTTTTTGATTATCGATTTTCGATATTTATCGAGGGTATCTCGACACAAAACCTAGCTAAGAACACTCGCAGATGCTTATAGTACAACTGTGTAAATTTTCAAGAAAATCGGTTCAGCCGTTTCGGAGTCTATAGGTAACGGACACACATATACACAGACAAAGTTTCATTTATAAATAAGTTTAGAAAAAGACAGTTTATACAATACAAGTATGCTTTGTTATTTTAAATCAAATTTAGTTGAATATAATTAAATACCTTGGCCATGATAATTACAAATGATAGTGGTTTTAATGGGCCTAAAAGGTATATTTATTTCATTATTCCTTGCTCCAATGGTTAAGTTATATATCAACATTTTTTAATTAAATTATGTACAAAATTGCATAACTTATTCATCCATCAATGACAAATAAATATGACCAACATTAGGTTGAGGTTTAGCAGCAATAATATAAAGGTATTAACAATTGATTTCAATTGCAAATCATTTCAAATGTCAAAAAAAAAAGGGATTGTCTGCTGCCTACAACATCAAGCAAAACTCATAAATGGTAACCCGGAGACATATGAACAAGAAATAGTCAGTATAAACAGCAACTACCCTGGATACATGACAGCAGTTTCAAAAAACTGGGATAGAAGGGTGCAAGAAGATAACAACACTCAGAAAACAGTCTCAGTCTGTCTACCCAGTGTGCAGAGATTATTAAAAAATCTGTTGTTAATATAACATCAGGACCACCTTCAGAAGTGGTTCAATACTTTGAGACACCTCTTCCAAACAAGACCTCCCATAAAGGAGAACATGATTAAGGACTGTGCGTATACCATCCCATGCAGCTGTGGTAAGATATATAGAGAAGAAACAGGGTGCTCCCTTAAGATAAGACTGCAGAAATACTCTAAAGCCATAACCTGAGAGGAAATAGAAAAATAAGGCATGGCTGACTACATACGAAAGAAAATTGGGATTCACTACCTTTTGAGGGATGAGGCTGAAATAAAAAACAGAGAACATCACTGGAAAATACAAATGTTAAGAAGTCTGCATCTCTTTCACAAACATATGAGGTATCCGCATTAACTTTTACAGCGTAGAATCATTCCTTCAAACTAACTCACCCAATATCTTAGCCATATGTGAAACTAACCTTGACACTTCTATCCCTTCTTTTGAGTCTTATGTTCCTGGTTACTTTCCCCTCTTCAGGGTGGACTCCAATGGGCTTGGTGTTTATGTCAGCAAACATCTCCCCCTAGCTAGGGTGACATTTCTTGAATTCCTGGATCATTCTTTCATGTGCTTCTGTCTCTCACTTCTAAGCTCAGTTACCTATCTCTTCTTTCTCTACCGCCTTCCCTCCTCCTCTGACTGTTCAGTACTTGACAGCATCTCTGACAATAATGACAAGGCCATTTCTTCTCATCCATCTGCCTATATATTTGTGTTTGGTGACTTTAACGCCCACCACACCAAGTGGCTAGAGAACTCTGTCACCGACCTTGCTTGTATCCACACCATGAATTTTTCAATCACCCCGATGCCAAGTAGGTATGTACACCAATGACACCACAGTTTACTCTCGCTTCAATCAAAAATTTGGTGTGGGCAACAAAGTGAACCTCACTGCCAAGCTTGAAAAGGACCTCCAATCTGTGGTGGACTGGGATAAGAAATGGCTCGTAAATTTTAATGCTTCCAAAATGAAGCTGCTATCAATTAACTATCATAGACAATCGCAACTACCTCCCATTAGCATGGAACAGGCTTGCTTCCCAGAGAATAAAACACTACACCCACTTAGCCTCACACTTTCAACGGACCTTAAGTGGAATGACTATATCGAATCTATTGCTAAATCCACTGCTATGAAAGTCAGTTCTCTGTGCAGGGCCCGGAAGTTTTTTCCACCTGAATCTATCCGGCACATATATAAATCTACCATCCGCCCATGCATTGAATACTGCTGCCACAGCTGGTCAGGTGCCCCTGCTGTTCTCCTCGGGGTTCTTGACAAAACACAACAGAGAGTCTGTAATGTGATTGATACTGACTTGGCAGACCGGCTGCAGTCACTCTTTCACCGGCGTGACATGGCTTCCCTGTGCCTTTTCTATAAATACTTTCACGGCTTAATGAACTTAGAACACTGGTGCCCCCTAGGTACAAATTTGCATGAAATACTAGATTAGCAACTAGATCCCACCCTTTTACAGTGAAACCGATAAAATGTAACTGCAATTTCTACTCCAACAGCTTCTTTTCTCGCACTTCCTGCCTGTGGAATTCCCTTCCACATGCTTGCTTCCCCGACAGCTACAATCTCCAGGAGTTTAAATGTAAGGTCAATAGACACCTCCTAAAACACTAACTCAAACCCATTCTCTCAAACACTCTTCCCACCTACCCAACCCTCATCCTTGGTATCCCTACCCATCTATCACCCTCCTTCTGACAGTTTCTATAACTAACCACTCTTTCTCATCACCTTCCCCTATGCAACCGCTTGCACAATAGTGGCAGGGGAATGCCTTGCTTGGGGTGAAATGATTAAAAAAATAAAAAATAAAAAATTATTATATGCTACAAAATCTAAATTGGCCAAGCATAGAAATGAATGCAATATAGGAATCAGTAATATGGAGTGCTAGAGAAAAGCAATAACACTAAATTTTGATATGAATTCTGATTAAAAAAAAAAAAAAATTATGACTGACACATAAGGTTTATAAGTCCCCAAAATTAATACACTGATGTCCTCAAAGACACATGGTTAGTAGATAAATGTTGAATTGGTTGAATACATTGACCTGTCCCAAAGAGTTGTGTTCAATATCTATAGAAAACTTGGAAAGAAATCCAGAGAGTACAATGGTTGAAAGATTGTAAATATGGCAACAAAGATGAGGACAATAGTCTGGACAATATAAATAGTGTAAAAAATGATTTAACTTTATATGTTTGGTATCAAAGTATTTAACTCAAGTTCGTTCAGTTAATTTGTGACTCAGAAATCAGATTATAATAAGTAAAGATTTTTTTCTTGCTGAAACAATAATTTTTATCTTTTGCTGTGATTGTGTGAGGTGGGGGGATCGATCTATAATTTCATTGACTTTCAATAATTAAAGTTTTTGAAGGTTTCATCTTGACTAGGCATAATCTATTACGAATGATTAATTTGATTTTCACAGCTTATCAACCTTTTGTTAGTTATTTAAAGCCAAATCATATATCAGATTGTAGTACCTGGTGTTACCAAGCATGGAATGACTAGACATGCCTTAACTTTTAGAGATCAAATAAGAACTTGTGCCCAGTGACTAACATTTAATTTTATTGAACTCAAATATATATGAAACATAGCACTTTTATCAGGTACTGAATGTTGTACATGTACTGTAGTTAAACAGGATTCACAAAACAATGACTTATTCTAAAAACTGAATCTGTGACATGATCATGAAAGGTACCCAGCTACTGGAAATCAACATTTTGATCACGTTACAGAAGCATAAAGTTCGATCAAAAATATATTTTCATTTAATCCAGCCTAGTTCTCATAGTGTAGAATGGTTCAAAATATGAACAAATAAATTTGAATACTCTTTCAAAAAGCAAGGAGACATTAATAGGTTAAATCTAATAAATGTTCACTTAGCATCAAAGAAATATGCCAAATATTATTTAGATTATATGCTAGGCTATGAGGATCTCCTTAGTAGACCTAGAAAAGAAATAGATGTGATATAGAAGCTGCTAATAAAGACAAATGGCAACAAGTCTGTAGCAGCAGCTATAACAAAAGAGAAAAGGTTTTAGTGAGTGCAGCAGCACTCATCAGAAGGCAGGTAGGTAGGTTAGGTTTAAGGTTCCAAATTCCCCACATAAAATTGTCCTGTAAGACAATAGTGTAATGGTTAAAGTGTTGGTGCATGAATTTGGTGACATAATCATTGTGAGTTTGATCCCAGTGTTTGGCAGTGTGTACAAGAACTGAGCAGTACTAAAAATTAATTTGAGTTTTGTTTAATGGCATATCAACCTCTGTGAATTATTTAATACTAAAAAGGTAGGGTTTTAAGGTATTTTTTTAAATGTTTGGTTATAGTGAGAAGGCTGATTTAGTTAGATTTTAATGAAAAAATTTTTTTATTTTTATTTATTTTAGAAAAATGAAGATATCTTCTAGTTGCGAATTCAAAAATGTATTGCTGGTAATGTTTTCATTCACAAATGTATTATGGCAATAATTCTTCTTTTCCTTCAAAAATGTATTGTTGGTAATATTTTTGCTTCAAAAAAGTATATTTTTTCTATAAAAGTTTATTTTTATGTATATATTTTCATAAAAGCCTATTTTTATACTTTCATAATGTTCTGACCCCAGTTTGGAGATAACTATTTGCCCATAGGTGGGACCCTAACAGTTGCTACCAGTCCGGGTCAGGTTAGACCTGGGAACAACAGCAATTAAGAGGTGGTTCCATGCTTCTCACAACCTCCCAGTTAGAGGCCTTGCTACCAAATGCAGTTAACCATCAAAGCCAAGACTACTAAAAACAAGAACTAGATGAGATATCCCTTGTGTTTTTATTATGGGCAGTGAAATGAGAACATTAGATTGAAAGGTTCAGTTAGGATTTCCCTGTGGGTTATCCAGATCAATATACACCTGATGAAAGCCAGAGAGCACAGCAGGTGAAGTCTTGTGATTACAACAATAGTTAAGTATAAATAATAATTCCTCATCCTAAAAATCATGTCAAATTTTATAAACTCCAGCAACAATCTTAATGCACATATCTATTCACCTATAATTTTTCACTCAGCAAATACAATGAGAATATAAGCAATTCCAACATATAACTTGAGTAAAAATTAAACACCTTCAAAATTTAAATTGGATCTTTACTATTAGATCAATCATTTTGGTTTGTTTTTTTAATGGCATATCAACTCCTTATAGGTCATTTAATGCCAAAATCTTATTTTGTAGGGGGTAATTTTTTTTAATGTATGGCTGGTAAGTTTTCTTTCTTTTTTTTTTTTTTTTTTTTTCTTACTATAAAAAAAAACATTGCTGGTAATTTTTTGCTATAAAAATGTATTTTTATATTTTCATGTTTTGATGCTATCAATTATTTTGTTTCACATACCTATATACTAAATTACATAAAAATGAAAATAATACTGACATCTTATTTTACCAAAAATTATACAAAAATATCTTGAAATACGAAAGAATAAATTTATTCAATAATATCAACATTGTTTTCAACCATGGCCTCCAGACAACTTTGGAATCACCTGCAACTCTTCTTTTTGTTTAAGTTGGTTAATGCTGCCACAATCCTTGCCTTAAGTTCATTTTTAGTGTTAACTAATTTTCTTGGTCTCTCACTCAACTGTGTTGCATACATAATAATCAATAGGGTTCTAGTCTGGGGAGTTAGGTGGTCAAATGGATGGGATTATGTGTTTACGGAGATTGTCTCGCAGTCATGACTGTGCTGTCCTGTTTGTGTGCAGAGTCCTGTTGCCAAACATTGGTACTTCCAGTAGGCACATCCTTGACCTAGGGCTGCACTACCTCCTCAAGGCACTTGATATAGGCATCTATACAGGAAGATGATTGGAGGCATAATGTTGCCAACATGATTGATCAATCCAAACACCTTTGTAATTACCTTTAGACTCATCCAATTCTTTCCAAATCCTCTGTACTTTCCTCAGATTGACACCCTAACACTCTGAAATGTATATATTGGAATCCTCTGCACTTTACTCATTTTGACAAGCAAACACTCCAAAATGTTCCTATTAGAGCTTCTGGCACAAATGCCAAGCAATACAGCATGCCGTTTCCAAATTTTTGGCAGAATAAATTGCATCATGGTACTCTTTTACTCACACATGGTGTCCAACTGAACCTACTATACAGTACAATCAATAAAATCGAAAGCAATATACATGCGCAAAATTAAAAATACAAAAACAAATTAGCGACAATTTACCCATCGTACCCTGTATATGCAGAAGAAAAAAAACTGACTCAAATTTACTGTATCTGATAATAAACATATGCATAGAAGACAAAAGGTTGCAATGTTATAAAAAAATATATATTCATACTTGGTTCAAAAAATTAACAAGAATATTTCCAATATCAAATATGAGAAAATCTATTTATAACATTTTAATTTTAACAATCAATAAATGAAAACCTCTCCAGTTAGATATTTCACAATATTCTTTCTTTCCTCAAGTCTTGGAAATTTTTAAATTGAAGCTAATTAAATCAGTTATTTACCCAACAGCTAAAAATGTCATTAACAAGACCTAATAGGCCAAGGAGCATATGAATAGATCAACAGCCCTGTAAACAATCCCACATTTTCTGAATGAATTTCATCTGCTCTTTCTTGTCTCACAAAGAATGAAAATTAACTTTCTATTCTTTTCTACTAGTCACCATGTTAAATCCTCACTTTTTTATAGTATTTGAAACAGACATTTTCATTATTCATATTCATTGCTAAAATTGAAGAGAAGGAGAGTATACAAGGTTATGCCTAATGCTATCAAAGTATACTGCTCAATTAACTTTCTATTGCTGATTATGTCTAGCTCAGACCATTTTTCTTCAGCTGGGAATTTTACATGCACGTAAATGAATATAAGAGTTTGCATTAATAATTGCATAAAGTGAATAAAAATCAAAATATGAATTGTGCTAATTCAAATAATACATAATATCATTGCATCGGTCTTTAAAATATAAAAAGTAGCCAAATATTATAAAAAATAAAATTGATAAAATAAAACAAGTTATAAATTTATTAAGTTATATAACCAATGTCATGTGTCAGAATGTGATATGTAAACAAATGTTTCAAAGACATTGCTTTAGTGGAATGGCACTCAGATAGTCCAGATATGAATTCAACAGAAAACTTGCATGAAAATAGGAAACAATAATCAGAGAAAATAAGATCTCAGCAGCAAGTATATGATGTTAAAACAATAGAAAACTTCAATGTTTCAAAGCTGATTAAATTATAGAATATCAAAGAGCCTATATTAACATGCAAAAATAATAAAATAATTATCAAGGTATAGTCTGTTAACTATATGTGTTTCTATGGGTTATATTTTTTGAATTTGTTTCTAACTGATAAAATTATCTTTCACTTTGATTAATAAAACCTAACACTCACGAAACAGGTTATTCTTGATGTTCTTATATACATATATATATGTGTGTGTGTGTGTATCGAGGCAGCAGATAATTTTCTAAACATATACTGTTAAATATAAGAGACAATGAATGTCTATTATGTTTAATCAAGAGCTGTTCTAATAAGTTAACTTAATAAAAAATTATCCAAATGTTGGAGAATTTTTGTCTTTATTTTCACCTGAAATTAGAGCCAAAATACGATGTTTAGAATGGCTCATGATTAAACATAATAGACATTCATTGTCTCTTATACTTAACAGTGTTTAGAAAATATATATATATATATATATATATATATCGCACATTCCGTAATGAATTAGAGCACTCTGGCTATTGGGCGTGTATAATGATAATGTATACGCTAAAAAGTTTGCTTTCTTCTACCAAGCACCATAGCCCAGAGGTAGAATCGCTGACTGATGCCAATTCGGTCGGGTTTTAAAAGGAATGAGCTGTGATACAGTAAAACAGATCTGTCTGCGGATGACTATATATATATATTGCTTATATAAATATACCAATATCCTGAAAATTTTACTGACAACAGTTGCTTTACACCAATTTTATTGAGAAAAAATAGGCTTGTATAATAATATTTGACAGAGAACAGACTAGAATAAAGAAATAATAAAAATGACCATCTTGAATTTTATGTAGAATTTCTTTAATGACTTTCTAAACATCCATTTTTTCTTTTCTATGCTGGGGTCTTGTGTTTTCACATCTTGCCCAATAGGGCTTAATCAAATAAAACTCTGAAGCATCCCATGATGCTTTCTCAAAATCCTATCAGAATCCAAAATTCCATCATGCTCCACTGTTAGCTGCGGTTAATTTATTTTCAATTGTTGCACGCAGAGAATGCACAAATATGTTTACACTGATGAAAAAAAACAACTTTTAAGCAAAAATAGAAACAGAACAGTAGCTGAAATCTAATGGAATCAGTTACAAACTGCCAAAAAGATTAAGTGCATATGTGCGGGGGGGGGGGGAGGCAAAATACTGTATTTGACAATTGAAAAACAGAAAAATATTAAATACAATCAATCTTCCCCTTGCAGTTTTTTTTCAAAACAACATTAAAAGAATTGTTTACTGTTTTATGCACAGACAACAACGAAAAACCGTGTCCCTTAGCATAACAATAGAAGACAGAATTAAACAGATTATGTTTAAGCAGGAACAATATATATTCAATCCTTTTTTGTTTTTTTACAAAGATTTCTGATGCAGATGACAACTCACTCGTCTGTTGTATCTAATAACTTCCTTATAAACGAAAGGTGACAGTGGGAGTTCATTTATAATACTTTAATTGCTTCAAGAATGCATCTTCTGAAATCTTTGTTGCAAAAATGTTTTATTTTTCACAAACTATCACATCTGAATTTCTCAAAATGCAAATTAATACCAACATTGTTTCTTTAATAAATGTTTTTCCTACTTTCCTACTTGACAAAAATAATTTGTTAGAATAAAATGAATGTAAAATTTAGTGAATTAATTTTATTATAGCCATTAATAGACATTATTGTTTTGAGGTGGGTGTTGTTTTTACTTCTATAATAACCATTGAAATTTTAGTTATTATTAGAATTCGTTTTCTTTTTATTCTTGGAGTTGCTTTTGCCACTGCAAATTAGCAGCACTGAATAATGGTTGCCTAGATTTAAAATAGCTTTTATTGACTAATTTTGTCCAACCTCATGTAACAGCTGTAAATTAAACAAAGAATAGGCAAATTAAGAAATAAATAGAAGAATACTTGTTCATTAGAATTTATTTTCTTTGCAGCACAAAATTCTATGTTTTTGTTTTACTTGTTACTTATGCGTGTAGAAGTCAACAGTTTCTCCATTCTTTCAACAAAAAAAAAAAAGAGTTGCATGTTCAACCAAATTTTAACAATTCCCTATAATTCAATAAGGGAAAACTTTCATTTCTGATTTTAATTTCTTTAAAAATCTAAACTCATAAACCATAAAATATCTTACTAAACAGAATCAAAGCAACAAAAATAATCTACTATTTTTGGAGCCTTTATTAAATGTTGATATAATCAGTCAGTCCCATGTTCTTTTATGTTATAGGACTGATAAAGCTCTTCCTATATTAATGTATATAAGCATTATGGGTATGTGGCCAAGTGGTTGGAATATTAGCATAATGTCCATGAGAACTTAATTTAAATCTCACAAAAGTTGTTTTATCAAGAACATGATTTGTGTGTGTATATATATATATATATATATATATTAGTATTATTTTGGTTTGAAATTGACTTATGTATCATATATTTTAAATAATAAAAGGCCTGAAGATCATGTTCAAGCATGAAACAGACTCATTTCTGTGTTGCCCTAAATGTTCACTTTTATATTTCAAAAGTTGCAGGAAATAACATTGTAACTGATGTTGATGGTCCTTTAATTATAGAATTATATAAAAGTTTGAACAATTGTTTACATAGTGCTATAGAAAAAAAGGAAATATTGTATTTTCCTTTTTATATAATGAACTCTCCTCTATGGTATCTAGAATGTATGAATTTAAACACAGTCCCAGATTGGCAGCAAGATCTTATTTTTACAGTTGAAATGACTACTTGTAACCAGAAGTACTTTGCTAACAGGTTCTTCAGTTTCTGATTAAATTTGCTTGGGTAGATGATCGAAGCAGGTGGTACTGTTGGGAAGTGTTTGAAAACAATACAACAGTTTGTCGCAAGCCATGTGAGTGAAACTGGGGAGACAAAACTATTCAAAGGTCATCAGTGGTTGTGCTAGCATGAAATTACAGGTGATTATGACCAAAGCCTTGAGCACCCTGGGTTTTGTCAAGTACTGATCATGCCAGAATTTGCACCCCCTCTCAGAAAGTGTAACTAAAGCTTGCTCAGCATAGTTCTTAATTGTTTCACCCCAAGCAAGGCAGAACCACCATTGGTGCACAGGAATTACAGTGAGAAAAGGGGTGGAGACAAAAAAAAAAGTTACAGGGGATGTTGAAGAAAAGACAGGAGAAAGATGGGAATCAAGAAAACAAGAAAATGGCAATGGACATTGCCTGCAGAGTTTTGAAGATTTTATCTATCAGGAAAGCAAGTATACGAAAGGGAGTTCCACAGGCAGGAAGAGTAAGAAAAGAAACTGCGAGAGTAGAAGTGACAGTTATATTTGACTGTTTTGAGTAAAAGGTTGGGGATCTAGAAGCCAATCTAGTGGCACAAGTAAATCATGTGGTCGGGGCACCAGGGAAATAAGCTTGTCAGAGTAAAATCTGCGAAAACATTTGTGGAAAAGACAAAGGGAAGCTACATCTCAATGTTGAAAAAGCAACTGAAGTCAAGCTGCTAAATCTGGATTGATTACACTGCAGATCCTCTTTTGTATTGTGTTGAGAACCCCGAGATAAGTAGTGGGAGCATCTGACCATATCTGGGAACATTACTCAATCTAGTTTGAGTAGAAACTATATATTGATACAGGGAAAGCTGAATAAACACAAAAAATAGGTCTGAGCTGATATCTGTAACAAAGATTAACTAACTAACCAAGGAGATGGGTAAACTTGGAAACAAGTAGCCATTATTACTGCTATATGTATGTATGTAAAAGAAATTGTTGGTCATTAGCTAAACTTGCATGAACTTTATTGCTTATGTACACCATATATATATATATATATATATATGGTGTACATATAAATTGAACTTACTGTCCCTTGGGAAGAAAATTTTTCAGAGGCCCATGAACGAAAGAAAAATCGGTATGAATTTGTGCGTGCCGAATGCATAGAAAAAGGATGGACATGTAATGTGATGCCTATTGAGGTTGGCTGTCGTGGATTTAAATATTTAAAAATGTCAGGACGCTTGTCTGTCTGGAGGATGTGCACTGGAAATTTCAAAGATGTCTTCAGATCTGCTGAAACTTTCCAATCCTTTGCTCCATTTAATAATTTCATATTATTAATATTTGGTCTGTGTTTTTTCCCTGTTGGACATTTGCCTTCCTGGCAAAACTGAACCTTGGGTTCGCTAGGTCTCACAGGCTGTTTGTTGATTAGTGAGACTTGAGATGATATAACTTCTATTAGCGCTCCCAGAACTTGATTATGCCGCCACGTAAACATTGGAAGGGATTTTGAGCATGCAGATAATACGTGATGCAAGGTACCTCGATCTTTTTGGCATATATAGCATAAATCACAGTCTATATATCCCCATTGTTTGAGGTTTGATGCGCATGGCAACAGGTCATATGTAGACCGTAAAAGGAATGATATCGCCAGTGGTTCCATTGATATTAAATTGGTCCATGATATTTTGACTGGTTCGATATCATTCCATGTTGTCCATGCACATTGTTTTGCTTGAGTAACAGCAGTGGCTGTTCTTTTTTCCTCCTCAAACATTCTTATTTCCTCGGTCACCATTTTTCTTTTTTCTTTACTGCCCATTTGATATGTATGAACATTTAGTTCGAAGACTGGATTCTACTTCTTCGATTGATTTTGTTACTGACCACTTGGTGCCAGCTTTTATAGTTGGGTGCACTTCACGGACAAATTCATCTTTGGAGTCTTTCATCAACATTTGAAGACACGCCTTCCCAACTTTAAATTCATCTACTAAAGAGGATAATGGGAGTTGTAGGTTTCCAGAGTTTGTGTAGAGTCCTACTTTCGAAAAACAGGGAGGTACTCCAAGCCATCTACGCAGATATTTGTTTGCGTGTTGTTCTATCCGCTCAATACGAGATAGGGCAATTTCATAGATTTGCATGGGCCATGAAAGACGGGGTACCAATCCAAATTGATAACACCAGGCTTTCATCTTTCCGGGCAAAAAAGTTTTATTAATTGCCTCAAAAAATCGAAAGAAAAAACGCCAGGCCCGGAAATCATTTTATACGAACCCATATGGATTTGCTAAAAAACTTTCGAAAATAGGCATCACTGGAAGGGATTTAAAGAAGCAAATATGTCGCCTTCAATCTATTGTTCGACAAGCGTCATGCTGGATTGCTGCTGGTGGTGCCAGGGGTGGCAGTCCCGCTTTAAACCACCGAAACTGTGTATTCACCCTTGGTTAGCGGCTGATGAGGGCAAAGTAAATGCACATGTGGTCATTGGTCACATGTTGTATGTAAGAAATTTGAACACTAAGACTCTCTGGAAAGTAAGATGACCCTTTGGAAAGACGAAGTGACATCTTGGAAAGACAAGAACTTTTATCAACTATGGCTAGTACATCAAACGGAAAATGCCCTCAGGGTGACTGTAGCGAGGAGGGAGGATATATCACCCATCAATCTGATTCTATTGGCAACAAATTGGAAATGAACCCGGCTACAACATGTGACTGCGGAAAGACATTTAAAAGTTTGCGAGGATTAAAAATCCATAAGGCACGTTGGTGTCAACAACGTTGTTCACCTAACTGTGAATATAAATCGACTGATGGGATTATGAAACAGGAATACAACCACAGTGTTCAGGATCCCATTGTTGAACATCAGCCCCCAGGAGACATTCCCAGCAAACCAAGGATTCAATGGCCTAAAGGTAATCAGAAAACTCTTTGTTCAAATCTTGATGAAGAGCTTTCATTTTTACTACCGATTCACCTTAAGGGTCCCATTGAAAAACAAACGGGCATATTTTGCAACATCGTATATAACGTTTGTTTTGACAGATTTGGCATAGAACCAAACAGAAGAGAAAACGCATTTAAAAAACCAAACAGACGACAAATGCAAAAGGGGAAATTAAGATCCGAACAACGGTTATTAAAACGCCGTCTGAAAGAATCCCCTTTGCATTAAAAAGAGGGAATATTAATTCTCTTAAATAACATCAAACAAGAAATTCTGAAAATATCAAGAGCAGAAAACCAACGGAAGAATCGAAAGAAAAAACGCCAGGCCCGGAAATCATTTTATACGAACCCATATGGACTTGCTAAATGTCGCCTTCAATCTATTGTTCGACAAGCGTCATGCTGGATTTGGCGCAATTCGAAGAAATTCGCAAAGAAAGCATGACGTCGTCTACGTCTTCCGTTCTCGTTCTGCTCTTGAATTTTAAAAAACTGTTAAAGCGTTTTCATCTGTCTCAATGTGCCAATTGATTTTATTTTTCTGCCATTTACTTTGCCCAGTAGCGATTGCTGCTGGTGGTGCCAGGGGTGGCAGTCCCGCTTTAAACCACCGAAACTGTGTATTCACCCTTGGTTAGCGGCTGATGAGGGCAAAGTAAATGCACATGTGGTCATTGGTCACATGTTGTATGTAAGAAAAAAAAAAAAATATATATATACATACATACACATTCCTATGAAAAGATAACCTCAGTTGATACCAGAGTTTCACAATTCAAGTTATCTGAAGATCACATGGATGTGAAACTTGGGTTATGATGAGGGCCATGTTTTCATAGGAATTAACATTGTTAAGCAATTTTTTTTTTTTGCTCTCAGTAATCTAGGCTATAAACACTTTACTGGGTAGGTAGGTTTGTCTTTAAACATTTTCTTTTTCAATATTGTCATTTTTGCTTAAAACTTTACCTGTATAAGGGTTTTAGATTCTGGCAAGTTGTCTACTGGTTTTGTTTTTACTTTCATAAATATATATATATATATATATATATATATATATATAGCACAAACTTACAAATTATTGTGACCAAGGGTTCAAGCGCATTGATTTTGTTCAATTACTGATCCTACAACATTATGAACACTCTTTCAGAACCTGTACCTAAATTGAAATATAAACCAAAAGTTGGTTCTGTGGGTGATAAAGAAACAAATGTGCCTGGGTAGGCATCTGCAGTGGGGATTAACTAGTTATTCTGGTAGGTTTATTTGAAAATATATTTATTATTAATGTATTTGGCTCAAAAACAATTAAAGTAAACAATTTACTGAGTACAGCAGGAATGTGGCTATTTTAATCTTGTTTAACTAGAATTCTTTTATGATAATGTTTTTAGTGATGTTGCAGTTTCTACTGACCACTGTACTTATTTTTGTTACCATTACACATTCAGAAGAAGGAACATTGCTTTTACCATTTATCTGTGTCCTGTGTGTTTCTTCCTGGAATTTCACACAAGAAAAGCAGAGAATAAATTGCACCTTTCAAGAAAAGCAAGAAATGTTCTCCAAGTTTTTTTTTATATTTAGAGATGACAGTCAAGGTCAAGGCTATAAAACAAATGTTCAAAATCACTTTTCAATTATCTAAAAATCAGAAATCACAAAAATAAAAATCTTCTCCCCCCTTTTACATTTGCAAGGAAAAAAAAATATCAATATCTTGCTTCAAAGTCATAAGCAGATGTTAGCATTGCTGCCATTGTTTATTTTAGAAAATGTTATGCTGAATACACATTCTATAGAAGGGTACTAAGAATACTATAGACATGTGAGCAAGAAGAAAGTTGCAAAGAAAATGAGAACAAAAAGATACTTATCCTTAAAAAGAATTTAGAAAATTTGACATTCACAAGACAAATTGAAGCAACCTACCTAACAAATATAAATGGATGGCAGAACAAGGACTGAGAAGAATAAGTAGGGGAAGAAACATTTCTAAGAGCTATGGAGGGTATGAAGTTGGGGAGAGCCATTATCGCACACATCCTGAATGAACACAGCAGATAAAAGATTGTGTATTTTGTAATTACAAACTGGCTACAAAAAGCAAGGATAAGTATATATATATATATATATATATATATATATATATATGTATAAGCAAACTTCATATATATATATATATATATATATATGTATATATACATACATACACACACAAGGCATGATGGATAAATTGTTGTCTAAATTATGCAAAAATGAAAATAAAACTGACATCTCATTTTAACAGATATATTTACCAAAATATCTTGAAATATTACTGATTTCGTTTTCTTTTTTCAGTACTGTCATTTTTGCTTGAGACTTTATCTGTATAAGTGTTTTAGGTTTTGGCAAGTTGTCTATTGGTTCTATCAATGGTTTTGGTTTTACTTTCATATCACTTTACTCAAAAAATCCCAGGCCTAGTTAATAAAACAACTTCTAGGCAAAACTCTACTTTATTCACCAACATAGTCTCCTTCTGGGGTGATACACTGATTCCAACACTTCTCTAACAATTCAATGCCTTTTTTGTAGAACAAATCGTCTTTGCCTTAAAATACACTTCAGTTTCCAATATCACTTCTTCAATGGGGCCAAATCTCTTTCCCTGGAGCATTCTTTTGAGGCCTGCATCACAAGAAGCCAGATCTGGAGAACAGGGTGGATGTGGAAGCAGTTTGAAGGGCAATTCATGTAGTTTTGCCATCGTTGCGATCGACTTGCGACACAGTGCATTGTCTTGGTGAAAGATAACTTTTTCATCTTCCTTTCTGGCTGTTTTTTGGCAATTTCTTCCTTCAAATGCACCCATAACGCTCTATAATATTTGCTATTAATGGTTCTTTCTTTCTCAAGGTAATTGATTAACAAAATACCTTGTGCATATAAAAATATGAAGACCAAAACCTTGCCAGCTGATGTTTGCATCTTTGATTGCTTAGGATGGCTTTCACCTGCTGATGTCCACTCAGCTGACTGCCGATTTGACTCCAGAGTGAAGTGGCAGATCCATGTTTCATCTATTGTCACATATTTACATAAAAACTCCTTGCTGCATTGAAACAGTTGCAAACAATGCTCTGAATCATCAAGGCATTGTTGTTTTTGATCGACTGTGAGCAAACATGGTACCCACTTTGAACACAGCTTTCTTATTGACAAATATTCATACAAAATGGTGAATACACTGTCTTCTGATATGTTCAACTCCTCTGCTATCTCATAAAACTTCAATTTATGATTGGCCAAAACATGTTTGTAGAGTTTTTGGTGTTTTCTAAGACAACTAACAATTGTTTTGAAAATTTGCAATAGTAGCTTCACTTAAATAACTGTAATTTATAAACTAATAATCTGATTTAGCCCAAATTTTGTCACATGCCACTTGAAGATTAGTACTTTATAAAAATGATATGGCTTTTTTATTATGTCATGTCCAGGACTTATTAAATGATGTGTTATAAATATATGAATAGAATAAGTAAAGAACAAGTAGGAAAAAAGTGTCTTTAATCTGACATGTTTCACTTTAACAAGCTTCTTCAGAGATTCTTTAAAGAATCTTTATAAATAGATAGCACAACAAGGGCTTATACATAAGCATAAAGAAACTTATTCAATAAAATCACTATTGGTTTCAACCACAGCCTCCAGACAACTTTGAAATTATCTGCAACTCTTCTTGTTTAAGTTGATGAATGCTGCCCTAATTTTTGCCTTCAGTTTATCTTTGGTGTTATAAGGAGTTTTGCTGGTCTCACTCAACTGTGCCCCACACATAATAATCAGTAGTTGCAGTCTGGGGAGTTAGATGGCCAGATGTAAGGAGTGATGTAATTACAGAAACTGTCTCACAGTCATAACTGGGTTGTCCTGCTTGTGTGGCATGTTGCAGTCTTCTGTTACCAGAGATAGGATCTTTCAGCAGCCACTGCCTTGACCCATAACAACACTACCTCCTCAAAGCACTTGATATAGTCATCCATGTTTAGTCTGTGGGAAGGTGAATGGAGACATAATGTTGCTATCACTAGCGATATTCCAAATACCTTTGTAATCACCATTAGACTCCTGTAACTCTTTCCAAATCCTCTGTACTTTCCTCAGATTGATACCCAAACACTTTGAAACACTTATACTAGAGCTTTCGCAATGAATGCCAAGCAGTACAGCATGCAATTTTCAAAATTCTAGTGGAGTGAAATGCATCATGTGCTCTTTTCCTTACAGTTGGTGCCTAACTGACTCTACTATATGGTTCATTCGACAAAATCAAAAACATACAATGCACATGTGCTAAATTAACAATAAAAAATGGTGACAATTTAACCAGTAGTGCAACTCCCTTTCTGCATAAATTTTAATTCCTGAAGAAAGAAATTTACTTTTGTATAGTGCAACCAGTCACCAAAAATTCATCATTTTTAAATTCTTAAAAAAACAAATACCTGTGTTTAATGTGACTGCCTATATTTTGATTAAAAAATTGATCATAGAAAAAAAAATTACACTATACTCATGTATATACAGTATTATTTTTTTTAGGCGAGCCTAACTTTTTTTACTTTTTGTAAACAGTGCAACAAAAAATGAGGCACAATATTTTGTCATTCTGAGCAGCCAAAGTGCATTTTCTAATCTTAATTTGTCCATTTGCCTAAAACTATTGTAATTTCAACTTCTGTCTAACTGTATTCATATTTTGAATGTGATAAAAGAAAAAAAAGGTTTAATAGATAAGCAAATGGTATAGCAAATATATAGTTAAGTCATCAACAATGCTTGGTTACCTCTTTACTGCCTTAAGTGATTTTTCTTGCCCTTAAAACAAATGCCATTACTTTAGAACATTTTTCCTAGTTCTTAAGAGACATCAACATTCCCATGCAAGACACTCAAGAAGCTAACTGAGCTAAATGCAAAATCCATTAGCACCTGAAATCATCATATACATTAAAGCATTGTTTCATATAAAAATAATTTACTTAATGAATATTTCTAGAACATAGATTCACATTTCAGATATGATCAAATGAAACAGTCTTATCATAATTAAAATTGTGATAGAATATTTGCAGTATTAAACCACAGCTTGGTTCTGTGGATGTTGAAGAAATACACAATATACCTGAATAGCAGATGTCTTTAACAGAAATTAGCTGGCAGCAATCCTAGCAGATAAGCAAACTTAAAAATGAATGTCCTGACCTGCAGATTCAGTCATTTTCCCAGTTGTTTGCTTGTCTTTTTTCTATAAATATTTTCATGGTAATTGTACAGATGAACTTTTGTTATGGTTCCTAGACTTTATGAATTTAAACAGTCTTATCAGTTTACAGTTGAGTTGGCTAGATATAACTGTAAGTTCTATGCCAACAGTTTCTTTTCTTGCACTTCCTGTTTGTGGAAGTCTCTTCTTGCTCCATGCTTTCTAGTTAAATTTGATTGTCCAAAATTTAAATGCAATGCCAATTGTTGTTTACTGTCTTCCTGATTTTAATTCTTCCACACCCAGTAACCCCTTGTGTTTTAGTGGATTACTTGGAGTGAATTCGATAAAAAAGAAAAATCAAATTATATATATATATATATAGTTCAACTACTGATCACAGATTATGCACTTTTTCTGAGAATTTGTAGCTAAGTTACTATATTAACCAAAGTAGGCTTTGTGGATAAAAAAAAGCAACTGTACCAGAGTAGATGTCTGCAACAGGGATGAACTACCCTAATAAAATGGTACATTCAGAAACTAAAACAAATGTTAAGTCTTTAAATTGTCAGGGGACTATTAATCTTTTTAGTATGCAAACAGACATCATTATTTTATTCTGATTTGATATTTCTTATTGATATGTTCATAATCAATGACTATATGTACTATAAAACCTCAAGAAAAATAACTGCAGAATCACTGCATAATACATTGAAACACAGGAATAGACAGGTTTTAAAAAATTGTCCAACCTAAAAGTGGAATAAGCTATTTTTAAATAACATTTTTATCTGCGTTTCATCCTTCTCTTGCAAGCTTTTTTACTATAATCATTAAAGCACACAGATAACAATCTGAGAAATCTTGAGACTGTTTATATAAAGTCTTATCAGCAATCCCTCTGTAAATAGAAGGAACAGATGCTGGGTCTTAAAGTAATATGTTTGTAATTTATATTGTTGATTCCCTGGGATTCATTTTTTACTCCCCTTCATTTTTTCTTTCACTTTTTTAGTTGTTATGCACATATTTTTGTCCTCAATTGGCTCTGAAGAGTAAAGATTGATAGCCAGCCCATTTTTTGTTATTTCCGCGTGGTCACCTTTTTTTGTTATCCACCAATTTTTACAGCTTTTTTTTCATCTTTTAATCCATACTTTTCTATATCTTGGTTTCATATTTTTTATGTATGTATGTATGTATGTATATATATAAATATATACTTTTAAAATGTGCATTATTGAAAAGCATTATTAACTTTAACATTCAGAATTCTTTCAACTATAAGCCAAGTGATTATAAAATTCACTAACAAATCATTTCATATGAGCCTTCATTTGCTTAATTTTAGAAGAACAGGTAAGTGTTAAGGGCTGGAGATTACCAAGGTAAGAATGTTACCTGATTAACTTGCAGCCCACTGTCAAATATGATTGCATTTTCATTTATGGAATGGAAAAATATTTGGAGCACTGGTCATTGAAAGCTTCTGAATTGTTTAGCAAAGATCAATTCAGAAAAATCCATACCTATTCTGCAGGAAGGAATTTCTCTTAGCTTATTTTGCATGAAAGAGAATCCTTTCAGAAAGCACTGAAATTTATGCCATACAATAAAAAAAATAGATGTTAGTTCCCAAAATTGTTCAACAAATCTTATAGAATAATCAATATGATGACTTGTGACCCAAACATCTGGGCCACTTTAGATCATCAAATAAAAAAAAAATAACTACAAAATTTTTTACAGAATATTGCTTTGCTTGAACAGTATTTTTCCCATCAGAAAGTAATGCTTTATCAATACATGAAATTCAGATTTTTCTATTGTTTTGAAAATTTGCAGCAGCAGCTTCACTTAAATAACTGTAATTTATAAACTAATAATCTGATTGAGCCTAAATTGTGTCACATGACATTTGAAGGTTAGTGCTTCATAAAAATTACATGGATTTTTATTATATCAGGCCCAAGACTTATTAAGTGATGTGATATATATATATATATATATATATATATATATATATGAATAGAATAAGTAAAGAACAAGTAGGAAAAAAGTGTCTTTAATCTGACATGTTTCACTTTAACAAGCTTCTTCAAAGATTCTTTAAAGAATCTTTATGAACAAATGACACAAAAAGGGCTTATACATAAGCATAAAGAAATTTATTCAATAAAATCATAAATTTTAAATGATAAAATGAATCACAAAAAACTGTTGTAAATGTTAGATAAACTTGATTATTTTGGAAGGATATTATATTATCCAGAAATTATACTGGGAACAAAGCGCCTGCATACAGGTAGGACTGAAAATTTAAATTAATTTTTATATGGATAGAAAATAAATTCAGTAATGCACAAAAATAGAAATAAGCTTAAGACAAGGAAGTGCCTTCTCACCAGACTTATTCAACCTTTACAATCCTAGAAAATTTGAAGGATTACTAGGATTCATTATTGGCAACCATAATATTAACCACATCAGATATGCAGAAGACAAAGCTTTGACAGAAAACAGAAAAGGGAAACTCTAGAAACACCAACAAAAGGTAAAACAAGAAAAAAAAACTAAACATCAAGTGTAAGATGATAGAATGTATGGTTATCAGTAAAAGAAAGATCCCAACATTTAAATCACAAATTGGCGACACCAAATTCCAGCAAGTACAAAAAAATTTAAATATCTGGGAAGAGTTTTAAGAGGATGGAAAATGAAAGACTGAAGTCAGAGGGCACATTGTGGAAAGAGGTCTTAGTAAATTTAACACACACAGTACATAATGAAAGCAAAAAGGACAAAAGAAAAGAGTGTAGAGCCAACCTAACAAGCTTGTATAAGTAGAGTTAGTAGAACTGGAATAAAGAGAGAAAAAAGACAAACAATACGAAAAGTTCCAAAGGATGGGAAATTGTGAAGAGTTAATATCACCCACATCCGAAAGAACACAACACATAGAGGTCAGATAGAAAAAATAGACGTAATATATTTGATGGATTAATAAGCCCCTAAATTTTAATTTGCATAAAATATTCTTGAATTGTTTAAAGCATTGAATAAAAGTCTTAATTGAATTTGAATTTTTAGATTTATATTTATTACATTTCTGTAAATCATGGCAATAAGTACATTATCTTTTTATGCACACATATACAAAAACATCACCTCAGTGTTTGAAACAAGATTAACATCATTTCATATCAAATATGTTCTTTGTTGATTTATGTACAGTATCAATGAAAATGAATATTACAGAAATGGATTAAAATGAATTCAAGAAAGGTTTTGATAAATAGAAACTAAAATGCTTAAAGCTAAATGTGAGAAGATTTTACTGAAAATAATTTGCTTTGTATCTATGAGAAATACAGGTTGTTCCAAAATTAGTCTATTGTATTCAATTTCATTATTTTCCTGGAAATTCTTTTGAAATTTTCTATATTATTGCTAGAACCAAATTATATATGTAAACATTTTTCTTTTCATTTTTTTTTTTTAATTGTTTTGCCTCAAATAAGGTGATAGTATCCCAAAGACGCAAAGGGTTACTGGGAGTGGAAGAGGATGAAAAACACTTAGAATGGAAAAGAATAAAAAAAGAACAATATGCAGAAGTCAGAAGATAGCAGTTTATGCTGTATTAAAATTTTTGAAGATTATAGGTAGAAGGGAAGCAAGAAATCAGAAGAGAGTCGTACAGGTAAGATATCTAAGAGAAAGAAACTATAAGAATAGGTCTTACAGTTACATCTGTTTCAGCAGTAAAAAGATGAAACCTGCTGCCAATCTAACTGTACGCATACATTCACGTGTTCAAGGTACAAAAGAGGATAACTTATTAGAATAACTGCTATGAAAATATTTATAGAAAGAGCAGCAAGCCATGTCATGGAAGTGGGAATGTGTACTCAAGATGCCAACTCAGGGTAATAACATCACAGATCCTTCTTTGGATTTTGTTGAGAATCTCTGGAGCACAAAACCAGGTATGGTAGCAATATTCAATGCATGGATGAATAATAGATTTATAAATGTGCAAGATGGATCACAACAAGAAAAATTGTTTGGCATAACACAGTGAACCAACCTTTTTAGGAATAAACCTAGAAATTGATTCAATATAATCACTTCACTTCATGTCAGTAGAAAACATGAGACCAAGAAAGTGCAATGGGTTGCTCCCCTGGAGGTTAGTATCAGACATGCTAATTGAGAGAAAAATGGTTCTTTATGGTGATTAAAGGATAGCAGTTTTGTTTTGAAGGCATATATTCATTCTGGTAATAAAAGTTGTCTAATAATTAAAATACTATATGTTTCTTTCTTTTTGATAAATTCCTTATGTGATAGATAAATAGGCATTATTATTATTATTACTTCAATGTTGATTAATCTGAAATATAAACAAAAATTATTACTGATCATTTAGATATATAATGAAAATTATTAGGTTGTTTGGAAAATAATTTTAGAATCAATTTTTATTCTAGAACTAATACATTTGAGCAATATTTAATTCAGTTAAAATAGAAACCCTGAACATCTATAGATTTCTGCTGTTGAGTTACAAGGTTATTTATGCATTTATGATAAAAATGTAAATATTTAGACATCAGAAAGTCTTTGAATGCAGTTTCTGCATTTTCAGAATGTCTTTCGGCTTAAAAAAAAGTTATCAAGGTGCTTGAAAAAGTTGTAGTCAGTAAGCAAAAGATCAGCGGATATGGTGAATGTGGCAAGGTCTTGTATTTCAAGTCAATGAGCTTCTGCAGTGTCTACCTGGCAACATATGTCTAAGCATTGTTAGGAAGCAGAATTGAATACCATTGATTAAACATTTTGCTTAACTCAATGTCCATTTCATTTAGCTGTTGGAAGTAAACTTTGATAGTAATATTCTGGTTAGATTCTAGCAAATTGTAATGGATAAAACCAATAATGGACCAAAAGTTACCAGAATTTTATGGTTATTCTTAATTTTTAGTTTTGGAAAAATAATTTAAGAGTGTCATAAAGGATCCATTTCTCATAACAAGTTGTTATTCAATCAAGAAATGGATTATTTGTATTTCACTGAACAAGCATCAAACATACATCAAAATATCAAACTCCTTAAATTTCACAGTTCTTGTGGGACCTATCTAGGAAGTTTCTTTCCCTTGTTAATTTTCTTGAGATAGTCCAATCTTGTTAAAATGCTGATACTGTTATCTGATGAGACATTTCTCTGACAATGATTTGGGTTTTGTTTGACTAGTGTTTTCAGGTGTTGATTGTCAACTGCATATTCATGTCCTAGACCACATTAATCTTCAAGACTGCAAAACTTCAGAAACCAGAGCCATACTGTCCAATCATCAGTGGATCTTTTAACCCATACTCTTAATGTTACTAACAGTTTAATAAGCATTATGATCCTGTAAAGTAAATGCATCTCTTTTTCCATGTTCAAGATGAGGTGAATATAATGTTTTGAGCTAAATTTTGAAAGAGATCAACATAAAATTAATAAAAAGGACACTTTAATTATTAGGAATGAGCAATATATTTTTATGCAGCTAAGCGAATCTCCCCGAGAGCAATACACTGCGCCTCTTCAGCCTTAACCTCTCTTCTGATCTCAAGTGGAACCACTACATTGAGTCAATAGCTAAATCCACTGCTATGAAGGTTGGGTCACTATGTTGGGTCAGGATGTTTTTTTCTGCCTGAAACCATCCTGCATATATACAAATCAACCATTCATCCGTGCATGGAGTACTGCTGCCATATATGGTCAGACTCTGCTGTTCATCTTGGTGTTCTTGACAGGCTCCAAAGGAGAATCAGTAATGTGATAGGTACCGACTTGGTGACTCAACTACTGCCACTTTCCCAGCGACGGGATGTGGCTTCCCTTTGTCTGTTCTATAAATACTTCCATGGCTTCTGTTCTAACAAATTTAAGTCAGTGGTGCCTCTGTAACAGGTGTTTATTCATGCAACCAGACTGGCAACTGGGTCTCACCCATTTTCAGTGAGATCAACCAAATGCAGACAACAATTATACTCCTACAGCTTCTTTCCTTGCACTTCCCGCCTGTGGAACTCACTTCCTTATTCTTGCTTTCCTGATGACTACAACCTCCAGGAATTCAAATGCAAGGTCAATACTCATCTCTTAACCACTTGACCCTAGTTCTTTCCTCACCACCCTGTGTATCCTTTCCTTTCTCTCCACCTCTGGAACTGTCATCACACCTGTATTCCCTTCCTTCTCTTGCTCCTTTCTAAATGGTTTGTCCTTCTCTTCACTCTCTTCTATCTAGTGCTTTTACTCTTATGTAGCCCTCTCCACATCAGTGGTGTTACCACCTTGCTTGAGGCAATATGATTAAAAAAAAAAATTATTATAATAATATATTAGAGCAGAAAGGGTTATTCTAAAATCAGACATTATTTTCCAAATAACTTGATATCAGCATAGAAATTTCATGCCATAATTTTCTGGTAATTCCCACCAACCTTCTCAAGTGAGTCAATATGTTTTTCAAATATTCCTGTAGTTTTAAGTATTATTTTACATCAGGATTTTTGTTTTCTTTTCAGTTACAATCTTATCTTTTCGAATGAGTTCCATTGTTCCAACCTTTCTGAAAATGAAAGCTATTCTTATTTTCTGTACTTTCTAAAATTATTGATGTTTCTTCTACTTTTTGTCTTAACTCCTTCAAGTTCACTTGCCATTTGCTGGCATCAAGAACTTTTTTGCAGTATGGAAATAAATTAGGATTTCTTACCTAAATTGGAAGAAATAGATTTCCTAGCAACTCATTGCTGAGTCAAAATGCAAAACGAAAAAAAAAAAATGCATTTAGCTTCAAGTCATCTTTTTTGCAAACTTGACATTTTAAATTCTATTGCTTATTGTTTCTATCTTATTTCTTTCTGAACTCCTGAACTGCATTCATTACTAATATAGATTATAACTGAACAAATTTTGTCACATTTTCTTATTTGCTATTGTCTTGGATTTTATAACAATGGCAGTTTTGGTTGTTTCTAATGTCTTGGTCTTTTCATTTAGTTTCCCAATCGAAGCTTCCCTATTTTCAGCCTGCACACTTTTGTTCATTCTTTACTTTTTATATATTTTTGCTTTGTTCCATGAATGCTGTTTTAAATCCTTTCGAGCTTTTCAATTCAGAATTTAACGCTTCTGTAATGACATGCATGTCAGTTTTTAACCTGTTAGATGAAATTGCTAATTACAGGAAGTGCCGAAACAAAAACCAAACTAGAAGTGGGTTAATAATTAAAGGTAGAATTTAATACACTGAAGCTCATAGAACAGCCGAATCAAAAACTGTGCCTGCTTGTCAGTCTGATGCATGCAACATAGACCTACCCATACAAAAATAACTCATCAGAACTCAATGAAAGGAAGCAACTCATTAAGTGTTTTTTTTTTCTTAATCAATTTTAAGATAATTAAGGCTATTGCTGACAGATAACATTTTAAAAATTCAATTTACAATATGATTAACAAACCAATATCCTGGTTTATGCTATCATCTTTTGCATTATGGTTGATTTCGGAATCAATTAGATTACTTATCACTTTTTCTTCCCTACAATACATTATTACAAAACTTAGTTATGCGCTCCCATTTAAAAGATAGACACATATACATGTTGGGTAATCATGTCATGCTATTGCACTTATTATTTCAAAAGTAAAATTAAATATAACTATTTGCTTTATGATTTCAAGAAAAGGAGACTCAAGTCAATTAGAGTTAATGCTTAATTTCACATTGTGAATTAACAACTCAAACAGCTAAAAAACTCAAGATGTAAAAATGTCTCATTCTATAACTAATGCTAAAAAGAACACTATAAAATCTCTTTGTTTATGTTCGGCTACAAAACTATGAAGATATAAAAAAAAAACAGAGATTTACAACAGGATAAATTTTTTTTGAAAGCACAAAATTTAGCCTCTCTGATAAACTATTCTTCATGTTAAGGTATGTTAAACTAAACAGTAGTTTCATCTACTTTGGCAGATGCAAGTACTAATTCTGCCAGAGAGTGCAAATTTTCTTTAATAAGGTTTTTCCAACATTCAACCTAGTAGGTGAAAATAAATATACTGTTTATTAACTAAATGCAGCGCTTACTCAAATATGAGTATCCACTGAAAATAATGTTTAAAATGATAAAAATTTGTCAGATTAATAAAAAAATTCATTCTACAATTCCCTTTGTTTTCCATTTGGATACAAAGCTGAGCAGATATGAAAAAGTTTGAAAGATCTATTACAGGAGAAATATCACTTGAAAGCAAGAAATTTGACCACGACAGACTGACTACTCTTCATGGCCAAGTCAGTTATTTTTTTTTAATCATTTCACCCCAAGCAAGGCGGTACCACCACTGATGTGCAGGGGGCTACATAAGAGAGTTAAAGTTTTACACAGGAGGAGAGTGAAGAGAAAGACAAACTAGCTACAGGGAGTGAAAGAGAAAGAGCAAGAGAAGGATGTGAACACAAGAGTGAAGACAGTTGCGAACATAGAGAGAAAGGAAAAAAACAAGATACAAGGGGTGGTGTGGAAAGGGCAGGAGTTAAGTAGGTAAGAGATGGAAATTGACTTTGCATTTAAATTCCTAGAGGTTGTAGCCTTCAGGAAAACAAGTATATGAAAGGGAGTTAAGGCATACCAGACTAAACAATAGCTTCTTCTGTCCTGAGAGACACAGGCTCAACACTGGTCAGTATTGATATCACTGAAGTATGAAAGTTATAAGGAGAACAATTTATCCATGCCGAATGAATAAAGGGTTCAGTTCAAAATTCAAAGAAAGCTACCATGTACAAAGAAGAACACCTAAAAAAGCTTGCAGAGTACAATGGCTAAAATGTTGTGAGTATAACAACCAAGAAGAGTGTGTTGAGCTGAATAACAAAACATGTCATTTCCCTCTGTCTATTCTACAAATATTTTCATGGCTTCTGCTCCAACGAACTTAAGTCACTGGTGCCCTCACCACAAGAATTTACTCATGCAACCAGACTGGCAACAAGGTCCCACCCATTTACAGTCAAATCAACCAAATGCAAGCAACAATTCTACTCCAGCAGCTTCTTTTCTCACATTTCCCACCTGTGGAACTCCCTTCCATATACTTGGCTTTCCTGATGGCTACAACCTCCAGAAATTTAGATGCAATGTCAATACCCATCTCTTATCCACTTGACTCCAGTTCTTTCTACATTACCTTGTATAATTTGTTCTTTTCTTTTCTCTCTACCTTTGCAACTGTCTTCACACCCGTGTTCCCATCCTTCTCTTGCCCTTTCTTTAACACTCCCTGTAACTAGTTTGTCTTTCTCTTCACTCTCCTCCTGTCTAAACTTTTACTCTTATGTAGCCCCCTGAGTATCAGTGGCAGTACCACCTTGCTTGGGGTAAAACGATTAGAAAAAAAAAATTGATACTTTTTTTACATTGCTGAAAATGAAAAAGTTAATCTTTAAATTTAACACATTTTCAAGTTCGAATTTTAGTTGTACTCATTGCATTCACTTACACACAAATACCCTTGAGAAAGGTATTAATCCATCTCTTCCCTCCAGTTATGGGTCATATAATAGGTCAGATTGGGTCCTATAGCCTTGGCTGGCAACCAGTATACCACAGAAAATAATAGCAACCTACTGCAAGAAAATCTTCTGCCCAGTCAGTCATGTTTCTTTTAAGACATGATCACCCAAGCGTGTGTCACATATGGCACTTAACTGACTGACTAAACACATTTTATTATCTTTTTTAGGTATTTATATTATGAATATTTGTTGATAAACATTGTATAAATCTAATTCTTTATCCCAAATCTCTTCTCATGACATTAATATCGAACATCAAAATAATATTTGGAGCATGAAGAAGAATCCTTATCTTTCTGCAGCATTTGTGGACAATCAGCAATTTAATTAAGATTAAAGACAAGTTGATTCATGTTTATCTGAGAATATTTTAAATGCTTTTATTAAAATTATTTTGTTTGATACATTTCAACCTTTGTCAAACAACTTGAGGCAAGAATATATACACCAGCATTAAAAGTTGTGAGACAACAGCATAAAATGATTACTCACCTTAATTTTACTAAGACCTTAAGGTTGTTTAGCAGCATGCTTGTATTCTGGCCCACAAAGATCTTAAAATGTATTGAGAAAAGCATACTGAGATTTGGAATAAAATTAACAAAAGTAATTATTTTACCAAGATGGCTGAAAAGTTTTGCATGCCAGTATATTTTGCCTCCATGTAGAATTTTTTTTTTTTAGTGTAATATTTCTATATACTATCAGTGTACAACATCACATTGGTAGAATATCTTCATTAGTTTTAATGAATTGTTTTGGATCATTCTCCAGAGAAATAAATGGTAAATATATCACAAAAGCATATTCACATTTGTTCATGGGCAAAATAATTTTTAAACAGAAGATTATTAACTGCGTACTGTCTAAAACCATTTTTATCATTTTGCTACAGAATTAACATTTGAAAATATCAATGTAAAAAAAAGATGTTTAAAGTGAAAGTGAAACCTGTTTGAAAAATAGAAAAATTATTTTAAAGAATCAATACTGAAACTAATATGCTCATTATTTGCAGAGATATTCAAATGTATTTCTATTATCAGCTAGCTTCACAATTTCCAAGTATCAATTTGCCAAAAAATACATACAACTAGAGTTTGTTACCAAAACAAGAAAATTAAATGGCACCATTTTCAGTAAAGTATGAGTGGTTAAAGAACTTGTCAGTGTGTGAAATTATATCATCAAAATATCTAATCAGCTGAAATTCTTGAAAGATATCCTGTGAACTACTCCAGGACACAGAAATTTCTTTGGTGGTACCTCATTGTCAACCAATTACAAGTGGTTAATAAAAGGAAAATCAACCAAAATAGCTTTTGATTTTGTTCATTTTTACTTAACTTCTTCAATTATTTAAAATATTTAGACTATTAAATTATAAACAGATAATTATAGAAAATTTTCTCATTATCATTTTTATTCTTTTAATGTTTCATGTATTTTAATATCTTGAATTTTAGCTCTCAACAAATTTAATAAGTTTTAATGTTTTTATCTTGAAATTATTGTAATGATGCTTTGATGCTTAAATGATTAATAAAATTGCATATTTGATTTTGATATAATTATTTTCGAATAATTTTGCAATTGTTTCACTTTATTTTACGTTATTTCTTTCTTAATTTTCAGTCATAATAACAAACTTTCAGAATTTTCATGATTTTCTTTTTATGGTTTTTAATGAAGGTTTTTTTTTCAATTTAAAAATATTGGCAATAAATTTTAATTCCTTAATTTTTAATGATTTCAGAATTACTTTTTTCTATTTCAAATGAAATGTCAGACTTAATTGCAAAATCTCTACATATTCCAAAAGACAACAATGAGAAATGAGAAAATTTCTTGATTTTTTTAGCAAACATTAAGAAAAAAAAACTGGTGAATGAAACAGGTTTATTTGATTTCCACTTTGAATTTTTTTTTTTATCTTTTATAAAATCAAACTTAAGTTAAGTAGTTATGATTCCTTTACTGTTAATTGTTATTTTATTTTAAATATCATTATAGTTGATATTTTTGTTGTTCTTATGAGAGAAAATCTAATTTCAAAAGTTAAAATGAAGAAAAAATATTTAAGATGTTCAACATGAACAATTTATAATAAAACCTTTTCTTTTTTAACCAAACAAATAAATAATGATCAGAAAAAATGAGAAAAAAACATTCTTTAATCAGAAAATTTTTCAAGAGTTAAAAAATATTTTTAATACAATTTATTGCTTGCATGAGCATAGAGATGAAGTGATGGGGAGAAAGAAAGGGCAAACAGAGAGGGCACCATGTCAACTGCACACAAAATAGCAGAAGTCAAAACTGCATGCAGCCAGAAAGTCACCATTATTTTTATTGTTTTTTCTTAGTGGAGAGGAGGTCTGATATTTTAAATTACAAGGAGTAGGTTGTTGCCAAGAATTTGTTAAAAGAAAATAAGCCCACAACTTAATCTTAGGAGCACAGGATGCAAATGTCCATATGGAAGGCAGGCATTATTTTTGTGTGAGAGGAAAAGGAAGAGAAAATGATGGAGCAAATATCAACAGTTTCAATGCTGATTCTTTGAAGCTAATTTTCTATTTTCCAAACAGCTTTTATAATTTTTGCTTTAAAGCTGTGCATTTCCATGCATATTTTCAAATGTTAATTATGTAGCAAAATATTTTTTTCAATACCAAGCTCAAAGATTAAGAATTTTGTCTGAACCTCACATTAGTTTCGCTAACAGGTCAACATACCTCTTTTCTTTCCAAAAATATTCTACATTAGATTTTTTATGCAAGTCAATGTTTTCATAATAAAATTGGTATTACCAACCAATGTTGCTAACATTTTCAGGATATATACTTACATGACAATTATATTTTGTGAATAATATAATTCACATATCTGTTTTTATTAGAAACATTTTTGACATATCCCTAGCTTGCTTTATCTCTGCTTGAAGACCAACAAGTTTGAGTTTGAGTGGAACTCTGACCCTGAACTCTGTCTTAGTTCTTTATTTAAGGTATCTTGCCTAGTTCATTAGTGTTTCCAGGAGTTTCTTATTTACTCCTCAACATCTCTGCTTTTGAGATTGTTTATTTTCTTAAATATTTTATATCTCCGTATTCACCCACTCCTCTTTCTGGAAAGTTCACAACAGATTGTATTTTGTATTCCTTTTATTTTCTGCTAATTATATTTGTACATTCAATAAAGCCTTGGAGTGTTGGTATGTCAAAAATGTCATACAGTAATTGCATAGGTTCTTCTTTTCCTGCAGGCTTTTCATCAGTAAATATTTTCTTTAATTGATTCCAATGCTTTTTGTGTTCCCATTTTTTTCCTTTCACCATATAAATCATTTTTTCAATTTGTGACCTTATGATACCATCATCCCACATTTTCTTCTTCCATTTTTATATATCCTGAAAAACACTTTTTTGCCCATTTTGAAAAATTTTGTGTCTTTTTTTGTAATCCATTGTTATTCTTTTTTGACCCGGTAACAATTTGATGAACACCGGTTTAATTTTTCTTTCTTTGTTCTTTCCTTCCTTCTTTTACATTTTTTTCAACCTGTATATCTGACTACAAAAAAGTTTTTCCATCTTTTCATTTTTGGAGTTGGACAGTTATGTGAGTCTAAACATTTGTTTTGAACGGTCAGTTTCATTCAATTACACTCATTTTTTCAAGTTTGTTTAATTCTTTGTTGACTTGATCCAAGGCTGTGAATGATACACTATGTTTCAGTTTAAATACAGGTGTTGACCCTTTTTTAACTTGAAATAGTACTTTGACTTTGGAACACCCACCCAACTCATCTGACAGAACATCCAGAAAACATTTTTTCGATTCTTCCTTTAATTTTTGCATTTTTTTTTTTTTAAACTTGTCACTTGTCTGTTTATATTTTTGCAATAAATAAGTCTCAAAACTCAAATAATTCAGTTCAGTCAGTACCAAATAAGTTTGCAGTATTTTTAACACATAAGCCTTAACTTTTACAAAATGAAACGTTACAAGTTATTTCACCAATAACAAATAAGTTATTTCACCAATAACAAAATGCCATGTGTGATTTTTAAAGTTCTTTTTAATTTAGGTTTTCCATTTGTTTTCCATGTGGTTTCACCGATTATTGTGATATCACTACCAGTGTCTAGTTGCATTTTTACATCCATATTAATATTCACATACAAAAAAAAAACCAAAGAAAGTTTGTGTAATTATTTTTTCCGTCTCAATGTTGTATACCCAATTTTTTTCTGTGATAACTTTTCCTTGCTGTTTTACAGTGTGACTTATTATGTACTACTTTTCCACACTAGTAGTACTTTAAATTCTCAAAGGAACAATCATCTTCGAAATGTAACCTTACATATCTGAAACATGAATTAATTTTTCTTTTTCCACAGTTTTCTTTGACTTGCATATGTATACAAATTGTTTTTCCTCAATATCACATCTCAGATTTCAGAATCTCTGAAATTCATCCAATGTTTCTTGCAGTGTTAGTTTTTGATCTGTTCTAGTTTCATTAGGATTCTAGCATGTATTTCTGTGTTTTGTTTTCTTTGCCATTAATCCTTGAATGAAAATTAATGATTTAAACATGTCCAGAGTTAGCTTGTTTAATTTGAATCTTTCACACACTTAATGATTACAGCATATGTGACAAAATGTTTGTCTTCTGTTTTTATTAGATTCATACACTTCCACTTTATTATTGAATATCAAACTTTTCTCACTAAAAAAGCAAATTTCTCCATGTTTTCTCAGTAGTACAAAATTGCAGTATTTTATATTTTCTACTGGTATTGATTTTCTCAAAAAAATTCTTTTCTTTCTCATCTTCCCAGTTGCTGCATTCCTCTCTGTAAATTTTCTCATATCCTCTAATATAAGAAGGAAAGATAATTCAATCATCTGATTGTATGTGAATTCAGCTATGACATTTCCCACTGCATTGAGAATGAAAGAAATTGGAGAATTTTTATATTTTTCTGAATTATTTAAATTGTTATAATAATGTCTTGATTTACTCCAACAGTACTCTAGCAAACACTCTTTTAGAACTCTCTCAGAACTCTGACCCTGAACTCCCTTTGAGTTCTTTATTTAAGGCATCTTGCCTAGTTCATTTGTGTTACAGAAGGAGGTGGATATTTACTCACCAATTCAGCAGGAATGAACAATAACTGGCATAAACAAGAACAAAATATCATAATCATCAACAGATATTCTATATCAATTCTAATTCAAATGTTGTTTATCTATATATATAAAAGGCAATCTGTGAGTCTGTGTGTGACTGTTCCCTATACGCACCTACATTTTTTAATCTACACCATTCAAACTTTCTAGGGACACATATCTACTGGGAAGCCAGGTCGACATATACTTTTTGAGTTTTAAGTTCAGCAATTTTCCCGTTTGCACTTTTGGCCAATGGACACGATTGTTTACATTTTCTCTGTAAAACATCTAAGATCTAAGATGATTGCTGAATTACATCACAGAAATCAAATCACATGTGTCAAACGCAACTAAAATATTTTTTATTCAAAAAAAAAAAAAACGAGTCTTTATCTTTAATTTTTATTCCGATGTTTTACATCACAGAAATCAAATCACACATGTCAAACACAACTAAAATATTTTTTTATTAAAAAAAAAAATAAGCCTTTATATTTAATTTTTATTCCAACGTTTTAAAAATTCTTTTGGTCAACAAAAAATGTGATTATTTTCCCCCATAACTTTGAAACAAAAGAAATATTTAAAAAAAGAAAAAGGTTTTTTTCAAACAAAAACAAAATTTGTAAAATAAAAAGTGGCATCTTCTCCTACTACTAAAATGTTCTGAGTTGCACGGACAACACCGGGCTATGTTGTTAGTTATATTATAAATAAAAATAATAGTTACTGATCATACTTTCTAGTTCCTGTTAAAGATTGCCATCAGTTGTAATAAAGACAGAATCTTAAAATAGAAACAAGATACTGGAAAGCTATAAAGCAATGGCAACATTGGAAATTATGAAAAGAAAAACAAAACTGAATAGAAATAACAGAACAACAATAAGTATTCAAAATCATTGTCAAGACAAGAAAAATAAGGGGTTTATTAATCAGATATGTTTCTATGACCTATCTTTTTTCTTTTCATAAACACATTTGATTATCTCAATAAATTAGCATTTTATTATCTTACATGTTGATATGGTTTCCTAATCATTCTATAACATTCATCAGTATTTCATTCACTGAAGTTTTCAATGTTTCTACTGTTTAAACTTTAACATTACATGAACATTTTTATTGCTGCAAAAAGAGTCTCTTTGCTTGGATATTGTTCTCCATATAATCTATTTTTAATAATGGACCACTAGTTTTCCATTGGATTAATATCAGGAGGTACTGAGAGGCATTCCTTTAATTTGGTATCTTTAAAACCTTTGTTTTTTTTGCAGTGCGGAGGCAAGGTAAACAACAGTTATCTTTGTAGAATATGAAGGAGCTTAGTCTTTGATATATATATTCTTTAGTGTAAAGATTCTTGATTGTGACCTGTCCCACTCAAATTTTTTTGTCTAGCAACTTACATTAATTATTTGCATTTATCTGGAGGCCATCATTAATAATTTTTTTTTAATGTATTTACCATTTCAATTGATATAGAAATAAAAATTTAGGTTGCCTGAACTTTGACACTCCTAAAACAAATTTTATCAATATTATTAAAAATGATGATAACTTGTTTTAGAAGTGTCCCGGTCAGGCATTTACTTCTATTTAGATGAGCAATATATCATCTGAGTTTCAGCTTTTAATATCTATTTAATAAGTACAGATATTACAAGCTGAAACTCAGATGATTTATTGCTCATCTAAATAGAAGTAAATCTTGAATATTTTCAAACACCAAGTTTATTGCAAAATACTATATAAAAATATGTAAGAAATATTCTTATTTAAAAATAAAAAATTAAAAAACAAAAATCTTCTGAAATAGTCTTATTTTTACTATCAGTATAAATCAACATGCGTTAGTTGCACAGATACTCAAAGATTGAAACTGAAACATATTTCTGTTATCAGTTAGCTCACATATAGTCAATGATTTGCCTAACACTGAGAATTAGATAATGCACATCCTATTTTAAAGAGCTAAATGCTTTGTCTACATAAAAATTTTGAGTAATCCTCTAAAATATTAAAACAATTTTTTTTTATTATTTCCAGTTTATAAAAAGAATAAAAAAATCTCGAATGAAAACCTTAATTACAGATGACAATTGTAAGAATGTTCCAAAACTTTAACACTAGCCTTTACAAGTGGGAGAGTTCCAATTTTATAGCAATATGGTTGACACCTTCTTTTTGATTTTGTCTTTTTTCTTTTTTTTAGATTCAAGACGACATTCCTTGTGTTAATGAGATAGTGGAAAGCAACTGAGGATTTGTGAAAAGGAACTGATTAGAGACTTGTTGCTGTTTGAGAATTTAGAAGTCTTTCAGTGGCACTCATGAACAGTGTCATTATTTAACAACGCCTTTGCATTAGATTCAAAATGAATCTGAACTCAAGACCTTATTCTGACCTTTCAAAATCTTTATGTTAGTTATTGAATATTAGGATTATTTTCTAATTTTAGTGTGATACTGTCTCTCTTTAATTTTATTTTTCTTTTGCTTTTATAACATCATAAAGAGAATTTCAAAATCTCTAAAATACTTTTTTTTTTTTTAATAATATCACTTCACTCTTCATATCCCTTGAACCATATAGAAATATGCAGACCTAAATGATAAACATATTTCTGATTCTAAATATCTACTCAGTTTAATTTATCCAAATGCAGGAAAGCTTATAGTAATGATATACGACTAAACTCATTCAATGAATGGTATGACAGAATAGCTTTCTCACCATCACTTTCAGGCAGATAACTCTGTGTATATCTGACAAATATTATATACAATATTAGAAAATTTTTGTATGATATTTTAGCAATATAATGATGAAGAAGCTTGCCCAATTCTATTCGTATTGCTATATTTTTTGTAACTACACCTTGCTAGCATATTGCCAAACAAAGAGAGGAGGTCTGTTTTAAAACTTTATAGGTATTATTTACATTTTAATAGATGTCTTTATCTTTGTTGTTATTATCACATTTTGGCTTTTGTACCCTCCTGCCTTCTTCAGATGTCTGGGTAACCCGCAAGATCCACAGGATAAGAGCCTAGAAGATTAAAGCATTGGTTCATGATTTTGGTGACATAGTAATTGTGAATTCAATTCCTAGGAAACACGAGTGAGCACTCACTGAGCAGTACTAAAAAGATACATTTAATAGACAGTGGAACAAGAACAATATACCCTCATTGATTATATAAAGGCTTCAGTATGAAATTTCCTGAAACACCTTGAACACACTCCACCTTCTTGAAGGGACTATATCAAATCGACTGCTTTGTCTATGCAAGGAAAGTTGGTTCACTGTGTCGTGCGAGAAAGTTTTTCTCCTCAAAAACCATCTTGCATATTTATGAATCTACCATTCATCCATGTATTGAATACTGTTGCCATGTCTGGTTTGGTACTTCTGCTGTGTATCTCAAGATTCTTGACTAAATTCAAAGAAGAATCTGTAATTCTGACCAAGCATCTTGATTTCAATCACTTTGCTGTGATGTGGCATCCGTATGTTTTTTTTCCCATAAATATTTTCATGGCAGTCATTCAAATGTTCTATCGTCCTTGGTAGCTCAACCATATGAATTTAAGCATGCTACTAGACTGGCAGGTAGGTTCCACCATTTTACTGTTGAAATAGCTAGATGCAACCACCACTTCTGCTCTAACAGCACTTCTTTTCTCAAAATTCTCACCTGTGGAGCACTCTTCTGATGTCTTGCTTCCTTGATAACTACAAACATTTGAAAATTTAAATGCAACATCAATTGCAATTTTCTGTCTTCTTGAATCCTGTTCCTTTTCTGTAATTCCTCAATCTTCTCATTCTTTTTCACTTCCTGTAATCCTCTTCATTTTAATGAAATTACCAACTTGCTTATATATATATATATGGCATCTGTCAGCCTCAAGAAACCATGGATCTGTCCCCAAAAAGTTATGCCTCAGCTGCTGATAGAACACAGCATCTGTTCTGACCATACAGGCAAACAGTTCATATGAGGATGCTCTCCCCTGATGCTGCTGTGTGGTTTTCTTTCCTTTGAGCACATTTCAAACCAGCAGCAAACCTTCATTTCTTCTCTTCCCACTCCAGCCCTTGGTGTAAATTGTGTCTCCCGCATGAGTGATCATTGGCAACATATTTCCATTTCCTGATGTCCATGTCACTTTTGCAGACATTCTTAAAATGAAGATTAGATACACTTTTTACAAGTAGAGTATGGCCATATTCATCCCTTGTTGGCACTGCTCTCACATTTAGGCCAAACAAACATCCATATTTGCAGTGAACACATCAACGTATTCATTGAGCTAGCAATAGTCCATCACCTGTCTTTTGTTGTGCTGCACAACAGCCATTAATGGCACTAAGCCCTTGGGTTGCCCCAGATTCTTACATTGCAACACAATATTAGATATTTTGAATTTTCCATCTCCAAAAGTGTGATGTTAAATTATTTGGTATAAAATGGAATCTTCTTTAAAAGATTTAACATATGCATATTGAGAGATCTGTTCTTTTACAGATAAAAGTGTCACATCCTGTATACATATATGCAATAAAAATATGAATATATTTTCAATGATGGAAACTAAAATGACTTTTCATAGTACTAAATATTTCTACTTGTTTATAACATCAAGTTTAAACAAGAAGATAGTAACTGTAGTCACCAGAAGAGTTTGAAGATTAGAAAATATAAATCAATTCAACAATAAAGAAACCCAAAGTCATTTAATAATACATACTAATTTAAATCTGTCAAAAACAAATATTTAATTTTTAACTATTTCTTGATTAGCTGTACGTATGAATCATTTCAGAGTGCATGATATGCAAAATACTAACCACCTATTAGAATACTAGTTTATTTACACAAACATGTTCTTGGAAATACAGACAGTAATGGGATATTCAGAGTACATGCATGTATGCATATAGGTATATGCATCAGCTAAACAGAAAACATAATATAGAAATGAAAACTGCCAAGTGAAAAAGAACTATTGGGAAAGTAATCCTGTAAATGGAATCTCTCAGTGACATTCTCAAAGATATAGCAGCAGATCATAACCTAGAACAAAGATTTTTTTTTCAAAATAACCTGTCAAGTAAAAACCAATTAGCATTAAATCTTACTTTTTCCAGAGTAAATTATTGACTATATATTTCTGTATACTATATAAAAAATTATTATGCAAGACAATGACTCCATAATAAAATTGGTATTAACAGATATTGTTAAAATTTTCAGAACAGTCTACTTACATTTATAAAAAAGACCTTTTAAATTTCAGCTTGTAATATGTTTTGCTAGAAATATTTACAGTAATACAACTTAAAAAACAAAACAGAGAAGCTGAAGTAATGTTTTAATCTAGTATGTTTTTTAATCATTTCACCCCCAAACAAGACAACGAAACCACTAAGATGCAAGGGATTTCTGAGTGCTAGAGAATATATAAAAGAAAAAACATTATTAAGGAGAGAAAACAATAAAAGAAGAATTAAGATAGATTCCTTCAAAATTAAGAAGGGCATCAACATAAATATAAAAAACACCCCTAAATACTTGAACAAGACAATTTTTTACTGGCACACGTCATAACCAAGTTGATTTTTTTTTTTTTTTTTAATCATCTCACCCCAAGCAAGGCATTCCACTGCCACTATTGCGCATGGGGCTACATAGGGGAAGGTAAAGAGAAGGAGTGGTTAGACATAGGGAAAGTCAGGAGGAAGGTGACAGATGAGTAAGGATAGCGAGGATGAGGGTTGGGCAGATGGGAAGTGTTTGATAGAATGGGAGCAGGTTAGTGTGTTAGGAGGTGTCTATTGACCTTACATTTAAACTCCTGGAGATTGTAGCCGTCGGGGAAGCAATCATTTGGAAGAGAATTCCACAGTCGGGAAGTGCGAGGAAAAAATGATTGTTTTTATCAACCCTTTGTGAGTTATTTAAAATCAAAATATTGTTTTTTATCCTCATAAGAATAATATTCTTTTGTAAGTGAACCTTGCAATAAAATTATTTTGGAATTAACAATGATTTTTCCAGATATAAGTTCTACTATTTAACCCATAGCTAGAGAAGAAGAGATGAATTTATATCTTTCTCAAGAGTATTTGTGTGTAAGCAATTGTAATGAATTTGATTGGAATTTGAACTTGGCTCACTGATTTTACATTCTGAGAGGCTATCCTTTACACCACCTGCACATCTGGTAATATCCAAGATTCGAAGCTAGAAAATATATTCATGTAAGATATGGCAATTGTTTAATCAAGTTTTGTTGATATCTAGTGGTTATAAGTTCAATCATTGGACAAGATACTGAAACAGTATACTTTAGTCTAGTAGGAACAAATATGAACTTGTGTCATGGAGACAAAATATCACAATAATCAATACCATAAGATACCTCATACCAGTAGAAATAATGGATACCTGAAGATAATCAGAGGGTACTTAGCCGAAACAGTATGTCAATGACATCTATAATAACCACAATGAGAGCAATAGTTCAAATAAATATATTGCCAATTCCTCATCTTTAAAATTATCAAACTGAAATTTGTTCATAACTGTTATAAAGAGGAGAACTAATAATCTAGATATAATAGTACTTATTTTGAAGAATTATTGAAAGAAATAGGGCTATTAATATGGAGAGGTAGTGAAAAAGTTCTTAGTTTAATCTGCTTTCCAAAATCAGTATCTCCATGACCAAACATCAGAAAATGGATTTTCAAAAGTGGGTCTGTCCTGAGAGCTTTTCAATAGCTCTTCATAGGAATGTTTATTACCCGAACTGTAGCATTTCTAAATTGAAATAACTCCCTTCTCAAGTAACTTCTGCCATTTCTCAATTAAAATACACTTTTCTAAAATGAATTTCCCCTGTTTTGATCAGCCTACTTTTTGAAGTTAAATTTATTTTGAGTATAAAATGTACAAAAATTATGATTTTATATCTTAAAATTATAAAATTAATCTTATATTTATAAATTTTCCAAATCAATTACTTTTTCAATAAATTTAAACTGATTTCAATAATATTGAAGCCATATAGCAATATTTTCATTTGCATTTCATTAGCAACAACTTCGAGAATTTTGTGTCCATGCTCAGAAAAAGTAAGTGTAGACAGACATTGATATAAATCTTCAGTGTGTTCATGAGCTAATTGTTAAGAATTTTTTTCAGTCATACAAAAAATATTTCTCAATATCTTTCAAAAGAGTAAATACATACACAGGTATTTTATTTTGTTGTCTTCAGGAAGTTGAACCAATTGAGTTCTTTTGTGGATAACATTTTTGTCAATTTTCTTTTAGAAGAACTGGTTTAGAAAACTATTGAAAGTAATGCGGGATTTATTTTGAGTTTAAATTTTGTTTAATGGCATATAAACCTGTGGGTTATTTAATGCCAAAAAGGCAGGGTTTTAAGGTATTCAGTTATAGTGAGAAGGTTGATTTATTCAGATTTTGATGAAATTTTTTATTTTATTTTAGAAAACTGAAGATGTCTTTTCGTTTTGTATTCAAAAATGTATTACTGGTAATAATTTTTTTCCTTCAAAAATGTATTGTTGGTAATATTTTTTCTTTTAAAACGTATATTTTTCTATAAAAGTCTATTTTTATACTTTCATAGTGATTTAACTCCAGTTTGGAGGTTAACTATTTGCCCATAGCTGGGACCCTAACAGGTGTTACAACCAATACAGGTCAGGGTGGACCTAGGAACAACAGAAATTAAGAGGTAGTTCTATGCTCCTCACAACCGCTCAATTAGAGGCTTTGCTGCCGGATGCAGATTACCGTCATACCCAGGACCAGGATTTATTTTCTTAATCTGAAAGTATGTCCAGAAAAATCAGTTAGCTGCTTAACTGGTTAAGGATTAATTGAAGAAATGCATTAGATAAGTTGGTCTATCATATAGTTCATTCACACTCCTCCCCAGTCTTTTGAATGAGAATAGAGATTCATCTCTTGTTTCAGGTCCTGGGTATGATGGTAAACTGAATCTGGCAACAAGGCCTCTGATTGGGAGGTTGTGAGGAGCATGAAACCACACCTTTTAATTGCTGTTGTTCTCAGGTTCACCCTGACCCAGAGTGGTAGCATCTGTTAGGGTCCCAGCAGTTAAACCCCAAATTGGGGTCAAAACACTATGAAAGTATAAAAATACACTTTTATAGAAATATATACATAAAAATAAACTTTTATAGAAAAATATACATTTTTGAAAGAAAAATTATTACCATAAGATATTTTGGAAGGAAATAAAATTATTCACAGCAAAACATTTTTGAATACAAAACTAGAAGACATTTTCAGTTTTCTAAAATAAAAAAGAATATTTTCATTAAAATCTGACTAAATAAACCTTCATACTATAACCGAACATTAAAAAAAACACCTTAAAGCCCCACCTTTTTGGCATTAAATAACCTCCAGAAGTTGATATGCCATCAAACAAAACTCAAACTCACCCTTTGTTTCCTGTTTAGGATTGGGTTTCTAGTTCTTTCTTAAATCTTTACATTCTCTTTCACTCATAGTAGCCTCTTGCATCTTAGCAGAATTATCAAGGTGCTTGAAATGAATTGATTTAAAAAAAACAAAAAAGACCTTGTTGAACTTTTTTTTTCTTTTCTTTTTATAATCATTTCACCCCAAGCAAGGCATTCCACAGCCACTACTGCACAAGGGGTTACATAGGGGAAGGTAAAGAGAAAGAGTGGTTAGATATAGGAAATGTCATAAGGAGGGTGATAGACTGGTAAGGGCACCAAGGCTGAGGGTTGGGTAGATGGGAAGAGTGTTTGAGAGAATGGATGCAAGTTAATGTGTTAGGAGGTGTCTATTGACCTTACATTTAAACTCCTGTAGATTGCAGCTGTCAGGGAAGCAATCATGTGGAATGGAATTCCACAGTCGGGAAGTGCAAGAAAAGAAGCTGTTGGAGTAGAAATTGTTACATTTTCACTGTAAAAGGGTGGAACCTAGTTGCTAATCTAGTATCTCGTACAAATTCGTACCTAGGGGGCACCAGTGACTTAAGTTCATTGGAGCAGAAGCCATGAAAGTATTTATAGAAGAGACACAGGGAAGCCACATCACACCGGTGAGAGAGAGACTGCAGCTGGTCTGCCAAGTCGATGTCGATGTCGATCACATTACAGACTCTCTGTTGTATTTTGTCAAGAACCCCGAGGAGAATAGCAGGGGCACCCGACCAGATGTGGCAGCAGTATTCAATACACAGGCGGATGGTAGATTTATATATGTGCAGGATAGATTCAGACGGAAAAAACTTCCGGGCCCTGCACAGGGAACCGACTTTCATAGCAGTGGATTTAGCAATGGATTCAATATAGTCATTTCATTTGAGGTCCGCTGAAAGTGTGAGACCAAGGAGGCATAGTGTTTTACTCTCTGGGAGGTAAGCCTGGTTCATAATTTCATTGATGTAAGCACTTTGAACAGTGGTGTATATTTGAATGGCAAGTAAAGTATGTGCCATGGATGCTACTTGGGGTAGGGTGCAATGATACCATTGAACTCTAAACAGATGAAACATGAAAGCAAGAACAGTGCAGTTTTAAGGTTAAGCACTTCCTTACTTCATTGTGATTTTCTTCATGCAATAACTTATTAAAATATCTTCTTTCAAATTATTGTACATCTCTAATTTTCAATGAAAAATTTAAGAGATTAATACTATTCATCTCATCAAAAATTATTTCATTGACATTAAAACCATAAAAGATGATTTTGCAATGCCATAAAAGATTCTCTTCTTGTGGTGTCATTATATCATTTTTTTTTTTACCTCAATTAAAAAATTTAAAGGACATTCAATTGTGTTTTCCAACAATCTGAGGTCATGTACTTTAAAAGATTCTGTTTTTACCAGAATTTTGTTGCCAAAATCTTGTAAAAGAAATATGCTCGTATGGTACCATTATATTGTCAATATTTAGATTCCCCCTCAAATTAAATACAATAAATAAAAAATCTTTTTCTTGATGTATCAGAATTTATTTTACATAATAATAGTCTTGGCTTTTGTTTTTGAATTAATAAGTCGCCCTTACACTTTGATAGAGTATCAGAGAGGGGTACAGTTTTAATGCTTTACCATAAGTACCACTTTCCATATATACACCACTGAGTATTGTCTTTTATCCAAATTATAAATTGTTGGTTACATGTCTTTGTATGTTCATTGTTTTGTAAATTATAATTTTTTTTTTTACTTGGAATAAACTGTTTCATTTTCTTGAGAGTTGTTTTGAATTTTTTGAAGCTTTTCTTTCAAAACATTTGTGTGGATATCAATTCACTTTTTTTATGAGAAACAGTCACCAGAAAAGAATTTTAAGGAGCAGATTTGTTTTATTTATTTATATTTTTTGTTTTTTAGTATTTTATTTATTTCTGAAACAAATAGAGAGTGTGCAAGTGTTTTCTCCAGTTCTTGTGTCAAAAAAAAAAAACTACATTTTTATTTTCAACATATACAAATTTATATATGAACATTTGTGTACTTTTCTTCAAATTTTAAAAGTTTTTGATTATCTTATTGAAAAAATATAATCTTATGTTTGAAAATCTGTTTTACCTTGTTAATGAATATATTAATGAAAATGAAAAACAAAAGAGAAATGGGTAAAGACATCTGAGAAAGGGTCATTTTATTCAGGAAATACTGGAAGACCAATCATCAAAACTATATTTTCTCTTACATATAGAATAATTCTATTAATAGTAGGAGAGATGGTCATGGATGGTTTCAGTTATGATTAGTTGAAATATTATCAATTCTATCTTTTCACAAGGGTGGTAAAAAATGAATTATTAGAAGAGTTCAATAAACAGGAGTTACAAATCTTGTAGGAGTAACAGGTGACTGGAATTATGAATTTTACTATTTTCACAGAAATGCTGAAAAATAAATTATTTTCCCATAACTGAAGCAATTCAATAAGAAACTACCAATTATTTCTATCTCCATTCTTTACAAAGAGACAACATGCATATTTCTCTAATTCAGTAGTATTATCAAGTTTAGCTTTGTCTGCTTCATGGCTACAAATTGGGTAGTTTTTTTAGTTTTGTTTAATGGCATATCAACCTTTGTAGATTATTTAATCCCAAAAAAGCAGGGTTTTAAGGTATTTTTTTAATGTTTGGTTATAGTGAGAAGGTTGATTTTGTCAGATTTTCAATTTTAGAAAACTGAAGATGTCTTAGTTTTGTATTCAAAAATGTATTGCTGGAAATAATTCTTTTCCTTCAAAAATGTATTATAGTAATTTTTTTTCTTTCAAAAATGTATATTTTTCTATAAAAGTCTATTTTTATGTATATATATATATATATATATTTCTATAAAAGTCTATTTTTATACTTCCATAATGTTTTGACCCCAATTTGGGGGGGGGGTAACTATTTGCCCATAGCTGGGACCCTAACAGGTGCTACCACCCCAGGTCAAGGTGAACCTGGGAACAACAGCAATTAAGAGGTGGTTCCATGCTACTCACAACCTCCCAATTAGAGGCCTTGCAGTTTACCGTCATACCCAGGACCTACAAATTGGGTGGAGATATACAGTTATAATTTTAGCATTCTAACCATGAAACCAGAGTTCAAATCTCGCCATGGTCTTACCTCTCTGACAATTTGTCAGGGAGGTAAATCCTTGATTATATTGTAACAGGAGGGAAATTGGGTAGATGGAATTGCTTGAAAGCTGACAATGGGTGTGCTAAAACAAAGACACAAGTTGCCCTGACTAAGGGTTTGAGAATACTGGCATTATTTAAACAGCTGATCATGTCAGATTATGCATTCTTTCCCAGAAACTGTAATTAAAGTCTACTCAGCACAGTTTCTATACAAACAATAAGTTGGCTCTGTGGGAGCTGAAAAACATGAATGTGAGTGAGTAGGTGTCTGCAACAGAGATTAGCTAGCCATTCTAGCTGCAAAGCATACTGAATATGAGTGGTGAGCATACCATATATTTCCCATGGAGAAACTTTCTGGCCTTAAAAATTAAACTCAAAATCTTGGTTTTTTTTTTATTGCCAATGGGGAATATGCAATTATCTCAGCCACAAAGTAGGTTTAGTTCTTGAAGCAGTTCAGTAATTAGTCTTCTAAAACAATGACTCACAAGTTGTTTCCTCAATGGAAATCTAGAAATAATCAATCACGGAAGAGAGATTTATAACCATTTCAAGTTGAGGGACTGTTTATTAAGAGGCCTATAAAATGGTAAATTAACAAAGATTTTATGCTTCGTGAAAGACCTATCTCATATGATTCACTAAAATGATATATACAGGAACTGCTGAAAAGTTCTCACCCCAACCCATTTCTGAAAATATCATTAAATGACCAAACATTATTTTTAAGGTCCTCTTAGTCTGGTTGAGAACTTTTCAACACCCAGACCTTTGTGCATCTCATTACTCTATTTCTAAATTAAATTATAGCTTTTTTTCAATATCACCTTCTCCATAAATCTATCATATAATTTCTCGTGTGCTCTTCTGTGCTGTTTTGGATCTCGGGTAGTGACCTATATTCTCCATTAGTTCAAATGTTATCATTCCAGAAAGAATTTCCCACTTTAGATTCAGACATGAAATGAATGCACACTCGCTTCTAATCTTCTAATTTGTAGTATCTTTCCGTGGAAAGAAAATTATCTCTTTAGCTATCCATTTGGAAACTTTTTCCGTTGCAAGCCAATTATTTAAAGATAAAGCAGATTTTTCTCAAATTTTTGGTTGGCATTGTTGAGCATCAAATGACAACCTGATGTGTTTGAGTGCCAACACTTTTCTTAGTATTTGCTGGATAATGACATGCAACATGATTTGAAGATTCTACATTTTTTTTTTTAATGTTACTTGTTCTGCTTTTTCGTTTATTAGTATTACTATTATTAGCAGTAGTTGTATAGTGTTGGCATTCTTCTCTCATTTGGTGTATTAAAAATGCTCTCTATCTTAAACATATTCTCTGTTTCTCAGAAAAGAAAATCACTACTCTCATTATGATTTTTTCTTTTATTAAGAAAGGAATCATCTTTATCATAATCTTTTCAAAATTCACCAACTTTTCCCTCCTTTAGGTGACAGAATTGGTTGAATTATTATTATTATCATTTTTGTCTTTTTCTCTTAGATGTTAGAAAGAGAATTTGCCCTGCAAACCAGTAACCTCAGAAGTGAAAGGTAATTGCGAGCAAGTAGAAAACGAGAGCACAAATGAGGCAGGCAGATGTCACTCTGTCACTAAAGAGCAGTTCCAAAGAGGATGTTACTCTTCACATCTTTTTATTTTTGCTGGCGTCTCATAGCAAATAATGACACGAAGGAAGCAGATAACCAAGACATTAAAGACATCTAATTCAAAGCAGCAGTCAATCCTGGCACTTTGAGGAGGCAAAGGCAAAGATCTAAGCAGTTTTCCCCTTGAAGACATATGTGAATATTCATAGAAGGTAAGGAAAGATGAGCGCACTAACAGTAAATCAAAGGGAAAATGCAGCTGGTAACTGAAGAAGTGCAGACATAGAAATATTCATAACTCACTGTGAAAAAAAAAATGGCAGTCAAGAATAATTCAAGAGAAAAAATGCTTCTTAAAATCCGAAAATATTATCTGCACATAGATTGTAATTCATCAGATATGAATTTGCCGGTAAAATCTATTAGAATTTTCAGTATAGACGACAGACTGCTTAGAAGGTTTATGAAATAAAAGCAATCAGGATGTGAGATCAAATACATTCAAGAATGCCAATGATTACTCTTCGGAAGAAACAAAATAATCATTAGTTATTTCAATACAAAGAATATAAAATAAATTTCAAAGAGTATGTCTGTAAATAATCAATATTTTAGCAGCCAATGAAAAATAAATGTTCTCAAGATGGTGTAAATACATGCTGAAATATCAAAAGATTTTATCACTCATGTTTTGTTAATCAAATATTGCTTATTTTCTAGTATGATTTTTGAAATGATACTATTTTCTTGACCTAAATACCAGGATATCAAAACTAAATATTTATGTTGTTTACAGCTTAACTAATGTTTTCATCTTTATTGTTATTATTACAATGTTTCAACTACTGTTGAAAAAGTTGGTTCACTGTGTCATGTGAGACATTGTTTCTCACCAGAAACTGTCTTATTCAGCCAAGTATTGAATATTGCTCTCACATCTGGTTTAGTGCTTCTGCTATGTATTTCGAGATTCTTCTTTCCAATGTTAGCAGTCCTGATCTGGTATCTTTGCTTCAGTCATTTTCCCTCCCACCAAAATATTGATTCTTGGTACTTTCTCTATAAATATTTTCATGGGAATTTTTCTGATAAGTTTTCCTCTTTGGTACTTTTACAATTTTAAGGGTAGGTAGGTATCATCATTTTACAGTTGAAATGGGTAGATATAACCATAAGTGGTTATATAACTTATGGTTATATCTACCCATTGAAATGGGTAGATATAACCATAAGTTCTGTGCTAACAGTTTCTTCTCTCACACTTCTTATTTGTAGAATGATCTTCTTGCTTCTCAGTCAACTATGATCTTCAAAAATGTAAATAAAATGTCAGTCATTGTCTTCTGTTTTCTTAATTTCTGTCCTTTTATTGTTCTCTCTCCATGATAATGTTTTTCTTTTTCTCATATTCTTTCCTACTCAGTAAACCCTTACATATTTGTGGCTTTATTGCTTTGCTTGGTGTGAAATGTTAACAGAGATACTAATACAGTTGTTAAGTCAATGGTTATTATCCAGTTTTTCCTGTAAAATGTTGCACTGTTTACTTTAGCAAAATGTCAATAGTAGAAGCACTATTAATGGCTTGGCATCAAAACTTACCATTAGTGATGATGAGATGGATAGCTCTTTAATCATATCCATGAAATAAACTGAATCAAATATTCTGGTGTGCCGCCAACAACAGTTTTAGAATGTCAGTCAGGAAACAAGATTACTTACAAGTCTTAATGGTATGTCCACCTTGAGTCTCTTAGAAAATCCATACAAACTAGCTGCCTATATACTTCAGGTGTAAAGTGATCTTTGTTCATTATATAGTATGTGATTCACAATTGAAATTACTAGAGGTTTGAATCCAATATCAATCAGGAATCTTGATCTAAGAAGAGTTGATCTGTGATGACCCCAATACATATTGGTCACACCATAAGATATACTAAAGAAAGCATCATACTCAGTATCATATCAGAACATTAAAAGAGGGTTGGTCAATAAAGAAACCTCATAAGCAACCAAGTGCAGAATTGAGTCTCAAAGGATGTCAATCCAGCTAAACTTAGGATATACACACACAACAACTGGTTAAATGCTCAACCCATGAGGAAGAAAGTAGAGCCTATTACATCCACACAAGAAGATGTTGGAGCAGTCAATGTCTCTATAGTAGACATAAATTTGAAGTCCAGAATTCAATTATTTTATGTATGAAAGATTTAGTATTGTATTCTTGCTTGCAACTGTTTCTGTAACGTTACAATTTCTCAGGATCTAAGATGGTTTTCTCTCCACAGACAAAGTGGGATCTTTCTTTGTTTTATATTTGTATTCAATTCAACTATTTTCACCAGCTTTTCTTTATACGCCTTTTCTTTCCAAAATTTTTTTCCTTCATCTGCTAGAACAATGATATCTTTGTTGTAGTAGTGATTTTTATTTTCTTTCAAGTCGATATTTAGCTTGAATGGGTAAACATTCTCAAAACCAGCCTCAATTTCCATCTAAATTCACCTGCCTGACCTTTAGGCAATTTTCAGGTTTCTAATGAGGTTATCAAATTCAAATAATGATTACCGACTGCTGACAAAGAATACAGGTCTTTTGTTACACACTGCTTCTTCAAAGGCACCGAATTGTCAACTTCTGATACTGATAACTACATTTGTTCATTAATCAAATAATATCCTGACATGATATCAATAATCATCAAAATATCAATAAAGTAAAATCATACTTCTTGATGGTTAATCAAATACTGATAACCTTCAAATTTGTTTTTTAGAACTAAATTTGTCTTTTATATAATAGTAATTATAGTAATGCAAATGTTCCATGTTCTTTATAATACAAAGAGTAAAACACATGTCAATAACAGAATATTGTAACTAATAATTTTGTCAGTGCCAATGATGTTCTGTACTTAAGCTAATTTGAATAAAAATAAATTAAAAAATTGAAAACTGATGAACAATGATAGCACTTACTATTTTCTAGGTCATCACCTGATTCTTCTGTTCCTGATGATGATATATTTGCAGGATCGTCACCTTAAAAACAAAAAGGAAACAATAGAAAAAGTATTTTTTAGCACATTTACACCTCTATCATTTCTTATTTGCATGCATAAAAATAAAGGTATCTTTTGCATTTCTCAGAAACATAATTATAAAATAAATCTATTGGATCTAAATAGTCATCCCATGAAAAATTGTATGTTACTAACATCCCCAAGAAAAAAATGAAATGCCAAAGTTCATCTGACCTGATTAGAATTATTTTTAACAAAATACCAAAGTAATGAGCTGGTTTTTTGGTTGATTTTATGACATGTCAACACTAGAAAATTTTAGAAACCCTTTCAAAACATTTCTATTTTCCCAATAAAATATTTCTCTAACCCCCCCCCCCCCGCCAAATGCATATTTTTGAAGGTTTTAATGTATAGGTAAAATTTGTTCAAAAATTCAAATACAATTGGGGAGTTTTAACTTTCAAGTTTGAAAGGAAGAAAATTCTAAACCTCTTCTGCTTTGCAGCTATCTTCTATGTGCCATGTTCCATCAGTATTTTTGTAATCAGGACTTCACAATTTCCTGTCCATTCTAGTTCTTAATAAATTTTGTCTTTTTGCTGTCTCTCCTAGGCCTTACTACAAAGAGCAAAGAAACAGTCAATTTAGACTATATGCATTGCACTATTAGACACTACAAGAAGAAACTTCTCTCTCAGTAAAAATAGGTCTTATTTGATTTTCAGGAAGAGGCAGAGATAGGCCTACTTTAGTATACTGGTTTCAAAAAAACCCTGGAAATGAATATGACAACACAGCTGACTTGGTCTCCATCCAAATATAAACAACAGTTGCCAAAACACACTTTAGATCTACTACAATGATCACTAGTCCTGCAAAAAGCTGGTGGTAGAACAATTAGCCTACAACCACATATCCGATTACATAAGATATTGCGACATTATCACATCATAACTGGTTGGTCATATGAAGACTTTACAGCCAGTTTAGTACTTAACTACTGTACTATATAAGTTTAATCAATGTTCAACAAATACAGCATGATATTAAATTTATTCTCATCTAATAAATAACTTCTATACTTTGATGTTTTCAAGCAGCTGTATGCTACAATATACAAATCTACCCAGCTTTTATGGAACTTAAAAACATATAAATTGAAATACATTGATGCAATGTTATATTTCTTTAAATTTTATATGCAAAAGTTTGATCATTTTGCAAAGAAATTTATATCTTTCAACTATACAACCACTTTTCAAACAGCCTACATATTTGGAAATTATAAAGCTATATATAAAATTACAGACTGGTGCAGAACACAAAAGCTTGATATTCAGGCTCAAAATTCCAGGAGATCCCAAACATTTCTGTAACTGATGGGTGCTAGCATTATCAGATTTCATTAAAAATAAAAAATAATATCACCCTTTATTGAAACAAAACCAGAAAAGCCATATTAGTTGCTTTTATACATCACAGCAATAAGAGGATCAAATAGCTTTTCAGATATAGAAATCAATGAATTTTTTTTTTTTTGCTCCTGCAATAATTTGCTTATGTCACATGAAAGGTTGAAACTGTTTAAGTCAATATTTTCACAGACAGCAATTCAATACTAACATTCATTCCCAGGGCATCAGAATCAAAGAGGTTGACAAATGAGATATAAAACATGACTGCAATTTTCCAAGTAAGAAAAAAAAAGAAAAAAAAAGAAGGAAAGAAAGCATGAACAGTTTAAACAATGATTTCAATTTCAAGATGTAAGCAGAATGAAATGAGCAAAAGCTAACAGTTTTTCATGTTAGATAGCTACTGAAACATTTTCTTACTTGATGAGTTTTAATTTAGTTCTAAGCCTAAGGCAAGGATCAACATATCAACTGGGATGCTTCCTATGCACTATGCATGGTTGTTCCTACTTGATGATATTCAGTTAAGGTTGCATATAAAAATAGTGTTTTAAATATTCTATGTACTGTAACCTGACCTTTCTCTTGGAAAATGAGGAAACAACATTGCACACATATTAAAAGTCTATTAAATAAATTTGAATAAAAGCTTAACAGGTAATTTGCAACAATCAGCTAGCGGCATGTTGTGAAGTTTGGAAATCCATTGATCAAGTGCAAAGATGGTGGAGAACTATTAGAGGATTACATGCTCAATTTGACATGAAGATTATCAAGGACTGTCATGAAAAACTCATGGGTACAGGGTTTGTAAAAGATACTCGGAGGAGTAGTCATCTTTTCAAGTCCAACTGCCAAGATACAGTGCAAGCAGTTCAAAATATGATTACATACAGCCTAAGAAAGTCAATTCAACAAGCAGCAAGGAAAAGTGGGCTCTTCTTTCACATAATATGAACTGCGCTCAAGAAGGAGTTTAAATGGTATACTTGGAAGGTGCACAACTGTCAATCACTTTCCACCAAAGATTGCGACATTTGCAGGGGTTTGGGGAGAATATGCTGGCTTAGTATGAAGATTGTTCAGATCTCTTTAAAAATATCTTCTGGGGTGATAGAGCAGTACTTCATATTTGTGGGTTTGTAAACTTTTACAACTGCCATTATTGGACAGGCAAAGATCCTCTTGTTATCTCTGAAAAAAAAATGCAGAATTGTCCCAAAGTAACAGTGTCATGTGGGATGACTTCAGACAGAACTGAGAGTCCATTCATTCTTCACAATAACATAAATGCCGAAAGATACCTTACCATGTTGCAAGATAAAATCTGACCAGTTATCAGTGTTTGAGTAAATGTTGAAGATTTGATTTTCATGCAAGATGGCACCACCCCTTCACATTTTGCCATTGTTATTCATGACTGGCTGAAAGCCCACTTCCACGGGAGATGAATGGGTTATTGTGGTCAGCCTGGAATTCTGACTTAACACCCTGTGACTTTTTTCTTTGGGGTTGGTTAAAGGGGCAAATCTATTATACCAAACGAAAGACTTTAGAAGAGCTTGAAGGAGGAATACAAGAAGCTTCCATCCCACAAGAGTTCCTGGTAAAATCAGTTGACACAATTCCTGGGCAGCTCAAGAAGCTGGTAGCAAAATCTGATGCCCATATCAAATTTTAAATAAAACATCATGCTAAACGCTTTCCTCATATCCATTTCTTGTAAAAATTATAGTTAATAAATAAATTATAAATATTTTAAAATAAGGAGTTACTTTTCAATTACCCTGTAGAAGAGTGGCCGTTTAACCTTCATTACATGATTTGTTAAGAAAGATTGAATCAAATCAAATATTCAGCCAGAGACTCTATAGACATTCATCTTGTAAAGGCCACCATGACAAATCCTGTCAAATACCTTTGAGATATCTAAAGCCACAGCTCAAGCTTTGCCATTCTTATTTTAAGTTTGAGAGAGAATTTCAGTAATAACTGTTAACACTTTGGTTAACCTAGAGAAGCAAAAGACATATTGTTTATCCGAAAGAAGGCACTGCAAAGTGAGATTCTTAACCAATTCAGAGTTGATAAGAGTTTCTTATACTTTTCCGAAAACAGATAAAAGACTAATAGGATAACTTGAGAGATCAGAAGTTTCACCAAAGTTCTTAAAGACAGGAACAACATAAGGGAATTTCCAACAAGCTGGAAAGCAAAAAGCAATATGGTATTCATTGTAGAGTTTGAAGAGAATAGGAGCCAATTCAGGAGCTCATTTCTTTGGACAATTGCAAGGATACCATTATGTTCACATTCCTAGTGGAGACCTAGTTTGAAGATGATAGCAGAAACCATAGACAGAGTCATATACATATCACTTAGAAATTTAATTCTAGGCAGAAAATCAGGCATGTTCAAATTACATCTTGAATCAAACATTGCCATATTAAAGTGAGTGAGCATTTTACTAGATCCTCATTATAAAAACCATTTCATGCTCTCAAATTAAAACTTATATGAGATTGCCTGATAGTTTTGAGAATCTGAAGGATTTGGAACACAGGCAAAGTAGGATTTTTATTTGATAGATGATAGTTTAACCAGTACAATCAATTATTATGAGAAATGATTGATTTGTTTGTTATTATTTAACAACCTTCTGCAGTTTATTCAAAGACAGAAAATATTTCTAGATTGTAAGAATTTTTAAGAAATAATAAGGATTTATTGATACAAGTCCTAGTAATTGACCTATAGCTGGAGAAGGAAGAAAACATGGATTCATACCTTTCCAAGAGTATTGGCACCTAAGTGAATATAACAAACACAACTAAAATGGAATCTTGACTCTCCAATTTCAAACTCAGAGCTGTTATACATTATGTATCAGGAAGTTCAAACCTGTTAGTCAATACAGCCATGAGCTGAAAAGTGGAAAAATTTAAATCTGCAGCAATAAACAAAAGATGTTTAACAATTCCAAAATGAATACAATGTCATCTATGTTTTCATTTAACCCTTCATTCTAATCCTTTTATACAAAACAAATTTCTTTGATTCTTTAAGAATCTTGAAAACTTCAGAAAGATATACTTTGATTAATGCAAGCATCTATACATAAAATTCTGTGACTTTTGTTAGTCAGTTCATCTGTTCTGTCACAAGACTCTAAGATAGCTATACATTGACCGATCTAAACCAAATTCTGGAGAAAAATGCAACCAGATAAGGGGGTACAAAGTACAATTGGTTTTACTTAGTACAATAGATTTTCATTAAATTTTTTTTAAATTCTATTAAACTATATTTGCTAAGTCAAAATGACAAACTTTATAAAAAACACATAGAAATTCTTTTCAAGAATTGTTATAATGCTTGTATAAGTTCATAGTTCTGGTTAATAGCATTCCAAGGAAAACACTGGAACAAAAGATTAGTTAAGAAAATGCTTAATCATGTAGATGAATAAAATAATAATGAATACCATAGTGTGGCAATGCATATGACACACTTTGCAACCATGTTTATATAAGCAGAAGTCCTCTTCATAGTGAACAGATGTTTAACAATTTAGTGTAGAGCAGATTGGCCACCTTTCTGCACAGTAATAAAAATGAATGAGCACTATTGTAAAAAGTGAAATCAGGTGGATTTTAATGAAAGATGTAAATAAAAAAAATCAATTTCTATACATATTGAAATCAACTTAAACTCTTTAAGACAAATGTTTCATTGAATTGAAATTTTTATTCTATTGCCAACTAAAATGAAAATATGAATAATATTATTAATAACATTATAATTTGCACAAGAAAGGTTTAAAATGTTGTTAATTATATTACTTATTATAGAGACAACTGAAAAATATATCAACCTGTAATGAAAAGATGTATCTGGTCTGAAATCATGGTTTTATATTTAACCCTTAATTGTAATATAAAAAAAAAACAATTTTTGGTAAGAGGGAAATATTCCTTATCAACTCAACAACTTAATCAGTGGAATATAAACTGATGATATTTCTTTAGATTCTTCCGAAATAATCAAATAAATACCACCAGAGAATGGAAATGAGAAAATATTTTCAGTTCAGATGCTAATTCTTCATACAATTTAGTTCTGGTATTCTTAAATGAGAACATAACAATTCTTATCTCTAACTACATAAAACATTCATAAACTCAAAATATACCAGCCAAAATATCAATGAATGACCAAGTCTGATAATCTCTTCTGGTAACATAAAAGATAACCCGTAAATGAATATTAATAAGATCAGTCTTAATATGTTTCATAAAAATCTTTTAAACTCTTTAGATAAGCTTCTAACTATAATGTTCAATTTTATTACCGAAAAGAAAAAAATTATATATTGTTTAAAATTTTCTATATTTAAAAGGAAGAGTGTTCAATGTTGGAGATTGTTTTGTTTTGGTACAGCTTATCAATCAGGTTATTTAGAGCCAGAAAATGTTTTTAGATTCTAAGAATTTTGGAAGATATTAATGATTTACTAGAGCAAGCCATAGGTAATTACCTATAGCTGGTGGGAAAAGAGGTAGATTCATACCTTTCCCAAGGGTATTTACATGTAAGTGAGTATAATGAATTCAACTGAAACTCAGCTCTCCAATTTTTAATTCCAAACTGTTATCCATTACACAAACCCGGCACATCTAAGCTTAAAGCATCTGGTATTCCCAAACAGACACCCATCTAGGTCCTGACCAGGTTTGACACTGCCTAACCAGTGATTTTACAAGAATTAATGTTTCAACATGATATGGCCATAATCCTATTGAAGATGGAGCATTTTTAGAAATAGAGAGTGTAAACATAGGAATCAATATGATCTGAGCTTGAGATATGAAACCGACAGTCACCATGAAGCTTTGATTTTTACTTTTGCCTCCAAAATAAACAGAGATAGCAGGATAGCCTTTCAATTTAAAATAGAAAAAATGATGAAAAAATGGGTGGAAACTAGGAGCACAATCAAGATCAATACACATTCATTTATCAGGGCATGCATTGTTTGTTGGTGTCATAAAATTTTAATAAACAAAGGTGAGAATAAAGTGACTAAGGAGGTAATTTTAATTTTTTAAATTTAAACAAGTGCATACTTTCATTTAATTGAAATTCAAGTTTAGTCCAATCTTTCTCTCACTTACTCTTTATATATATATATATATATATATATATTTGTAGTAATATTTTTATTATTTATAATAAAAACATTTTTTCACTACACAAGTGCCTGATAAGGTGCTGAATATAGCACTAAAACATGATAGCTCTTGTGTAGCAAAAAAATGCTTTTATTATAAATAATAAGAATATTACTACAAATATTACTCTACTACATACCAAGCACTGCTAAAATGTAAATGCTAAGAACTGTTGAATGGCATTCCATTAATTCTTTTTTTTTTTTTTTTAATCATTTCACCCCGAGCAAGGCAGAAATGCCACTGATGAGCTGGGGGCTACATAACTGTAAAAAGATTAATTAGAAAAGAGTGAGGAGTACAAACTAGTTAGAAAGGAGCAATAGAAAGCTGAGAATGCAGGTGCGATGACAGATACATAGATGGAGAGAAAGGGAAGGATATACGGGGGTGGGGAGAGAGCTAGAGTCCAGTGGTTAATAGATGCATATTGACATTGCATTTAAATTTCTGGAGGTTGTAGCCATCAGGAAAGCAAGAATATAGGAGCGAGTTCCACAGGCGGGAAGTGCGAGAGAAGAAGCTGCAGGAGTAGAATTGTCGTCTGCATTTGGCTAACCTGACAGTGAATGGGTGGGACCCAGTTGCCAATCTGGTTGCACGAGTAAACACCTGTTGAGGAGGCACCAGTGACTTAAGTTCATCCGAGCAGAAGCCATGAAAGTATTTATAGAACAGACAAAAGGAGGCTACATTTCGACGGTGGGGAAGTGGCTGCAGTCGAGCCGTCAGATCAGTACCTATCACATTACAGACTCTCCTTTGGAGCCTGTCGAAAACACTGAGGAGAACGGCAGGGGCGCCTGACCATAAATGGCAGCAGTACTCCATGCATGGACGGATGGTTGACTTGCATATATGCAGGATGGATGCGGGTGGAAAAACATCCTGGATCGACATAGTGACCTAACCTTCTTAGCAGTAGAATTATCTATGGAATCAATATAGTGGTTCCATTTGAGGTCTGAGGAGAGGGTAAGGCCGAGGAGGTGTAGTGTGTTGCTCTCAGGGGGAATCGCTTGGTCCATGCTTATGGGAGGCAGGATTCTTACTACTACTAAGATATATATATATATATATACAGGAAGAGGCTTGATGATAAAATTACAAAAGAGATCCTATTAATATTAATTATTAAAAATTAAATATTAAATCTAACGCTGCCAGAGGGCTCAATGTAATTAAAATTATTTATTTACAGAGCCTATATATATATATATATAATATAAAAAAAATTCAAATTTTCAAAGATTGTATGGCATTTTTAATGAGTGAAATTTGCTAAATCAGTGATCTTAATTATCATGGTTAATATTAAAAAATTTGAATTCATGTCAAAATTTGCTCATGAATTCTTTTCTTAAGTTAAAAAGCAAATTTTGCTTAGTATATTTTATTATTTTAATTTTTTCAACTGAACATTCCCTTGTTTCTTTTTTTCTTTCCTTCTTCCTCTCCTTTTTCTTTTCGCTATGCTCACTTCTTATGTCTTTACCTACACACACACGCTCAAATAAATAATTGTATCTTACCATGATGATTAAGATAGCTGATGAAGCAAATTCCATTAGTTGAAATGGCCATATGATCTTGAAAAGTTTGAATTATATAAAAAAGAATTAATCAACATGTTCCTTCTAAAATATGATTTGGTAAAAATAGATAACATATGTTATCTTCCCTCTACAAATGTGGAATCTGCTATTGCTCAACGCTTAGTAGTGAATATAGCCTGTGACAAGTCGTATAGGAAAGAGTAGTTCAAAATTTTACAAGTAGCTGGTTTCAATAATCATTTAAAGATTTTGGAATCAGTATATCATTATGGAAGCCTTCTCTTTGCCGGCAGAAGGATTTTGTGAAGTCTCTTCATTTGTTGGGGGATATTTTATTTTAACTACCCCTCAATAATTATTTGTGATTTCTCCTCCCCTCGTTAAAAATATATATATTTATATGTATATTTATTTTAGCGTTTTCGAGATTAAGGAGCAAAATTAGGTTATTAAGACTATCTATTTCTTTTCTATGTTCTTGCTTATAGAAAGACATCACACCACTCTTTATTTCCAAACAAATTTTCTATTCAAAGGTAAGACCTAGTTTATTTATTGAGAGGGCATTTATACAAGACAAAATTAATAAGTTGTTGAAACAAGTTGAATTTTTTATTAGTTCTAGACATGTGTGTTTATCTAAAATAAAAAGTTCTTTGACTTCTTTCGTTTTTGCAAAGACTTCGCTAATGGTGATGAATTTGCCAAATGACATGTTTCCTTGAAATTCAAAATACAGCTTGCCTTGCTTTTTCATTCCAGATTGGGTTGTAACTCAAGTACTGAAGGGAAGCATATTTTCAACTACTCGAGTACCCTCCTTTCGAAGATTGAAAGTGCGGTTTTGTCCAGGGGGTTGGAATCTTGTATTCCCTCGATTAAGGTTGATAAAGAGGAGACACTGGCAGTATTTGAGGTGTTATTTTCTCAATTTGTACACCACTTACTGGATCATGTTGTTACAATGAAGTCCAGGTTAAAGGATTTGGCTTATCGATATAGCAACTCCCCTGTTGACTCGGTTGATTTTGTTTGGTCAAAAACTCATTTTAAGACTATTAAGTCTTTAAAATCTAATAATGATATTTATATCTGTAAACCAGGCAAGACTGCTGGTGTCGTTTTACTTGATTGAGTAGATTACATTTAAAAGATGTTGATTATTTTGAATGATAAATAAACATCATTATTAGATTTTAAAGACTATTAAGTTTTTAAAATCTAATAATGATATTTATATCTGTAAACCAGACAAGAATACTGGTGTCATTTTACTTGATCGAGTAGATTACATTTAAAAGATGTTGATTATTTTGAATGATAAATAAATATCATTATTAGATTTTAAAGACTATTAAGTTTTTAAAATCTAATAATGATATTTATATCTGTAAACCAGACAAGAATACTGGTGTCATTTTACTTGATCGAGTAGATTACATTTAAAAGATGTTGATTATTTTGAATGACCCTGAAAAGTTTCTTAAAATTGGTCTTGTAGAAAATTGTGACAACACATACAGAAACAAAATCAAGATCCAGAAATGTATGTTGTGTTTGCTTAGAAAAGGTTACTTTTTTAAGGAAATCTGATATGATTAGACCTTCTCTTTCTCTTAGACCAAGGCTTTATGGTCTTCCTAAAATTCGTAAGAAGAACGTTCTATTGAGACCCATACTATCAATGATTGATTCAGCCCAGCATTCTTTGACTCAATGGCTTTTGCATGTTATACAACCGGTTCGAAAATTTTATACTAAATATTGTATATCTGATTTGTTCTCGTTTGTTGAACATTTACGGGCCATACAGCTATGCCCTGATACTGATTTTATGGGCTCATTTGATGTGTCCAGTCTGTTTACTAACGTACCATTTAAGGGAGACTACTGATATTTGTGCAGACTCATTGTATGAGGGTGACATTACTCCACCGCCTTTTCTTAGAAATGTATTTGTCGAATTTATGACACTTTGTACTAGTTCTGTGGAGTTTAGCTTTGAAAATGTAATGAATAGCTGAGTGAATGGGGTCCAGATGGGTAGTCCCCTTAGTCCTGTGTTAGCTGATATTTTTGTTGGCTACGACAAGACGTTGCTCTTTGGCAAAGTGTCTAAACCTTTTATTTAATTCAGGTTCATTGATGACACTTTTGCCACTTTTTCCAATGAAAGTGAAGCCATAAATGTTTTCAATAGGCTTAACTCTTTACACAAGGCTTTGTCCTTCACTATGGAAGTGGAGAAGGACAATTTTTTGCTCTTTTTTGACGTTGTTGTTGAGCTCAGTAGAGGGGGTTTTCTTACAAGTATTTATCATAAACCCACCTTTACTGGCCTGTATATGACTTGGTGTGCGTTTGCACCTACATCAAGGAAAATTAATCTTATCAAAACCTTGGTAAAATTTGTTCTCCTACTAGACTGGACTCTGAGATTTTCCTTAGTAATGGCTATCCAGAAGCCCTTAATAATCATATTATTAAGAAGACTAGGGAATTTCATTCTCCTAAACTTCTGGGGCCTTCTAAGTGTCTGGTTTATTTGAAGGTTCCTTGATTGGAGATAAGGGCCAAAGCTTAGTTAAGCAGGTTAGCAAGTCGGTTTTTGGTTGTTTTCCATCTGTTGCTCTGTGTTGTAATTTTCAGACTAGGTCTGCGTTTCCATCTTTTCGTAAGGACAAATTGCTCTATATGAAATTCAGTAATTTTGTATATGAATTTAATTGCCAGTGCTCTGTTGGTTATGTAGGGCATACAACTTTACATTTGGAAACAAGAATTAATCAACGTGTACCTTCTAAAATATGATTTGGTAAAATAGATAACATATGTTATCTTCCCTCTACAAATGTGGAATTGGCTATTGCTCAACACCTAGAAGAGGTGTTGTGCCAAGTTTATAGGAAAAAGTAGTTCAAAATTTTACATGTAGCTGTAAATAATCATTTAAAGATTTTAGAATCAGTTTGCATATCATTACGGAAGCCTTCTCTTTGCTGGCAGAAGGATTTTGTGAAGTCTCTTCATTTGTTGGGGGATATTTTAACTGTCCCTCAATAATTATTTATATGTGATTTCTCCTCCCCTCGTTAAAAATATATATATTTATATGTATATTTATTTTAGCATTTTCCCCCCTTTTTTTGCTCTTCATTTACGTTGTTTTTTTTTTGTTTAATTTATAATTCCAACAATTTTCTCCTGATGAGATGTTGGACGAAGGGGTTCTTGAGACTGTTAATAAATTCCTTGTTTTTTAAGTAGTATACAAATTTTGTACCTCCAAACATTTGTTTATATATATATTTATATATGCATGCATGTATGAGCAAATTTGGTTGAAATTCCTGACAGAATAATAAATAGAAGACAATTTGAAAAAATTCTACACAAGCAAAACATGTCACAGTAAAAGCTTTCCAACTATATGTTAGAATAATCCTGTTCTTGTACCCTACTCCTTACAATATACCTACATTTAATTTTGATACATTGTATCAGTTTGTCAACATCTGTATACTTCTATTTGCTTGCTTCCCTGATAGCTACAATCTCCAAAAGTTTAAATGCATCAATTTCAATCTTCTATCTTCTTGAATCTCATTCATCTTTTATCCTTACTTCAATACCCTCTGATCCAAGTTTTTCCCCGTCACATTAACTCACCTGCACACTATTGGTGGTCTCACCTTTCTTGGTATGAAATGATTATAAGAAATGTGTATATATATATATATATATATATATATATATTGGAGTAGAGAGACTAAACTATCGCCCAGTTCACACTCCACCCACGTCTATTGAACAGGTGAAGAGGCTCATCCCTTGTTTCCTGTTTAGGATGCGGTTTCCGGCTTTCTCTTTTCCAATCTTTTTACTCTTACGTAGCCCCCTAAGCATCAGTGGCGTTATCGCCTTGCTTGGGGTGATATGATTAAAAAAAAAATACATATATATATACATATAAGGCAACTCAATGATAAAATGGAAATTTTCAACAAAAATAAAAACAAAAAAGCATAAGGAAAACTAAATGAGATCAGCAAGGATGTATATCCATACACATCTGATGAAAAAAAATATCTTCTAAATTTAAAAAATTAATAGAATTTAAAAATTTTGGAACAAAAAATTTTAAATTTACCATTCCCATCTATTCAGCATTTGCCCTTAGTGTAACACTATTTTTGGTACCGAAAAAGAAAAAAGAAAAGAGAAAGAAGAGAGAAAATAATTGAATTTTTCTTTCTTTCATCTCTAGAATTAGGCGAGAAATATGTTTACACAACACAAGCAAGATAAATAATATTTTTTATGACTCAAAGATTCTTATCACAGAAAATCAAAAAAAAGGATTTTGTGAGAAGTTCATTTCCTCTTTATTGAAAAATTGGGCGGACCTGAAGAAGACTACCACCACCTTTAAATTTGTTATTTTTCATTTTTTATAAATTAGGAAAAATTTTAATATTTAAACAATTTTAGCAGGGGGGGGTCAGTTTTTTCATACAACGTTATAGTAAAATGAACCTCCATTTTGGAACCAGCCGTTGGTACAACATTACCACCACCTGTAAATTTGTTGATTATCAATTTTTTTGGACTTTTTTCAGTGCAATCTTATCGATTAAACCCTAAACTTTACAAAAATCAAACTAAATTTGTTATGTTTGTACCACAAGTTTTACATGTTTTTTTTTATGATCATTTCCCCACAAACAAAGCAGAATTGCAAGTGGTGCACAGGAGGTTACAGTGAGAGAAAAACAAAATACAGGGGGCGTTGAAGAAAGGATAAGTGATGGATGGGAATCAAGTAGATAGAAGATGGCAGTTGATGTTGCATTTCAACTTTTAGTAATTGTAGTTATCAAGGAAGCAAGCAAATGGAAGAGAGTTCCACGAACAGAAAGTGTGAGAAAAGAAACTATTAGAGTAGAAGAGATGGTTACAGTTAACTACTTTGATGCCAGTCTAGTAAGATGTAGTCAGGAGGCCAGGGAAAAAGCTCATCAGAGCAGTTGCCATGAAAACACTTGAAGAAAAGAGAAAGAAAGATTGGTGATAAAGTGACTGAAAACAGGTTGCCATGTCAGGATTGATTATATTGCAAATTCTCCTTTGGAACTTGTTGAAATGCTCAATATAAATAGCAGAAGCACTTGACCAGATTTGGCAACTGCAATGCATGGATGGATGGTAGATTTATAAATGTGCAAAATGGATTCTTACGAGAAAAATTTCCTGCTTGACACAATGACCCAACCTTCCTAGCAGTAGATGCGGCTATAGGTTTGATGTAGTGAGGTCATTTGAGAGAGGGAGGTCAAGGATGTGCATTGTGTTGCTCTCTAGGAGACTAGCATCATCCATTCTGATGGTAGGCAAGAAAGTTTCTCTGTGGTTGTTAAAGTTGAGAAGATTCGTTTTGAAGGCTATTTCTTACCTTATTCAGTTACAGGTTGGAAGTCCTTTGGAAGGGCAGCAGCCAGGTTTACGTTGTGTCCTTTGGCAGGTTTCCTACTGAGATGGGAATAAATGGTGGCGTTATCTGCATAGATACCTATCATGAGTGAGAGATGCTGGGAATTTTAAAATTTTTTTCTTATCTAGTCAATTTAATTTAGTTTTTTTCTTTTGTTAGTTATAACAGAAGAGCTGCCAGGAATGGTGAAATGTTTTAAGAGCAAATTTAACATAGATGGCGTTGTAATCAAGGCACTCTCTAAAGATATATAGTGAATTGTTTTCTCCTTTCATCAGAGTAGCATTTGTTACGTCAAAATAGTGGTTAGTCTCATTACATAAGCAAACAATGTATTTGACGTATTGTTTTAAAAAATGTAAAATGCAATTTAGTGTTCATATAATCTTTTATTTAGATTCCTTTTATTTTTTTATTTTTTTTTTAATCATATCACCCCGAGCAAGGCGGTAACGCCACTGATGTGCAGGGGGCTACGTAATAGTGAAAAGATTGGAAAAGAAAAAGCCAGAAACCCCATCCTAAACAGGGAACAAGGGATGAGCCTCTTCACCTGTTCAATAGACATGGGTGGAGTGTGAACTGGGCGATAGATAGATCTATCTACTCCAATTGAAAAAAAAAAACAAGTGAGAAGATTGGAAAAGAGAAAGCCGGAAACCACATCCAAAACAGGGAACAAGGAATGAGCCTCTTAACCTGTTCAATAGACGTGGGTGGAGTGTGAACCGGGTGATAGATAGATCTATCTACTTCAATCGAAAAGAAAAAAAAAACATGGTAGTAAAAGTCCAGTCAAGAGATTTCTGCTAAAATCAAAAAAAGAAGAAAGAATTAAAGAAAAGCAATTAAACATGAAAAACTTCCTGTGTATTTTTTGTGATATTTAATACAGGCGATGGAGTAAATTCCTCCTTCAGGTTTTAGTTTATTTTGTTTAGTACTAAGTCTTCACTGTTTTGGATGAAGTAGTAACAAATTTTATATTCAATTTATATATATTTTTTTTCAATTGCAGATGTGATAGAGTTAGTTGTTAGGAAAATTATTTTTTTTTATTCACTGGGTTTGTTAGGAGGGGCCATTTTTTTGTTTTGAAATATTTTATAGGCTTTTTGTTTTGCATTCAATATAAAATAATTAGGCTACTGAAAAAGTTTGAAAGTGTTTACAATGCATTTCTTGTCTTCACACAAATAATGTGGGCTGCATATTCTAAGTGCTCTTAATGTAATTGCAATGCAATTGATCCAAACCTGGTAGCCCAACTCCTGTCACTTTCTCACCAACAGAATGTGGCTTCCCTCTGTCTCTTCTACAAACACTTTCATGGCTTCTGCTCCAATGAGCTTATCTCTTTGGTGCTCCCTCTGCATGAATTTAATCGAGCTACTAGACTAGCAACTAGGTCTTACCCTTTACAGTGAAAACAGTCAAATGTAACCGCAACATCTACTCTATCAGCTTCTTTGCTTGCGCTTCCTGTCTGTGGAATTCACTTCTGTATACTTGTTTCTCTGACTGCTACAATCTCCAAAAATTTAAATGCAAAGTTAATTGTCATCTTTTATCTCCTTGACTCACATCCTTTCCCTGACAACTCTTGTATCATGTTTTTCTCCCGTTCCACTCTACTCACATACAGCCTTCTTGTATTCTCATCCTTCTCTTACTCATTCTCTGACACCCTCATAACTTGTTTTTCTTTCTCATCACTCACCTCTTATATAAACCCCTGTGCACCAGTGGCAATTCTGACTTGCTTGGGGATGAAATGATTATAAAAAAAAGGTAGAATCTGATGATTATATCAGATTTTATTTTGCTATGATGAGAATAAAAATTGTTTTTGTTGCTTGATTTCTGGAGGACACTGAGTTAAAAACTGTTGTTGATGTAATGTAGCTTGATACCTACAAAATGTAAGGAATTGTATTCTTCTATTTCGTATGTAAATTCTATTGTGTGCTTGACTTTGTTTAATTGATCTGCTAGGTCAAGTAAATCAGTATCACAAGGACACCTAAGTAGAGCATCATCAACATAACAGAAGTATGTTGATTGTTTGGGTATAATATTTTGGAATGGATCAAATTAAAGAAATTTTAAGATATGTGTCATCACTCCACTGAAAGGTGATCTCATTTGGAATCCTAATTTTTGTTTGTAAAAATCATTATTTAATGTGCAATAGCATTGATTGATGATGAGACAGCAGATTTTCATTATTTTACCTATTAAGAACAAAAGGGCAAATAATCATAACACTACATGTATTCATACATACACTATGGAAAAAAAAAAAGTTGCACAAATGAAAAGTGCATATAAATAAGAAAAATCGAGAAATATAAGCAGTCAATTCCTATAGCCCCAGACAAGTGGGTGGAGTGATTTGCAGAGGGTTCATCTATGAATCTCTGGAGTCAGGATGTTGAAGGTAACATCAATCAGCTAAATGACAAAACCTTTTATTTATATTAATTATATATCACATATGTAGGGGACAAGTAGCAAAAGATTACTAATGGCACACCAAAAAAAAAAAGTGCTCCATACCACACAAGGTGGCAAAGCTGAATATAACAACATTTTGGTTGTTGTCAAAAAAAAAACCCAAAAAAACAAAAGCAGCAACAACTTGAGTTTCATGAACTATGTGCAATCATCAGGCAGCCATTTTTCTTTTTAGAAAAACCAAAATGTTTATATTTATATATTCAGACAGCAACCTTTCTTGCAAACATCTTTCAGTAAACACAGCCAACACATGGTTACAGAAGTGGCCAAAAGTGCTTGGAACAATAAAAATTATAGAAAATTCTTGTACTGCCTTACTTCTACAAAACGCAAAACATAAGGATGCTGCAAAAAATAAAAATAAAACGTTTTCTTTTTATTTCTATTTCTTTTTTCTCTTCTTTCCATTTATCTATCATCTACTTTTTCTTTACTCTTTCTTTTTTCTATCTGTTTTTTTTAAATGAGCAAAGAATTTTTTGTAAATTACAGTTACAAATGTCTAATCTAAATATGGATATGTGAGCGTCTGTGAAAAGAAAAACAAAATTTTTTGAGGTGGGGGATATTTTGAAGATCAACTGTTGTATCACTTGGGTCTGACAAGCCGCCAGGTTATCATTGTGCGATGAAATATGTATTACCGATTGAAATTGTAGTATATCAAAAAAAATTTCTAAATTATATATATATATATATATATATATATATATATACAAACATCAATATGTCCATAACCTAATAATGAGAAAAATTATTTTGCACAACAAATAAAAAAATTTCAGATTAAAATGTACTTATAGCTGCGTCTGTCTGTGAATTTATTCATCCAGTATGATGTGTATGTATTCATGTATCATTCTATGTAGTGAGAAAGTAAGATAGTAGGAACCGATTTTACAAACACAACAATTATATATGCTATTCAAAATTGTTTTTGCCATTTAAACATTTTATCGCACATTACATTGCGTTGTGGTGCAGTGGATATCAACTCGGAATGCGACATCAGGGTGCTGAGTTCAAATTCCAGTTGAATTCCTTGCATTCATTTACGTGCAAATACCCTTGGGAAAGGTATTAATCCATCTGTTCCTTCCAGTTATGGGTTAAATAACAGGACAGATTGGGTTCTATAGCCTTGGCTGGCAACCAGTTTACCGCCGAAAGCAATGGCAACCTACTGTAGGATAATCTTCTGCCTAGTCAGTCATGTCTCTTTCGAGACATGATCGCCCAAAGCGTGTATCAAGTATGGCACTTAACTGATATTAAACTATTCGATGTATCGATTAGTTATTTAATAAAATAAATTAGTTTATGCTTATAAATAGGCATGTTTATGTAAAATTAAGGATTTATTATTTATGAAGAAAGTTTTCAACAGATAAAATTACCTTATTTTTTCACAAGCATTTCTTTGCACTGATAAAAAGTTTGTAAAAACACCAAAAGTTGCTTCCCTTTACATTTTCAAGGGAGAAAACTACAAGGATATTTTAAAGAGTTATCTTTATTGAAGCAGAATAGTCAATCTATAGTTTGAGGTAATTTGTAAGAAAACGTTATCAATTTGATAAATTTATGAACTTTTTGATTAAATTAAAAAATTAAATAGTAATGAAATAATTAAAACCTTGAAAATAATAGAAATCATTATAGATAAAAAAAGCAATATAAAGTTACAGACTATAATATAAGGTGGAAACCGGATTTACTATGATTTTTTGCATAATCATTTAATAGAAAGTAAATGGATATTTGAGGACTTAATAATAAAAAAAAAGAAATGTCAATCCAGTTTCATTTTTTGTTTAACTTATTTTTAAGTTAACTATGAACAAAGTTAATGCAATATCAAAAATCGTTTTAAATAATGTCCTATGATTAATGACAGAGGACACATTTTCATTTACTAATTCAGATTCACAATGTATTTCATGGTTTAGAAGATCCAATTTTACAAAGCGTATATAACTGAATTTTTGATCATATATAAAAACCACATTTTTCTGAGCATCTTGTAGTAGTTATCAGTGAGTCTAATCTGGTCGACATTTAGTAATGTTCAATTCTCACTGGATGTCTCATACAAAATTTCAAAATAACCGCAAAATAATCTATGTCATAAAATCAACCAATCAACCATTTTTTTTCCAAAATATTAGAATTTTAGAAATTATTAATAGCTGCATGAAAAGAAACTTGTTTTTAACAGTTTCAAATAGGAAACATGGATGATGTTCATATAACTATCATCCAATAGTTGTGTAATATTCCTTGGTGAAATGTGTATGACAAGAAAAGTCTATGTCTTAAAACTTAAAGATTTTATAAAAAAAAAAGTATTTTCATTCATGAGAAAGAAATTATTTACTTTTCTGATCAATTGATAACATTCATAAAAGAAAAAAAAAACTGAAATAAAAAATCCAAGAAGTTAAAACTGCCAAAAGATTGACGACAACATTACAAAGCATCATCTCCAAGACCTGAAGAAATAAGTTTAGAATATAAGTCATTTTCCTTTTCCTTTCAATGAGTCATTGTAAGATTTTTAGATCAGGTTGAGAGATTAAAACAAAGAAAATAAGAAATACTAAGACATGTACTTTCTAATATTTTATTAAATTTTTTAATCCTTTCAAAGACATTTGAAAATTTTAAGAATTTTGTTTTTCTTGCACCAACCAAAGATTAGTAAAAGAAATTTAATGTGTTTTTTGTGGTAAAAAGAAACATTATCTTAGAAATTCTTGCAAAAATCAAATAACTGTCAAATTTTAATTAAATTTTCAGAACTTATTCACAAATGAAATAAATTATTTTTTGAATATTTCTTTTTAGAAAATCTTGAGAACTGTTACTCCCACTTATTTAATTTTATGAAATTTTAAAAAATTGAAATTTTGGAATCTTCATTTTTATCTAAACTTATTTATAAATGGAACTTTGTGTTTTGTGTGTGTGTGTGTGTATGTGTGTGTGTGCCTGTTACCTATAGACTCCGAAACGGATGAACCGATTTTCTTGAAAATTTATAGTTGTATTATAAGCATCTGCGAGTGTTCTTAGCTAGGTTTTGTGTTGAGGTACCCCCCGATAAATATCAAAAATTGATAATCAAAAAATTCGGGTTATAGAAGGAGTGGTCCGATTTTAATCAAATTTGATACATTCATAAACAAAGACATAAGAAACAATATTCAGAAGTTTCAACGTTGCACTTCTTACAATAGTGCAAAAAATCGATTATATATATATATATATATATATATATATATATAAAAGGCAAGATGTTTGTGTGTGTGTCTGTTTATCTGCCTGTATGTCTCTATTTTTTTCAGCCCTTTTATTTTAGTTTTTGCTTCGGGTTTGGCACTAAGTAGGTATAATTGTAGTTCTTAGTCTCAGCTATGATACCATTTACTCAGAGGACTTATTTAGCCTTCAAATTTCAGTTTACGATGAAAAAAACTTATTTGATATCGATACCAGGAAATCAAAATTTGACTTACATCCATTCATTTTTCTTTCAGTCTACGGTTTCGCTTTAACTGGAAACCGCTATTGCTTTTTAGTCTTTCGTCCCAACATCCAAAGAGTCTGAGCTCCAGGACCATGGATTATAAAGCGGGCTATACTGCTAGTATTCATTAAAAGCAGGACTCTTTGGAGAATTCAAATCATCAAATAATTTGATTTTATCAAAGAGAAACACCATTTACTGAAAATTTGCTCTGAATTGTAAAACTATAACAATAAAACTATGACATTATTTAATTGGAAAATCTTTTAATTGTTTTTATAAGATATATTAAGGACACTATTGTCTTAAAAAAAATTATTTTAGTGAATAATGTATTTTTACTAGAAAAGTTTTAAATCTTAAAATTCTGTACTAATTTCAGTGATTTTGACAATATTATTAAGTGAAAACTGTATTTACTTATCATAAAAGAAAAATCTTAATACAACTCATCAAACACCAATATTTAAAAAAAAAATTTAGTTTTTTATTAGTACAGGTGACCATACATGACATTAGAAAATAAGATAAAGGACGATAGCAAATTTAAAGCCAAAATTTCTAAAATTCAATTAAACATTAGATTACAGAGAATATTTTTCTAAATTTTTAAGATTACGGAGTACTTAAAAATTAAATAAAAAAGCCCACACATCATTTTCTTTAATTATGTTTTCCAGATAAAATCTCCATAGAACAACATTAAACTTGTCATCACTTTGTCAAACATGTCAACATAGATACTTTTGGGTTAAAAAGGCATGTTTGCAATATTTTAAACTTAAAGTAAATAATATTTGTTTCAAATCAGATTATTCTTTAAATCAGCTAATATTCTTCAAATAAAGTTTCAAAAAATATATTTTATTTTTGGTAGCTTTTTAATAAAAATGAACAACAACTAAAAAAGGGTGCTCATCATCTATTTTAACTAATACAAAAATCTCCTTTCAATCAGTTTAAATTAGTTTTTGAAACACAACAAGTATTTTGCTTATCAGAAATACTAAATTCAATCTATTGACTTAAAATTAAAACTAAAATAAAAGCTTCAAGAAAGATTTTTCATTTAAAAAAGAATAATTTAAAACTTAGGTATCAGTTTGTTTTTTTGTGGAGGAAACTAGTTTTATCCATGAAACAATTCAACAGATTAACACCTGTTATTTTTTAATCAGATTTTTTTCCTGTGTTATTTTTGCTTTTATTCATGTTTTATATGTGCAATGTAATTCATAAATAAAAGCAAAGAAATACAGAGGGTGCAAAAGTAGGTATATAGTAATGTGCACACAAAACATACTGTAATGATTATACAAACATATCAATAATAAACATATCAAATCCCCCAAATGTTCAAACTGTTTATCCCTATCATTCACACACTCCTCTTTACCTGAAAAAAGTCTTTTATTATTATTATTTATTAAATAATAAAAATTATGAAAACAAAAAGCAGTAAAAATAATATTAATGAATGAAATGAATTCTAGTATTAAATAGATCCTAAAACCACTATTATAATATTGTTATTAACTGTATACCTAATTTTGCAGTCCCCTCTATATGGCGAGAACCCAGTTTTCTGTCCACCCTGCATTTGCAAGAACAAAAGACAAATCACAAGGCCAAATGTTTCAATAATCAATAACAACATATCAATAATAAACATATCAAATCCCTCAAATGTTCAAACTGTCTACCCTCTGATGTGATCATCTGAGTACTATGAAGAATATTGATTACATTGCAGATTCTCTTCTGGATCCAGTTGAGAACCCCAAGATGAATAGCAGGGGCACCCACTCAGATATGGTAACGGTATTCAGTGCATGGTTTTCATGAGTAGTGGTGCAGTTGTTATTTATCCTTCTACTTTTTTGTTTTTATTAATCTATTTTCCTATTCTACTTTAATTGAAAAATAAATTTTTTTCAAATCTGATTTTGTCACAACAACCAAAATACAAGTTAACATTTAGTTTTGATGATGTTTTTAATAAAATAAGAGTAACTGAATACCAACATTTTGACTGTATTCTTCATCATACTCAGATGATCACAATTTAAATTTTGATTTTATTTACAAGATAAACTCAAAATATCAACTATGTTTACTGGTCTATAAACTTTCCACTACGGTACATAGACTTTATCAATTTAAGAACAGTATTTGATTGGCAACAAGGCCTCATCAATTTACAGTTGCATTGGCTATATATAATCATAAGTTCTATGCTAAAAGCTTCTTCTCTCACACTTTTCACTTGTGGTGTGGAATTCTCTCTGGGCCTGATGCTTTCCAGCTAACTTTGATCTTCAAAAATTTAAATTCAATGTCAATCATTATCTACTGCTTTCTTGATTACACTTTTTATTGTTCTTGCGTCTTAATAATATTCCCCATTTTTTTATTTTTCTTTCACCCTCAGTAATCTCTTCAGACATAGTGGCTTTACTGCCTTGCTTGTCGTTAAATGATTAAGAAAAATAAATAAAAGAAATATTTTATAACTATTTCTCATTACAGCCAATCACAATCTCGCATTTCTACAATTTGATATTTCAGTTATAGCCACCTATTCATAATACCAATGTACTGGATGAAGTATTATATTTGAATATATGAATTTTTTATGCACATCTCAGCTGGCAAATATTAACAAAACCAATGAAATATTTACATAAAAACGTTATATTTCCTTTAAAAAAAATTAGGTAATATAAACGTTATATTATTCTTTAATAACATTTAAAACTTATTTAAATGCGACAAGATCATTTTAATAGACAAAATGAATTACATTTTAAGAAAAATCGTTGTAAAATTATCATTGACATAAATTTATGTTTTAAAGGGAAACTACTCTTAGAGAAGGATTATCTACCTTGAATATAATCATTTCCATTAATTTTAAGTATGATAATTCCCTACAAGAAAACATTTCGCCTTCATTGATCGAGCAGCCAGGACTGTTTTCGGTTGAAATTTATAAAATATTTCTTAAAACAATTTTTCAGGAAAGCTGGTTTCTCAATTCCTGTAGCTGTTTCCAGCATTGATGGAAATTTTCTTCTTAACATTTTAGATTTGAAGTAGTATGGAATATCAACATCTTGATCATGCCATTTCTCTTTGATTTACAAGTTCTATCCATTTTTTTAGTTGTTGCTGCTGTTGGTAGTTTCTGAAGTGGTATTGTTTCTGTTATTTCGTATGGTTCTTTGTGAATCTCTAGCACCAGTCCACAATGTTCAAAGAAGAATGATCTTTGCCAAATCCCTCAAAGCCTTTTTTAACCATTGATCTTTGCCAAAATACTAAAAGCCTTCTTTTAACCATTGATCTCAGTGGTTGTATACAGCTGACAGTTTAGATATTACTAAATGGGTTTTATGTCATGTATGACAGCCACATGAAAATATCAATCTGATGAAGCTATATAAGAACATATTTAGAGTTTTCAGATTGAAATTTTGTTTTTGTCACAGTTTTCATAGTTTCTCTTTTGGAAAGGTTTATCTTGATTTCTACTTCTTTAAACGCTTTATAGAAGATGTGATTTTTTTTTTCCAAATTATTATTCTCCCAATTATGAATATCTATGTCGTCAGCATAGCCCTTTACCACCACCATCATCAGTATATTAGCTTCAGGAGAGAAAGCAAGACAGCGGTCTTCTATTGGTAAATTCATTTATGATGTTGTAAGTTGTTAATATTTATAAAATTAACAAAATGAATAAGTTTCTATATTTATAAAATCTTCCACTTATTTTAACAAGACAAATATCATAACAATACTACGTACCTCCTGTCGTTTTTCTTTATCTAAAATTAAATTGAAATTTTAAAAATAAATAAGTTATCTTCAAGCTTTAAAATTAACTTTAATTGAAAACCAAGGGACTAAATTTAGTAATTCCAGTAAGCAAAATACCCTGCTGTATTTTAAACCAAAATTATATTGATCGGAATCAAAAATTTTCTTAATTTAAAAAAATTTTTTTAAATTTCAAATTTTCTGCCATTTTTCATTGATTGTAAACAGAAGCCAATTCTCAGTTTTAAAAAATCTTACAAAAATAAAATACACCTCGCTGACACATTATTTTCTTCAAATTCCAGAATTTAAACTTACTTTAAAAGTTGACTTGAAACAAGAATTACTTGCTTACTGCCTGTAATGTTTCAAAAAAGCATTTCTCAATTACAGTAGCCTTATTATCACAGCTGTTATCACCTTATCAGCAGGCGATAATAGATGTTTTACAGTAGCCTGCCAAAAGTATGGAAGATGAATTTGGTATAAATCTTATTCATACAAATCGTTTTTTTTTTATTTTTAACTATGTTAAAATTAAAAAATTAACACAGTTTTCAGCAATTTTCCAATATTTTATAGAATTTTAGTTAGTTTAGCTTTGTAGGCTTACATTTGAAGATGTTTTATGAAAAATAAAAATAAAAATAATATAAAACTTTCTTTTAAAAAATTTTACAATTTAATAACAGAATGAAATAATGGCAGAGATAACACAATAACTTATGAAATGTTATGGCATTTATTAATTTTTCTTTTTAATATCTAATTTTTATATTCTTTTTAGATACCTCCACAAATTGTGAATTTCACAATTATTATTTTTTTTTTAACAAAATTAAAAAATTAGGAATTAAAATGTAAAAGTTGCTTTAAATGTTTAAGGAATGACTTGCAAAACAGGCTGTTGAATTTTATAAACGTCTTGAAGAGATTTGAATCAGAAACAAAGTACAGTTTCTGTCATGTTAAGGGAATAATCCAAAACACTTGTTAACTTCTAAAATCAATACGACCCCTATGGAAACTTGTTATGGCCCCTATGGAACATCGTACTTAAATGAACATATTTATTTACACAAAAACTTTTTTTTACTGATTTAGAAAATATAATTGGTGAACGATTTTTATTAAACTTTACAATTTTCGACAGGCAATATAATCATCAATTCTTAACTAAAAAAATTAAGACGACAGTTCTTTAAAAAAATTTTTAAATATTTTAAAAACTTTTTGAATTATTATAATAATAATAAAAAAATGAAAACAAGTCTTTTAAAATTTTGTTAGTAATCAAAAAAATTTTTTTCTTCAGACTATAATGTCCTTAATTATTATTATTTATTCCAGCAATTAAAAGCTTATCAAAATAAATTATATCAGAGTTTTATTGCATTTTTATTTTACTCTTTGGAATAGATTTTCGGATAGTGCCGAATAATTTTAAATAAAAAAAATAGATGATTTATATTCCCAGATGAGTCCTACGTTTAACTAAAAAAGAATAATTTGCAATCAATTAAAATTTATTAAAATTTCATGGATTTAACGTGGAGGAGGGGTAACAGAGTTTTAAAAAAATTTTTACAAAGATTTTTTTAAATAATTTCAAAAATAATTTCATTCATTTGTGAATGAGTACTGAAAGTTTCATTAAAATCCGACAATTATTTTATATTTTCGAGAATTTCCAAATTAATTTGTTTGTCACCAAAAAAAGTGAGTAAAAGTTTACTTGATCGATTGTAAATTTGTAAACAGTCGTAAACATTTTCTGCAACGTTAACTCAAATCAAAACAAAATTTTCTACCAAAATTTCGAACATGTTAGAAGGGATTAAAAATTTTTTAAAGTTAAATAAAAATTACTTTGATCTTTCCTCTTAATATTATAAACATTTTGATGGAAAAAGTTCGTTTTATTAAGTTTTGGATCTTTTTAATTCATTCATACTCTGCTGTTTGTAATTTTTTTTATTTTTTTTTTTTCGTTTTTTGTAATTTAATGGATGTGCGTTGTGGTACAGTGGATATCGGCTCGGAACGAGAAACCAGGGAGCCGAGTTCGAATTCCAGTTAAATCCATTGTATTCACTTTACGCGCAAATACCCTTGGGAAAGGTATTAAATACGTCTCTTCCTTCCAGTTATGGTTTAAATAGCAGGACAGATTGGGTTCTATAGCCTTGGTAGGCAACCAGTCTACCGCAGAAAGCAATGGCAACCTACTGTGGGATAATCTTCTGCCCAGTCAGTCATGTCTCTTTCGAGACATGATCGCCCAAGCGTGCATCACGTATGGCACTTAACTGACTGAATGGAGGTACCAAAACTACTGTTTAGGCGAAGCCGATTTACTTCCCCTCTAAAGAACAATAACACAAAATAAAACTGGGTTACTTCCCTTGTTTGAAAGTCATGTCGGTAATTTGAATTAAAAAGACGACAAGCTGACGCGAAGTGGAATTCATGGTTTCTAGGTACCTCCACATTTTCGCTAAAAACAGCCTCACATGATAAAAAAATAAAAATAAAAACTAACTTAATAGAAGTTTTATTGTCAAAATCTTTATGTTATTATTTCGAGGAAAGACTACTAAAATATTAGTTAATATTAATATTTTTAATTTTTTTTTTGAGAATATTCTAAATTTTGATTTAAAATATTTGTTTTTGATTCAGACCATAGCTGACTATGGAGACATTTTAGCGTCTTTGTTTCCGGTGAAAAATACATTAATTTGCAAATTCTTGCAAAAATGAAATAACTGTCGGATTTTAAGGAAACTTTACTTTTATAAAATATTGATATACATCTGTTAAATTAATTTCATGAAATTTCTATAATTGAAATTCTGTCCACAAATTTTGTTTTATTAGTTAAACAAGAGACTTCTTGGAGAATGTAAATATTTTTTTTTCAAACAGTTGCCATCTTTCTCTTAGTAGATGATGCAAAAATTAGGTTCCAAAGAGGTTATTGCATCTGAACATGTTTTGGTCAGGCCTTCCAAAACTAGGTTGCAGTCATGACATGCACATGGTTTAAAAAATGTTCTTGAATTTTTCTCTAGAAGATGTGACCTTTCATAATGGCAACAAGAGATCATAATAAACACTATCACAGGAGCAATGATATATTATTTTTGACAACTGGTTAGATATTTGAGATGATGCTGGAATGATACAAAATTTGAAATTAAAATCCTATATTTATTCTAAAAGCAACTAAAATTTTTATCACCAATAATGACAGGCTTTTAATAAATGGAGCACAAACCAAACATGCACATACAAAAACAATAAACTTAAATTAACAAAGGTTAAATTCTTTTTAAACTGGTAAATGAAACCCAAACAAAAAATAGAGGTTGAAAGACTTAAACTTTCATGTGAAAAACATTAGGATTGAACTGTAACAACTAAATTTGATTTAATAAATCCAACAGTAAAATTATATCATTACTAAACATCTATGTGTTATGTTTTCTGTTTATCATTAACTAAATTCCAAAAGCAAGGAGATTTAAAAAAATATTATAAACAAACATGGAAAATTTAATCATCATGCAAGGGAGATAATTATAAAAGAAAACATTTTGATAAAGACTTGAAAAACTTTTCTGATTGTAAATAGTTGGAATGCACTAATGATCTGTATAGAAAAAATGAATGCACAGAGCATACTTCTCGCAGTACAATAGAAGTTATTCTGAATATGAAAATTAATTAATAAGAACATTTCCATGTAAAATTACTTAAGGGGATTTAACTGAAATGTTGAAATAAAAATAAAGTAAGAAAGAAGTTGCAGTACAACCTGTACTACTTCGAACAGTGACTGCAGGGCATTGAGATTACAATTTAAAGACTTAATCAATCAAAATAAATATTTATTTCTTAAATATTTTTTACAGTGTTTTTATTAAGCTAATAACTACAAACTAAAACAAAGGACAGTTTAAATTTCTTTCCAAAAGAACAGTTCTGAGATGATAAAGGAAAAAGTTAGTCCGAACCTCTTTTGGAATTTTACTGTCATTGTCCTTAGATATCTGAAACATCCAGCCTTAATGTTTTTTTTATTCAATTCACACCAAACAAGACAAAGCCACTAAGATGCAAGAGGACAGAGACATGAGAATATGAGGAAAAAACAACTATTAAAGAGAGAATACGAAAAGAACAAGACAGAAGATAACACTTGATATTGCATGTAAAAGATCAAAGTTAAGCAAGAAGTCGGAAGAGAGTTCCACAAGCAAGAAATGCAACAGAAGAATTTTTTTAGCATAGAGATTATGGCTATATGTAGCCATTTCAACGAAGGTGATAAGATCTTGGCACCAGGCTAAATGTGGCAGCAATATTCAAACGAAGGACAAATAGTAGACTTATAAATATGTAAGATAGATTCTGGCAAAAATTGTCTAGTATAACACAGGGAACCACCTAGCAGCATGGCTAGCAGTTGATACAATTTTTCAAAGTTCATGTAGAAAGGTGTCGCACTACTTTCCACCTTTGCTACTTTCCATCACTAAGAACTTGATGAGCTGTTCATATACTCCTCCTGGAGCATTTGATTGTATACCATCAACTCCATACCTCATTACCATTAGTATTTCCTCCTGACATCAGAAATGCAATTGAGAATGACCACAAAACACCGAGAAACCTGGAAAATAGCCTCACCATTAATAAGTGCCTTCTGGATTCATTTTTATTTTTCTAAAATAATAATCATGTATTTCCCTAGTTTGGATTTTCTGCAGATGATTATGCATTAATATATCAAACAAATCTTCAAAGGAACTTGAAACTCAAAATACAGAGTGGAACCTTTGAAATTGGAACTCTGCTATGAACTCCTTTTATATTAGCAAAGAGATTTAAATAAGCAGTGTTGTCTTCTGCAGTGGACTCATCCCATGATAGAGAATTACAAATTTGAAAAAAGAAATTAGTCAATACATCTCAGATTTTCAATAAAGTTGCTGCACTCTGTTTTCTCCCATTTCAAAGTCACTGGCATCAGTAAGAATCTTTCATGTACTTTATAAATCTACTTATCAGTCAGTCAGTTAAGTGCCATATGTGATACATGCATGATCAATCATGTCTCAAAAGAGACATGACTGACCGAGCAGAAGAATTTCCAACAGTAGGTTGCCATTACTTTCTGCAGTAAACTTGTTGCCAACTAATGCTGTAAAACCAAATCTGTTCTGTTATTTAACCCATAGCTTGAGAGAAGAATTAATACCTTTCCCAAGGGTATTTGTGCATAAGTGAATGCAACGAATTCAACTGGAATTTGAACTCGGCTCTCTGAGTTCTCATTCCAAGGCAATATCCACTGCACTGCAATGCACAATCTACTTATACACAACTTATAATAAATATAATTCATCAAAAGTAAAAGCTAGCATTCATTTACGAAATAAAATACCTACAAACACTTTTTATACATCAAATTTATTTTAACTAGTTTTACTAAAACAATAGAAAATCTTTTATAGTATTTTCATCAACTTAATTTATTAATTAATTTAACATGTTAATACATTTTTTGAACAGCATTTCATCTACTTTATGGTTATTTAATGTCATGAGTTGTTTAATGAGGGTGGGTATTCCACTTTTAATTTGAATGTTGAGTTGATTTAACATTTTTGCATTGACATGTCTAGTTCCCAAGAGTCAAAATTTTCTATGATGTATCCTTTTTTCATCATAAGTTCTCCCTTCATGTTAAGCCCTTCAACATTCTGAAAGATAATGTACTATACAAGGCAGAGATATTCAACTTCCTGAGGTATTTGATATACCGTCATACCTGACATGTTAATACAACATAACTATTTTTTAATGTATTAATAATATGTCATATATTTAGCAGTTTTACTTTTATTACTACAAATTATATATGTACACACACACGCACACTCACTCACTCTCTTTCTCTCTCTCTTTCTCTCTCTCTTATATGGATCATTTTAAATCAAATCATCTATAGGCACTGTCTCAGATTTTGATATTTTAGTAGGTGACACCTTGTCTAGAAACAAATCAACCATGAAACATTTGAACAGACAAGTCAACCATGAAATAATAGAACAGACAGTTCAGAAATAATAAATTGAAATTAAAAATGCTGAGATCCAACCAAAATAAATAGTCTCTGCTCAAATTTGGTTTCCTATTGGAACTAAAAGCAGAAAGTAGCTATTTTTACTAGATTTCAACATTTCTCCAGATGAAGAACCCAAAACAGAAGTAAATGAAGCCAAAAATGGCTTATTTGTGTGGAAATACCAAAGTACCAAATTTCAACTTGATTCCCTCTTAACTCATTAATTTATAAAGCACTGAATTTGGCAAAAATCATGCATGCTGCTAGCAATGTGACCATTTAAGAAAATTTCAAATTGTCATGAACCTGAAATTCAATGATGCTGAAATTTTCAGGGCTGATTTATCTATGGACAAGGTGCCGCTAACTAAATTTCTTCAAAATCTAAGATGATGCCCATGAGGATTTAGAAAATTTTATATATATAACTTCATATATTACTTTTACTAGATACCTGTATTTGAATAGATGCTCTGTTTATTATAAACAATATTTATTTCTACTAGGCTCAAGAAAACTTATTAAAGTAAATGTGCCTCACTCCCTGGCAGAATTCGAACCTGCATCCCCCTTTGCAGGAGAAGTGACTGTATGATCCAGTGCGCACCGATGGCTATAAAGTACTTGACAATCAAACAAGGTTTTATTTGCTTTTAAAGCATATTCATTCTTCATAGTCAAGTGGTCAAAGTAAACAAAGCGTCTACTTAAATATGGATAGTCATAAAAATGTAATGTTTAAAAAAAAAATCCGTTCATTTTTAGAAACTGCTTTATGTTTCAGATATGAAAGTGAGAAAATATACTTTGAGAAATTCTGAGTAAGTCAATATACTTTAAAGGCAAATAAAACCTTGCTTGATTGTGAAACTCCAAGTAGTCAGAGAGAGAGCTGAATTAGATGGTGGCTTGTCCTGAAAAAGTGGACACAGGTTTGAATCCTGCCAGTGAACACATTTCCTTTAATAGGTTTTGAGAAACCAGTAAACGAAATAAATACTACTTACAACAAACAGAGCATCTACTCAATCCCAGTATCCATTGAAAATAGTATTTAAAGTAATAAAAATATATCAGTCAGTTAAATGCCATACGTGATACACACTTTGGGTGATCATGTCTCAAAAGAGACATGACTGACAGGGCAGAAAATTATCACGCAGTAGTTTGCCATTGCTTTCTGCGGTATACCAGTTGCCAGCCAAGGCTATAGAACCCAATCTGTCCTGTTATTTAACCCATAACTGGAGGGAAGAGATGGATTAATACCTTTCCCAAGGGTATTTGTGCATAAGTGAATGCAAGGAATTCAACTGGAATTCAAACTTGTTCTGAGCCAATATCCACTGCACCACAATGCACATCCAAAATATATCACATTGAGAAAAAAAAATGCATTGATTTTATATATATATATATATATATACTAAAGAACTCAACAATATTGTCCTGTGACTCTCCAGAGTTGTAGGGGCACCACAGTACTGCAGCGGCAGTAGAAGTGCCGTGTCTTGGGCAGGATAGCCTGACGGTTTTGAATTCAGAGTTTTTCCACTTTCTAGCCAGGGTGCCATCTAAGGTTATAGAATGCAGTCTGTCCTGCTGTTTACCTAGAGTTGGGAGGGGAAGATATGGATTCCTACTTTTCACAGGAGTATTAAGCAGCTAGGTGAATGTCACAAATTCTACTGAAATTTGAACTCGGCACTCCAATTCCTCAGTCCAAGCCACTATCCATTACTCCACCATGCCAACAGACCTCTTGTGAAAAGACTTAATAAGTTAGACAAAAAAAAAATTTTAAATAAAAGAAAAAAGACCAAAAGCAAACATCTGCTTACACATAAGTTAAAAAAGCTTGTTAACTAGACTTAGGCTTCACAACATTAAAAATCAACAAAGTACTGCTTGAGTCGCTACTCATGTGATCTCAGGTGATGATAATTTTTTAATAGATTTTTTAGAAAGATCCATGAAAATTTCATGGTTTTCCTATTTTGATTTTCTAATAAATCTTAATTCTTCAGTTGATGATTGAATAAGCTCGTGGCAAGTTATACGACAATAAAATATTCCTAGAAAGTCTACTATAGCCTCATTAAACATTTCAGCTTAACAACTGCAAAAAATATTGCAATAAGTCATAAATATAATTGCTGTCTATTATTTTAAGAAATGGATACAAATGAAAAGATCTGGAACTGACAACCTGTTTTTTCTAGGAAATCAAAACAGTATAGTTCATTATTTATGAGATATTGGCAGATGTTAAACACTTCTGTCATACTTTCTTTTTTTCTAGCTAAATCCCTGGCCTCTGAAAAATAGCACTTTTATCATAGTACTTTTGTCTGAGATCAAAGTGACTCAGATTAATTTGATTCTCTCTCTCTACTTCTATCTTTCCTTCTTTATTTGTTCTTTCTTTTATTTTCTCACTGAAACTATGTAATAGCTTTTCTACATGATCAAAATGCAAAATAGCTGCATTAATTTTTCTATCAATGGACATAACAGTTCTGCAAATGACAAGAGGAACGAGCACAATTCTGATAGGATTACTATAAACATTATTTTTAGTGGAAACATTTATTTGATTTAATGTCTCTGGTGCACTTTTTTTTAAATTATTTTCTTAAACAGTGATAATTGGTTTAGACTGAGACAAAAAAAGGATCTAGGTTGTAAGCAGAGTTTTTCTTTAGTTGAACTTCTCAATCTAGGCCAGTTATTATTAATTTCATTGAGAAAAAAATAAGAATAACAAATCAAATATGTGTACCCACTAAAAATAACATTTATAGTTATATCGTGAAAGAAAAAGAAGAAAGGACTAAACATAAAATTGTTGAGGAGCCAAGTAAGAAATGGGTATTAACCCTGCAAACTTTTGTATGTGTGAAAACAGTAAAGACATCGAGTAGATGGAGGCAAAGATGTAGAATTTCAATGTTAATTTTTATTGTGATAAAATCAACAAGTTGTATGAAAGGCACAAGCTGCAAATTCATCAGCATCTAGCACGAACGACACAGGCTGGAATGTCACCATCAGTTGGCAGGAATGTTTTCAGCATCTGGTATGAATCTCGTCAGTGTGTGACATGAACAGTACAGGCTAGAATATCGTTGCTGGTCAGCAGAAACGTCATCAGCATCTGACTGGAATAGTAGAGGCTGGAAGTTGTCAGCGTCTGGAAAAAATGGCACAGACTGTGCACAGGCTAGAATTTTGAGGTCTACTCAGCTGCAAATGAACATAGTCCGAGAAGGATAGGTTCAGCTGCATAATAGATGGTGTACTCTTCTACCAGGCAGGTGGGAGAATAACATGTGCATTTCAGCCATGATCTGGTTCGTGTTTTTCTTCTTTTGCAGGATTCAACTGCAATTAAACAGGATCAATGCAAGCTAGCACATGCAAAAGCTATGGCAACAGTAGTCGTCTCCTTTCGGTAACAAAATTTCAAATGGATTAGACCATTCCATCTGCAAAGCAGAGTCAAACCTAAAGCATGACTGGCTGCAAATTGAAACGTAATTGCTCCAGGAATCAGCCACCAGTAGTGGGATCACAAATAAAGCATATGTCTGGCTGGACATGGCCAGAGAGCAAAAAGTGAGTATCTGAGAAGAGATACTACACTTTGGATTTACCCTACTCCTCCACTGGAGCAAGTTGTGACACAAGGTCAGTTTTTAACGTGGGGAACTTGAGTGCGTACGCTCAGGCCATTGGTCAAAGATTACCCAGCCCCTACTTATGCGGTAACTGGGTACACAGCTAGTCTTAGCTGGTCATCGCTTCCCGGCTGGCGAACAGGCAGTTAGTATCTGAGAACAGATCCCACTCTTTGTTCCAAGAAAAGGCATATTTTTTTTTTGGCAAAAGTAACACTTTAGCTGTTGGCAACATCTTTTGGCTGCTGATTTTTTGCATGCAAGGTCAAGGTTACCCTTTTCCTGAAAATCATGACAAATGAGAGAGTAGGCTGCAACAAACTATAAGAAAACTGAATGAGGAGCCCAAAATGCCAATTACAGGTTGGGATACTAAAATCAAGCAGGTACAGAAATTTAAATACCTGGGAAGTGTTTTAACAAAGGACAGAAAGTGTGACACTGAGATTCAAAGGTGTATTGGGATGGCCAAAAACGCATTCTGAAAGTTAAGCAAGGTATTCAGAGACAAAGAAAAGAGTACTGAACTGTTACATAATATCTGTCCTCCTATATAGCAGTGGATGCTGAACAATCTCCTTAAAAATGAAGGAAAAACTTGAAGCAACAGAAATGTGGTGCTGCAGAAGGATGCTGAGGATACCACAGACTGAACATGTGAGCAACAACAAGGTTTTGGAGAGAACAAAAACAAAAAGGAAACATACTTAACATCAGGAAGAGAAAGCTGAGGTTTCTGAGACATGTAATGAGGAAGGAGGGCTTGAAGAGTCTGATACTGACAGGGCAGATAGAAGAAAAGAGAAATGGGGAAAAAAGCGCTTAGTATATGTGATGGGCTTAAGCAAATGGATGGCAAAGCAGGGTTTGGAAGAAATAAAACAAAATGTATTAAGAGCTACAAGGGACAGGAAAATGTGGAGGACCATGATCGCCTATGTTCTCAGGAGACATGGCACATAAAAGAAAGCAATATATATATATATATATATATATATATGTGTGTGTGTATAAAGTTAAAAACTTAACAGAAATTACCAACAATCATCAGAGATAATTCAACTGTTTTTATTAACAAATCTGGTTCAAAATATGTTACATAAAAAATATAAATTTCATTAATTAATTTTACATTGGTTTCATTTTTTAAGGACTTTATTATATGACAATTTTATCTGAAATTGTTCAATTTTCTGAGTCAAAAAATTTTAAGTATAGAAAGATATTTGTGTAAATATAATTTTAAGTAGATTAATATAGAAAATTGTTCTATTATTAAATACTTAACATTTATATTATCATAATATCCTAATTTACAACTAATATTATTTTTGGAAATATAATTACTTTTATTTATTTTATCCTTATATTATAGAAACTGTATTATACATTAATATATCATCAGCTGACAGAACTGTTTATTTTAAGTTTGTTTGAGGTCCCATCAGGAAGGGACATTGAATGTTTCCAAATGGAAGCAGTCTCTTTTTCAGATGTTAATTTTATAAGAGATACTGAAAAAATTTCAAAACCTAAGCAAAATGCCCTTCAGAAGAAAGAAAGAATAAAAGTTTAGCCATTTGGTCAGATTTTGAAAAGTGGGCTGAGTTTAAATCTCTTTGAAACCCTTTTTTTTTTATAACAATGCAGTAAAGCATCATTTTGTTTGTATTGAAACAATGAGGGTAGAGAAAAGCTTTTCAGTTCTTTACCAAAAACCTTATTTCTGTTTTTTGCATAAAAGTATAACTCTATATGATGCATGGTGGAGCAATGAATTGCAGCTCAGGTTGAGGAATCAGAGAGCTGAATTCAAATTTCAGTTGATTTCATCATATTCACTTATGTGCTAGCACTCTTGGGCAAAGTATGAATCTGACTCTTCTCCCCTCCAGCTATGGGTAAATAGTAGGATCGACTGAGTTCTATGGCTTTGATTGGCAACCAATCTAGGAGAATGAAAACTGAATTCAAAACTGTACTGAATATAGCCTTGGTTTAGCACATATAATGCATCTAAGAAAAGGATCATTTGCTTTAATTCAAAGATCCTGACTACAGTTGATTCTGATAAGTCTATGGAAGCTGTAAGACTCCATTGTTCAATAAATATACAGAACATAAGACTAATAAACTTACTGCTTCACAAAACTAAGATCTATATAAACCAAAGAAAATGCTGTTCTTCATGTTTGTTTGTTTTTAATTTACTTTAGTATATTAACTAATCAACAGATTTCAAGTATACAAAGTGGTACTGGAAAGTTCTCAGGCCAGACTCTCTAAGCAGACTCAATTAACTAATTCTAATCATAGAAGAGACTTAATTATTCTGTGATGTTCTCATGGACAAGAAAAGAAATTCTTTTCACAATTTCTGGCTATTGTCTGCTTTCATAGTCATCAATTTTAACCAACATTTAACTGACCTTGATATGTGTGATTTACTCAAAAAAATCTATGTCTGACCTTAAAAATGTTTCCTAAAAGCCTGACAACATATTTTGAGAGGGTCATGAGAGCAGATCTTTCAAACTTAAGGCAAAATTTGATGCTCAAATTTTAGCACTATTATAATGATCATAGATTCATCTGTATATAAAATTTTGTGATTTCTGTTAGTCCGTTCATCAAACCCTCTAAAATAGCCATCAGTCAATACTGATTAAAACCAAATTTTGGGGAGAACTGCAAACAGGTGAAAGGGTACAAAGTACAGTTGGTTTTACTATGGTACATAGCTTAGTACAATAAATATTCATTCATTTTTTTTTTAAATTAGAAGTTTTATTATTTAACATACAAAGTACTCCCACTATTTTAAAATCAATTTAATGATTAAAATTACAAATACTTATTTAATAAAATTCGATATTGTTTTTTATCTTTGAAGGCCTTATATAGAAGAAATCACTTTCCAGTTCACCCAGCATTTGCAAGAACTATAAACAAATCAAAACCAAACACTTAAGAAAGTTGAAATTTGGCTCAAGAAATAAATATTTACACCTGGCCAGTTGTATGTTGCATGCACAAGAGTAAGAAATCCTAATAATTTATTCTTCACTGTTAAAAAGAAAAAAAAATTTTCTTCAGAAATATTGTTTACTATGAAGTCCTATAAAATTAAATTAAAGAAATTGCTAAACTGCAAAGTAGGATTTTTTTCAAAGTATTTTTCCAAACAAATCAGCTTATTCTAATTTCTTCGATTGGTTTGTGAAATTGAACTAAACATAGAGTTTGTAAATCTTAACAATACTAAATACTATGAAAATTTCAACAAACATCATTGTGTTGCCAAACAATCAAAGTTCTGACATATTACAAAACCTTAGGTAATAATTGAACATGAGCAGATAGGACAAAGTTTATTGGTAGACTGACTCAGTATGTTGGATACCAATAAGCAACAGCCACACACACATTTCCGCTGAAGGATACATTCTCTATAGTCTGAGAAGTGAGTACTTAATTCCTAGTTATTGATCTGATTCACTGACTACAGCTTCTTGCAAATATTTACATCTTTCTTTGAAGATGTAAATTAGGAACATATTTTTTTTCACAAAGTTTTTCTCTCTAAATTTGGCAAAAACTCACTTAAGTTAAATAATAATTTGTATTGACTTGTCAAAAGTCCACTAAAGAAAATCACTCACCAGCTAATATCCGAAGTATGCGTTTTTTGGACATGACCTCCAACTGAGCAAGACAATGCTTTTTTAATTCTTGATAGCTCATGCACTGAAAAACAAAAAAAAATGCTTAAATGATGCTGTTAAACAAATTTCAGTACCAAGACAAAAACAAGTATGTCTTGGAGTGAGTATAACCTCCTTAAATAAGTACATTACTCAATCATTTATAAAGCTTATACCCATTTCAAATAAGACAATCAAACACAAGATGTGTGGGCATCATAATGATTATCACTGCAGAAATAGAAATAGCTAGCCAAGTGTGAGTTTTTTTTAATGGCATATCAACTTCTGTGGGTTATTTAATTCCAAAAGAGGTGGGGTTTTAAGGTATTTTTTTAAATGTTCAGTTATAGTGAGAAGGTTGATTTAATTTTGAGGAAAATTTTTTTATTTTATTTTTTTATTTTAGAAAACTGAAGATGTCATTAAGTTTTGTATTGAAAATTGTATTACTGGTAATTTTTTTCCTTCAAAAATGTATAATGGCAATAATTTTCTTTTCTTTCAAAAATGTATTGTTGGTAATATTTTTTCTTCAAAAATATATATTTCTCTATAAAAGTCTATTTTTAAGTATATATTTCCATAAAAGCCTATTTTATACTTTCATAGTGTTTTGATCCCAGTTTGGGCATTAACTATTTGCCTATAACTGGGATATTAACAGGTGCTACCACTCTGGGTCAGGGTGGACCTGGGAACAACAGCAATTAAGAGGTGGTTCCATGCTCCTCGCAACCTCTCAATCAGAGACCTTGCTGCCAGATACAGTTTACCATCATACCCAAGACCTTGCTAGCTGAGTTCAAATTCTAGCTTTGTCTGAGGCATTCACTTTTTCACTAATGCGTCTTGAGAAAGGCATGAATCCATCTTTTCTCCCCTCCCTAGTTATAGCAGAGTAGAATGAGATCTTTAGCCTTGGGTAGAGAACCCAGTTCATATTGCTATTTATCGTTTTAGGTGGAGAAAATGGATTCATGCTTCTCCCATTCATTCATGCTTTTTTTATGGAAGTAGACATAGCAGACTTGGCTAGAGTTTGAAACTTCCTTGCTGATTCCTCATCTCACACCAATAACTGCAACAGTACCTGCACATCATGATAAAAACATTATATAGTGATCTGAAATTATTACTGTAGATCAAACATCATATGGTGATCTGAAATTATTACTGTTGCTCAAACATCATATGGTGATCTGAAATTATTACTGTTGCTCAAACATCATATGGTGATCTGAAATTATTACTGTTGCTCAAACATCATATGGTGATCTGAAATTATTACTGTAGATCAAACATCATATGGTGATCTGAAATTATTACTGTTGCTCAAACATCATATGGTGATCTGAAATTATTACTGTAACTCAAACATCATATGGTGATCTGAAATTATTACTGTAGATCAAACATCATATGGTGATCAAATTATTACTGTAGATCAAACATCATACGGTGATCTGAAATTATTACTGTAGATCAAACATCATACGGTGATCTGAAATTATTACTGTAACTCAAACATCATATGGTGATCTGAAATTATTACTGTAGATCAAACATCATATGGTGATCTGAAATTATTACTGTTGCTCAAACATCATATGGTGATCTGAAATTATTACTGTAGATCAAACATCATATGGTGATCTGAAATTATTACTGTAGATCAAACATCATACGATGATCTGAAATTATTACTGTAGATCAAACATCATATGGTGATCTGAAATTATTACTGTTGCTCAAACATCATACGGTGATCTGAAATTATTACTGTAACTCAAACATCATATGGTGATCTGAAATTATTACTGTAACTCAAACATCATATGGTGATCTGAAATTATTACTGTTGCTCAAACATCATATGGTGATCTGAAATTATTACTGTAACTCAAACATCATATGGTGATCTGAAATTATTACTGTTGCTCAAACATCATATGGTGATCTGAAATTATTACTGTAGATCAAACATCATACGATGATCTGAAATTATTACTGTAACTCAAACATCATATGGTGATCTGAAATTATTACTGTAACTCAAACATCATATGGTGATCTGAAATTATTACTGTAGATCAAACATCATATGGTGATCTGAAATTATTACTGTTGCTCAAACATCATATGGTGATCTGAAATTATTACTGTAGATCAAACATCATATGGTGATCTGAAATTATTACTGTTGCTCAAACATCATATGGTGATCTGAAATTATTACTGTAGATCAAACATCATACGATGATCTGAAATTATTACTGTAGATCAAACATCATACGATGATCTGAAATTATTACTGTAGATCAAACATCATACAGCGATCTGATATTATTAATGTTGATCAAACATCATACAGTAATCTGAAAATGTAACCGTTGATCAAACATCATACGGTGATCTGAAATTATTACTGTAGATCAAACATTATACAATGAAAACTTCAGATCAAATCGTAAATGTACCTAACTATGGACTTATTGATCCACCCTTGTATTTAGGTTCTCACAAAAATAATAGCCAAAAGCAGAAACATCATTTTATTCTTCAAAAATTAACTGAAGAAATGTTGAAATTAGTCTAAATACGAGCCTTGAGCAGCTATGCACCCCCGTCATCGATCATCAAGATTATTTATTTCTCGTTGATAAAAAGTTATTGGCTGTGATGCAATGAAATCTTTGAAACGTTATTCCACCTCTGATTTGGACCCAAAAGTTTTAACATTTAAAAATGTGCTCAAGTGCTTAAAAATGATAAGTGGGTGAAGTATCAGGAGAATATAGAGGATATGGTGAACTCTTGTATCCAAAGAGTTTTTGCATTTTTCAACATCATTCTTGCAACATATGGCTGTAAATTATCATGCAGCAGAACTGGATCACATCGATTCACCAATGCAGGTCTCATCTTTTGCAGGTATGCATGCATTTCAGCAAGTTGATTGCTGTAAATCTCTGCATTAATGCTCTGATAGGCTTCCAGAAAACTGTTGTGAATAATACTAATTGCAGACCACCAGGCAGTCACCATCTTTTGTTGATACAACTTTGGCTTTGAGAAACGTTTGAGGGACTCATCAAGCCATTCACCTGATTGATTATGGTTATCATAAAGAATCCACTTTTCATCACAAGTGACTGTTCATTCAAGAAATGGATCATTAGTATTACACAGAAAAAGTATCAGGCATACTTTAAAACACTTAATTTTTTGATTTTCATTCAGATCATGAGGAACCCATTGATTTAGATTTTTCACCCTGCCAATCCCCTACAAATAGCATAAGTCTGTTGCAGTGCTGACATCAAGCATCTAAGACATTTCTCTGACACTTTGGTATTGGTTTTGTTCAACAACAGCTTGCAACTCTTCCCTGTCAAGACTGCATGACTGTCCTCTACCTTCTTCATCTTCAAGGCTCTTATCACCAGTACGGAATTTCTGGAACCACCTTCGTATTGTCCAATCATTTGGGGTGCCATCTCCCCATGCTCTGCTGATATTGGCAGAAGTTTAGGAGGTAATGTACCCAAGTTTGAACTCAGGCAAGAAAAGTAAACAAAAATCATGTTTTGTTATATTTATAATTAAGAATATTTCTATCTGAAAATAAGTTAAAAATTATTAAAGAGCACACATTAATTATTAGGTATACCAAAAAGCACCTAATATATACTATGAATACTATGTTAAAATGGCTTTTCAAAATACAACATTGCAAGCAGCCATTATTTTTGTAACAACCTAATACAATTAATAGATCAATAAAAAGAACTTAACTATACTTCAAAGGCCCTTCTAACATTTCATTAACAGTACCACATCACATTGAAACATCAGTTCTCATACGATCAACACAGTTAAACAATGTCAAGCCTGGTCCGTACCTAAATAGTTGACTGTGCTGTAAGCTTAGATGTGTGTGTCATGTAATGAATAATGGCTTAGAATTGTTAATTGGAGAACTGATTTCCAATTCCCTTCTGGGTTTGTTATATGCACTTACATGCAAATACTCTTAAGAAATACTCTTCTTCTCCCAGTTACTTAATTAGTAAGACTTGTAGCATGAAACCATTATTATCTCAAAAAAAAAATTCTTGAAATATAAAAATATTTCCTGGTTTTAAATAATCAGCAAAGTGCTGATAAATAGTAGAAAACAATCAATTAGAACGTTTTCATTAATCTACGAGGAAAATTGACATTCTCCATCTAATATCAGCATACAGAGTAAAAATGGTGATACCTTCAATTCTTCTGGAATGGCACTTTTCAGGGTGCTACCTTTGATGCAGTGGAACATTTGGTCAAGCATTTCACTTCTGTTTTTAATGTATGAACCAATTGGCTTAAGCGGTTTACTAAGATCCATATCACTATTGTCTGAATCCTCTTCTTTTTGGCTGAACTTCTCAGAATGAGACCCTGCTGACCGCCTGCTGCTACTGCTGTTTCTATGCTGCAAAAGAAATTTGGACTGAATGTTATTGTAGGCAAGACAAAAGTCATAAAAGAAAACCTAAGTTTAATCAGATTCATGAAACTGAAACAAATGAGCTTTCATAGTTAAGAAAAGGTATTTGGAAGAAAGACGAGGACCATAACACCATAGTGATATGTTAAAACTAATAATCAGTAAACTCAAACATGGCACAAGATTGATTGATTGTTTGGGCTTTACGGCATATCAACCACTGCAAGGTTATTCAATGCCAGTGTGGTATTATGTATATATGCTATTTTGTTTGGTTCTGTAATATATTCCTGTTATGTAATTGGTTTGGTAGCTATTCATTTGTTTGCTGTTTTTGTTTGTTTTGTTTAGAGAAGTTTGAACATTCTTACTTTTAATTAATGAATTAAAAGAATTTCTATGACAATCTTATATATATATATATATATATATATATATATATATATATAATACAAATGTAAAATTAGTCACTTAGTTGATGGAGGTTACCTTCAATATCCCAACTAGACGGACACTCCAGCAATCACTCCCTTCATTCATCAGGGAATATATATATATGTTCCTACCTCTATTCTTTTGTTTGTTTCTCTTAGTGTCCATATATACTAATTTATTTCTATGACCACTTTTAATAAGTGCATCTTGATACACTTTTTTATGATTATTGAAGCTATCTTTACTAGATGAATTGCTTGATAGTCTATAAGAAATACTTTTAGCAGTACCCCACATAATGTGTGCAGGGTGATTACATTTAGCGTTTACATATTGCAGGCTTTGATTTTCTTTCATGTATAGGGATATGGATCCATTCAAAAGATTTAGTGTGATGTCTAAATAATTAACGACTTTTAAATTGATTTCAACATCCAAATTAAAAGTGTACTTTTTGAAAAACCAATAGTTTTTTGTGTATATTGTCACATTTTTGGGGGTTACTTTTATCGACTATGATTAACCCATCATCACAGTATAAACCATGGTTGTTAATTTCTTTTTAAATTAATACATAAATAAGCACCCTATTAGTTCTGCTACCTTGGCCCCATCATATGCTCCCATAGGTTTGTCAAAGTTGTTTAAGTCATCTTTTTTTATCCATAATATGTTGTTGTGGTATAATAACATCTTTCAGCAATGTCTAATAACGTCTATTTCTTGATCTGAAATTTTGCTAAATTCCTTAGCAAAACTAATGGCCTCGTTGAAAGTTTTTTCAGTAATACTCTTTAATATCATATTTAATGAATGAGCAATGCTCATTTTTATTGTAATTTTTAAACCATTCAATACAATCATTAGTAGATTGCCATTGGTTTATATTAGTAAACATTCTTAGTGACTTACATACCTTCTGCAAGATTAAATTATTTATTTTACCAAGGCAATATGGCTTCCGCTTTGCCAGGTCCATGGCTGACTTGCTAACAACCGTAACGGAGTACATGCTCCAGGCCCTTGATGTATCTGATGAGGCTTGCGCGGTTGCTCTGAACATCTCCAAGGCTTTTGACAGGGTTTGGCACTCTGGCCTCCTATGCAAACTACGGGGTTATGGTATTACCGGTCGCCTGCTTGACCTAATCCAATCTTTTTTAAATAACCGCAAAATGAAGGTCGTTTTGAATGGGCATGCCTCTTCATCCTACAGCACGAATGCTGGTGTCCCACAGGGCTCTATCCTGGGCCCGACGCTCTTCCTTATTTTCATCAACGACCTCCCAGATGAGATCAATTCCCAAGTAGGCATCTACGCAGATGACACCACAATATACTCCCGCACCAGTAAGAAACCTGTCGTGGCGGACAGACATAATCTTGCTGCTGACCTTGAACGGGAGCTACACTCTGTGGTGAATTGGGGCAAGAAGTGGCTTGTCAACTTCAATGCGTCTAAGACCAAGCTGTTGTCTATCAACCATCACAGGCAACCTTTCTTGCTTCCCATAAGCATGGACCAAGTGATTCTTCCTGAGAGCAACACTCTACGCCTCTTCGGCCTTACCCTCTCCTCAGACCTCAAATGGAACCACTATATTGAATCCATAGCTAAATCTACTGCTAAGAAGGTTGGGTCACTATGTCGATCCAGGATGTTTTTTCTGCCTGAATCCATCCTACATATATACAAGTCAACCATTTGTCCGTGCATGGAGTACTGCTGCCATTTATGGTCAGGCACCCCTGCCGTTCTCCTCAGTGTTCTTGACAGGCTCCAAAGGAGAGTCTGTAATGTGATAGGTACTGATCTGGCAGCTCGACTGCAGCCACTTCCCCATCGTCGAAATGTGGCCTCCCTTTGTCTCTTCTATAAATACTTTCATGGCTTCTGCTCAGACGAACTTAAGTCACTGATGCCTCCTCAACAGGTGTTTACTCACGCAACCAGACTGGCAACTGGGTCCCACCCATTCACTGCCAGGTTAGCCAAACACAGACGACAATTCTACTCCTGCAGCTTCTTCTCTCGCACTTCCCACCTGTGGAACTCGCTCCCATATTCTTGCTTTCCTGATGGCTACAACCTCCAGAAATTTAAATGCAATGTCAATACTCGCCTATTAACCACTGGACTCTAGCTCTCTCCCCACCCCCGTATATCCTTCCTTTTCCCTCCACCTATGTATCTGTCATCACACCTGCATTCTCAGCTTTCTATTGCTCCTTTCTAACTAGTTTGTACTCCTCACTCTTTTCTAATTTATCTTTTTACAGTTATGTAGCCCCCCACCCCCCGCTCATCAGTGGCATTTCTGCCTTGCTCGGGGTGAAATGATTAAAAAAGAACAAAAAAAACTCTGTTTTAGTAGGGTTCAGTAGTCTATATTCAGGGTTATTTGGAAAATTACTCTTATGATCTTTTACTGTTATGAAACAAGGTTTCAAATTTAATCTCTCTACACGATTGTATAACTCAAATTTTCCAACTAAAATACAAGCTTCTTGATTAATTTTAGTCTCTATATCAGTAGAAGCTTTTTTATAGTGTTTAATAACTTCTTTGTGTCATGCTTTTTTATAAGTTTTAGGGCTCATTTGATATAAGTGCTTAGACTTGTCTGCTTTAACATAGATTTTTCTACTCCTCTTTATTTTATTAATGTCAGCACAAATTTTTTGCTGCACAATAATATTCCTTCTATATTTAGTTTTTTGATTATGCCAATAAACTCAGCTTCAAATCTGTCTAATTATTTGATATGTCGGGGGTGAGCATAGATTTTAAATCCATACTTCTCACTAGTATTGTTGTCATTTAAATTATTAAGATAGACATATGCTTTCCATCTCATATTTGCAATGCACTTCTTGCTCAATACTTAGGTAAAATGAAATAAGTAAAAAATACCTAGTTTTACTTATTTCACTCTACCTAAGTATTGAGCGCTTTTTGTTAGTTGATCACTTGTATCAGGGTTTTTTCTTTGGGCTACGTGCTGACTCAATCCAAACTCTTTTAACTGATGTTCATGTACTTAGATCTTTCTTTTTTAAAACCGTTTTTTCCCTTCTTCATAGATTCGTGGAAGGTTTTTCGACACAAGTATAGTTATATTCTCATTTATATATATATATATATATATATATATATATATATATATAGACACATACACAATATGTAACAATGTTTATTAAGCTTAGTGAAATCTAGCACAAGACTGAATAGATACAAATTAAAGAGTAGGAAGACAGTGTTATACCAAGCTTCTAAGTGCAGAAGTCCTATTTGCTATGAAGATCCACATTCAAATCCTGGTTTGAACACTAATGCCTGGCATCTGTGAGAAACATTCAACTATCTTGGCCACAAGGCAAATATAAGATATTAATTATCTGCATCAACACAGATCAGCATAAACAAACATATGTTGTTTATATCTATACCAACATAATGAAATGAAAATATATAGCATTTATATTCAAATCTGTTAAATAAATTTCCATTTCTACAGTATTTAAGTTGAAATGGATCATTACACCCATCATGACAAGCAAGTTTTAACAAAATGATCTCATCAGTCAAAGAAGAAAACAAAAAACTTTCTAATATTCACAACAAATGGAAACCGAAAACAACTAATAAGAAATGATACAAAAAGGAAATCCAAATTACATCAGGTCATGCCATCAACCCATTTAGCTTTATTAATGACCTTTCACTGTCTAGTCACTATGGAGATGGTAGGGGATTTTAAGCAATCGGAACAGCCTAATCAGCAAAAGGTAAATGGTAATAGTAGGAGTGAAAAAAATGGTTAATGAAAAAGAGTGTAAATAGATATGGCCCAACAGAGCACAAAAGGTTCATGGACAAAGGCTGGCTGAAAAAAAAAAAAAAAGTGAAGCCAAAGGGCAATCAATAACAATGAACTGTATAATTGACACTGTGACCACTGCCCACTATTCAGCTCTTGGACATAATAATGGATAATAAAAAAAAAATCAGGTAAGCATGTACATTCTTCTTCTTTATATGGTGGATCCCTTTAAGACATAGATGATAATTCACTTCCACTTACTCCTATCCCTTGTTGATCTTAACACTTTCCTCTTGGGATCTCTTTGAAACTCTGCTCTGCCATCCACTTGCTCAAGCCCATCAAGTATGTCACACACTGCTTTCCCCTGTCTCTTCTTCTCTCTCCATCCCATGAGTATTAGATTCCCCAAGCCCTCATTCCTCATTCTACCAGAAACTTCAGCTGTCTCTTCCTGATGTTAAGTATAAGTTTCCTTTTCATTTGCATCCTCTCCAAAACCTTGCCGTTGCTCATATGTTCAGTCTATGGTATCCTCAGCAGTATTCACTTGTCTAAATATTAATATTATATATATATATATATATATATATATATATATATATATATATAATTACATAATTGTGAATTAAAAGTACATTGCAACATGGAAATTTCTATGTTTCAAGATTTCTATCTCATCATCAGGCAATGTTGAATGTTGTTTGCACAAATAATTTATATTTTAACACAACCAACATTCAACATTGCCTGATGACAAAATAGAAATCTCGAAGCATAGAAATTTTCATGTCGCAAGGTACTTTTAATTCATAATTATATGATTATATTATGCTCTACAATATTTCTTGTATTGAGCACTTTTTATAAAAAAAAGTAAATGCCAGGGAACACAAAATCGTAAAACCTTGGGTCCTTTTTATCTGGATATATATATATATATATATATATATATATATATATATGGACACATTCATATATTTATTTAAATATCAACAATATGGGAAACCGATATATAAAGTTTTATATGTCAGGAACAATTCTAAGGAAGTTTATGACAAAGTAGCAAAAGGTTTAGTTGTACATTTCGTCTTTTAGGACTTCACTGGACTAAAGTGATATTTGCATTGATGGGACTACACAAGCACAGAAAGGAGAAAATATTTAAGCATTAGAAAAAAGTTGAGGATCAAAAAAAAACTGATCTTCAGGCAGTTGATATTGTAAACATTCAAGTTTCTTATAATCATCACACTAATTCACTAGATAGCCACAGGTCGTGTTAATATTTAATGGTCTTTTTAATATATGTTTCTATCAGTCAGTGATGTTGAAGAGACACAAAAGATGCACTATTATTAGATCAGAGATTTATTATCGAATTTTTATTATGTAACTTCTTTGGCAAAATGTGTAATCTGACATGGTTCTAGAAACAAGACTGTTGAAAAATAGGTGATGGGTTGAGAGAAAAGTGTTTCTACTGAAGGAAGAGCAATGCTTTTTAATCTGAAAGAATTCCCTATTGTAAACATTGTTTCTTATTAATTGTTAGAAATAAAACCAAATGATCAAAGCTGGTGTTTTTAAAAGAACAAGAATGAAAGTAATTATTGATTAAAGAGTAAGCAACAATCAGAGAGCTTTTTCTTGACTTTATTTTTTAATACTATCATCTAATGTTAAGATTAAAGAACGATCTCCCCTTTTGTGGGTTCTTTAATTCTGACATTAATGTTAAAAAATACAGGATCAAAGCTTTTGTTATGAACAGCAGAATTAAGAAAGATATAAACAAAGCAACTGTTGAATTGCAGAAAACAATAAAAATTACAACTGTCTAAGCATCAAATTCAGGCCTTTCTCTGGCCCGTAAAGAGCAAGGCTAGCTTCATATAAAGAGCAATCTTTTCTATCAAGATCACTTTTGTTGAAGAAACATTAGTCTTTTTAATTAGATTAATATTAGCCCTTGTAATGGTGAGAAGATGAAAGCTGTCATTATAAATACTAAAATTAAAAGGTAAAAAGCAAAGACAAACTCAAGGAATTACTGATCAGAGAAAAAGACAATACATACAAAATTCTATGTAAAGTGCCCAGGAGAAAAAAATAAAGAGAAGTAAATATACAAGGTTTTTTCAATATCAAAAATCCAAATCTCTTATTTCAGTTGAGTTATAGTGCATTTTTATTATGATTAATTCTTGTAACTACTGTTAGAATTTCCAAAAGTAATTAGGAAGGAAAAGACGAGAATAATCAATGATCAAAGAGAAAGACCAATAAAAACCCTAAAACTCATTATTTGGCCTTAGTTTAGACACCAAACAAGTTTATAGAGAAAAGTTAAAGCAGATATTTTTTTTTCTTGTCTTTAAAAGATTACCCTCATAATGAGATGTCAACAGAAGGATAGTTAATGACAGCAGTAAGGAGCAAGTAATTTTTGCTCTTATACACACCCACCATTAATACAAGTGCAAATTGGATGGTTAAAGGGTGAAAGAAAAGAGAGTGATCGAAAGGTGTGACAAAATGGAAGATAACATCACAGGCATATGATGGAGGAGTGAGGAGGAATTGTGAAATAGGGTAAGAAGACAAGGCATGATTTAATGCTGGATAAAGTGATAAAATTAGACAGTATCTGGCAGGGTGAAAAAAATGAGTTTGTGTGAGTAAAGGATGAGAAAAAAATAAAGGAAAGTGTGATTGAACAAAAATGAAAAGGAACCAAATTAAAAAAGCTTTTCTTTCGTATTCTCTCCATTTCATAATTGAGGGAGAAAATGAAAAGAAAAAAAAACATTAAAAACAAGGAAAGAAAAGTAGGAAACAAATATAAAAGGGAAAACATTCTTCATTCTTTTCTCATATTTCTTCTTCACTACTTTTTTCACTTTTGATGATAAAGGGGCCAGAGAAAGAAATTGTTGGCTGAATATAACAAATGGCGTGACAAGATGACAAATGGACAGGAGGAGGAGAATACCTGTCTGACAGGCAAATGCCATCAATAAGCCAATCAGTGTGTCCAAGATGAAATGCAATGATCAAGATTTGATTTAATGGTCAGTAGGCATTCACTTGAAAGAAACCAATAATTGCAATATTTTCTGTCATCACTTGCTCTGTCTTCTTACCAAATAAGACCTTTTGCTTTAACTGTAGCAGTCTTCAACCCTATATCTTTGAAGTTTCCTTAATTAAGACTTTCTCTTAAGAAAAGTAGTGTGACAGAGGGGATTTCTTGAGCTATTTTAGCACTGCAAATTTGCTCAAATGGTCATACACACACACACTGGATTTAACATTAATTTAGAATCTTTAATTTATGATTTGCTATCAAATATATAAATAACCAAATACAAAAACAAGATAAGATTACTTAGAATGAATAGACATATAGAAGGGTGTGTTGGAAAGTCAGCCCACTTCCAAAAATGCAACCTCTCTCTTTATGTGCCATGTTCCCTCAAGATGTAGGTGATAATGGCTCTCCACAATTTATTGTCCTTTGTAGCTCTTAATAAAGAGTCGTTTTGTTATTTCTCCTAAATTCTATTCCACCATCCATTTATTCAAACTCACTGTATATTATCTGTTGTTTTCTTCTATCACTCTTGCCTTCAATCTGTCCCGTGATGATCAGATTTTTCAAGTTTTCCTTCCTCATTATGTGCTGGAGAAATTTCAACCGTCTCTTTCTGATGATGCATATGTCTTTTTTTTTATTTTCTCTAAAACTTTGTTATATCATGTTCAGTCCATGATATCCTCGGCATCCTTCTGTAGAATGATATTGCTGTTGCTTCAAGTCTCTTCATCTTTGAGGAGATTGTCCAGTACAAACTGCCAAATAGGAGGACAGATATCACATGAAAGTTCAGTACTTTTTTCTTTGTTTCTAATGAAGTTTTTCCATTTCTCAATACTCTGCTTAGCTTTTGAAATGTATCTTTGGCTATCCCCATGCACCTTTGGATTTCAGTGTCACATTTTCTGTTTTCTGTTAAAAAAAACTTCCTAGATATTTAAATTTTTGTACTTGTTTAATGTTGGTATCTCTGATGTGTAATTTGCATTTGGGGCTCATCATTTTGCTAACAATGATGCTTTCTGACTTTTTAATCTTTTCCTCTCACTTTCCTTCACTAGCTTCTGTAGGGGGTTTCATAGTTTTCTTTCTATGTCTGCTATCAGCACTGTGTCATGTGCATATCTTATGCTGTTAAGATTGTGGCCGGCAATAATGAGTCCTGGTAGGACTTCTAATTCTCTCAGAATCATCTCACTGTACAGGCTTATTAAGTCTGCTTGTCTTACACCCCCTTCTATTTTGCTGCTGATCTCATTTTCTATCAGTATGCAGGCAGTCTGCTGCTGGTATAGATTCTTGATTATTCTACTATTCTTCCCAAATGTGTTAAGGTGGCCAAGCAGTTCCAATAGATATCTTGATGTACTTTATCAAACACCTTCCTGTAATCTATACAACAGGTATACATTCTTCTGCATCTGTATTGTACATTCTGAGCATAAATATCACCAAACATCCTAATTTTTTGAAAGGGCTTCATGATGAAAGTAAGAACTTTTCAGTACCTCTTCATATATATATATATATATAGAGAGAGAGAGAGAGAGACATCAACTGGTCTATAGCTGAAAAACAAACCAAAAGCATTTATTTTACATGATATATATTATCAATCATAATCTTCAACCTTTTCAATACACTTGATCCAATGCTTCTCCATTGATCACAAAGATTGAATATTATACAGCAAAAGTTACAGATCAAAATTCATTTAATGACTAAATGTCAAGCTTCAGACTTATTGATTGTCACTTGTATTTGGATGTGCATTGTGGTGCAGTGGATATCGACTTGGAATGACAAATCAGGGTGTCGAGTTTGAATTCCAGTTGAATTCCTTGCATTCACTTACGTGCAAATACCCTTGAGAAAGGTATTAATTTGTCTCTTCCCTCCAGTCATGGGTTAAATAACAGGACAGATTGGGTTCTATAGCCTTGGCTGGTAACCAGTCTACCGCATAAAGTAATGGCATACTTCTACGGGATAATCTTCTGCCCAGTCAGTCATGTCTCTTTCGAGACATGATCGCCCAAGCATATGTCACGTACGGCAGTTAACTGACTGACTTGTATACACTATATTTAAAATTTGAAATAAAAATTACGCTAATAAATGCTCTACACTCACGTGGGGACTATATCGATGAGGAGGTATACTGAAAAATCTGCCGCCCAAACAAAAAAGGATTTCAGTCAGATTTTGTTTAGTGGATCAGGCGGAGATATTTTCAGCACTCCCATGTGTGTGTGTATCCATATATTTGATAACAACCTAAGAAAAGTGTGTGTGTGTGTGTGTGTGTGTATAATAGAGAGATAGAGATGCTTGTGGGAATTCAAGGCATGTGCAACACATGAAAGTTCAAAATGAACATTTTTATTCATAACAACACAAAAATAAATTACAACTTAACAGTCAACACATGAGGAATAAATAACACCACCAGAGACAAAACACTCTTGAAAATGGCTATAAAAGTGGCTGAAAGCACTTGGTACAATAAAAAGTATAAAAAGATTTTGTACTCCCTTAATCCTCGAACTTAAGGATGATGGAAAAACTTAAAAAGTTAATTATATGTTCCTTGTCAGCTGTTAAAATGTAAGATGTCTGAAAGAAATGTTGCTGCCCAAATATATATATATATATATATATATATAGTGTTTTTTGTAAAGATACCTTTTCGGGTCTTTACATTAGTTGGAACTTTTTTGTCCCTCAGAATAGAAAAATCAATTCCATTAATACTTTGGTACATCGGGCCTTATTAATTTGTTCATTAAGCACACTTCAGAAAGAGTTGAACAGGATCTGTTGTATTTTTGTTAGTAATGGTTATCCAACTCGTATTGTGGACCATACAATGCAACGAAAAATAGATAGCTTTAATATGACCCCTAAATTTGGTCATGGTCTGTGTCCAATTTATCTCAAATTACTTTGGCTTGGCAAAAAAGTAAACTTTTAAGTGACAGAGTTTCCACTACTGTCTCTGCCACTTTTTTCAGCCAAACTACAAGTTATTTTTGGCACTCGCTCAATTCTACCTGCATTTTCTAAAGATCATCTACCCTATCTTAATAAAAGTTTACTTATTTATAAATTCAAATGTTAGTGTGAGGCTGAATACATAGGATGGACGAGTCTTAGGTTAGAGTCCAGAATAAGTCAGTATGTTCCTAGGTATATGAGATTATAATTATGTGATCATACTTGTATGTCGCAATCAGTGCACAAGTCTTCAATTGGATGACATCTGTTGGATAATGAGTGATGCTGGTCTTGTTTTTCGACTGACTCATTTTCCATACTGGCAGATCAAAACACCATTTATTAATTTTAGAAGTTTTATGCTTAAAATTATTTCAGCCTGTACTATGCAAGCAGAAAGAAAATTTCATAAGATCCTTACATTTATTTAAAGATATGTGAACTTTTTTTTTCCTTTTTACACTCCACGGGATCATTTTTCTTTACTTACGTATTTTAATGGTAAATTTTTTTTTCTTTCTTAATTTTACGTATTTATAATATTTATAATTTTAAGCACATTCCAGTACTGTTTCCATATTTATTTGTTTTATTTCCTAATCAAACTGCTTTAATCGAAGTTGCTAATGACTGGTCTCTTCTGAAGCATTGGCCGAAAGGCAGCCTTAGCCTGGATATTTAAAAAAAAAAAAAAATTAACATGAAATTATGTTTGTTTAAATCTGGTCATTATTCATATATATATATATATATATATATATATATATATATATATATATAAATATATATTGATTGTTTAATACTTAGTTTTTGGTCATAATAGGGTTATACCAGTGCACATCTGCATTAAAAAGTGTTCAGTACAATTATATTGAAGAACTTTTGAATATTTTCCATTTGTAAACGAGTTATTACACGACCAAATATATTTTATTTTGGCCATTTGGGTCATGTACCTTTACCTTGTAAATGATTTCTTTTCTGTTGCAGAGTCCTTGAAGTAGACATTTATTTTCATCCCTGCAGTTGCATTCTTTATTCGTGGTTTTGTTTTGTACAATGCCATCTAAATTACTAATACAACTATAGCTTAGTTTGATTGTGTTTCTGTTGAAAATTTTGTTTAATTCTGATCCTTTTGGAAAGTGTCTATCAGTTTAAAAAATATTCATCATATTTTGGTCTTTACCTCTAAATTAAATGGTGGGTTGAACAGATAATGTTTCATTTTCTATTATCGTTTTTGATTTGTCTGTTTGGTTGAGAATTATATTGTAAAATGTTTTTATAACCAGATTTTCTCAGTGCATTTGGGTTCAACCAAAGACACCTTTAAGACTAGGTGGTTTAATCACAGGTCTACATTCAAAATAGAAAAATTGAAAAACTGTACAAAATTGGCTAGTCACGTGTGGAAATTAAAATCAAAATATGGAAAAGGCCTAAACATAACATGGAGTATTGTAAAAACAGTCAAGCCTTACTATGGTGGCAAAATATATAGACTGTGCCAAGAAGAAAAGTTAGAGATTATGCTATTCCCAAACAAAAACAAACTGTTGAATGAAAGCACGGAAATTATGACTAAGTGTCAACATACTAAGAAATACCACTTAGGTTCATGCAACCATGGATAAAAACGCCATAATTTGTTTTAATTTTAAAAATTGCATGTTCAAAACTTCCCTGCCATGTGAGTGTCAAAAAAAAAAAAATTACATGAGCATTCTTAAAAAGAAAAATGATAAAATTGCCTGAAGACACCACTCATGGTAAAAACCTAGGTGCTTCCACTCATTTTTGATACTTAAATTTTCAGGAATTACCTAATATTTTATTGAATTTTAGTTACTTTAGCTTTATAGCCTTAAATTTGAAGATGGTTAATGAAAAAATAGAATTTATTTTAAATAATATAAAATTTTCTTAAATTGATTTAAAAATTAATAACATGATAATAGTGAAAAATCTTTAAGTTCAATTGAAGCTAAAATGAAAGGGTTTTCATTTTTATTTCATATGTCATTCATGAGACGCTATACTTAACAAAATTTATCATTTTTACACACAACACAAAATTTAAAAATTATTTTTAAAATCTTTTGGCCTGAAGATTTGTATTAAGTTTTTCAATTAGGAAATATAGTTAAAAGGTAGCTGCAACAAGGCTTTAAAGATTTTTAAGAATATTTTTTAAACTTTATAAATTATTATAAAAAGAAAAAATGAAAAAGTTCGTTTTTCATCAAAATTTTTTTTTTCTTCTAGCTAGAATGTCCTTAATATTACTTATAAAAATATTTAAAAACTTATCTAATTAAATAATGCCATATTTTTATAGCATTTTTTTTTTTACTATTTGGAGTAGATTTTCAGAAAAAATGCTACTGTATAAAAAAAATGATCATTTACATTCCCCAAGGAGTTCTGAGTTTAGAAGATTAAATTTCTAGAAATTTAATGAAATTACATAGAGGGGAATAAAAGATGTTAAAAAAAAATATTATTCTTACCAAGATTTTTTTAAAATAATAATTTAAGAAATAGTTTCATTCATTTGTGAATAAGTCCTGAAAGGTTCATTAAAATTTGACAATTATTTGATTTTTGCAAGAATTTCCAAATGAAAGTGTTTTTCATTGAAAACAAAGAAGTTTTACTATGACTATATTATCCATAGTAAACTCTAGTAAAAATTTGGTCATCCGCTGATAAAAAAAACAAAAAAAAAAACAAGATTTTTTATCAAAATTTTGAACGTGTTAAAAAGGATGAAAAGATATTTTGATCTTTCCTCTTAATAATAACACAAACATTCTGACAAAAATTTTGTTTTTATTAAGTTTGGGACCCTTTTCATTTATGTTTTTTCAGTGGATTAGTGGAGGTACCTAAATATTCTTTTCCTAGTTTGCTATCAAATCAAAAGGCTAGATAAGTAAAGAAATAATTGCAATGTAAGATGAAACTTTTCTAGTCTAGACACCTTTAGTCTGCATACAAGCTGATATTTTGGGGGAAGTCAGATTAAACAGAATATTAGCATCAAATCATAAATTAACAAATTATTATTGGAAAGAATGAAACATTAAATAAAACTGAATAAGATCTACATAATATTAAAAGTCTTATCTTGTATGTATGTATTTATGTATGTGTTCCTGAGATACAGCTTAAATGATACATAATACTCCAGCCAATTTACCTTGAACCTCTGCCAAGTGCATTTCATTAAAATTAGACAAGCAGTTCTTGAGCTAGCCCTGTTTTTTTCTGTTTTTACAGCATTTTTAATAAGAAATTCAGTATTTGTTTTCAGTACACATTCATATATCAATCTGCATATATAAAAAAACATTGGTAAATTAGATTCCAACTATTGGGCATGTGATAAAATAATAAATATGCACATTACATTATAACAACATTATTAAATAAATCTGAATATACATACAATTCACAACACTACATTAGAACATACTTTTATAAACAAATATCTCAGATGCTTGGCAACTATTTGACAGGTGAAAAGTCTATGCTGGTGTGTCATTGCAAAACACAATCTCTATGGTTAGAAAATTGTGTCAGATGTCTTGATGGTTAATAAATAGATAAATGCTGGTTTGCCAACATATTTTCAAAATAAGTGTGATGAAGAAACAAATATGGATAATAAAAAATAATTATTATCTGGAAAAATTTATCAACAAAAAATGAAACTAAGTGCACAAAAAGAGGCATCCATACTTTGTTATTTCAATAAATATGAATTTCCCTAAACAGATAACTGTTGTCTGCTAGTAGTGGAATAAATATATGAATTGTTAAAACTATTAAATTTGTTTCACTAATATATTAATAATTTTAATATATTTAAAGTTTTGTCATTTCTTTTCTTTTTAACTGATTGTTTATCAACTTTTTGGAGAAAATCAGAAAATATTTTTAGATTTGGTTTTGGATATAATGATTTTTACTGTTTCAAGTTCTACTAATTAACTCACAGCTGGAGGGAGAAGAGGTGTATTCATAGCTTTTCCAAGGATATTTGTGTGCAAATAAATATAAAGATCTCAACTGAAATTGGAAATTAGCTTTCTGGTTTCTAATTCAGAGCTGTTATACATTACACCACCTGCACACCCAGGCTTACAGCATCATTTATTCTTTAGTGGTCACCCATCTAGGTAATTACCAAAATCCACATTGCTAAACTTTGGTGATCATATGAAAATCAGTGTTTCAATGTGATATGGTTGTAAACTTCATTTTTTTTTAGTTGTTCTATCAGGGACAGTATTTTTTCACAAATTCTGAAAAACTTTCCCTTTATTAATCTAGTACATGTACGTTATGGTGCAGTGGATATCGGCACAGAACGAGAAATCGGGGAACCGAGTTCGAATTCCAGTTGAATTCATTGCATTCACTTATGTGCAAATACCTTTGGGAAAGGTATTAATCCATCTCTTCCTTCCAGTTATGGGTTAAATAACAGGACAGATTGGGTTCTATAGCCTTGGCTGGCAACCAGTCTACCACAGAAAGCAATGGCAACCTACTGCGGGATAATCTTCTGCCCAGTCAGTCATGTTACTTTCGAGACATGATCGCCCAAGCGTGTTTCACGTATGGCACTTACCTGACATTTGATCGACAAAATATTGTTGATGTGAGTAAGAATAATTATTATAATAACTTGTATTGCAAATACTAATTAAAATATGTGTAATTAAACTGCTTTTAAAAGGAATCCAAAAGGTTTATGGATAATCTAGTTGTTTGTAAAAGTTAAAGAAAATTTTTCAGTTTAATGTTTACACCAAAGCTTTCCAGATAGATGTATTGAAACAATCATTAACTAAATTTTAAAGACATTTTGAATTATATATGTGGCTTGGCTAACAAAAACTTAATTTGTGTTGCAAAAAAATTTTACATTTAAAAAGTTTGTTACAAATGCAAAAAGTTTGGAAAGCACTAGGATATAAGGGGTTGCTGAAAAGTTCTTGGCGTGATCCATTTCCAAAAATTGATGAAATGACTAAATATCAGAATTTTGTTGTTGGAACCCCCTTCTTAGATGAAGCTGAGAAGTTTTCAGTACCACCAATTTCTTTCCTTTCACAGTCAGTCAGGTTAAGTGCCACATGCGATCCACGCTTGGGTGATCATGTCTTGAAAGAGACATGACTGACTGGGCAGAAGATTATCCCACAGTAGGTTGCCTTTACTTTCTATGTCCTGTTATTTAACCCATAACTAGAAAGAAGAGATGGATTAATACCGTTCCCAAGGGTATTTGTGTGTAAGTGAATTGCAAGGACTTCAACTGGAATTCAAACTTGGCTGCTTGATTTCTCATTATGAGCCGATATTCACTGCATCATCATGCACATTCTTTCACGACATCACCAAAATGAGAAAAATAATTTGTTTTAATAACCATCAGAATATTTATAATATCGAGTCAGCCATCAAGAAACCTAAACAATAAAATAATAATTTTATTACATCAACAAACCTGCTCAGTATCTGCTATATTGGAGCATTTACTTCCATGAATGTCTTTACCATATACCATTTTTCAATATACATAATTATGCTAATTTATGTTGCTACTTAGAGTTTGGAGGCAAATTCATAAGTATCAATCTGCATTAAAAACACCTTCAAGTTAACAACTATTGTGCAAACATAATATCACTTTTTACACACAGAAGAGTTGAGGACAACAATAAAAAATATGACACCATCTATCAATACGAGGGATACACCTTACAATGTTCAGAGGATTCACAGGTAATTCAACATCAGAATGGTATTCCAAATCAGTCCAACACTGGAGATATATCACCAAAGCCAAGCCTCCCTTGGAAGAGAACAGGATCAAGAAGTGTGTGTATACATCTTGTCTAGTTGTAGCAAGGAATACAAGAGCAAGACCAGCAAAACCCCAACAAAAAAAAAACCAAATCAGTGTCCATAATTTGTTTTTTATGACTTATCAACATTTTGTGGGTTTTTCAAAGCTAAAACATATTTTGGATTGTAAGAATTATACATTTTTTATTTTTCAATTGTATTAAATTTTTGGCAAATAATGCTATTTAGCTGATAGCTGAAGGGAAAAGAGATGAATTCAAACCTTTCCTGAGGGTATATTTGTGTAAGTAAATGGAATGAACTCAGCTTGAATTCAGACTCAGCTCTCTGATTCCTCATTCTACTGCAGGGAATGGTCAGCATATTTTAAGTTGCTCTTGCAGAGAATTTTGGCTTTGAGCATTGATGTTAATTTTTGAACTTATTTTTTTTTTTTTTGCCAAAGGCATGAATCCAATTCATCCTGCATGACAGTAATACACTTGTCAGTAGCTAACTACAGCAAAACATAGAAAGCAAGTGAAAACAAATACAATCTACTTTCTTCAAAGTTAATTACACTGACAACATCAGTCATGATACCTCCTATGTGCCATGTCTATGTTGCTGTCTACAGTTTCCTAACCTTTGGATTTATTTATTTATTTTTTTTTTTACAAATCTCAAATTGAACAATGACACATATTCTTATAATCTGAAATAATAATTACTTCTCAAGATCTGTGAAACCTTTTTCAGGTAAAACAGCCTTTTTCAATTCAATAGTCTAACGGCTGAGTTATCGAGAAATTTCAAGGTCTTAGTGAGAGAATGGATTCAAGGGACTTACAGGTGAGTGACTATGTCTTGATCTGTTGCTATCTCTTTTATTCTTTTTATGGTAATCCTTATCATCCCGACGTCTTTTTTTCCGTTCCAAAGCAGAATCACTTTGGGTGGAATCAGCTACCATCTTTGCAGCTGGCATGGTGGTATGGATTTGAGGAATGTAAAACCAGGAACAAAGTTGTAAAAAAAAAGCATCAACAGTTGAGAAGGAGAACTGAAAAACAAAAAACAAATAATGTCACTGGAAATTTTTCAAATATAAAAAAATATTAAAAAATTATAAGAAAATTATTCCACAGAAATAGGGTTTCACCAAATAAACAGGCCAGAATGATTGTTTTTTTGGCATTTTTTTTTTTAGAAAAAATCTACTAAGAAAACATTCATTTTTAACAATCCCTTTTATTAAAAACTTCAGAAATTTCTTTTCTTACCCTTAATTTAGCCTGAGAGTATTCTAAAAATAATTGTTTCATTCAATTAATAAAACAGGCTGTTGAAATAATGATGTCCAAGGTAAATTTTTCTATCAAAAAGAATAATTAAACTATTCCATCTATTTGAACTTTAAAAGTAACTGACTGTAATTCATTTAAAGGCAAAACATTTGAAGTCACCCTGCATCTCTTTAAAAAAATCTTACAATGAGATATTTTGCATTATTTTTTAAGGTAAAAAAGATAAAATTTCAGTAACTACGGTGTATTTCATTTGATTTTTCAGTCGCAAACTTCTTTTACTAACAAAAAGTTCAAATTTGGATTCATCTGTCCACATTACATTTTGCTAAATTATGAATATTTTGTATAAAACATTAACCCATCAGTAGAGTTTTTGAGATTACCAAAAGGGATGGAGATTTGATTCAGGTCAAGGAAATCTTGAAAAAAGAATGACATCATTTGATTTTATAAAGACATTATATACAATCTGAGTTTTGCACAATTGGAAAAATTCACCTTTCAGCAAGACAATCCAAAACACTTCTAAATTATGTTAAAATTACATCGAGTCAAAAAATAAGGAACAAAGTTTTGGAAATTGTAACTTGGCCACTTCAGTCTTCTAACCTCTCTCCCATTGAATTAATAGGGGATGAATTACACAGAAGAGTTTGAAGAGTGAGGTTTTTCTGTGCTTGAAGAATACTTGAGAAGGTTAGCCATCTACATTTTTCTTCAAAAACTGTTAGAAAGAATACCAAGAATTTGTAAAGCAGTAATTAAAACAAGTGGTGGTTGATGAAAACAAAACATGATGCTGTTGTATATTTTTTAAAGCTAAGTGCTTATTTTTTTTTTGTCACGATAAAAACAAATACACTAGTAACTAAAATTGTTTTTAATTTAAAAAAAATATCTCTTTTAAGATGTTTTTAAAGTAATTTCGGTGACCTAAAACTTTTTGATTAGAGTGTATCTCAAAGTGCTTTGTATTTTTAAGTGTAATATTTGTGAAGTTTGAAATATTCAATAAATTGCTTGAATATAAATTTTAAAATCAAATTATGCATCTCTGGAAAGTGCAGAAGTAACAGAAGAATTGATAAATATCTTAAGGATTTAACTAAGCAAATCATACTATGCAGGATTATAGTGCAACCCTTTCTGATTTCAAACTTTAGCAAACAGAATCTTCAATCAACTTTGCCAGCCAAAATAACACTGGTGATTTTCCTTTTTTTTAGTCTTCTTAGATATAAATATTTTAAACAGTTGTCTCAGACAGGTGCTCAAAAGCACAACCTTAAGAACAGCAAAAGGTCAGAGATAAAAGAAACCGTGTTTCATATTTTTTAAAGCAGAATTTTGTTTGTTGAAGTAAAAGTTTAACAGTTCTTAAAGTTTTTTTTATTTATAAAGTTTTTTTTTATAAAGATACTTGCTTTTTGGAAACATTTTGTGTGAAGAACAGGAGAGTAACAAAAAAAAAGAATAAAAATTTAAAAAAAAGATTTTATTTCTTTTTTGATGGAAGTTACATACATTTAGAGAGAAACTTAAAAAAAATTACAATAATTATAATGAAGAAGATAGACATAAAAACATACAAATATCAATCTTTCTCTTTCTAGCCTACTCTATAAACGTGCAAATGTCACACACATAATATAGATATTTACAATTTTCCTTTCAAGGCCCATCAATTCATCCACCTATTCATCCATACTGCCATTGTCTATTTATTCATTCTGTATCTCTCTTTGTTTGTGATTTTGTTATTCTTGATATTTGTCAGGTCAGCTAAACTTTCAGTCAGAAAAAAAGTTCTTTTTTTCCTTTATTTCCTTCTGAACAAAGGAAACACAGAACACAATAAGACAAAAATGTATATATATATATATATATATACACGAAATGATGTTTGAAAATTTGCAGAAACAACTTTAAAACGTTAATGGGTTCTGTTGAAATAATTTTAATGGAAACTTTTTAGTGTGGGTAAAGAATTTTTTTTTTTTCCAATAAAGTGTGATATTCACAAACAAAAAGACCTCAATGTCTTTCTTTTTTGAGAGAGATGTACCTCTATTTATATTTTTTGGTAAGGATTTTTTTTTTTTTTGGTTTCAAGTTTTATAAAAAAAAAGTAAAGATATAAAAAATTACAACAAATAGGGAAAATGTAACATGTCAGGAAAAAGGTTTTCTTGCTTTAGAATTTTTTTTTATTTTAAATAGAAAATATTGTGAAAATTTGTTCTGGTTAAGATTTTGAATAACAGAAAGAGATGACAATAAATCACTTTTTTTTTCAATTCTGTTTGTTTTTATCATTATCAATTTGTTTATTTTACATTTAAAAAAATAAACCCCCCCAAAAAACAGAAATATCACCTCATGCAAGTTGCAGCCAACATCACATAAAAGTTGCGCTGAAAATGATTGACTGACAATGGTTCCACTAAAAGCAAGCCTCGTCAAAAATAAATTGATGCCAGACATTTCCCTATTGATGCACCCTCTTTTCTTTTTACAACCCACTAACAAATGGGATAGATTTTTGCTGATAGATCTCCAGCAAGAATAGAAATGGTCTCAAAATGATTCCTATATATATATATATATATATAAACTAAAAATATAATAATATTTAATAAACTGAAAATATTAATCATGTAAGCAACAATTATTCTAAGGTTTCTCAAATGTAATTATGCAATTTTTTTCTCATTTATTTCTGTATCTTATGAAGGTCAATGATTTATACAGAGTGCGAAGGATAAATTGTCGTCTAAATTACACAAAAATGAATATAACATTGGCAACAGATATATTTACCAAAATCACACAAAAATATCTTGAAATACTAAAGAGTAAATTTATTCAATGAAATTGGCATCGACTGCAGCCTCCAGACGACTTTAGAATCTCCTGCATCTCTTCTGGATAGTCTCCTTGTTTAAGTTGATGAACATTTCCATAACCCTTGCCTTCAGTTCATTGTTGGTGTTACAAGAAGTTTTGTAGATTTCTCACTCAACTGCACCCGATGCATAATAATCAAAGGGATTGCAGTATAAGCAGATAGATGAACAGATGTAAGGGGTGATATAGTCAAAAAATTGTCTACCAGCCATGACTGGGTTCTCCTGCTTGTGTCACAAGTGCAGTGTTCTATTGCCGGACGTAAGGTTTCCCACCAGCCACTCCCTTGACCCAGTGTAGCACTACCTCCTCAAGGCACTTGCTGTAGGTCTCCGTTTTAGGAAGATGAATGGAAGCATCACCATCATGAGGGATCACTCAAAACACCTTCATAATCACTATTAGATTCATCTGACTCTTTCTGAATTCTCTGCACCGTCCTCAGATTGACATCCAAATACTCTGAAATATTTGTATTGGAGATTCCAGCATGAATGCCAAGTAGTACAGCATGCCATTTTCAAATTTATTAAAATGAAAAAAATAGCAGTTGGATTAAAGTATAAAATATTATGATTATTCAATCTAACCCACTCTAAACTAAGAACCAATTCCTACAAGAATCTCTCGTTTTCCCTCTCTTAGAAATGTTTTTTAAAAAAAGAGACAAGATTTAATATGTTGGAGCTATCGACAGACAGAATCTGCATAAGAGAATTCTTTTTTTAAACACCATGTCCTTTCAAGATATTAGTGATCCCAGCTCTTCAAAGCTACATATTCTTTATTATATATGAATTACCATTATTTCTTGGGAAAGATTTTGAAATAGTTTTCTGCTACCTCTACACTTTTTCTCATCTGGCTACCATCCAGGTTTACTCTGTTGTTTAATCCATAATTGATGGCGGGGAGAAGAAACAGATTCGAGCCTTATCCAAGAGTATTAGTGCAAACTGAATGCAAATGACTAAACTGAAACATGAAATTCAATTGCCAATTCCATTTTTCATGCTGATATCTAATCATAGAATAATTAGAATTACAGCATTTCTATGAAAATGCCAGAATAGTATCCATGAAAAATGTTCTATTTTCTAACTGATAACATTAGTATCCCTGACGATGACTACTAATGGTTGAAAGTACTTAATAAGAAACATTATGGACTTTAAACAGTTTTTTTACATAAGTTATAAGCAGAATGGAAAAAAATAATTATATATATATATATATATATATATATATATATATATATACAATGATTATACTGCTTGCACAGTCAATAATAACAGAATAAGCAATATTTTTTTGTTTTCAAATTAAATATTTTCACTCTTGTTATACAATCTTAAGATACGCAGATGACAGTGTTGATAGCAGACATGAAAAGGAAACTTGAAAATCCCCTACTGAAGGTAGCAAAGAAAAGTAAGAAAAAAAGAGTGAATATAAATTACAAGGAAACAGAATACATGGTTGTCAGAAAAACAATGAGCCTAAAATGCAAATTACAAATTAGGAATATTAAAATCAAACAAGAACAAAAATTTAAATGTCTGAGAAGAAACAGAGGGCAGAAAGTGCAACACTGAGATCTAAAGATGCATTCTAAAAGCTAAGCAGAGTAAAAAAATTTCACTACAAACAAAGGAAAGAGTAATGAACTGTTACACGATGTCTGTCTTCACATGACAATGAATGCTGGACAAGCTCCTCAAAGAAAAAGAGACTTGAAGCAGCAGAAATCTGGTTCAACAGAAAGATGCCAAAGATACCATGGATCAAACACAGGAGCAATAATGAGGTTTCAGAACCAAAAAAAGGGAACTTATACTTAACATCAGGAAGAGGCAGTTGAAATTCCAAGGCACGTAATGAGATACGAGGACTTGGAAAATCTGATGCTCACAGGACAGATTGAGGGGAAAAGGGAATAGGAAAACAGCTCATAATATACTTGATGAGCTCAAATAAAAGGATGGTAGAACAAAGTTTGGGAGAAAAAGCAAAAAGATTAAATTTATTAGGGACTACAAGGAACAGGAAGATGAGGTGGGCCATGATCACCTACCTCCTGAAGAGACATAGCACATTAGAAAAAAAAAATTCTATAATTCAAATATTTTTGAGGGTATTCCTCCTAAACCTTGCTCCACCATCCACTTGCTCAAGCCCATCAAGTATGCCTAGCACTGCTTTCCTACAATTCCTCTTTCCCTTTATCCACCCTGTGAACATCAGATTCTCCAAACCCTCCTTCCTCATAACATATCCCAGAAACCTCAGCTGTCTCTTCCTGATGTTAAGTATAAGTTTCCTTTTCATTTACATCCTCTTCAACACCTTGCCATTGCTCACATGCTCGGTCCATGATACCTTTACCACTCCAAAAAGTGCTTGATTTGTTAGCATTAGTTATTAAGTTTTTATGTGAAGACTATATTTACTAATTGAAAATTTTAATACAAATTGTCATGCCTATTTTTAAAATAATTAAAAATTTTTTATGGATTTGTAGTTTTTTTGTATACTAATTTCTATGTGTACATTAAAAGGTCATGTGTTTCATGGTTTCTTCCCCTTACAGGAAAAAAGATGTGTACATTTATGTCACTTGTAATCATCATAGACACTTAGCTTATCTAGTACCTGGAAGTCATCTCATGTCAAAGCACACAGTGAGGTGGGGGGAGAGTCAGAAGATCAACATTCTGTAATTCTGTAACACTAAAATAAAAATTTAACAATACCTTTTTAATTTTTAAAAATTCAATTTAAAAGTTACTTATGAAAAATGAGTGGAGGTACCTATTCTTAATTTCTAAGACATGAAAAGTTGACTTTGACTCAGAACGACAAATCGAGGCGCCGAGTTCAAATTCCAGTTGAATTCCTCACATTCACTTACGCACAATTACCCTTTGGAAAGGTATTAATCCGTCTCTTCCCTCCAGTTATGGGTTAAATAATAGGACAGATTGGGTTCTATAGCCTTGGCTGGCAACCAGTCTACCGTAGAAAGCAATGGCAACCTACTGCGGGATAATCTTCTACCTAGTCAATCATGTCTCTTTCAAGACATGATCGCCCAAAGCATGTATCACGTATGACATTTAACTGATCTATTCTTAATTTCTAAGACATGAAAGGTTGACTTTGATATCACTTTATTATATATTGTTTGTCTTATCATTTCTTTCTAAATTATTCCAGATAAAAAATAGACTTAATCTTGAGAGTCATTTTGATAATAACATGATTAGGATAGAAGTTGCTTAAAAATTCAAAATAATTTGATTTTTTTTAAAATTTCGACAAAAGTGTAGAAAACATTTTTTGTATTATAAGCAATAAAGAACTGACACATTAGCTAGAATGACACGCATGCAGATAAATCAGAGAGGAACATTGTAACTTATGTTTTTAAAATCTCTAAAAAAGAAAAATTCTTGTAAAGAAAAAGAATTGCATATTTTTAAAAGATTCTACAATAAAATTGCTTAATTCCCAAAATATACAAAATTCTAAAAGAAAACATTGCATATTTTAAAAAAATATTAAATTCTGAAAAAAATTTGCTTATTTTTAGGAAACATTAAATTCTGAAAAAGAAAATAAATTATGTATTTTCAAAATTAAGCTGTAAAAAAAGCAAATCAGTTATCAACTATTTTAAGGTTATTTAAAACTGAAACATTTTTCAGATTATATAAATTTTGGGAGATAATGATTTTCTGTTACATGTCCTATTATTTAATCCACAGAGGAGAAGAGTCTTTTCAAAGAGTATTTACATGTAAGTGAATATAACAAACCCAACTGGAATTAGAAATTGACTGATTTCTTATTCCATACCTTTATCAATTACAACACCTGCATATGAGCAGTCACCCATCTACATACTGATCAGGCTCAATATTGCTTAACCTCAGTGATCAAATGTTTCAATGTGATATGGCCCATTTATTTTCTAAAATATTAAATTCTAAAAAAAAGAAAAAAATGGTTATTTTAGAAAAATATTATTTCTAAAAGAAACACTAGCTTATTTTTTCTAAATATTAATTTCTAAAAAAAAATTATTTCCAAAAATTTTAAATTAAAATTAACAAAACAACTCATATTTTATTTTGTACAAGTTAATATTCGCTAGATGATTAGTAATATCAAGTACTGAATCTATTTACTTCATAGAATAAGGAGTCTGCCCAAATTAAGAGCCTCAGTCAATGCTTTGTGACCCTCACTACCTTAGCATTTGCTTTTCTTACCTACATTTATATACATTACCAATTAAACTAAGCACAATTAGTACAGGATTAAATTTTTTTGTGGATTTTTACATCATTCTGGGGACTTTTTTTTGACCAAATATGTAAATTTGTTCTGAGCTGGCTAAGTCTTGAAAAAAAACACCATATAAAAATCACTATTTTTTATCCATAATGTTGAATGTATCAAAATTATTCAACATTTTAAGGAGAATAATCTCAAGTTGATGTTAAAAATTGCCACAAAACATTATTGATTTATTTAAGATGGAATGATCTCTAATGACATCTCTAATTTGTCTTGAGATAAATTGTATTTATTTTTAATTTTTCTAGTTGAATTGTTCACCTATATTGCAAATGATAAATTATTGTACATAATTAGGTTACAATAAAATCTGAATGCTACCTAATGAAAATTGAGATGTAGTAGAGTGTGGAGCCATTTATCATTGTTTCTTTTTGGTGAGGTGTGCACAAGATTATTGCACTGGCCATGACTTGCAGTATCAATTCAAAATTGTGAAGAAAACTACAACATATAGTAAGTTTCTGAAGTACTTCTAGCATTACAGGCTATGGTTAGTGTCAAGACAAGACTTTGGTTGTCTTCTGTTAGGGATTTTTTTTTATTAAGACTGCAATTCATTATAAGACTCTTAATTATAAGCAATACATTGGGTAATTATGGATTCTGTTTGAATTTCTGGTATGAGGAGTTATCATTATTTACATTTTGATTAATGTCGTCTTTGTTATTATTATCACAAAAGTTCCAGCAACTCTACCCTAGGTTCTTTAGGTATCTATCAAACCAGGTAGATCCAAGGAAATTCAACCTAAATTTATTTAATCAAAAGAATTAGATTGTACTTGTTCTGCTGTTCATTTCTAAAGATATATCATCTTGTTCATTTTAGCTCTGCACAGTTATAGCTTGTCTCATTTCCATTGAATCTAAGTTGACAGATGGGACAATAACTGATTAAAGCATTGGTTTGTGAATGTGATGGAGGAGTAATGGTGAGTTTAATCCCTGGGCTGGATAGACATAGACTCAGTAGAAACAGGGTGAGTAATAACTGCTCAGTAGTAAAAAGTACCAGACAAGGTACCCCTAAACAGGGACTGCAGAACAAGAACAATGTAACCCCATAGATTAAATAAAGGATTTAGTTCATAATTTACTGAATATAATCCAGATCTAGAGATGAGCACAATGGCTGAAATGATGTGATAATAACAACAAGGATGAGGAAAAAACGTCCAAGTATAAATAAATACTTGGCAGACCGCCTGCAGTCTCTCTCCCACCGGCACGACGTGGCTTCCCTGTGTCTTTTCTATAAATACTTTCACGGCTTCTGCTCCGATGAATTAGATCACTGGTGCCCCCTAAATACGAATTTGCATGAGATACTAGATTAGCAACTAGATCCCACCCTTTTACAGTGAAACCGATAAAATGCAACCGCAACTTCTACTCCAATAGTTTTTTTCCTCGCACTTACCAACTGTGGAATTCCCTTCCACACGATTGCTTCCCCGACAGATACAATCTCCAGGAGTTTAAATGTAAGGTCAATAGACACCTTCTAACACACTAACCTGCTCCCATTCCTCCTAACATTCCCTATGTCTAACATTCATTCCTCCTGACATTCCCTATGTCTAACCACTCCTTCTCTTTACCTTCCCCTATGTAGCCCCATGCGCAATAGTGGCAATGGAATGCCTTGCTTGGGGTGAGATAATTAAAAAAAATAAAAAAGTAATTATTAGCAGTGAATTTCCATATTTATTTTTTGATTGTTCCATGAAAAGATGACAAAAATAATAAAACAAGCAAAATAATAATTCTTCCTTAGTTATTGAAGGTTTCAAAATTATGTTTCTTTTAATTCATAAAAGATTTTTCTTAAATTTCTTTAAAATTCTTTAAAGATAAAATCTATATTTGTTTATATTTTTGAGATAAGGTAATAATAATTATTTAACTTACGAAATCAAGCTACAGATTTTATTATTTACATTGTTCAGACTATTGTCCTCATCTTTATTGCCATATTCATAATGTTTTGGATGCTGTACACTCCAGCCTTCTTCAGGTGATATATGTTGGAATTTTGAACTGAACCTTTTATTTAATCAACAGTGATGGATTGTTCTAGTTCTACATGCTATGCCTTTTTCTGGATATCTCAGAATGCATGGTTCAGTGGATTTAAGTATTGATTTAAGTAATCCAAAAATGACTTTATCCAAAATGTTCTGAGTTTCAATACCTGTCCAAAGCAGAGGGGAACAAAAAAAAACTTGGAGAGTTAAATCAGTGAAAACTGAAATATCTAATAAAGAGGACAACAATCCAAACAATGTAAATTGTGTAAATAATAAAAAATTAAAATCATGTTCCTTCTGTCTCTTTTTGAAACAAAGGAAAGCAAATTCCTTTGATTGTAAAGAGAAAATTCCATGGAATATATTTACTCTATTTACATTGTTCAGACTGTTATCCTCATTTTTATTTTCACATTCACAAAGTTTTAGCTGCCGTACTCTCTAGCCTTCTTCAGGTGATATACATCGGAATAAATAGTTCAGTTTAAAATTCCAGTGTATATTACCTGAAGAAGGCCATACTGATGAGGTAGATTGAAAATCCTTTATTAACTACAACTCATCATAAATTCCAGTGTTATGCATTTACACAGCAGAGTTAAATATAGTCAAGGAAATGGGTATACATTGTTCAATTCAAACATACTTTCTTTCAGATAATGTTTTTTTTCTGAAAGAATTAATTGCAAACCTTGAAGCTAAGCCATGTTTGGCCAACTTACATTCAAATAAGTTAATTGATCATCTACGTAATTACAGAATTTTGAACATCTACTTCACAACAAACATTTTTACCTTAAAATCTGAAGATTTCTCTCAACTTGGCAAACTGAAAAAGTATTTGCTTGATCTTCCTAAGGCTAAATTAACTCAAATAGTTGACAAGAATATTTTAGTTTTAAATTTTCTTTATATGAAAAACTACTGTTACATAATGACAAATTCTAACATTACATAATCACCAAGTGAATTCGTGCATACCATTATTGGGATATGCTCAACCCAAACCTGAAAGAAAAATTCGTATATACAATCCATAACTAAAGATACTCAAAAACTGATCAGTCTCATTGTACCGCTCAAGTAAGTACCTGACTCCTCCTGCTATCTTCTACAAGAGCAAGTTCGGGGGCGAAAATGAAGCACTGTTGCCATTGAATATAAGCAGGAGCTGACCAGCCTTCACTGATTATTACAATCTTAACCTGTTCAAGTCTAGGGTTAATTGTTACTTTGATAAATCTCCAAATTTTTGTTCTCTCTGTTGAGGCCAGAGATTAAACTCACAACTTTTTGAGTCAAGTCACTGGATCTAACCAATGCCTTAATCCACTTGGCTATGTGTCCTTGAGGACCTGGCCGGGTATGATTCATACAATGAGAACAATCTGGAACTTGTACATGTGATTCATTGTTAAAAATGCTGTAAAAAATGGTTGGTTTCCTGTACCACTCCAGTAAGCACCTGACTCTGCCTGCTATTCTCTACCCTTACAAGAGTCAGATAAGAACAAAAATGAGGTACTGCTGCTATTATATATGAGGAGGAGCTACCCAATTTTTACATTCCAGTCTTGATAGAGTCCAGTGATCTACAGGATTATATAAGTAATTATTTTTCATCCTACAACTCTTTTCCCTACAGATAAAAATTTGCAAGCTTCTTCCTTCTCTATCACTATTTCTATGGAAAGTGTTCAGACAAACTACATTCCTTAGCTCCACAAGTTCTAACATTCATGGCTAAGACCTGCCATGTCATACATTGCAGTGAACCACCCCCATTCCCTTTGTATTCCATTAGTGGGATGTAAGTATGTGCATTGTGGTACAGTGGATATCGAGTCGGAACGATAAATCAGGGAGCAGCGTTCGAATTCCAGTTGAATTCCTTGCATTCATTTACGCATAAATACCCTTGGGAAGGTATTAATCTGTCTCTTCCCTCCAGTAATGGGTTAAATAATAGGACAGATTGGTTTCTATAGCCTTGGTCGGCAACCTGTCTACCGTAGAAAACAATGGCAACCTACTGCGGGATAATCTTCTGCCCAGTCAGTCATGTCTCTTTCAAGACATGATCGCCCAAAGCATGTATCACGCATGGCACTTTAACTGAAGTTTCACATGAACAGCTTCTTTCTGCAAACCATTACTTTGTGGAAGTGACTCCCACAAGGACACTTCCCCAATCACTACAATCTTAACCTTTTTGAATCTAGGGTTAACCTTTATCTTCTCTACATATCCTCATAAACTGTGTTCCTAAACTCTTGCTCTGTAACCCTCTACCTCAAGAAGGCCTTGTACTAGGTAAACATTATTGTAAAAAATTGGGATTTCTTCTTTGGGAGTTTTGAATTTGCAAATATCTTCAGTTCCATAGGTTCCCAACCTTTTTGCTGCGATTACCCCAAAATACAATTTCACCCCAATTAACAAATACCCGTAATATAGGAAAAGGAGTAATTATATTTTCATACATCAAAAGCAGACAAAGTTAATGTAAATTATTCAATACAATAGTAACAATCTATAATTATCAGAGGTATAGTAGCCGTAACCTAGCCATGATACTTAATGTGAGTGTTGAGCTTGTATTGCCTGTGCCAGTGCCACAGTGCCAGTTTATTCTTAGTTTTGTGACTGAAAGGGCTATTCGGGCGTTGTTTGCCACGTTGAGTCTGCTACGTTTCTTGTTCTTCATTCGCAAGGACAAAGTGTGAAATTATAAGCTGATTGCCTCTTCCCAAACCAAACATAAATTACTCCTAAAATATGGGCTCATTACCCTACTGGGGTAATTTATCCCATGGAGTTAACCTGACAGACTAGCAGCCCTTGAATGGTTTTACTAGTGCTCACAATATTGCTACATCTCAGCATTTTCTTTCTTTTTTACTGGGAGCAGATAGGTTTGCCTATCATCCAGTTCCTAATCTTCCTTGGTTTATTGAACAGTAAAGGTTTATCCCTTGTTTCCTGTTTAAGAATGAATTTCTGGTTTCTTTTTAAAGTCTACTTCAAATATACACTAATATCTCTGCCTAAACTTTGAAATTTTATTTACTATTTGTCTGTTTATTTTTTTCCTCAATGGGAGTTGATAGGTTTGCCTAGTGTCCAGTTCACACTCCTCCCCAGTGTTATGAACAGGAGTAGAGGTTTATCCCTTGTTTCCTGTTTAGGACTGGGTTTCTGGTTCCTTCCAAAGTCTCGTTCAACTCTATATTTCTAATGTCTCTGCCTAAACTCTAACATTTTATTTACTATTTTTTTCTCCTCAATAAGATTGCTAGGTTTACACTCCTCCCAGTTTTTTTTTAACAATACTAGAGATATATCCTGAATTTCCAGTTCCTTCTAAAGTCTCTTTAATTCACTTTCACCCCCAGTACCTCCTTGTGTTTCAGTGGCATTATCGCTTTTTTTTTTCGATGAATTGATTAAAAAAAAAAACAAAGGAAGAAGAGAGAAAGAACAAAATAAGACTGTGCTTGCAAATGCATAGGTTCAAGATAATTTTTGTAATAAAGCAGATGGAATCCTTATTTTAATGATGGATTAAAAAAAAGTTTGAGTTTTGTTTAACGGCATATCAACCTCTGTGGGTTATTTAATGCAAAAAAGTTACAGTTTAAAGATATTTTTTTTAATGTTCGATTATAGTAAGAAGGTTGATTTAGTCAGATTTTGATGAAAAAATTTTTAATTTTATTTTGTTTTTTAGAAAACTGAAGATGTCTTCTAGTTTTGTATTAAAAAATGTATTGCTGGTAATATTTTTTCCTTCAAAAATGTATGATGGCTATAAGTTTTTTCTTCAAAAATGTGTAATGGTAATATTTTCATTCAAAAATGTATACTTTTCTATAAAAGTCTATATATATATATATATATATATATATATATAAATTAAAAAAGGATTAATTCAACAGAAAAACAGCAACAGCAACAGAAAAAATCAGCAACAGAAAAATCAGCAACAGAAAAATCAGCAACAGAAAAATCCTTTCAGAAACTGGAGCTTCTGAAAGGATTTTTCTGTTGCTGAGGTGATGTGTTATCCCCCGTGGGGATTTTCGTATGGAAATGATCATCCAACATCATTGAATTAATCCTTTTTTAATTTATATTTGCTCTGTAATATTTTATTACATGGAGCTCTCTTCCTGTATCATTTTTTAATATTAAAAAGATCGGGTTTTTGGAATTTACCTTCCTGCTTTTTTTGCTTGGATTAAAGTATATATATATATATATATATATATATATATATATATATATATAGATATAGATATATAGATATATATATATATAAAAATTGTATTTTTATACTTTCATAATGTTTTGACCCCAGTTTGGGGGTTAACTATTTACTCATAGCTGGGGTCCTAACAGGTGCTACCAGATGGATAAAAATAGATTATGGATCAAAAGATAGAATTTAAGCAAAATAAACTAATATCTCAGAAATTAATATTTCTACCTCCAGGAGTAGCTTTACATGAAATTCATGAAACACATGCTGAAAATTTATGCATTGCAGTACAGTAGATATCAGCTTAGAATAAGAGATCAGAGTTCAAATTCCAGTCAAATTTGTTGCATTCACTTACACACAAATACCCTTAGGAAAGGTATTAATCCATTTCTTCTCCCTGTAACCATGGGTTAAATAGTAAAACAGACTGAGTTCTATAGCCTTGATTGGTAACCAGTTTACCACAGAAAGTCTTCTGTTCACTCAGTCATGTCTCTCTCACAACATGATCACCCAAGTGTCTATCACTGAAATTAATACTGAAAAAAATTAAAAAATAGTCTATAACTGTGTAACAAGTCATTAACATTCTAAATTCTATTGGGATAAGTGAATTCTTATTTCCTCTTCCTTTCAATGGATGTAAATTTAGAGATGGAATTTTAGAATTTGCAGGAATAATGAGCAGCATCAATTCCTTGTTAACACCAAATGGTTAATGTTTTAAATTTAAGCTGAAGTTACAAAAAAAAAAAAACAGTTTTACGTTTGATTGTTAACTAGAATATCGTTACTCTTCCTTCTAATAAATGTTTTGGTCAAAAGGTGTTCTTTTTCTTTTTTTATCAGCTTAAAACAAGTGTTTTCCTCTCCCTGATTTTTTTGTTCACACTGAAGGTTGAGAAAAAGTGTCAGTCGAAACGTCATACTAACAATGACATACATGAACAGAAAGTGTTCAGCTGTCTGAATAATTTTTTAATTAAAATAAAAGAATTTTTTAAATGTCTGCCAAGAAATTGTGTAAATGTGAATGCGAAACGTAAGTCCGATTAAAGCAGACGAATTATTTTAAAATACATTCTATTTTTATGATTTATTTTTACATTTACAACACCTAAACTCTATCGAAATATATATTATTATACTTCAAACTTTAAAAATACATCTTTTAAAGAGTAACATTTAAAAAACAATTAATGTACTTGGAAGAAAATATGCGCCAAATGCTCGTTATAAACAAAAAATACTCATTCTTTCTTTTTCGTTCCCCTTTATCTTGAAAATGCCAAATCAAACGCCAAAAAAAAAACTGTTTCAGTTTTTTAAGAGAATGATCCTACAAGTTCGATATATATATCGGTTGCAGTTAGTAAATCAAGCCAAAAGAACTAATCTAGAAATACATTTTTTTTGGAAATCACCTGTTGTAGGGAAACTAAAACTAATAGTAACAAAGAAATTGTCAACGTGCGATCCAACATAAGTAGTGAGATTAAATGTTAAAAATAAAAAAATAAATCTATGTTTACGCACATAAAAAAGGATACCAATAGAATAAATTAGATTTATTCCCAAAGAACACCGTAAAATAATTTAACAATTTCAGCACAGTTTATTTGAAATTAAAATGACAGAATTAATTATTGAATTTTAAAAAGTACCGACAAAAAACTGCTATTATAATGAAGTGAACTGTTGCAACGTTAATTTAATCGATTTAATTCGTTTTTCTTGGTATCAGACATAAAGTAACCGAGTAAAATAAAGTTTACGTAATTTTAATAATAAAAAGAAATAAAGGTGTATAATTACGTTTTTAAATGCCAAATTTATGTAAAATAGTCGACATTTTCCCACTGAGAACTGAGATGTTGTCCATTTAAAATAATTACATTTCCTGAGTAAAGAGTTCCACATCATGTTGTTAACCAAGCAAGAGTTATGTCCCTTACACCTTTAAACCTCAATATTGGATAGCACTCTAAAACATATCCTAACTTGAAGTAATTTCTATATTTAATGTTCACTAAACACAAGACCCAAGAGCCACTCAAGATAGATTGTTACCCTATAGTGTTATATAAGTGTAAGAAAAAACAAGAAATTAAGTTCATGAGATTATGCAGGAAAGATAACAGTTAACCCTGAAGAGGTCAGATTGTAAAAAATATAGTGATTAGTAGTGATTAAGAAAAACATTATGACAAATGTGTACATAGCATATGTTATAAAATTTGAAAATGTATATTTCCTAAATTTATTTTAAGTCCCCTCCTCGACAATAAAACAAAGGTTTTGATTTCGATGTTCTTTTTTATCAGCTTAAAAAAAAAAGAGAGATAAAAAGAAATACTATTTAAAATACATTATTCAATTGTTGTCCTCATCTTTTCCTGACGTTTTGGCCGTTGTACGCCCCGAGCTTCTTCGGGTGATTGGACTTTTGAACTGAACTCTTTATTTCGATCACCGGGGTTGATTGTTCACATTTTTTGTTCACCACTGATGTAACTAGGTATTGAACTCACTACTCTTTAGCCCAAGTCACTGACTTCAACTAACGCTTTTATCTAGTCAGTTAAGTGCCATACGTTATGCACACTTAGGCGATCATGTCTCGAAAAAGACATGACTGACTGGGCAGAAGATTATCCCGTAGTAGATTGCCATTGCTTTCTGCTGTAGACTGGTGGCCAGCCAAGGCTATAGAGCCCAATCTGTCCTGTTATTTAACCAATAACTGGAGTGAAAAAACGGATTATTACCTTTCCAGTGGGTAATTGTGCGTATGTGAATGCAAGGAGTTTAACTGGAATTCGAACTTGGCTCCCCGATTTCTCGTTCCGAGCCGATATCCACTGCACCACAAAGGCCAGAAATATATAAAACAAAATACATTGAAATGGCAACATGGTAAAAGCCCTGTCAACTACGTGAAACATGCACACATCGTTTACTTACTATAAGTAACCTTCAAAAACGTATTGTAGTGAATAAAACAAGATCTAGAATTAAATTTCAAATGCTTAGCACTGATTCATTGATTTTGTTTGAAAGACTTGAATTTACAAACTTTCCTTAGCTCACACGCAAAAGCGAATCCAAAACAAAATTCGTGAAATTTCCCACCTTGATGCGAAATGTTTTTTGGCCAATAGAAAACTAGGAAACACCTAAAAACAAAATTCAAATAATTTTCAATTCTCAGAAACAAATTCTTTTACGGACCTTTTCGCGAGCCGACGCCAAGTTTGTTCGTCGTCCAATGAAATGGCCGGAATCACATCCGGGAATGGCTTCTTAAATGACCTTTTCGAGCCCCACAAACAGAATAAAAGACGAGCAAGTTCGCCTGTCACCAGAGAGAAGAAGACGAACGTATTAACACGTCCCTTGACAAACGTCAAGTGATCGTTATTATCTCTGTCTTTCTCCCTCGGCTTTTTTCCCTTTTCACCGTTCACCCGTCTTACGTCATCTTGTACTTGATAAACGAACGGAATCCTTTAAGACTGAGCGATTACTTCAGACATTCTTGCCTAACGATAACGCTTATACATACATACGTCCATACATACGTTCCTGCCTACGTACACATAAACTCATTCTTGCAAGGACTACTACGAACATTTTAAAGACTTTGTATCAACTAAAATAAAAAACCTTAATTGATCAATATGTTTATAAATTTGTTGTTTCAATTGACAATATTGATTTTTGTGTTCTATACCCCTCTTATGGGCTCTCTAACTAACAAGACCAAATCAAACTAAAATCTGTTTCGACACACATACACTTCACTATAACTGATAACCCACTATAGTATTGTGGTGATACCAGGGACCGGACGTTTGCCCTCAGAGGTCCACAAAGCAAATGACCAAAACTGGTCTTTGCGCATCTGGCTCCACGCAGATGTTCCGGTAGAAAACCAAAAATAAATAAATATCACATTCCTTTTACGGACTCTTTTCGCGAGCCGACGTGAATTTGGTTTATCATTCAATGGGAAGCCCATAATTAAATCCAGGTGTGAATTCCCAAATGACTTGTTCCGAGCTTCAAAGAAGAAATAAAAATCCGACACAGAAAGCATCACCAGCTGAGAAAATACGAGCATAATTAACACGTCCCTTGACCACGTCAAGCGACCACATCAAGCTTGCCTCTCCTTTCTCTCTCATCTCCTTCTTCACTGTTCACTGGGCCACTTACTCGATGGACTGAGCGGCGACATCAAAGACACTCCTAACAAACAAACGCTCACACAGACATACGCACAAACTCTTTTCGGCATTTACTACTACGAACATTTTAACGATCTTTGTACCAACCAAAAGACATTACTTTTATTTGTAAAAAAACCTTAATTAATATATATATATATGTGTGTATGTGTGTGTGTGTGTGTGTGTGTGTGTGTGTGTGTGTGTGTGTGTGTGTGTGTGTGTGCCATGTTATAAATGTTGTTTCTATACACAATTTGATTTTCTTGTTTTATAACCATCTTATAGTGGGCTATCTACTAACGAGGCCAAATGCAGTTAATCTGTTTCAACACACAACTACACTTCACTGGAACGGATAACCCACTATAGTATAACTACATTAGGAATGAGTTAAATCAGCATAGTCTGGTCATCCTTAGTGAAAATCGCCAATGGTTTAAAATCATGAAAACGTTATCTTCGGGGAAAGTTTAAAAGTTCAAGAAACATTGCACTTAAATCATTGTCTTCAGGGAAAAGACCACGGAATTGCCCTCTTCGAAGATACAAGGATCAACTCAAAACAATATTAAAAGTCAATGGACTTAAGCCTAAATAGTTTGAAACACATACACAAGACCGTACCAACTGGCAATGTTTCATCACCTTCTTCTTCTTCTTCTTCTTCTATGTGCCCTGTCCCTTCAGGACGTAGGCGATCATGGATCTCCACGTCTCCCTATCCCTTGTGGCTCTTAGTATGTTTGCTCCTGTTGCTCCTGGCAACCCCCGTTCCGTCATCCACCTGATCAGGCCCTGCAAATATGTTATCCGCTGCCTTCCTCTGTCTCTCCTTCCTTCTATCTGTCCAGTCAGTATCAGGTTCTCCAGGCTTTCCTTCCTCATTGCATGTCCCAGGAACTTCAGTTGTCTCTTCCTGATGCTCAGCATCAATTTCCTTTTTGTTGCCATTCTTTCTAACACTTCGTCGTTGCTTGTATGCTCAGTCCACGATATCCGTAGCATCCTTCTGTAGAACCACATTTCGGCCGCTTCCAGTTTTGTCCTCATTTTCGATGATATTGTCCAGCATTCACAGCCGTACTGAAGAACTGACATCACGTAGCAGTCTAGCACTCTTTTCTTCGTTTCTATTGAGATCTTCCTGTGTGTTAGTATTTTGCTCATCTTCTGGAACGCGTCCTTTGCCATGCCAATTCGCCTTCGGATCTCCGTGTCGCACTTTCCATCTCCTGTTAGAACACTTCCTAGGTACTTAAATTCTTGGACTTGTTTGATTCTGTTATCCCCCACCTGTATTTGGCATTTTGGGTTGTATCTTTTGCTGATGACCATGCACTCAGTTTTCTTAAAGTTTATTTGTAGTCCCATCTTGTCACTCTCCACTGCTACTTTCTGTATGAGATTTTGCAGTTTCCTTTCCGTGTCCGCAATCAGTACTGTATCGTCCGCGTATCTTATGTTGTTCAGGTTGTGGCCTCCAATAATAAATCCTGGTGTGTCATCTAGGGTCCTCAAAATATTCTCGCTGTATAGGTTGAACAAATCCGGTGAAAAGACACAGCCTTGTCTTACGCCTTTTTCTATCTTTGTGTATCTACTGAGGTCGTTACCTGTCCGTATGCAGGCCGTTTGCTGCCAGTAGAGATTCTTGATTATTCTTATATCTTTGCCGAAAATGTCGAGGTTTCCTATCATTTCCATCAATTCTTTGTGTCGTATTTTGTCGAATGCTTTCACGTAATCAATGAAGCATAGGTACAAGTCTTTCTTCATTTGTAATGCCCTTTCAGAGAGCATCCTAATCATGAATATGGCGTTCCTTGTTCCAGTGTCTTTGACGAACCCGCACTGTTCCTGTCCTATCTCTGGCCTGATTCTGCTTCTCGCTCTATTCATCAGGATTCTGACAATCAGTTTTGTAATGTGACTCATTAAGCTGATAGTTCTGTGTAGTTCACACTCGTTTGCACCTGGTTTCTTCGGCAGTGCTATAAATATCGACTTGCATAGGTCGTCTGGTATTATTCCGCTGCTATAAATTTCGTTTATTATGTCGGTAATCTTTTCTATGCCATACTCTTCTAAGGCTGTCAGCAGCTCTATCACTATGCCATCTGGGCCAAGTGCTTTATTTCTGTTCATTTTGGCCATTGCCGCTTCCACTTCGGATTTTAGTATTTCCGGTCCATCCATCTCCTTGTGTTCACCACTGGAATCAAAACCTTCGCAAACACTAGAAGAGTCAAACGACGCGAGAGAAATGCTCGATAAATGGATTTCACTCTCCACCAACATTATTTTCTAGTCAATGCCATCGGCTCTACTGAATTCATTTTCTGTCCGTGTGCAGGCGGTTTGCTCCCAATATAAGTTCTGGATTATTCTAACATATTTTCCAAATAGATCGAGTGTTTGTCTATATTTCTGAGATGAGGTAGTATTTACACTATTTACACTATTCGGACTATTGTCCTCATCTTTGTTGCCATTTGTACGACGTTTCGGCCGTTGTACGCTCCGGCCTTCTTCAGGTGCTAGAAATTTCGAACAGAATCCTTTATTACAATCACTGGGGTTTATTATCTTCATTCCTTGCGTACAGCATCTTTTGGTAGTCATGAGTTATCTCCCTCTAACCCTGTAAGTTACTTATTCACCACTGCTGTCGCCTAGTATTGAACGCACAACTCTTTGGGTCAAGTCACAGGAACTAACCAATATCTGTATCCACTCTGCCATGTGTCCTTTGTAATGGCAACAAAGATGAGGACAATAGCCCGAATAATGTAAATAGTGTAGCTCGAGTGTTGCTGGCATCGGATTCGTAAAATCTAATTGTACAAAAATAAACGACCATACGCACCTAAACATTTTTACGAGCCCAATAAAAAACGTACACATAATATTCATATAACAATTAAAAAGCCTTTTTCAGGTAACAGTTGGCTTACAAACGTGAAAAGTATCCGTGCGGACGTCCGCGAAGGAAAAATAGATACACTTTACTTTTTTTTTAAACAATAAAAATTTAAATAAAAATCTAACATATGAGTGTCTTTTGAGAGACTGAAACATAAATATTGTAAAGTTTACTTTCTCAGCAGAGAGACTCCAATTGTCAACTGGTCTCCACGTCTAGGAAACATGGATTTGCTTACTCTCTTATTTTCTCTTTTTCACTGTAATCATTAATTCTTTTTCTTCCCTTTTACTCGTTTACTGTCGGCAAAAAAGAAAGAAAGATCAAAGACACCATCTCTGTCCTCTTCTCTCACTGTGGAAATAACTTTTCGCTGACTACTATCACTAAAGCACAAGCATGTAGCGAAACGCTGAAGTGTCTTTTTTTTTTTTTACCAAAATTCATTTTCCATCATTCAACCAAATTTAAAAAAATGAATTCCAAATCACGCACACCAAGAGAGACTTTTTGCAGACTTTCAACACAACAAAAACAATGAAATTACTAATTATCATAAACACCATTTGATGCCGGTTAGTGGCTTACCTGGTTTAAATGTGTCCTATCTCAGTAAGTGTATATTTATTTATAGATAGAAGTAGTCCGCTATTTATTGAAAGTTAAACTAATTATTTTCTTAACCATAACCCTAACACTTTCCAGACAGCTATAATACTTCCTTACTATACCGGCACCTGCCATTTTGTCTGTATGGGTAAACTAGTTATTTTTTTTAATCAATTCATCCCATGCAAGGCGATAATGTCACTAAGACGCAAGAAGCTACTGGGACTGAAAGAGAACAAAAAGACTTTACTTTAGGAAGAATAGGAAACTGAAGTCTAAACTGCAAACACTTATTATCAAAATAATGTCAACTTATCGCGTTAAAAAAAAACTGGATTTGTATTGTTACTAACGAGACCTTTTCATCATTTGTTCACGTTTGTTCGACAGAAATTTATTTCAATGTTGGTGGGCGAAGTTATGTTCGACACAAATGTTATAAACAAGAAGAAGTATGACAAAGGCAGATGTAAATTTATCTCGTTTATTGGATAAATACAGACGAGTGGTTTACGAATTTGGTTGTCCTTAATTTTTAGCCGGTTGGCGTCGGATGTTGGTATGAATTTGTTCTAGGCTGGTCGTCTGTAATTGTATATAATGTTCACGAGGATATGTGTGGTTTCCCAAGAAATGTTGAGAGAAGAGAAAAGGGAACAAATATGTGTCGCTTGGAGAGTGAGTTAGGTAGTCGGTAGCTCTGTGATGTTCTCCCTTTTCTTCCTTAGTAGTACTCGTGACGTTGATGTGTTGTTCTTTCTTTCTTCCTTGCCGACAGTGTGTAAGAAAGAGGGTTAAAGACTTGACGTAACGGTGGATGAGAAGGTAAGGCAGGGGTGTTGTTGATCGGCGTAACAGCCTGTAACCCCTTCTGACAAATTTAATTTGCTTGGCGATTTATATAGAGTAGGCTTGTTAGATTTCTCAGGTCTTGTTTCCGTGTATGTTTTCCAGGGTTCTCATTCGCTGATTAATATTTTCACATATATGTGTGGGGAAAGAAGACATTTGTCGTGTTAATTAGCGATGCAGCTGTGCGGACGTGCGGACACTTTCATTTACAGAACAATCAAACAACGGTATTTAGCAAGTGGAATTCGGAGCCTGTTTTAATGGGTTTCTGAGACAGAATATAGAAATCCAATTCGAAGTCAAAATTTTATGTGCTACGCAGATTTTGAGTGTTTTCAGTAAGTGACTGTAAATCAGAGAAGATATAATATTCAGTTTTATCATACAAAGCCGTTCACGAACATAACTTCCCTCTAACCACACTAACAGTTCGAATAATTTTTGTGTCGTACATTATCAAATGCATTTGCGTAATCCACAAAACATGAGTACACATCCTTCGGCATTTGTATTGCATTGACTTCGGTATATCCGCAAAACTTTGAAGTAGGTCAAAAGATAAGTCATTAATTTTTTTAATCTATTACAATAAATTAAATTCGTTTTAATACTAAAAAATATTACTTGAAATATCAGAGAACTATGCATATTTATTCTATAATATAAAGCATATGACTTTATATATTTATTGATCACGCAGCCTGATTTCCCACCTTCCTAATAATGAGATATTTCATTTCATTGTTATGTACATTATTCAGTATTACGGAATATCTCTTTAGTAAGTAGGAGTGATAAGGCTGTTAATACATTATTTCTTGTTTGTTTTGTTTTTTGTTTGCTTGTTTTTATTTCGGTTCGTGTAATATTCCTTTAGTTCATTTTTTAATTCATTTTTATAAGTTAAACGGCAGTATTCTTGCTTGTATGAGACAAAAGTTAATTGTATAAGCAAACATTATAGATTAATCATACGAAAAAAAAAGACAACAAAAACAATGAAATTACTAATTATCATAAACACCATTTGATGCCGGTTAGTGGCTTACCTGGTTTAAATGTGTCCTATCTCAGTAAGTGTATATTTATTTATAGATAGAAGTAGTCCGCTATTTATTGAAAGTTAAACTAATTATTTTCTTAACCATAACCCTAACACTTTCCAGGCAGCTATAATACTTCCTTACTATACCGGCACCTGCCATTTTGTCTGTATGGGTAAACTAGTTATTTTTTTAATCAATTCATCCCATGCAAGGCGATAATGTCACTAAGACGCAAGAAGCTACTGGGACTGAAAGAGAACAAAAAGACTTTACTTTAGGAAGAATAGGAAACTGAAGTCTAAACTGCAAACAAGAGATAAATCAAAATCTCTTCTCCTGTTCAGAAGTCTGGGTGAAGTGTAAAATGAACGATAGGCAAACTTATCTATTATACTAGTGAATATAATTTAAAAAATGGCAGTAGATATTTTTTCTAATTTTTGTATTCATAAAATTTGGTTAAAATAAAATAAAAAATAAATAAAAAAAAATACCAACATCGTTTTATTTTTATTTTTTATTTTATTTTATTTTATTTTATTTTATTTTATTTATTTTATTTCTTTCCAAGCGTTTTCTTTCATCAATATTAGTCCGGGCTTGTCGCCAGAGTGGTTTTGAGTGGAGTGACAGACCTTGAAGTTGAAGAGTTGCAGAGACACGAGTAAAACTTTACACTAACAAAAATTACTTCTCGTCATTTTCCCAGGATGGAGAAGGTAAATGATTTTTCTGACGACAGGCAGGGTTAGTAGAATATATACAAGTACATAGAGGTTAAAAAACAAAAACAAGAAACTTTGAATAAATGAATTCTTCCTGGGATAATAAGAATTTTTTTACTGAAAATGCCATTTAAAGGGACGCAACTCCGACAACAAAACAACTGGATTGAATTCGATTATATAAATTAAAATTTACAATTAAAAAAAAAATCATAGAATGAAAAAAAAATGAATCCAGGAAAAATATTTCATCATTTTAATTTTTAAAATAAGTTCAATGGATAACTGTTTTTTGATAAATACTTGATTTTTATTGTTTTTTCTTCAGTAATCTATTATAAATTTTCAATATTAAATAATACAAGAGTTATCTCCCTTACTACTTCTTCACAAAAATGTATAAACAGAAAACAGTAAAACAGTAATATATGCCGTTTCTTTATAAGTTTCATCACTGCTTTCATTCCAGTTCGGATCCAATTTTAGAAAAGATTTTTTGAGTCTCATTTTTTGGAACACATGGTAGATATGTTGATTTTTTTGTTCAAGATCATTCTTTCTTATGCCAACTATATCACGGGCATCCGCATAACCTCACTCGTCATCAGGACAATGGTCTCGGGAGGGAAAGCAGAAACACTGTTCCCTAGTGAATTAAATGATTAGTGGCCATCTTCTAACATCTGTGCCTGTGTATGTAGAGGGCATGATCTAGGAAAAATAAATTAGGGATCTCATTTCCTCCCTGTCGTATTATCATTTCATCCCAAGTACCGAAATAATACCACTGAGACTAAGACACAAAGGATTACTGTGTGATAGAGATTCAAAGAAAAATACAGGTGGGGGATACCAGAATCAACCAAGTACAAAAATTTAAATACCTAGGAAGTGTTCTAACAGGAGATGGAAAATGTGACACAGAGATCCGAAGGCGAATTGGCATGGCAAAGGACGCGTTCCAGAAGCTGAGTAAAGTATTAACACACAGGAAAATTTCACTAGAAACAAAGAAAAGAGTTCTGGATTGCTATATGATGTCAGTTCTTCAAAACGGCAGTGGATGTTGCACAATATCATCGAAAATGTGAACAAAACTGGAAGCAGCGGAAATGTGGTTCTACAGAAGGAGCATGCAACGATGAGGTGTTGGAAAGAATGGCAACAAAAAGGAAATTAATACTGAGCATTAGGAAGAGACAACTTAAGTTCCTGGGACATGCGATAAGGAAGGAGAGCTTGGAAAACCTGATACTGACAGGCCAGATAGAAGGAAAGAGAGACAAAGGAAGGCAGCGGATAACACATTTGCAGGGCCTGATCAGGTGGATGACGGAACGGGGGTTGCGAGGTGTAACAGGAGCAAACATACTAAGAGCCACAAGGGATAGGGAGACGTGGAGAACCATGATCGCCTACGTCCTGAAGGGACAGGGCACATAGAAGAAGAAGAAAAATATACTATTCAGAAGAAAGGAGAATAAAAGAACAAGAATTAAGAAAACAGTAGATAACTATACACTTTAGATTTCAATTTTTAAAAATCGAAGTTGTCTTAAAGGCAAGATGCCGAAAGAAAGTTTTACAGGTGATAAGTGCGATAGCAGAAACTGCTATCATAGAACTTACGCTTATATCTAGCCTTTTCAACTATTAAATGATGAGACCTTATCGCCAATCTAGTTTTCTTCTTCATGTGCCGGGTCCTTTCAGGACGTAGACGATCATGGACTTCCACTTGGCTCTGTCTCTTGTCGCTCTCAATATTTTTTCTCGTGGTATCTCTTCTAAATCTCGCTCCGCCATCCATTTGCTCAGACCTATCAAGTAGGTCTCGCACTACTTTTCCCTGTCTCTCCTTTCCTCTAGCTAACCTGTAAGTATTAAACTCTCCAGGCCCTACTTCCTCATTACGTGTCTCAGGAACCTCGTTTGTCTCTTCTTGATATTAAGTATGAGTTTTCTTCTGGTTTGCATCCTTTCCAACACCTCATCGTTGCATGCATGCTCTGTCCATGGTATCCTCAGCATCTGTCTATAAAACCACATTTCTGCTGTCTCAAGCCTTTCTTTCGTCCTTGATGAAATCGTCCAGCATTCACTTCCATACAGAAGGACATATCACATCGCCATCCAGCACTCTTTTCTTTGTTTCTAGTGGGAATTTCTTGTCTTTCAGTACTCTGGTTAACTTCAGAAATGCGTCTTTGAACATGTCAATGCGTCCTTAAATCTTCATATCGCACTTTCCATCCTCTGTCAAAACATTTCCCAGATATTTGAATCAATCTAGTACTGCGTTTAAATTCATGAAGTCTATGTACCACAGAGGAAATTTTAACCAGAACAAATAACATGAAAGTATAAAAAGCACAGAGAAGCTTCGTTATAGTGGTGAGAAAGTGACTGAAGTCGAGATGCCAGGTCAGAACCAATAACATTGCAGATTCTTCTTTGGATTTTATGAAGAATCTTTAAATATATAGTATGAGCAAAAGATCAGATGTTTCAGCAATATTCAAATCAAGGACGAATGATAGACTTATAAATATGTAAGATAGATTCTTCCGAGAAAAATAGTTCAACTCGGTACAGTGAATCAAATTTCCTAGCTGTAGACTTAGCAATTAAAGAAGAGCAAATTTGTTGTACAGGTGTTACATTTATAAAGCTACTAATTGTCTCACTTAACAAGAGATTGAGATCGTTTTTCAGATCATACTTAATTGAACCACTCAGACTTACTATTAAGACAGGAGTAAAAAGGTGTATCATCAGCGTAGATACCCAAATGAAAACTGATGTCATCAGGAAGGTCAGTTATGATCAACAGAAACAACGTAAATCCACGGACAGAGCCCTTGGGACACCTGAATTAGTGCAAAACACGGTTCTCTGAAGTGACTAAAAGAGAGCAGTTTCGTTTTTTAGACGTCAAAATTAGCCATTCTTTATCCCATTTAACAACAAATGTTAAATTGTATTTTTAGATCATCAGCCAATTTGACATTCCCGAACTTATTATAAAGTCATCAGCATAGATACCGAGTTGAGAAGTTGTTATGTCGTGAGTAAGAATAAATAACTCAACAACAGGAATAGGTCACTCGTTGTATTCCGTGAAAATAGTATTTACAAAGGTTATTAGTATCCAATACAAGAATAAAGGTTAATCGTCTCAACCGTCGTAAGACGTATTATGAGCAATGGGTACTTCCGGGTCGTCACCGGAAGTCTACGACTGACTTGTCGATCGGCTGCTCGGCACACTCTCTTACGTAGATGTCACCATTACTTTACATAGTAATGGAATAGTCCATTATAGCCAAATAGGCGCGGGCGTCCCAACAGAAGTGATGACACCAGAAAGGTCATTTATGAAAATTGGAAACTATGTAAGTCAAAGAATAGAGCCCTAGGGGACACCTGCATCTATGCAAAAAAAAAAAAATCCAGAAGAGTAGCCATTTAAGACAACTTTCATTTTTCGATTTGATAAGAAAAACTGAATCAGTTCAAAAATTTGTTCAGAAATATCATAATATTTCAATTTGTGAAAAAGATCAGTATGCCAAACCCTGTCAAATGCCTTCGAAATCTCTTGCTTCACTATTGTTATTTAAAGCTTAATAGACTCTTTCAGCAATAATTGTTAACACGGCAGCAGTTGAGAAGCAAGTCATATTGTTTATCTGAAAGAAAAACCTGCAATATGAGATGCCTTTAGTACTTTGCCAAAAGAGGGAGAAGGCTAACAGTTCAATAGTTAGAAGTATCAGACGGTTCACATGAGATCTTAAAGACTGAAACTATAGAAGCAAGAAAGCAAAAAGCAGCAAGGCATTTACAGTAGAATTTAGAAAGAACAAGAGTACATTTCTTAAGGACTAAATGGACAGAGTTATATATATATCAATTAGAGTAAGATTAATGATCATAACCATAACCATAATAAGATGAATCATATATTAACAAGTTATGTGAATAGAGGTTTAAAATTAAAATAAGGTGTAGAACCGTAATTAGTATTAACTAATAAAGTAAGGTTAATAACCATAATTGGTGTTGATCAATATTAATTATAAAGTAAGGTTAATAACCATAATTAGTAAGATCAATAACCATAAATTGAGTAAGGTCAATAACCATAACCATACTTAGAGCAAGGTTAATAACCATAACCATAATTAGAGTAAGGTTAATAACCATAACCATAACCATAATAAGATGAATCATATATTGACTAGATATGAGGATAGAAATTTATATGAGAATAGAAATTTAAACTTAAAAATTTAATAGTGAAAAGGATTTCCAAACAATGATCAAATTAAAAATCAAAGATTTAAAATTAAAAATTTAATAGTGAAAACGATTTCCAAACAATGATCTAAATAAAAAAAAATAAAAAATTTAAAATGAAATAAAAAAAACATATTCCCTAAACCCAAAGTTAAGATTAAACATGCAAACTTACATTGATTGTAAAAACTCCACGACAACTATTATCGTCTCTTCTAAGATATAGTCTAGTCAACTGATAATTAGAATTTACAACTGTCCAGAATCAAAAACTCCCATTAATCACTTTAGAAACACCTGAAATAAATTCCAACGGTCATAGACTGATTCTCCTATCTCGCTAACCCCCACCAAAATCTCTAACTCTCTCCACAAAAAAATTCCAACTGTCAACGAAATATCACAATATCAATAAACCCCAGCCAACACCCCTAACAAAACTAAATAAATATAAAGGAAAAGGATTTCCAGTACTTTCCACATCGCCTGAAGAGGCATTGGGTCCCCAATGCCGAAACGAACGTGCCTTCGTCGCGATTTTATATAGAGAAATTATGTACATGTTCTGAAGTATAATTTATAATAAATATTCACAGCTCTATATAGTATATTATATATTGAGCACTGTTTTAAGTTAATGTTTTGAACGTTGAAAGAATTCTTCGTTCTGTATTCACTCGGATATATCACTTAACAGAGACTCAGTTCTAAATAGAAAGTCACGTAAAGATACTTCAGATGAGTCAAGGGTAGAATTTGAAGAAATGTGCAAGTAAAATATTCTGCTTTATCAGCAGATGTTAATAACTCAAATGGAGTGAAGAAAGGGGAATAGAGGACTTACTCTTATTTAATACACTATCACAGAGCCTCCAGTATTTGCGTGAATCAAATTTATTAGAAACTGTACAGTACCTCATTCTATCCACAAACAAAAACTTAGCCTCTTTGAGGACACGTTTACTATGCTTAAGCCACGTGATGAGCATTAAAATAAAAAACACAAATATAGCCGCATATATATATATATATATATATATATATATATACACACACACATATATATATATATATATATATATATATATATATATATATATTCAAGTTTTTTATATAGGGATTTTTTTTTTTTTTGTTCATTTAAACTTTTTTTCAGATGTATATGTTGTGAAGTATTCATTTTAAGAATAAAACCAATAATATATATATATTCATGCACAGCATATTTTGGTGACCCTGACAAACAACACATATATATATATATTTACACAAAAAAGACAGAATGAAACAAGAGCACCATGGGATGACTGTCCAACAGATAACCATCAAAACCAGAATTCATGCAAACCAACATTTCCAGTTGGCTTACAGTCATTGAGTCCCAATTTTCTTTATGAAATATAACATCTCAAACTACATAAGTTTAAATGTCATTGCATCATTATCAGCAGAAATAATGGTTAAGATTCCTGGCAAAATCATAGTACACTTGGCATACAATCCAGGTAAATTCCGACAGAGACAAACTCAAGAGAACTCAATGTTAAATTCATTTATTTAATTTAACAGAGTAATATAATTTATAAAAGATTTTAGATTATTACAATGGGTAATACATATTTCACCGCGTCATGATGTTATTATCGCGGTTCGTCAGACCCAAATGGTACAACAGTTGGTCCTCAAAATATCCCCACTAAAAAAAATTTTCTTTTATTTAATTTTACATAGACGCTCGCATGTCCATATTAGAATAGACATTTGTAACGGTTATTTGAGAAAATGTCTCCCTCATTCGAAAAGAACCCCAAAGAAAGAGGAAAACAAAGATAAAGAAAAGATAGACGATTGATTAATGTAAAGTGAAAAAAAGGTGGGGGAAGAAAAAGAGAAAAAAGAAAAAAGAGGAAACAGAAAAAACTGAATGGAAAGCAAGAAGAGAAAAAGAAAGGACAAAGAGGTACAATAAAAGGAAATACAGTATCGCGAAAAATAAATGTTGACACCATTTCTCGTAATAGCAGAGTCTCAAACCACCTAACTGTTCTCTTAGAAAAACATGGAAAAATTTAACTATGAAATTAATTTCAAATATTCTGGGATATATTTACGGCACAAAAAAAAATTGTACATCATAATTTTAAAACAATTTGAAAAAATAACTACTCTTACTATAATTTTAAAAGTTAATGCTAATTTAAAAATATTGTTAAAATAATTAAAAATACTAAAATTAATATAGAAACAGGAAACATTTGATAAACCAAATAGAAAGAGGAAATACACAAATGAAGGAAAGATAAAAGAAGAAATCACGATAGAACGGATTATAAAATAATTTAAAAAAAATAAAAATAAAAACGCTAGATCGAAACAGACGTATATAAGTCATTCTCAGAAACGTGAAAATAGTTGTTACCCTTAAATTAAAGTATACCGACTATAGGGAATATTTATGGTAAAAAATAAATCATATATTCTAACATAAATTACATTATAACCACTAGTAGTACTTTATTCTAACTATAGTTAAAATAATAACTCCCAATAAGAAAATATAATTTATTAAAATACAATCTTAAAAATAATCTAAAATACTAGCAATGGATAAGAATAATAAAAAGAAATAATAATAATAATAACAAATAAAACAATAAAGATAACAACTCTATATATACACACACACACACACACACACACACACACACACACACACACACACACATATATATATATGTATTTACATACATATGCATTTATATAGCCATGTATGTATCAAACAAAATTTCTCTCAGACGTAATGATAATTATAATAAAAATAAAAATAATATTCATTCTATCACAAAAGAAGACAAAGTAAATTACAAAAATACCTATAAATATAATAATTATAAAAAAAATTGGGTCTGACGAGCCGCGATAATAACATCAGGGCGCAGTGAAATATGTATTACTCATTGTAATAATCTAAAATCTTTTATGATATATATATATATATATATATATATATATATATATATATATATATAAGTAAAAACTGAAAAAAAAAACTAGAGAGCCAGACAGACCTACCTAGGTTTCATCTAAACGGATCGTCGATCAAAGCTGGCTAACGAGGAAAGAAACAAACGAAATAAAGGAAATTCAATCAACTTAAGTGATCAAGAAAGAAGACACCAAGCACAAATAAGGAAGAACTTTATTATAGAAAACAAATTTTATTTTTAATTTCATATATTTTAGAATTTTTTAAAGATTTGTGAATACAAGACGAAAACATAAAACCAAAACCAAAAAGGATACAAACCCACCATAAGCAAACTTCATCCAAAAGCCAAGGTTTTCTATGCCTACATTTATTTAATATTTCAGTTTTGGCATTTAATAGATTATTGGTTTGTTTAACCTACAAAATTTCTGGCCGGCTTATTTAGCACATCTCTTTAATACTTCCCATTTCAAAATAGGGTCTATATTAAGCTCTTGTTTAATGGACCACACATAAGTGGATAGGGTGGTGTTATGTTTATACTTTTCATTATTAAAGCTGCTAGTATGATTGTAATATCTTTTTTTGAAAATATCTTGGGTAGCATCTAAGTATATTTTGGGTTCAGTGTCCTCAGCGTTTTTATAAATTTTAACACGATAGACGACGCAAATTTGCTGACATTTACCCTGCAAGAAACAATTATTCTTAATCCTACAATTACAACTACTTATGCCATCTCTAACTTTTTTCTTGTTTAATCCACTAATAATTTTCTCCAAATTGGGCATACAGCAATAATTAAGTTTTACGTTGTTTTTGTTAAATATTTTATACAACTTATTATCTTTACCACAATTTAGCTCTAATAAATTGAAAACTATTTTACCGATTTTGGTTTTTATCGCTAAATTAAACGGGGGATTAAACCATAAAATGTTCCTACCTCTATTCTTTCTATTCTTTTGTGTGATCCATTAAACACGAGCTTAATATAGACCCTATTTTGAAATGGGAAGTATTAAAGAGATGAGCTAAATATAAAGCCGGCCAGAAATTTTGTAGGTTGTGTGTAGAGGAAAAATTTGCTATAGCATCGTATAAACAAACCAATAATCTATTAAATGCCAAAACTGAAATATTAAATAAATGTAGGCATAGAAAACCTTGGCTTTTGGATGAAGTTTGCTTATGGTGGGTTTGTATCATTTTTGGTTTCCGTTTTTTGTTTTTGTCTTTGCATTCACTAATCTTTAAAAATTTTTAAAATATATCAAATCAAAAATTAAATTTGTTTTCTATAATAAAGTTCTTCCTTATTTGTGTTTGGTGTCTTCTTTCTTGGTCACTTAGGTTGATTGAATTTCCTTTATACATGTCGTTTGTTTCTTTCCTCGTTAGCCAGCTTTCCCCGACGATCCGTTTTGGTGAAACCTAGGTAGGTCCGTCTGGCTCACTAGGTATTTTTTACTTATTCTGCTCTACCTAAGTATTGAGCGCTTTTTGTTAGTTGATTACTCGTATCGGATTTTTATTTTGTGGTGGTGGTGGGGAGCTACGTGCTGACTCGGCCCGAACCCCTTTAACTGATGTTCATGTACTTAGCTCTTTCCTTTTTAAAAATAAGCATTTTTTCTCTTATTCGTAGATTCGTGGAAGTTTTTTCGACATGAGTATATTTATAATCTAATATATATATATATATATATCTGTGTGTGTGTGTGTGTGTGTGTGTGTGTGTGTGTGTGTGTGTGTGGACAGAGAGAGAGAGAGAATGTTGCTCACTATATTACAGTCCTTGGAAAAAGACAGCTTTAAAAGGAAAAAGAGATAGCTAATAGAGTGCAATAAGAAAAGTCGAAAGCACATGAAAAAATCCCCTCGCGAATCAAGAGACAATTTCCTTGCAATTAAGAGATTTTCCGAAGCTATGCATATTTATGCTAGAAAGTCATGCTAAAATATTTTCGGTAAAGAAGAACATAAGCCTTGTGTTGTGGGATCTCCCCTTTGTATATGATAATGGACTCGACTGAGTATGCATATACTCCTGCCATAGAGAGAATAGCAGTTGCAGCCTTAGAGTTGAGAGTTGAGAGTAATCGTAGAGATCCGTTACAGTTATCGGAGTGTACCGGAACTGATACGTAAGTTACCGAGAGATACCGAAGTTACCCAGAGACTACCGCATCAGAAGTCAGACTAGCTCTGAGCTCCACTCAGCTAGAATAATATAAACGGATATACTATTTCCAACGACTTCACTTCAAGACTTGTATATATTTATTTCTTACTAATAATATTTCTGGATTTACTAATCTGCGTTCAAGTTTGTATATTACGTTCAATATAACCTACTTTTCTATCTTCATATCTGTTTTGTTGTTCGTTATTTTGAGCAGTTCCTCACCCGGAATCCACAACATCTTCGAAACAGAGAATTCATTGATAGCAATAGAAGACTTTAAATGATTTTCACAAAATGTGGAGATATCTGGAGACTGTTTCACAGGAAAATATTTTATACTACAAAATACAGAAACGAATGCCACGACTATTAGAGAAAAATGTTGAGGTAGGTAGGTGAATTTTTTGTACTTATTTTTCATTGAATTTACCATAAGAAGATTTTGTTTTCAGAAAAACAAGGCCGAAGTAATTATAACTATCTATCGTCTATGGCAATAAGTAACTGGCCGGGGTTGTTTAAAACTAAGGGATGTTTGAAATGGGTTTGAAATGTTTCAACACATTTAAGGTCCTCGCCAGACATGTACGAATTTGGAGACTTATAGTTTTCTATGAGATATAGACATTCAATGGAGTCAGACATTAGAAGGCGGTTTCTCTCTATTCATGTGGCCATATGCTGCTTTGAGGTCAAGAGAAGGTATACAGTTTTCTATTGAAGCGGTATGCAATTTCCTGGAGACGTTTGATGACATATATGCTATCATTACACCACTTATCAGAACGAAAGCAAAATTGGATGGTGATTTTCATAAAATGTGAGAGTTAGTTAATACTCTCAGTATAAAGTAGATTCAGATACTTTTGTACGTGTTACGGACCTGTAGACGGCCATTTCTTTTTCAATGTTTTGAGCCTTTCTGATTTCTGGCTTGAAATTAAGAAACTTATCGCCATAGCATGAATATAAAAAAGATACATATTAGCGCAATAACAAGGTATTTTAAAATAAAGTTTGGATTACAAATAGAAATAATTAATTCAATAAGCGTCAGTCAGTCATTGAAGTACCATACGTGATACAC